>CM033323.1:74725585-75325585 GCA_019359835.1 Pharus latifolius
ATTTGGGGATTTTTTAAGCGTGTCACGAGACTGGATGTACCGGGTAGAGCTCGAGCTCCATCTCGACCGTCCATTTCAGTTCCAACATTTATTTATGTAAACTTAAGAGTATTTTTATGAGTAAATTACATTTTTTTTGTCTTTTTATTTTACACTAATTTGATGCTTCTACTTTCAAAAAAATCAAATTGAGGCCTCTACTTTATAATCAATTTAAATAATTCATTTGATAAAACATTTGAATTAGAAATATAATATGACACATCTGTATTAGCTCATGGATGACGTGGTGTATTAGTGTTTGTAATGTAGTTAAATTAGTTATTTGTAGATAGGGTTGGTATAAATTTAAGGAAAAAATGGCTCTATAACACTGAAAATGTTAATTTAATAAAATATTACTAAAATGTTTCGAGTTATCAAATACTACTTAAAATGTTTGAGTGGACAAGTTTGCCCTTAACTACTAAGTAAGCACAGGTTTTGAACTCGAGTCTTGCTCTTGTGTCGTACGGTCACGCCACCCACGCAGATCGCGGTCATACCATAGTAAACTAAGAAGAAAAAAAAGGTGAATGTGGTTGTTGTCTAAAGGTACCCCTGAGAATAATTTATTTAAAGGAATTGCTTAGATTGCATCGGTCTGTTTTATAATCTATGCTTTTAATAGGGTTAATAGTGGGATTGTAGACAATTTCATGAGAAGCACAAAACTTTTGAGGAAAATTCATCAACCCTCCCTTCTCCTATTACCTTCCATTGTTCCACATCTTTCTAAATCTTTTACTCGTCTTATCGGTCTTCTCCCTCTTCACATAGAACCCTTATCTTGATAATACCTAGACCCAATTCAATCTAAAAGATTTAATAGTGTATGAGTTTAGTCCTATATCTAAAGTATAATTTGAAAAAACACTATATATAATCATGAGGAAACTAACTATACCAACTAGATTAATTTTTTTTTTTGTGAACAAGGATGAAAACCTAAGTACTACTATGGATGGACATACCTAAGGTGTTACATATTTGCTCCTTCTTCATTGGTCGTTGATCCCTCGTCTCTGCACCTCCTCTAATGAACTCTCCTTCGCTCAAGTCGCTTACCTCGACCTATTTGTCCATTCACATTGCACTTGTGCCTGTGCCTAAAGAGTTGCACCACGTCTTTCACCTAAGCAATCAACTTCGTCCTCCTCCAACTAGTGGTCTCCAACGAGTTGAATTGGGTCTACACCCGTGCCCAACCTACTCTGTGCGCAAGCAAGCTCACCTTAACTCCCATGATGTCAGTAAATAAGGGCATTGGTGCGAACCTGGCTACCTTAGAACCAAAACAAGTACAAGAGCACATCACAATTAAGTGCAAGTTGTTGAAGACATTTAGTGGTGTGATCAACCAACTATTGTTGTTGTTATAGAAGCTGAGTAAGTTCCTAATTCAAATTCAAATTAAAGTTGTGAACAGATTTGAAGAATCGAATTTGGATTTGAAGACAAATACGAGTTCCACTAGTATTCATACTTGTTGTTTGAGATCAATTCAAATTGAACAAGAGCTACTGCATCCGATCCTAATCCAAATTATAGTAGAAGATTTGAACCTAATTATTGCTGGAGATCGAAGTGTAAGAGCAGTTCGAGATGAAGTAACAAGAAGTTGACAACAAGTCTCTAAATAATTCTACTTCAAGTTGTAGTTTTAATCCAAGTCAAATCATGTTTACCAAGTCAAATCCGAGTTTTGTAGCACAGGTACCATTCACATGAAAAGTAATTCAAACATAATACGTAGTTTGTTTGGAGGACAAGTTAATTAGGATTTAGTCTATCTCTAAGTCTTTTAGGCTTATAAATATTTACTAAATGCATTAAGTTTGGGACCTCTTTTGATCAATGTAATTATGAGTTTTTCTACAAATTGTGTGTGATGGGTATCATATTCTTATTCTCGTGTTTATCAGTCAAACCTACTTTGTAGGGTGACCAAACCGTACAAACCTTAATCTAAGCCTTAGCTTGTTGTTGTTGCTTTGATTAGTTTTTTAATGATTGTGATCAGCCAAATGATCGAGTAGTAAGTCGTGCAGAATATCATAAGTTGGTCACTATGTTTGTACGATCACAACCAACTTAAGAGAATAGGTGCGGGCTAGCTAGTTTGATGTTCAGTTCATCAAGACTCATGGAAAATATTTAGGTTGCATAATCAAATCTAGGAAAAAATTTCTGTTAGTAGTGTAAAACATAAAAAGATAGATGATAGATGAATTTGTGCAGATTTTTTTTCCTTTCTTTATATAAAAGCTTTGGAACATGTTACTGTATATAGATGTAATCTTCACCATTTTTTTGAGTTTACTTCCATCTGTATTACCATTATCACCTGGTCACCACTCACCATGCTACAACATTCAGTCAAAAATTTTTTAACAATGTTTTGAGCAATATTTCATGACCCAGATCGCCTGTTTCAAATTATTTTCATAAAATTTCACTACATTTTAAGATAAATAAATTGTTTATTTTTGTGGGACCTCGCATAAGAGATGTTCTTTTTCTTAAGCAAAATGGCAGGTTTTCCCCCTAATTTTTCTTGTGTTAGTTCACCTGTGAGTCTGAGTCTCTGACTATAATAATGATTTCACCTTACAGTGAACAATAACTTCGCCTTCACTGCCGGGCAGCGGCCGTGGCGGCAATGTCCTAGAGTTTAAATTTTGGAAATATTTGTGGGTTTGAGGGAATTCCGGCAATGATCCTGGATGTTGAATTTGGATTAGATAGAGGAGATGATTCAGGGTGGATGGCAGGATTCTTTCGATCAATGGTTGAGATCCTCTATATTTAACCTTAATTTTATTGTAGGGTGAAAATGAGTCAAGAGACTCGGTCTATCTAGAAGAGACAGGTCAAGCTAGCTCTTAGTTAGATTTGTGAGCTAAGGAGTTTGGCTCGAACTCAACTCACTATTGAGTTTGAGCCAGTTTTTTTGGTTATCTTTCAGCGAGTAAGAGACTTCACAACCCGTAGTGAGACTATCATTATTGTCAAAGCCGACGGTGTTGTTGAATCTGAAGTCAGAGTCCAAGAAATTACCACTAACTAATTTTCCTTACTGTTCCTACATTGCAAAGACCAGGCACCCTGGTTTCACACCAATCATGAACACGACTCTTCCTCTGAATTTTTAGATAGTTTTCATGATCTGTTACCTTGTAGCTATATAGACAGCATTTATTTTTTTGGTGGAGCACGAATTGCGTTTGAGTTTTGCTCATTTTCACTTTGGATTCATGCAAATTATGGTTCGCTAGTCCATCGCTTTTCCTCTGCATCCTTCGTGCCTGCAAAGTCATTGTTTTCAGTCTTCTCAAAGCTTAACTATTTTGCATTTTGATTTCTCATTTCTCCTCTCCTGTGCTATGTTTCTTCCCACTCTAGCATGCTCTCCACTAGCATAATCTACCATTTCCTCTGCTCCTAAATAAGTGGTGTTTGGATTTTCTGCAGTCTCTAATATACAATTTCATCTTGAGGAGTAAAATAAGGTGAAAAAATATCTGTAAATTATATAATAAACATTTGTACTACAGTTATTCCGTTTAAATTGTTGATAAGATCATCTATGCAATTGTATAGAATTTTCAGCTAATTTCTATAAAATTCTCCAAAACAAGGCTTTGGGATGTGTTAAACACAAAAACTAATTTGCCTACCATTTGCTTTGTAGACAGGGTTGTAGTTTGCCACAAAACTCTTTAAGGTAAATGATTTACTTTTCATAAACATAAATTGCCATCATACATTGTAAAATAATGAGTTTATCTGTAGTATATTGATGTCTCAATGACATGTGAGTCGTGATCTACATAATCAGTGTCCTATAATGATATCTTTTTTTAGTGTCCCTCAACTAATTTTCCATAAATGTTAATTATGTGATTTTTTATTATCAAAGTTAAGTGGCTAAAATGACCGTGTAAGAAAATGTGGCTTGGACATACAACTAATAAAATATGGCTTTCACCAAAACACAGCTTTAATTCTTTATTAAAATTTCCTTTGGCTTTGCAACGCCTACCCCTCCCTCCGGCCTTACTAATCCATATTCTTTGTCTTTGAAACTAAAAAAATAGAGACACTATATTTCTTGGAATCACAACCATGTGATTAAAATTCAAATGATCTAGTTAAGTATATAAAAGAAATTAAAATAATTAATTATCTTACAAAAAATTTAAAACTTTTTACTCACCTAATCTTGAAGTAGGATTTTTAATTTCGAAAAAAGTCTATATCATCTTATGGAATTTTTTTTATTGAAATAACCCTTTATAAAAAAATTACAAATCTAACTCACAGTTCAAAGAATTTACAAAAATAACTAGTTTTATAAGTGTCGAATGGTGAAGAGGTGACATGTGTCACATACAGCATAACGTATGTGTGGTTGCATTTCTTCTAGTGTGGTAGTAAAAAATCAATGCAGGAATAGAAAGTTAGAAACTAAGTCTACCGCACATGTGTTGTGCAGCAGGAAGAGTCCTGCAGCGCATCCCCTCTACGCTAGCAACTAGGCTAGTTTGTTAGATTAGTTGCAATATTTTGTACATAATAGTTCATATTTTTTAATGTCGATATCTTTCACATTAAATATCTGATTGACGATTCGTTTGAACAATTGAAACTATGGAGCAAAATAGTTAGATCGACATAAACGGATCATCAATTGGAGTTATATATTATAAACTATCATATTTTGTTATATCTTAAGATATGTAAGTCTAGTTAACGATCCGATTTTGTCAATTTGATTGTTTTGGCCTCATAATTGTAATGGTTCGAACATACCGTCAATCGGATTTATAGATTAAAAGATATGAATACTGGAAAAGTTGAAAATTTTAGTAAAATTTAATTTGGAAAAATTGAAAGCAAACTTTCTAATTTTTTCGAGATCGATATCTTTTGATCTATAACTCTGATTGATCCATTTGAGTAAGTGGAATTATGAGTTGAAACAATTAGATTAACACAAATAAAAAGATATTATATTTTGTGATATACGTGGGTTATTTTTGAAATTTTCTTTCTATTTTGGATTATTAGAAAAAATTCACAGTTTGACCATGTCTCCTGAACAACTTCAGTACACATGGCACAAGTCTATTCTATAAAATCCTCATGAAATGTGAAGTATAAGAAATATGATTTCGAAAATTTGTATTGAAATTTTGGACTCTTTTAACATTCATATCTTTTGATCTATAAATCTGATTGACAATCTATTCGAACTGCTATAGTTTGAAAAAATAATTGAGTAAATATGATTTTGAAAAAACACTTTTAAAAAGTGGCCTTAATTTTTATTCCTGGCAAAGTCAGCAAGTTTCAGTCCTCTAACTGAGAATTTTTTTTAAAATAATTTATTTGGACTGATGCTTACCTGTTTGGAGTTAAGATTAGGGTTTCGTGGAGTTAGGGTTAAGGGTTTGGATGAGTTAGAGTTGAGCTTTTGCAAGTTAGTGTTAGGGTTAAGTTTTTGGCAAAATACGAATCTTATGATGAAAGAAGTATTAGTAAAAAACACTAAAAGTATTGACTTTGAAGGCCGAGTCTGAAATACATAACTTGTTAATATTTGAGTAGAAATTAAAAAGAAAGCAACATGTGATGGTTGCAGTCTCATGAACAGTTGAAGCTAGTTTTACAGCAGCAAAAGGTAACTAATTGTCAGAGCACTATCTTATCTGAGTAAAGATTATCCATCTCATGTATAAAAGTGTGTATAGTGTTCATACTATCTTTTCATATATAACTTTAATTAACGATCTCTTTGTGTCAATCCAAACGTTTCAACTCATAATTCCATTGGGTTAAATGGATCATCAATCAGAATTATAGATCGAAAAATATCAATACTAGAAGAATTGGAAAGTTTGAGTTTAATTTTCTCAGATTAAATTTTACTAAAATTCTTGACTTTCTCGTATCCATATCTTTTGATCTATAAATCCAATTTCATGATCTATTTGAACCACTATAATTGTGATGTCAAAATGATCAAATTGACAAAACTGAATCATCAACTAAACTTATATATCTTAAAATATAACAAGATATGATATTTTATATATATATAACTCCAATAGATGATCCGTTTATATCGATCTAATCATTTTTGCTTTATAATTTCAATGCAAATGGATCGTAATTCAGATTTATAATTTAAAAGGTGTCAATACCGAAAAATATGAAATATCCTGTACAGAATATGGTAACTAATTTAACAAACTAGCCTAGTTGCTACCGTAGAGGGGGTATGCACAAGACTCTTCTTGCCACACAATACATGTGCGGTAGACTTATTTTCTATTGTTGCATTGATTTTTTTTTTGCTGTGTGGTAGCCTTATTTTCTACTACCGCATTGATTTTTTTGTTGTCACACTGGAAGAAATATTACCGCACATGTGTCACCCCCTCATCTTTCCATACTTACAAAATGGGTTATTTTTGTAAATTCTTTGAATTGTGGGTTAGATTTGCAAATTTTGTTTATAAAAGATAATTTCAATAAAAAATTCTCATCTTCTGTACTAAAAGTCCAAATAACCCTTATACTTTGAAGCAAGAAAAATTACACTATATTCTTTAAAAACCACTGCAAGTTTCATCTTGAATATAATATGATAAGTAGTCTTGTCATATTATTACGATGATTTAGCAATTACTAACATGTGAGTTTTTTAGGGCAAAATTACCCATAAGAGAGATGAAATTTTTACTGGTTTTGAAAGTATAGGATATGATTTGTTTGATTCTAAAATATATGGAGTTATTTTATTTAGTTTTAAGAAAAATAGTGGGGTAATATAGATTTTTTTCTTTAGTTTTTATATAATGCTCGAAATGAAGAGAAAGACATGATCTCTAGAGTTAAGCATTTTGGGATTGGGTGGGTATGGGTAAGCTAGCAAAAATCATGGGTGCATTAGGGTGATTTGAGTTGGGGCTAGCTTAGCTCAAGTATAACGAGCTAGTCAGGTTTTAAAATTTTGGGAATCCGTATAAAAAATCCACCCGGTCAAGGCCACTCTGACTTCATGGGCCGGGCGGGCGGGCCAAATTATGCTCGTATCTGGCACGCCAACACCCCCCCACACACCATTGCCCGCAAAGGAGATACCGAGAAAGCGCGCGCGCGAACAACGGGAGTAGCGACACTTTCGCCGTGCTTCGGACACCACCACCATCCGTCTCGGCCGTCCCGCACGCGTCCTCACCGCCACCCATTTTGATCTCCTTCCCCTTTCCCTTTCCCTTGCTCTTTGAGGCAAGAAAACCAACATTGGAACTTTGTTAACCAACACCAACTTTGTGAATCGAATTCGAGGCGCGCGCGCGAGAGAGAAGCATGGAGGGAAAACATGTGGTGATGTCGGCGGTGGGCATCGGGATAGGGGTCGGGGTGGGGCTGAGCCTGGCGTCGGCGCCGGCCTCCGGGCGCGTGGCCGGGGTGACGGTGGAGAGCGTGGAGCAGGAGCTCAAGAGGCTGGTCGTCGACGGGAGGGACGGCAACGTCTCCTTTGACGAGTTCCCTTACTATCTCAGGTTAAATTTCCACCAAGCTCTGTATGTGTGTGTGTTGTGCAGCATTTTGTTTTTTTTTTTTTCTCTTTGGTTGGGACCATTTTGTTATCAATAAAGAGATGTCTAAAACCGTATGATTAGATATATTTGGGTAGAATTGCACTGGAAATGCCTATTCACCTTTTGTGCGAGCAGGCCTTCTCTATCTAAAATTGAAGTACATGATTGTCCGTCTAGTTTCTGGTTAATTCCGATAATGTATTGACTTAGTAATATGCAGGGCATTAGCGACGAAATTTACTCAAAAAAAGTGAAAGCAGGATATAATGTATATCCTTTATGGTACATAGCGTTAGATGGAGCTGGCCTTCTCTATCTAAAATTGAAGTACATTCCCATAACTGTCTTAGAAGTACGATTAAAGTAAAAAATAAGTATGATTAAAGTACAATTATTCAAAATTACAACTAATAGGATTACATAATAGGGAATCTTACGCAGACTGTGGCAAGGGCTCGAGCAGTTAGAACCGTTCCGACAACAACAAAAATTTACTTCTTCTTGTAGACTTGCTTGTCTGACTTAAGATTATTCATCGTGCACATGGAGATTCATCGTCTCCGATGCCTACGCATGACATGTAATTGCATTTCGCTCTCTCATCTTCCTGATAGCATTGTACATATAGTCTTACAGTATTGTTGTATGTTCAAGATGTATGTCGTTAATGGGAAGACCACATTTGCAGCGAAACATCTAGAGGGTCAAATTTGCGTTATCTGTCTATTCGCCATTCAACTTGGCGATAGGACCACAAGCCAATTGCCAGGTTAAATGGCAACAAGGTTGAAAATATGTCTTGTCGCTATTCAATATGGAGGTAGACATTTATTTTTGCAAAAAATTTTATTAATGGTTATTTTTGTAATTATTTTTTAATGGATTGTTTAAAACAATTTTCAGAAAAAGAGAAAGATTTAATCACTCATTTGTTGGTGGAATCAAGTTATAATGGTATATTTTAGAATTCCGTATAGAATACACTCAAAATTTGTTTATGAATTACATATAGTTACACATTATCTTTTTATGAAGCCGGACTCCATAATAGATACAACTTTGACTCTATATATGTCGAGATTTGTTTTAAAAAGTTACAGTATTAATATCATTATATATTTGTAAATTCGGAATGGCTATAAAATTTTTTTTTATCTTCTTTCTATCCACTTTTGTTGTTGCATTTTTTTATTTTAAGTTGTCTCATTTCTTAGTTAAACTTGTCGCATTTTCTCATTTTATGTTTTCCCATTTTTTGATTTTTAAGTTGTTATTTTTTTTATTTTACATTTTGTATTTTCTTAGTTAAAGTTGTCGCATTATATCATTTTAGGTTGTCACATTTTCTTATTTTTGGTTGTCACATTTTCTTAGAAAATTTTGTGTATATAAAAATTATGAGCGTTTTAGCCATGCCCTCGTATATTTAAATTGTTTACAAAATTACTGTGCAATTGCATGGGTTTATTGGCTAGTTGATCAAAAGAAAATGTTACTCTGTTGTATCCATTGGGTTGAAGAAATTTGAAATAATCAGCCTCAATTCTATGGTAAGCACAGATATACCATGACATCCACCATGCTAATGATCTAGCAGGATGCTACATGAATGATAGTCTAGATAATGGGTCATGAGCTACTTTGGTTTCAGTTTCAATCTCCTTCTCTTGGACCTCATTCCTTCATAGCTGTGTTGATGAGCAGTGAGCAAACACGCGTAGTGTTGACAAGCGCGGCGTATGTTCACTTGAAGCAAGCAGAAATCTCGAAATACACTAGGAACCTTTCTCCAGCCAGTCGTGCGATTCTGTTCTCAGGTCCTGCAGGTAGAACATCTTCAATGAAGTAGTAAATTTATGCTAAACATTAATGTGATTTCATTTATGCTTGAGTCTAAGTTAACATATCCTATATTGAAGAGCTTTACCAGCAGATGCTAGCCAAGGCGGTCGCCCACTATTTCGAAGCGAAATTGCTCTTGCTAGATCCTACTGACTTCTTAATAAAAGTGAGATCACTTTGTGTAGATTTCCTTTCATGTATATAAATATTTTGTAACACAAAGTTCTGCTTTACAGATTCGTAACAAATGTGGCACTAGTGGCAGCACTGAAATGGTGAGACGTCAAATACTTTTGGGTTTACCTTTCATCTAAAACTCATACAATAGGGCCACATAAGCATAGTATCATAAATCTTCTTTGGGTTGAAGGAAATTATGTCTTGCTGCTTGATGAATGGTCGCATTTTTTTTAATGAAACCTTTATGTATAGTCTTTTCCTTTGGCTAGTTGCTAACTAACGAAAATTTTCTTGTCATCAGTCTTTTAAAAGATCCATCTCTGAAACAGCACTTGAAAGGGTGTCCGAATTGCTTGAATCTCTTTCCATTCTTCCCCAGAAGGAAACAAGAGGTGACACTGAGAATTCTGTAAATAGTTTCCCACTTTTCATTTCTATTTGGTATCATGGTTTTGGTTTCAAGTTCTAGTTTGTATTTTTTTTTCAAAAGCTAAGTTTTATCTTCCAAGTGGTCATATAGAGCTTAGTTCAATGATTAATTATGCTAATCAATTGAAAGTTTCATGGGCTTCCAAGAACCTTCTTTTTTTGAGAAACAAAATTAAGACCACCAAAATTCTGTATTGAAATCTGCAGTTCAATTATGACATAAACTGCGGTGTACCATTCAATTACTTAAAACTGATTTGATATTTCATCATGGCATTCTTATATAGGTTCATTTGTTTGATTCTGAAATTATTTAGCAATATTTATTAGCTTACTTTGACTATAATCTTTGTAACAGGAACTCTGCGTAGACAAAGCAGTGTGGTGGACATGACGTCAAAGTATGAGAAAAATATTTTATTGATGTACCAATAATAAAAACTAGGAAACACATCGTTTTTTATATGCATATGTCCCTGAAATATTCCTTAACCCAATTGTTAGGTGTTCTGAAAGTATGAGCAATTTACCGAAGCACAGAAGGAACGCATCTGCTTCGTCTAATATAAGTAGCCTAGCTTCACAAGGCCCTCCAATTAATCCAGGTTATATCACATTCTTTGGAAAGATTTGTATTGGCATTTATAAAGTTCCAGAAATTCTAATATTTGGACTTGCCGAATTTTAAATTGCTTTCTGGATGACTTGCCTACCATCAGCATTGCACCATATGTTGTTTACTAACATGAAAAGAAAAATCATGGACCACGTGTTCATTCAGCCGTGTGCATATGTACTTTTCTATCCAATTGTTGCAAGAGAAATGCAACATGGGGCATAGAATTATACAAGATAAGCCAAGACCTTTTGTTATGTTATTTATTGTATATATTAGTCAGGCATAGCAAAATTAGGTAGCTGATAACAAACAAAAATTTATATGAGATCTTTGCCCTTGTGGAAAATTATGTTACACCCCCTATTTTATTTAGGATGTTAATTTGTTTATAACCAAGTATATAGAAAAATTTCAGTATATTTGTGTTAGAAACATGCAGCTTATTGAAGAGTGCTGCCTATTGCAGAACAACACAACTTATTGGGGTTTATATAGATTTTTCTAAGATTGGGGCATATTTGTTTAAGAGGACAGCAATCTGCAGATGGTATTTTTGGGAAAAATGTCAGCACATGTCATTTTTTTTTTTTGTTTGTGGTACAACTGGCAAGTTCCACAAATTCATATGCCTGGCAAACATCATGTAAAGAAATTCCTGTATTCTGCCATTCTACAAACTAAATTAAAGATGCATGGAACTCTTATTGGTGACTTGAACCTCTAGGTTGGACCATGTCAGCACCTTAAATATTATATCGTTATAGGCATGCTCCAAAATGTCCTCATGAAGCAGCTTGGCATGTGAGGTGGTGAATTCTTATCAGTTTAGATAATCATACTACTTTTCTTTTATCAAATACAAGCATGATATTGACTTTGACCTAAATATTCAAATTTTTAGAGGAGAGAATGAAACTAAGGCATAAATTGAAAAAAAACAACTCATATGTTGTTGTCTTCTTTTGATTTACCTGTTAATTTTATATTAGAGAAAAACTAAATTTCATTTGTGTAGATGAGATAAGAGTCCTAATGTTAGCATAATCCATGTGATCGGTTCATGAGAAAGGGTCTCTATTGTGTTATGACACTTGTATGAAGGGATAGGAGATACAGGGGTAGAGAAAGAAAGGAGGTTTTTTCTTATTTCTTTATTTTAGAGAACAGTGTGGCACCTACATATATTATATGTCAATTCCATCAAGGATTCACTAATTCCAAATTAGGGGATAAGAGTGTAATAAATACATAGAATTGTTTTTATTTTATATGGTCTCCTTCTGAACCCTAGAAAATTATAATTAACTCTAGAGAACACATATAGGGATTAAGTTATCCTCCAAATATGTGGTGCCCAATATCTTCGTTTTCATTATCATATACATTTAGAAATTTCAACTAAGGATAAATAATTGCTTGCATTGTCAAGAGTACCACTGCACACCAAAATGATCACACCCACATTGAAAAATGAAGACAAACAAAATGAAGCAAATGCAATTATGCAAACAAATCGTGGTTCCTCAGTTCCACCTTTAAACCAAGTGCTGCTGCTGTTGCTACTATTACTTTTTGCAAGTTCTTGCTCCATTGTATTTATTGTTGTTTCATGAGGATATTGTATCACTCTTTAATTTCTCATGATTTTGTTTAAACACCACAGCTCCTATGAGACGCTCCAGTAACTGGAATTTTGATGAGAAAATGCTAGTACAAGCACTCTACAAGGTTCTGTCTTCAGTATCCAAGAAGAACCCAATTGTGCTCTACATACGGGATGTTGAAAAGTTTCTTCACAGATCCCAGAATATGTATCTACTGTTCCAGAAATTGTTGAACAAGCTTGAAGGGCCAGTGCTATTACTCGGCTCAAGGATTATGGATGCGGACACCGATTACACAGATGTGGATGAGAGACTCACCATTTTATTTCCATATAATATAGAAATCAAGCCACCTGAGGATAAGAACCATCTTTTAAACTGGAATTCCCAACTGGAAGAAGACATGAAGATGATTCAGTTCCAAGATAACAGGAATCATATCACAGAAGTGCTCGCTGAAAATGACGTTGAATGTGATGATTTAAGCTCAATATGTCTGGCTGATACAATGTTGTTTAGTAGGTACATTGAGGAGATAGTAGTATCTGCAATATCTTTTCATTTGATGGATAACAAGGATCTGCATTACCGAAATGGAAAATTGGTTATATCTTCTATGAGGTATCTAGTATTTTTGTAGTCTCGTATTTTCTTCATCTTCTTCTTGGTTTGTGACTTTTTCATAGAACAGCTTGGCCCATGCATTGGACATTTTTCAAGACAAGAACTTGCATGATAAGTGCAAAATGAAGTTGGAAGCAACAGTCGATGCTATAAAGGTTTGATTACTTCAGATCTAATCATTCTGGTTTTCGTTTTTCAACGAGTACAAATTTTCTTGTGCAAATTTAGATATGTATAATTCTCCTTGGTTTGTGATAATTCTTGCCATATTAGAAAGTTGCATATTATATGAGGAATGATCTTTTAAGAAAAGTTCGATTTTTTTTATTGATGTAGAGTGCAGTTATTGATGTAGCCTGAGTCATTCTTATGTTATACTTGTGTAGGTTGCTGAAAATGGCATTCTTCCAATTATCGCAAAATCTGATAAAAAACCTGAGAGTTTGCCTCCTCTTCCTCCTCCTGTAACTACATCAGAACCAGAGAAAGCGGAGAAGAAGGAAGCCCCCCCTCCAGCACAAAAAGCACCAGTAAGATCAATGCCTTGTTTTATGTTACTTGATGCCAGTCTCATGAAGCTGATTTACCAATCCATATTGTTTGTGATTTTTGCATTTAGGAAGTACCACCAGACAATGAATTCGAAAAGCGTATTAGACCAGAAGTTATCTCTGCTAATGAAATTGGAGTGACGTTTGATGATATTGGTGCCTTGGATGATATCAAAGAAACCCTTCAAGAGCTTGTCATGCTCCCTCTCCGAAGGCCTGACCTGTTCAAAGGGGGTCTCCTTAGGCCTTGTAGAGGTATATTATTGTTTGGTCCTCCTGGAACAGGCAAGACAATGCTAGCCAAGGCCATTGCAAATGAAGCTGGTGCAAGTTTCATAAATGCCTCCATGTCCACTATCACATCAAAGTGGTTTGGTGAAGATGAAAAGAATGTTAGGGCATTGTTCACATTAGCTGCAAAAGTATCACCGACTATCATTTTTGTTGATGAGGTCGATAGCATGCTTGGGCAGCGGAATAGAGCTGGGGAGCATGAGGCAATGAGGAAGATCAAGAATGAGTTTATGACACAATGGGATGGCCTCTTGTCAAGCTCAGAGCAAAGGATCCTTGTTCTTGCTGCGACAAATCGGCCTTTTGACCTTGATGAGGCTATCATAAGGAGGTTTGAGCGCAGGTCTGCATGTCTTTTTCCCTAGTTGTTCCACTCATCCATCTCTTGAAGAGCAACTGTTGTAGTGAATACATTGTACTTTATATAACATGTGTTTTTCTTGATTCAATAGAATCATGGTTGGCCTGCCATCGTTGGAAAGTCGGGAATCAATTCTGAGGGGGCTTTTGTTGAAGGAGAAAGTTGATGAAGGACTCGATTTCAAGGAACTGGCAACCATGACTGAAGGATACAGTGGAAGTGATCTCAAGGTCAGTATCATGAGACTTTGATCTATGTCATGAAAAGAATCTCCTAATGTGACTCAAATGGCTGTTGTGACAGAACCTTTGCACGGCAGCGGCATATCGCCCCATCAGAGAGCTAATCCAGAAGGAAAGACAGAAGGAGCTGGTAATTCAGCCTTTTGCTTAAACAATTAGGATCTAAAAAAGAGAATTTCAATCTAAACAAGCATATATTTTATATCATAAAGATTACTGAGATTCAGGCTCCATAGTTGCTCTGGAAATCCAGAAGTTCCCTCGTTAATCAGAAAAGAAATGCTACAAATTTCCATATTAATCACACGAAAAGAAAATATTTCTATATAACTTATTTAATAGACCAAGAATATAATGATGTAGATTTTAGTAGATACAACTAGATACATCAAATTTTAATTATACATCTTTTGATTTGAATGTTGCCACTAGATTATAACACTAAAATTTTATGGAATGCCCTTAATATTTTCCAAATTTTTATCAAAAGATGCTCCCATACTAATTCAAATAAAAGGATCATGAATTTTAAAGTGGTTGTTGTAAGGGCAAGACAGGGATCCAGCGAAACTGATATGATCTTTACTTGTCATCTATTGTACAGTTGTAAATCCTTCAACGCTCATGCTTCTTGTTATTTGGAATAGTATATGAGCACCTTTCTCATTATAATTTTGAAATAACATCCTCTGAAAGCTGTTCAAACTCTTGAAACCGATTTTCTCATACATGCATTGCAGTAACTGTTCATTTGCATTTGTGCACAAGATTTCCTGTGAGTTAAGCACTTGTCTTCATATACTGGTGCTAACTTATTGCATTGATGTGCATCTTTTTGAATAAATGAGCTTTAGCAATGAACTAATGGTTCTCTCGAGAAGTTTCAATGTGGCATACTACCTCTAGTCATAAAAAAATGACATTTTGAACATTGGCAGTCTCCAAAATTTAACTTTGATCACTAATTTGCATTGTAATATATTTATAAAATCTAATAAAATTATAATATTATAAAAGTATTTTCAAGACAAATTTGCTAATATTATTTTCATATGACTAATTTAAATATTCACAAAGATGTTAGTCAAAATTAAAATAGTTTGACTGCACGCATTCTAGGATGTAACTTTTTTGTAAACAGTGAGAGTTTTTAACTTCTAAAACTCATGCTCTCAATATCTCTAGGAGAAGAAGAAATGCAAACCAGGTGCATCGGGTCCTTCAAATACAAAAGAACAGGAGGAAGAAGTAATCACCCTGAGGCCAGTAAACATGGCTGACCTGAAGGAAGCAAAGAGTCAGGTGAGTCCATCCTTCTGTGCAATCCAAGTAGAACTTATACAAGTGACCGTGCAGTGAAGAGAACTATCAGAATGGGTTATACCTGGGAAGCAACTTATTTCTGATAATATGGATCCAACGAATTGATTTCACAACCTTACTTAAAACCTGTTAAACACTGAAATGCAGGTGGCAGCGAGTTTTGCTTCTGAGGGTTCCATAATGAGTGAACTGAAGCAATGGAACGAATTGTACGGCGAAGGAGGCTCAAGAAAGAAGCAGCAGCTGACATACTTCCTGTGAAGTGATGAAATTTCACATGCCAAAATCATGAACATTTCAAATCCTAGAAATAGATGACAACCTAACAATCTCAAGAGAACCGGTCCCGGCTAGCTAGTTTGATGTTCAGTTCATCAAGACTCAAGAATCATGGAAAATATTTAGGTTGCATAATCAAATCTAGGTAAAAATTCTGTTAGTAGTGTAAAACATAAAAAGATATAGATGATAGATGAATTTGTGCAGATTTTTTTTCTTTCTTTATATGAAAGCTTTGGAACATGTTACTGTATATTAATGTAATCTTCACCTTTTGTTTGAGTTTATTTCCATCTGTATTACCATTATCGCCTAGTCACCACTCACCATGCTACAAGTTTCAGTCAAAATTTTTTTAACAATGTTTTGAGCAATATTTCATGACCCAAATCGCCTATTTCAAATTATTTTCATAAAATTTCAACCCATTTTAAGATAATTATGCTGTTTATTTTTGTGGGATCTACCATAAGAGATGTCCATTTCTTCGGCAAAATGGCAGGTCCCCCCCTAATTATTCTTGTGTTAGTCCACCTGTGAGTCTTTGACTGTAGCAATGATTTCCTTGTGAGGTTATAGTGAACAATAACTTCGCCTTCACCGCCGCAGCGGCGTGGCGGCAACGTCTTAGGGTTTAAAATTTGGAAATGTTTGTGAGTTTTAGGGAATTGCGGCAATGATCCTGGATGTTGGATTTGGATTGGACGGAGGAGATTATTCAGGGTGGATGGCAGGATGTAGGATTAAGGTTGTTGACTAGAGGATGGTGAATAGGGGATTTTCAAAAACTTTTGTGTAAAAATAATTTTTGCAATAATGAGAACAACAAATCGGTTTTCCAACAATCAAAACCTAAAAGAACTAAGTGAGTGTGAATAAGAACTCAATCAAACCGACAAGAGAAAACATGAGTAAAAAGAGAGCGAGAATCAAACACAAGTGATGTATCCTGAGGTCTTAGAGAGTCGCCCGATTTTCCGTAATTCTCGTTGAAGCACTCAATGGATGAGTCTAACTCCGGTGTCCATTATGGTTGCTCCTTCTCCTCTTCAGAAAGGTGAACATCAAATCTTTCACAATCACACCGGGTCACTCCGACAAACACCGTGGATGAAGAGATCGCCGGACTCCGCGGGTCATCTAGATGACAGCAATCATCAAGAGTAACAAGTGAAATACTTTCACTTGATCCACTTCTACATAAAAAACTCAATATGCAATGCAATTCACTTTGTAGGCTAACTTTTCAATGCAAAAATTTGTGAATTGTGTGGAGAATTGAATGCCCTAGACTTTGCAATCAACTAGCAACAACTAGCAATGATTTCTGAGTGCCAAAAAGCTCTAGAGGGAATGCTACATGAAGTATATTTATAGCCCTCCAACAAAAACTAGCCGTTTGTAAGTTTCAGATGAAATTTGCACTGTCCGGCCACATTAGACATTGTCCGGCTAGTACATGTGACTAGTGACCGTTGAACAATTAATGTATTTGTCAGTGATCGTTCAACACAAACTAGTGAAGGTTGGACGGATACATACTCGGTTGGACAAATGGTCCGGACAAATGTATACGTCTCTGGTTACATTCAGTTCAAAGACATTTGTTGCGATGGTATTGCCCGGACTTTATTCGGCCATTTTAGACAAAGTCCGGTCAAGTTAGACAAATAGACCGGACGAATGCATATGTCTCTGGTTTCATTGATCCGTTTGAGGCATAGTATTGGTTTTCGCACTAGGCTCGCACAGATTCTAATATGCGGAATAATGGGATCTTACTCGAAATTATTGAAACCCAAAAGTTGATCGAAACACAGCTCAAAATAATTGCACAGCTCTTTATTTCAAAGAAGGCTTTATACGTCGAACATTAGACACACTTGCCTACGCCGAAGGAACTATAAGCTGGATATATGATCCAAGGTTGTAATAATATTCGATGATCTAAACTAGAACTATTACAAGGTATTTATAGTCCAATCGTATGAGTACGTATCAGACTTAGTAACCTAAACGTATTAGACTCATATAACTAACTAACCATAAACAGATAAGATTAGTTATATATAGATCCGGATCGAATTACAATTCCGACCAGAGGACGTATTCCTTTTCATGGTCGCAAACTAATCCATGGTTGTGAAACCTTTCCGAATACGGTTTAGGTCGCGAAGCCGTATGCGACTCGACCTGAAGATCCTCCCGGATCATGACTCCCTTGTTGAGAAGGAGCCAACCCCTGTTGCGACCTCTTGATCAAACTGGAGATGTGAAAATTGGGTTTGTCCATGTTCTCTGGTGTACCACTTTGCCGCACGTACTCGTTGACCTTTTCGACCAATTCAAAAAGTCTCCTTTGTGCCACTGCGGGTGGTAGTCACCTTCTTCTCTAGAATCACATCTTCGCGTAGAGGTTCGTCTCATTGATGGACCAAGTCTTCAACAGATGGTACTATGGTATCTAGCTCATCATCCAGCATTGAAGGCTCAAAGAGTTTGAGGTGCTCGACATTGACAACCGAGTAAATATCCATGTATGGAGGTAACTCGAGCTGACAAGCATTATTACCTACTTTTCGCAAAATCCAAAAAGGACCATAACAAATGGGTTTGAGTTTCTTACCTTCACCTTTAAGTCTCTCTTCACTCAAATGTAATAATATCATATCACCTTCTTCGAATTGAGCATCAACTTGGTGTTGATCATGTCGTTCCTTGTACTTGAGTTGAGCTCGCAACAAGTTCTGTTCAACTTCTCGATGGAGCCATTGAATACCTTCCAAGAACTTTTGTACTCGATTCTGATCAGATGCTTCCTTGCTGTTCTGTGCTGAGCTAGGAATCACAAACTCCATGTTGAATGGACTCTGTGGTAGAAATCCTAAACATACCTCAAACGGCGACTTTTCGATCGAACCATGCACTGCTTGATTAAAAGCAAACTGTAGGTACGGTATGCTTTCATCCCAGGTATTTGGGTGCTTCGAGTTATATCCTCTCAAGAGATGAAGGACTGTGCGATTTACCACCTCGGTTTGACCATTAGTTTGCACATGAAAGGCAGTACTCCTCTTTAGCTTGGTGTCCATCATCGTCCAGAGCGATCGCCAAAAGTGACTAAGGAATCAGGTATCGCGATCAGACATAATAGAAGTCGGCAGTCCGAAGTGTGTCCAAACGTATTGAAAGAATACTCGGGCTACTTCTTCTTCATAATAGTCTTTAGACAAGGTATAAGAATAATTCTCCTAAGAAATCCATGGATATACTCTCCCATGGTCGCGATGGAACTGTCAAAGGAGTGTACAAACCTAATTTCCGGTTTACCGGTTTCGAGATGCTACAGAGACCACAACCTCGAACAAAACTAGCCACATCTTGCTGCATATGTGGCCAGAACACATGTCGGTGAAGATTTTGCAATGTCTTTGTAACCCCAAAGTGACCAGCTACCTTCGATGTGTGCGCTTCTTGCAACCATTGAATTCGAGGTACTCCACGAGGTATGCAAAGTAAATTACCCTTGTACAAGAGTCCTTCTCGACGAACGAACTCTGTAGGTTTCCTTGTTTCGAGCTCAGTCAGTGCTGTTTGAAAATCAGGGTCTTCACTGTACATAGTGGCATAGTCATCATGACATGAGGGCTCGATCTGCATGAACGCTGATAAACAGAGGGTCGTAACTGGTGGTCGCGACAACATGTCGGCCAATTTGTTGTGTACGCCCTGTTGGATCAGGATGTCGACTAGAGGGGGAGGGGGTGAATAGGAGACTTTGAAAATTTGTTTTTGCAAATGAAAATCCAAATTAAGGTAAAGCAAGTAATAGTAAAAGATAAGAGATTGAAACCGATATATCCCGAGGTATCGGAGACACGCCCAGTCTCCACTAGTCCTCGTTGAAGCACTCAGTCCTTGAGTATAGCTTCAGTATCCACACAGGACACTATCTACTAAGGTTGCTCCTTGTCCCCTCTGGAAAGGCGAGCACCAAGCCTTTTACAAGTTATCGCGTCTCTCCGACAATCTCCGATTTGGAGAGATCAGCGATTTCCGCCTCCGAACCGTCTAGGTGAGGGTGCTCACCAAGAGTAATAAGAAGCAAGGTCTACTCTAGGCCTCCAATGCACACCGAGAAAATATCTAGAAATGGGAATGCAAGAACAATATGCTCGATGTGACTAAAACTCTCACGACTCGATCAAAAGATCAAGTTATAAGTAAAACGAAGAAGCACTAGTGAGAAAGTATGAAAGGCTATGTTGCTGTATTTGCTTGTGTTAAAACAGCAGCTCAACACCTCTATTTATAGCCTTCGTGGTCAAAAGAGCCGTTTGTGCTCGAGCTGAAAATTAGTAACCAAGACTGACAGTCAGTTTCACAAACTGACAGTCAGTCTAGTGTATCACCAGAAAGAGTAAAAACAGGATCACAACAGCTCGAACGTTGTGGACTAAAACGGTAAAAAAAGAAACAGTCCATACTGACAGTCAGTTACAAAGACTGACAGTCAGTGTCCACAAAATCAACAGTGAAAAGCAACGGCTAAAAACTTTATAACCGTTGAAGCAGATAACAGCAAAAATTTACTGCCCAAACTGACAGTCAGTGTGTCAAACTGACAGTCAGTCTCAGTTTCAGTAACACAGAGAAAAACAGAATAAAAACCAACTCAAAAACTCTCTGTGGTCGAAACCCACACTGACAGTCAGTATACTCATACTGACAGTCAGTTTAGTACAAAAAAGTCTGAGACAGAAAAACATGCTCTCTGGAGATTTGTCAGTTTGCACTAACTGACATTCATACTGACAGTCAGTTACCAACACTGACAGTCAGTCTAGTAAAAAAAATAATCAGCTCAACAAAAACATACTCTCTGGAGATTAGTCAGTTTATTAAACTGACATTCATACTGACAGTCAGTTATCAACACTGACAGTCAGTCTGGATAAAAACAGAGAAAGCTCAAAATCCAGAGATCTGATTCAAATGATTTCAGTTTTGTTTTGAAGATATTTTCGAGAAGAACATTTTTGACAACAGCAACAAAAATTAGATCTTTTCAGATCTTTCTCAAGAAGTAAAAACCTCAACTGTTGACAAAAATCAATATATCAAAACAAATTGTCGAAAAACCACAGATAATGATATGCGTGCATTGACCTAGATTTTTCTCGGTATAATTGAAGATGTAGAGAGAACTTGCGTCCCCTCTTTATAGTACGGTTTAAACTAAGAATAAAATCCTTAAACCGATCGATCTTCATGCACCCTGAGATCGGTAAACCTAGAACTACAACATACCTCAATGCATCAGTTTAGTCCAGCAAAAACAATTTCTTTTTGCGTCTTCTTATGCTTTTGAACGACTTAAATTGAACTTCAACATTTTGATCACCAGCCCTCGTTTTTTGTGTGGTTGTCTGAAATCTGTAACACTAACTCAAACACATAGTTAGTCCAAAAATACTTATTATCATCAACCATCAAAACACATCAGGGTTAGGCATGAAAGGCCTAGATGCAACACGCCCTTCTTGTACTTAATCACTAGATTAAACTGCTGCAGATACGACATCCACTTCATGTGCCGAGCTTGTTATAGCTTGGACTAAGTTTGCAAATATTGCAACAATTGATGGTCAGTGTGGAAAACAGTCTCTTTACTCAAGAGGTGACATCACCAATGCTTTACGGCCTGATGCAGTGCACACAACTCTTTGTCATAAGTCGAGTAGTGTTTCTGAGCTCCCTGGAATAATTCGGAGTGATATGCCACTGGTCGACCTTCTTGCATGAGCACAGCGCCCATGGCATAACCTGAGGCATCGGTTTCTAACTCGAATGTTTTCTAGAGATTCGGTAAAGCTAACACAGGCGCCTCGCTGATCTTCCTCTTCAGCAAGAGAAACGTGTCCTCATGTTTCCCTGCCCACTCGAACTTCTAATTGATCTTGGTTAATGTATGCAATGGAGAAGCCACGATCGAGAAGTGTCGTATGAACTTCCGAAGGTATTGGCATGCTCCCACAAAACTATGCATGTCTGTAACTGTTCACGGTCGCGGCCACTCGCGAATCACTTTTACTTTATCCGGGTTGATTTGCAACGTACCTTTGTCGACCATAAATCCCAGGTAAAGTAGAGTTTGCTGGCCGAATTCACACTTCTTACGGTTGAGGTGAAGTTGATGTCACCGAAGCTGTTCGAACACCTTTTCGACATGAATGAGGTGCTCATCCCACGAACGACTATAAACCAGTATGTTGTCGAGATAAATGATCACAAAAGTCGTCGATGAACTGTCTCAATACTTTTTTCATAAGACGCATGAAGGTTGCCGGGGCGTTGCAGAGACCAAACGGCATGACCAGCCATTCGAACAGACCTTGTTGTGTTTTGAACGCGGTCTTCCACGTATCCTCCTCTCGGATGCTGATTTCATGATATCCTGACTGAAGATCCAATTTGGAGAAGACAACAGCATGCTTCAATTGGTCTAGCAGGTCGTCAATACGAGGAAGGGGGTACCGATTCTTGATGGTGATCTTGTTCAGTGCTCGGTAGTCGATGCACATACGTCAAGTCCCATCTTTCTTTGGTACTAACACCACAGGAGATTCACAAGGTGAACTACTTGGTTGAATGACACCATCGTTCAGCAACTCACCAATTGTGTCTTGATCTCTTCATTCTCCAATATTGAGTTGCGATGCATACTCAGATTAGGTAGTGTCGCATCGGACATAAGCTGAATTTCGTGCTCAACTGGACGTTTCAGCGGACGACCCTGGGTAGTCTCGAACATATCATTGTATTTCTCCAATAGTCTCGACAAATGATCAGAATCCTCTCGGCACGCCAACGGCAACGCTGGTTGAGTACCCTCACCTTGACCAATGGGTCAAATCATGATAAGCACGTACTTGTGACATGCATTGACAATTTGTTTGGCTTGATTTGCGGTAATCAAGTTCGAAGTGTTGAAATGGATGTCTCTACTGATCACGAACTTAACTCCGTCTTTGGTGAGGTCATACTCTTGCGCACGCTGATGGAAGTGAGCACCTCGATCATACAGATACGGACTTCCAAAGATCACCTGACAGATATCGATAGGGATAATATCACATTGCACCTCATTGATATACCATGCAGAGATTGCAAACTTCAGCACACACTGACTCGTAATCTGTTGGTTCCCGTCGGATGTAAACCAACCCAGCGGATATGGTCACGGGTGTATGGTTGTCTTCAAATCAAGTTGCTGAACCAGTCCAGCGGAGACTAGTTTCTTCTAACTTCTGGGATCGAATATTGCTGCGACCACTTCGTGCTTCACTTGGATGTTGATGGTGAACAAGTCCTCCGTTGGGTGATGGTCGTTTGGTGGATCCGAACCCTTCTCCTTTGGCATTTCATCAGAGACAAGGTCGTATCCGCCTCATCAACTGAATTCACTCGGACCTCTTCATCGGGTGAAGTCACAGTAGCCGTGGCTGTTTTTTTCCCTGGTCTGTTTTTCTTTGGTCGAAGTTCAGAATGAAGCTTGTAGCATTTATCTTTGGTGTGTCCCGAGACTTGACAATGGTCACAAAAAGTACTCGTGCCCGGCTTCAAAGTGTTTTTCTTCGGACTCGGTTTTCTTTTTGTCGAGGTCGCACTGTCCTTCATGCCTTTGGCGCCACGGGACTTGTTCTTCTTTTAGATCGCCACAGCAGTTGTGCTTGCGGTCGCGATGTCTTGGACGCCGAACAAACTTAGCTCAATACTGATCGATTTCTGAAGTCCAGATGTGTATTTCTGAAATACCTGAGGATCGGATAGCGATATGCCGATGACCATTGCTTGTCTCCGGAACTTCGAAGTATAGGCTTAGACAGTCTGGTCACGCCGTTGGTACAATCTGTGCCAACGTTCCCATCTCTCCTCAAGGTAACCCATCGGATAAAATTCGTATCGCAGAGTTATTTGAATTGACTCCACGCAAGGTCGTCAGCTTCACCACTGGTGACAAGGGCCTTCCACCAAGTCTTGGCGTGGTCCTTCATCTTCAAAGGTGCGAACTTCACCTTTTGAAAGCTACTGAACCCTTTCAGGTCAAAGTATGTCTCAAGCTGGTCAATCCAAGAATCCAGTTTCTCGGCATCTATATGGGTATTTCAATCTTAGTGTCGACCTTGAAAGATTCGACAGCTAAGGAGGTGTTGGCGAGGTCGTCGGTCTTATGGTTACTTTCGTCTTCATCTTCGTTTGCCCTGTGCAAGTCTTCACCAGTCTTCACACCCATAACCTTCCCTACTTCAGGAGGTACAATCATGGCCTGTTGCTTAATCCAAGCAAGCATGGTTTCCATGTCGGTGGAGAGTTTAGCCACTTGTTCGGCTAGGTTAGCTTGAACGGAGGTATCGTCAAACATTGTCGGAGACGCGGCTGTAGGAACCGTCAATTGATCGCCTGAAGTTTCGCCGGAAGTTTTGTAACCCTGATGAGTCTTCACCATCCACAAGATAGGAAAGTTGTTGTGATACCAACTTGATCCGTTTGATACCTAGTCTTGGTTTTCGCACTAGACTCACCCAGATTCTAATATGCAGAATAACGGGATCTAACTCGAAAATACCGAAACCCAAAGGTTGATTGAAAACACAGCTCAAAATAATTGCACAACTCTTTATTTCAAAGAGAGATTTACACGTCGAACGTTAGACACACTTGCCTACGTCGAAGGAACTATAAGCTAGATATATGATCGAAGACTGTAATAATATTCAATGATCTAAACCTGACCTATTATAAGGTATTTATAGTCCAATCGTATGAGTACGTATCAGACTCAGTAACCTAAACGTATTAAACTCACATAACTAACGAACCCTAAACAGATAAGCTTAGTTATATATATTCGGATCAAATTATAATTCCGACCAGAGGACGCATTCTTTTTCATGGTCGCAAACCTATCCATGATCACGAAACCTTTCCGAACACGGTTAAGGTCGCAAAGCTGTATGCGACTCGACCTGAAGATCCTCCCTGATCATTCATTTTTGCTGAAACTTAATACGAATAAGTGTTTTACTGGTACGATCAGGTTTTGTACAGATACGACAATGACTAGGTCTTGTTTTGTATAGATATGACCACGACCAGTTCTTGTTTTATTGGTACAGCCAGGTTTTGTACTAATATGAGCACAACTAGATCTTGTACTGATACGACCAGGTTTTGTATTGATATGACCACGACCAAGGTCTTGTCTTGATACAACTAGGTTTTGTATTGATATGATCAGTTTTGACTTTACTGAAACGATCAGTTCTTTACTATCACGGCCAAGTTTGTGTACTAGCCATACATATTATTCGGTAACATCAGACTTTGTCTGGCCATATCAGACAATTTGTGCATGGACATATTCATTTGCCTCTGGTGAACTAATGCACATTTTTGATCTCTGAAATTCATGCTCTACTCTAATTTGCTCCTAGGCTATATGAGTATGCACTTGAACTTCAAAGCGTTAGATGGATCAAGCTACTAGGGCTACACCCCTCTTCATAGTACAATCAATAAATCTAAAACTTAAAGAATGAATTCGGTCGGCTTCACCACCAACGACCAGTAAAAGTATAAGAAATGAATCTTAATCTTCATCTTTATCTTGGCCATCAGCCATGGGGTTTTCTCCATCTTTCGCTTATGTCACGACGTTATCATGCTTTGACCTGAAACTTAAGCAACTCGAAATAAACGCGTTAATTTTGTTCTTTGTCATTAATCATCGAAACCCTAAACATGGCCTATATTCAACAATATCTCCTTTTTTGGTGATTGATGACAACCGAAAAGTATGATGCATTAACACAAGATCAAGTGCATGAAAAGAGTCATAAGTTCGTAAACTCCCTCTAAATCATAAGCTACTCCTAAATCATAAGCTCCCCTCCCCCCATGTGCATCACCATGTCTTTTCTTTTCTTATGTGCACATGCTTTTTCTTTTCTCTCCCGCTATGGCATTAATCACGCAAAAGGGACAAAAGCAAAATAATAAGACATGTAGAACACTCAGACAACTATATAGGAAACAATCGGCTTGCTCTCTCTTTCTTTGACATCAACCCCACAAGAGGGTAATCATAATAATAAGCAATGGAAGAAAATGACACTACTACAAAAAAGTATGCATTTCTATGAGGCATGGTCTCAAACTTTTCTATCGGTTCGCACAAAGACATCCGTTAGAAGAAGTATTTGCACTATACTCTTTCTAACTGAAGGCTTTTACTAACGGTTGTTACGATAGAAAATATATACATGCATACTTGGACTAAAAAGCACAGGGTGAACAAAGCCTGCGAGAACCGGCCAAAGTCCGACTTTTGCTGAAACCTTGCAAAACTGAAGTTTTTTAGAAATAACCTACTAAAAAAAGAAATTTCAAAACTAACCTAAAACTTTAAAAAATTGCAAAACTAATGTTCAGTCGCGAGCGGCATTGCGTGACTGAGCTTCAGTCGCTAGCCCAGCTAGCGACTGAAGACGTGGCAGCGCGCAGCGCACTGCTGGCCCAACTCGCCAGCCACGTCAGGTTTAAGTCGCTAGCTGGGCTAGCGACTGAAACCAGTACATATTGCACTGCCAGCAGGAAACAGTTGCCTTCACAGTTACTTTTTCATAGTTTTTTCAAAAAAAAAAAAAGAAGAGAAGAGAAGAGAAGAGAAGAGAAGAAAAGAGAAGAGAAGAAAAGCAGTTTTCAACAATTTGTTTAATTGAGGTACATTTTTTTAACTCATAGATATTATGTACATTTAAATATTTTTTTAATATTATTTTAGGGTTTAGAAATGTAATTATCTAGGGTTTCTGTGTTTTAGGATTTAGAAATTGAGTTGTTCGTCTCAAGGTTTTAGGGTTTCTGGGCTTTAGGGTTTCAGGGTTTTAGGTTTTAGAAATTGAATTGTTCGATTCACCTAGGTATAAAAATTTAAATTTCTGCTTCACCGCTTCACCTTAGGACATGTATTCTAGGGATTCCGGGTTTTAGAGTTTCTGCGTTTTAGGGTTTCTGCGTTTTATGGTTTCTGGATTTTAGGGTTTAGAAATCAAATTGTTCGCTTCACCCTATGTATAATAATTTAAATATCTGCTTCACCGCTTCACCCTAGGACAGGTATTCTAGGGTTTCTGGGTTTTAGGGTTTCAACGTTTTAGGGTTTCTGGGTTTTAGGGTTTAGAAATTAAATTGTTCGCTTCACCCTATGTATAAAAATTTAAATTTCTGCTTCACTGCTTCACCCTAGGACAGGTATTCTAGGGTTTTCGGGTTTTAGGGTTTCAGCGTTTTAGGGTTTTCGGGTTTTAGGATTTCTGGGTTTTAGGGTTTAGAAATTGAATTGTTCGCTTGACCCTAGGTATAAAAATTTAAATTTCTCCTTCGTCCTAGGTATAAAAATGTAAATTTAAATTGAATTGTTCACTTCACCCTAACACATAATGACAAATTGTTTAGGCTATGGAGCAACCTAGTATGGTTTGCGTTTATTATGGAGCTGGTATAATCCGTAATAGATCAAATGGTGATGATCTGGATGCGTGTATGCATATTTATGGTCAAATGGCACAACCACAATCAATGTCTTTCAATGATTTGGAGATGTGGTTAGTTGATTTGTTACAACTCAATCCTGCAACAGATACTCTTAGGGTTGAAGGCATGGTGCCGGAGGGAAATAAATGGGTGCTTAAGAGACTGAAAGGTGACAAATCCTGGGATTCGTTTGGACGATTTGTGACAAATACAGGTTATGGCGGCGGAGCGATCATACTTTATGTTGAAATCTTAAGCGCAAATAGTTCGGTAGGAAATCATTCCGTGGGAATCGGAGGTGGCATCGCTAGTCTCAGTACTGAAGGTGGTATTGGCAGTGCCGCTGGTAGTACTACTGCCACTGTACCTAAGCGAATAGCAAGAGTCGCGCCTACAACTCTGTTTGGCGACCATCAAGTAGATGCAGCTGATGAGCTGCCTGAATTGGAGGAGAATTTAAATGAGGAGTACACTGATGTGTTGGTATGTATGAATCTCCCGAGGAACCCACAGAACAACAGAATCCTATAAGTTAATGGATTGATCCATCATCTTTGAGTTCCGCTGTGGTTCGTGATGAGTTGAATTTGCGATGGTCCTATAATGAAACAACCGTCCAACTTGGCCAGCTATTTCGAAGTAAGAAAGATGTGAAAAAAGCCATTAATGCGTGGGCTGTTTAATTGAATAGGCCATTCCGGGTGGATAGATCAACTTCGAGTTTGTGGACTGTGAGGTGCTTGGTCGAGAATTGTCCATGGTACGTATGTGTCACACGCCTACAAGACGAGCGTTTCTTTCATGTGACTAGAGTCGCAGACCACAGATGTCTGGTGGAAGGCATGGTGCAGCATCATAAAAATATCACCTCTAGTTTTGTTGCCAGCCTAATACTATCAGTAGTGAAGGAAAATAAGGCAATGGCACCGAAAGTAATTATTGCACATGTTGCAGAGAAGTGTGGGTACAAGATAAAATATGGGAAAGCATGGAGAGCTAAACAGAGGGCATTGGACGAGCTTTTCGGGACATATGTTGAGGCATACAACTTCATACCAAGGCTATTGTGGCCATATGCGAAGAAAATCTAGGCATAGTCATTGAACTTGTTGATACGCCGGCAATCGGCTTAGAGAGTGATGTCATTCTTGGATGTATGGTTCTGCAGAGATTTTTCTGGGCATTTCAACAGTGCGTTGCATCCTTTAGGTACATAAGACCCGTGCTCTGCATTGACGGAACATTTTTGACCAGAAAATACCAGGGTACTCTACTGATCGCCATGGCAGCTGATGCCAATTACCAGTTTCTCCCCATAGCATATGCAGTGGTCGAGGGAGAGAACTATAGTAGTTGGCTGTGGTTCTTGGGCAAACTGAAGAATGAGGTCGTCAAAGATTGGGAGCGCATGTGCCTAATTCATGATCGGAACACAGGAATGCTGAGCGCGATTGAGTACATGCAATCGAGAGTGAATCCATCGCTGAGTTGGGGTGACTTACAGAGTCGTTGGTGCTCTCGACATCTTGTTGTGAATTTTCATACTCGTTTCAAGAGTAGTCGCCTGATGCAGGTGTTCAAGCGGCTAGAAAAGCAGAACCAAGAGTCCAAGTTCTCAAATATATGGAAGTCGTTGGACGAGAGTACGTTGAAGGAAATGCAAGAGCCAGGTGAACCAAAAGATGGTGGCGTTACCGGTGAGGGAAGCTGCAAAAGGCGTCTCAGTTTCAGTCAGTGGATTCGGCCCAAACCAAAGGAGAAGTGGTCGTTGCTACAGGACACAGGCGGGGCACAGTACGGAATCATGACCACCAATCTGGCCGAGGTGTACTATTTCTTCTTGAAGGCGGTGCGATGTTTACCACTCACTACCATAGTTGAGATGACATTGTATCGCACAATAGCATACTACGACAGTAGGAGTTTGGTGGCATTAGCACTTGTGCATGACCCTTTAGTACATTAGCCCAAAAAGATTAATGATTATCTCAAATTTTGGACGAGAAAGTCGTTGACACATGATGTCTCAGTGCTGAGTCGTTTGAACAGAAACTACGAGGTTCTACTAAGGCACAAACATGTCCACGGCACATTGAAAGCAAGTCGGGTTCACGAATGCCGAATTAGAAATGTAGATGTCGAATGTACATGCAACAAGCCTCAACTGATGCACATTCCTTGCACTCATGTTATCGCCGCCTGCTCTATTCCTAGGATCGATCCAGCACAGTACATCTCAACTTATTATAGTCTGCAGTACCTGTGGAAAACTTGGGAGTGTATCTTCCATGGGTTTGCGGCAAGGGGAAACTATCGGGAGCTATCGCTGGAAGATGCCATCACGTGGATCCCAAACAAGAGGCTCCTTGTGAGCCATGCCGGCCAACGTCAAGCTAGGAGAATACACAATGATATGGATGCAGCGGAGCATGAGGATGACCTACATAGATGCACCGCTTGCAAGTAGCCTGGGCATGCACAAAATCGGTGCTCGCAGGTGGCAGGCACATCAACTACTCCAAGAAACTGAAGTAATTCACCTTTTTTTGTATAGGTTGTCGTGAATTTTCTTTAATAAAATTGTAATGTTGCAATGCATTGTTGTTAATTAAATATAATGTTTCACTTTATCGACCAATATGTGATAACTACAGGTATGAGAGACGATCAGTAGCTTCCCGAGCTGATTACACAGCACCATCAGGAGCGTCACCATGCTCGACGCCTTCTACAGGGTATCGTTCTGCCAACTCTGCGCATGAGGACACCGCGGGAGATGTGGCCCCTGGATGAGCGGTTCGCGCTCCATTTGGTCGAGGCCGGACTGTTGCCGTTCGCCCGCATGGTAGATCGGGCTCGGCGGTTCCCCTTTGATCGAGCCCTGATTAGTGCGCTCATGGACCGATGGAGGCTCGAGACGCACACCTTCCACTTTAGTTTCAGTGAGCTCACCGTCACGCTGTAGGACGTCAGCATGCTGTTCGTTTTGCATATTCGCGAGGACATATATGTCCCGCGGCCACTGACAGAGCTGCATGGCGCCTGGATTTCTTGTAGGGCTTCGAGGGCGTAGGGCCAGCGGGGGTTTTGAGTAGACTACGGGATTTCCCTAGAGGTATTTGCGCACTGTCCGGGATGCTCCGCTCCCCGTGGATGCTCCAGAGGAGGTTTTCAAGCGCCACCTTGAGGCGTACTTGCTATACCTTTTTGGGTGGTTGCTCTTCCCTGGCACCCACGGAGACATCTGTGAGTGGCAGTACGTTCAGCTCACTAGGAGTATTACCGACTCTAACCTGGGGAATGTGCCGCGTTTCAGTTTCGGATTCGCCGTGCTCTGCCACACCTACAGGAGGTTGTGTGACACCATGAGCAAAAACCAGGGGAGCTCTCTTTTCACTGGGTGCGCCGTACTCTTGCAGATGTGGTCGTACGAGCATTTCCCTGTCGGCCGACCGCTAGTGCCGCAGGATCAGTTTGTGTTGGCCGGTGATGTGAGGGACGGCCCCGTGATGGGATGGAGGTGGGCGAGGCTGAGTTTGAGGTGGTTCACAGATTAGGTGCACCTCTGCTATCCTTCGTATGCCACGAGCTTCGATCTACTCCTCGACGACAACGTCATCTGGGATCCGTGGACCACCTCAAACTTGCAGTCCGTCGCACCAGTTGTCCTTTCTTCTCTTTGTATGCAGGATGATGTTTACTAGCGTACCCAGGTTCTTCTAGTTTTCTCGCACATGGTTGAGGGGTACTCGCCTTAGCGAGTTATGCGCCAGTTCGGCCTACGTCAGCATGTCCCGGTGGCACCTCCTCGACAGATCCCACACCATATTCACGAGTACGTCAAATATGCATTACATTCGCACGTGAATCTATAAATGATAATGTTTCACTAACTAATTTCTTTTGTCCGTAGGCAATCGAGGAAGGGTCGAGTGAGGGACAATTTTGTTCTTCAGTAGTGGCCCTATGTGAAGGAGTGGATGCATTGGGCCCACACACACACGGTGGAGGAGAATAGGCCATATAGCCATGACATCCATTTTTTGTATCGGACCTGATACCGACCTCGCACGATCTACCGATTGGCGGGCGGTCCGCCAGCCGCGCCTGATGAGCCCGTCCCTCCTACCACCATCAATGAGCGCTTTAACGGACGCCTTCTAGGGCGAATCCACTCTTCTGTAAGTTCTTAAGCTCTCTGCAACCTTACTTTTATTGCATTTAGGCCCTTTTAGGTTGATTTTGATTATTGATGACATTAAGTGTTTTGGACTAACCTTGTCTTTGAGCTATTTCTATGCAGAGCGATTTCTGTAAAATCTGCAAGTGATCCAGGAAGATCTGCAGGTCACAAGTCCAAAGTCACAAGCGCAAGGTCACAATGTTGGCTGTGGTCGCAGTTCAAGGTTGGGAGTCAAGGTCGCAAGTGCAAGGTCGCCAAAACGGAAGTCGCAAGATTGAAGATGCAAAGGACCTAAGGTAAAATGAGTTTTTATTTTGTACCGATCTTGGTGTTTGGAGTCTGACCGGTTTATAGAAATTGTTTTTAGTTTAACCGTACTATTAAGAGGGGTTGCAAACTTTCTCTATATTTCCAACATAAACCGAGAAACTCTTAGGTCATTGCATTCATTCATTCATTCATTCATTTTCAATTGGTTTGGTTTTTCTGATATTTTGGCAACAGGAACTCTATTTCATGTTTATAGATTCATCTAGGCCTATCTAGGTCTTTCTCCTATTGCCAAAATTATAGCCCTTTGAATTATCTTTCGAACAAGCTATAAAACACTTCAATCGGACCTCTGGATCAAAAGTTATGATTGTTTTTTATCCAGGTTGACAGTGAGCATGTGATGTTGACCGTCAGCATGAATGTTAGCTTCTTTGCTGCCATTTGTCCAGAGAGCATGTCTTTTTGAGCTGAAATTTTTTGACTTACGCTGACTGTCAACATGAGTTTTGACCATAAGTTGTTTGCTTTCTAAGTTTTGTTTTACTGGACATTTTGTGGTCGTTACTGATTGTCAGCATGTGATGCTGACTGTCAGCATGAGTGATTTCTTTCCATATACGACCACAAACGGCTAGCTAAGTTTTATCTGTGATTTTTATCGAGCCGTTGAGTTGGATGCTGACTGTCAGCATGTGTTGCTGACTGTCAGTATGTGCTATTTTGTTTCCATATACGGCCACAACGGCTAGCTGAGTTTTCTCTGAGATTTGCTTGTTATTGCTCGTGGTGTATGCTGACTGTCAGCATGTGCTGTTTCTTTTCTGTTCGAGCACAACGGCTATTTTATCCTTTTGGGCTATAAATAGAGGCTTTGAGCAGATGTTTTATACAACAAGCAGTCCTATTCTCTCATACACATTTGAGCATTTGTTCTTAGAGTTAAAATCTTGATCTTTTGATCAAGTCTTGGGTTTTGTGATCCACCGAGTGTTTTATTCGCATCATTTGCATACTTAGAGTTCCTCGGTATTTGTTGGAGGTCAAGAGAAGACCTTGCAACCTATTACTCTTGGTGAACGCCCTCACCTAGACGGTTTGGTGGTGTGGCCGTTAACCTCTCCATTTCGGAGGTTGTCGGGGTGGCTCGACATGATTGTAAAAGGTATCGGTGCTTGCTTTTCGGAGTGGACAAGGAGCAACCATTAGTGAGAAGTATCCTTCGTGGATATTGAAGCAAGACTCATTCATTTGAGTACTTCAACGAGGAGTAGGGAAGATTAGGCGAGTCTCTGAGACCTCGGGATAAATCTTCGTGTTTGTCCTCTCTTCCTCTTTATTTTTTGTGCAATTTATTATTCAATTGTTTTAGTTCTCTCTGTTTGCAAAAGTTGTTTCATTTAAAAAGTTTTAAAGTCTCCTATTTACCCCCACGCTAGTCGGCATCCTTGATCCTACATGTGGTATCAGAGCGTGGTCTCTCTTTGAGTAGGCTTCACCGCCTAGAGAGGATGACGTCAAATGAGAGTTTTCATCTCATACATACTGGGGCGTGCACCTATCTTTGATGGGACAAACTATCCCTATTAGAAAGTGCGCTGTCAGTATTTCTAGAGGCTATGGGGATTGATGTTTGGGATATAGTCATACACGAGTTTTCTCCTCCGATTGATCCGGCAAGTCATTTCGATGACAATAGGAAAAAATTTCAACTTAATGCCCGCACCAAAAATGCTCTCTTTTCCGGTTTGTCATTAAATGAGTTCAACCACGTGAGCAACCTCTCACCACTCACAAGGTTTGGACCACCCTCAAGAAAATATACGAGGGTACCACAAAAGTCAAAGAGGCAAAGTTGCTCATAATAAGGCAACGATATGAGACATTAACCATGTCATTAACTGAGTCCGTGGATTCCATGTTCACTCGGTTGAACAACATTGTGAATGAACTCAAAGGGTTAGGAGTTGTTTTTACTAACATCGAAATTGTGAGAAAAATGCTCAGGGCTCTTCTGGAGAGTTTCGACACTCTAGTGACGGTTCTCACCAACTTCGACCTATCGACCACCACACTGATCGACTTCTATGGAAATCTCATCACCCATGAGATGCACCTGTTGGATCAAGGATGCCGACTAGAGGGGGGGGGGGGTGAATAGGAGGCTTTAAAAACTTTAAAACTTAAAGCAAATAAAGAACAAATAATATAAGCAAAGGGAAAAGAGAACGAATACAAAGATTTTTACCGAGGTATCGGAGACTCGCCCAGTCTCCACTAATTCTCGTTGAAGCACTCAAATCACTTGAGTCTTGCTTCAATATCCACAAAGGATATTATCACTAGTGGTTGCTCCTTGTCCACTCCGGAAAGGCGAGCACCGAGGCCTTGTACACACTTGCCGAGCCTCTCCGACAATCTCCGAATGGAGAGATCAACGGCCATGCCTCCGAACCGTCTAGGTGAGGGCGCTCACCAAGAGTAACAGGCAGCGAGGTCTTCTCTAGACCTCCAAACACGCACCGAGAAGCTAAGTATATGCAAATGCAAAAGAACTGAAACTCTCGGTGGATCGGAAAGCACTCGACTTGATCAAAAGATCAAGATTTTATATAAGAAACTAATGCTCAAGAGTGTATATGAAATGCTGCTGCTTGTTGTATGAAACACATGCCCAAAGCCCCTATTTATAGCCTCAAGAAGCAAATGAACCGTTCGAGCTAGGGCTGAAAATCAGCAACCCAAACTGACAGTCAGTTTGCCTAACTGACAGTCAGTTCAGTGCACAACGGCCGACAAAATTTACGGACGAAAACTTTGCTAGCCGTTCGTGGTCGAAAAAGGAAAGCTGAAACCCACAACTGACAGTTAGTTCGACCACTAACTCGACCAAAAACAAATAGAAACTCAGTTAAAATCTCTGTGGTCGAAACCCCAACTGACAGTCAGTATGGACAAACTGACAGTCAGTTTAGTACAAAAATTTTGAGCACAAAAAAACACCCTCTCTGGACAATTGTCAGTTTAAACTAACTGACATTCAAACTGACAGTCAGTTTAGCAAACTGACAGTCAACATGAACAAAAATAAAGATAACTTTAAATCCAGAAATCCAAAAGAGGTGTTTAATAGCTCGTTTGAAAGATAATTTCAAGGGCTACAATTTTGTCAACAAAAGTAAAAGCCAGATCTGCCTAGATCTTTCTGAAAATTACAAATATTCGTCTGCTGTCAAAAACTGAACTGAAAAACCAGATTTTTCAAATAACTTCAAAACCAAATCCAACCAAAAAGATGCAATGCAATGACCTAGATTTCTCGGTTTGCGTTGGAGATAAAGAGAGGACTTTCGCTACCCCTCTTTATAGTACGGTTTAAAACTAGAAAATAATTTCCCTAACCGATCATCTCCAAACACCGAGATCGGTAAAAAGAAAAACTCGTAATACCTTAGATCTTTCGCATCTTCATGATTTGCGTCTTGTATTTTGCTCTTTGCGACTTGTGCTTTTATTTTACGTCGGGGTCGTCTTGTATTCCGTGCATATCTTCCCAACACAACTCTGTATCAAATAAACTCAATAGCACAATTAGTCTGGAACACTTTGTTTTCATTAATCATCAAAATTAGGGTTAGGCATGAAGGCCTAGATGCAACAATCTCCCCCTTTTTGATGATTGATGACAACAAGTGTTCAAAAGCAAAATAAATGAAATAGCTGCCCCTGAGTATATGCATCTCATCATATCAGAGCATAAATTAATACATATACATCAGGGTACCCAAGTCATAGATGTGCAAATATCACTAAGTCATATTAGAGCATACACATCTCAAAATCAAGACATCATATATATCAAAGTATCAGAGCTCAAAATCATCATCTCAAGAAACCAAGTCACATATATATATCAATCAAGATATCAGAACTAATCAGAGCTACACAGATAAACATATCACACACAGACATATATGATAAAGAAAAACATCTCCATATATATGAAAAATAAACATCTGTTCAATACAGCAAAAGACTCTAATAGACAAAATACCAAAATACTTCTCCCCCTTTGGCATCAAGCACAAAAAGGGAGGCAGAAACACATATCAGAGCCTAATGCTCATCATCTGAAGAAAATCCTATGATATCTGTATCTCCGGAGCCATCTGGAGATGCAGACGGGTCGATGGCTGGAGACGCCGGAGGAGTCGCAGCTGCAACAGGAGCTGGAGCAGCAGCAACGGGAGCCGGAGCTGGTGCAACAGGAGCTGGATCAGCAGCAACTGAAGCTGAGCTCGGAGAAGACGCAGCCTGGCGGGCCCTCTTGCGAGGGACCGAAGATCCGGGAGCAGGCAGGTGACGCAGAATCTCCTCCTATTGAGCAATCAAACGGAGCAACATCTGATGATGCTCCGCCTGGGTGCTGAGGATCTGCTGCTGCACCTGGAGAAACTCCTGAAGCTGAGAAGAAGATGACGCAGATCCGGTGCCTGTCCCTACAGCTGGAGCTGGAGAAGACTCCTGAGCTGGAGCCTCGTCCTCTGACTCCCCCGCAGCATCATCATCTGATGCGGAAGAATCAGGGCCAGCAGCTGGAGCAGGGCGAGCACCGAGCCGGTGATCTGCCTGACCCGGAGGATAAAAGAGAAGCGGATGATGGGGCCATGGCAGCTCAGTGTCAACGGCCCGGATATGAAGAAGCACCGCCATGATATACGGAGCGTATATCAGCTGACGGCGCGGGGAAAGAAGGACGTGCTGAATCTCACTAATGATGAGATCAGCAACATCGAAGGGCTCCTCCTGGAAGATAGAAATCAGGACGTGGAGCCCTAGATAGGTCACTCTGGCCCTATCTTCGGTCATAGGAATTAAGGTGAGCCGGAGGATCCGTAGGGCCAGATCAACATCGCGGCGCAAACCAGCGATGTGACGAAGCTGGAAGGGGCCGAAATAGAGCATGGCCACCTCCCGACGCTCAAGATCTGGAAGGGTGTGGAGCTGGCGGCCAGAAGGAGGGCGCACCAGTCCAAGCGCTGACTCCATCTGCTCCTTCGTGACGGTGTAGACCTGGAGGCCCGTCATGAAGGTCATGGAGTCGCGTTGAGGGGAAATGAAGACGGTAGAATAAAACTGGCGAATGGGCCCCTTAGCCCAATGCAAGGAGGAATCGGCGACTAGGTCGCGGATCCCTACAGAGCCAAAGAGATCTGCGAGGGAGGCGATGCCTGTGCGAGAGGCGATCGTCCCCCACGACAGAGAGCGGTGGGCGAAGATGGGCGCGCGGCTATAGACACTGGTGAACAGGTCTAGGTGGAGGTTTGTGTAGCATGTGAGAACCTCGCATGCGTCGCGACCAGTGGGACGCGGCGACAGATACGGGTTCACAGAGCGGAGCGTGCGAAGGCGGCTCGCGTGCCAACGTGAATAATCCACGGGTACGCGCTTAGGCGGAGGCGAGGGCCGGTTCTCGGACGTCTGGCTCGATGAACGTTGGCTGTTTGCCGCGTTCTTTCGTCGGGCCACACGGCGAGAAGGACCGGGCTAATCAGACATAGCGAAATTGAAAAACAGAGAAGAGGAAACAGAGGAAACCGAAAAGATGACCTGAACAGATCGGCCGAACGGAGCAGATGGGAGCTGATGACGACGATTCGCGGCACGAACCACACCACGAAGAGAGAGACAAGGAGTCACCGCCGGCGAGCTGACCACGGCACGGCACCGGCGAGAAACAGTGGCTAAGACCCACGGCATGGTGAAGAAGTGGTCGAGAACGGAGGCCGAAGGTGGAGGAGGCGCAAGCAAACGGCGGTGGCGGTCGTCGACGGCGAGGGGAAGGTGCGGGCACCGAGGAACGGTGGCGCAACCACACCGGCGACGAGAGGAGGCACAAAAGAAATGGCGGCGAGAAGAAAAGGTGAAGAGGCGAGGAAAACAGAACGGGGGATTTAGGGTTCTCGATCCCGCAACTGACAGTCAGTTTGATAAACTGACAGTCAGTTCCAAACTCAGAAACATGGAACTGACAGTCAGTGTACCATACTGACAGTCAGTTCACAGAACTGAGTTTTGAAACTGACAGTCAGTGTATGAGACTGACGGTCAGTTGGGGACTCGAATACGACCAGGAGCTACGACCAAAATCAAGTGCACGTAACTGACTGTCAGTTTGTGAAACTGACTGTCAGTTATGACAATGACTTCGACCAGAGACTAAGACCAGACTCCTAACTACTGAACTGACTGTCAGTTAGAGTTACTGACTGTCAGTTTGGTCAATTTCGACCAGAAGCAAACTAAGACCAGAGAGGGAATAAAATAATAATATTTTTATACAAACAACACATTTAGCACATCAACTAGCATTTGATATATCAATAATGTTCAGTTCACCCCTTAAAAAGCAGAATCTTGATTCATCTAGGGGTTTAGTGAAAATATCTGCTAGTTGCATATCTGTTCTGACATAATTCACATCAATATCTCCTTTTGCCACATGATCTCTAATAAAATGGTGCCTTATTTCAATATGCTTAGTTCTAGAGTGTTGAACAAGATTATTAGCAATTTTAATGGCACTTTCATTATCACACAATAGTGGCACTTTATCAAATATAATCCCATAATCCAAAAATGTCTGCTTCATCCACAATAATTGAGCACAGCAACTGCCTGCAGACACATATTCAGCTTCAGCTGTGGAGAGAGCTACAGAATTTTGTTTCTTAGATGACCATGATACTAAGGATCTCCCCAACAGCTGACAGCTACCAGATGTGCTTTTACGATCAATTTTGCACCCAGCATAATCAGAATCAGAATACCCAATTAATTCAAAATTTGCATCTTTAGGATACCAAAGTCCCAAACTGGGATAGTATTTTAAATACCTAAGGATTCTTTTAAGAGCAGTTAAATGACATTCCTTAGGATCAGACTGAAATCTAGCACATAAGCACACACTAAACATGATATCAGGCCTAGATGCAGTAAGATACAAAAGACTACCAATCATAGACCTATAAAGTTTAGAATCGACCGATTTGCCGCTTTTGTCCATGTCCAAGTGTCCATTGGTCGCCATGGGAGTTTTGATTGCCTTAGCGTCTTCCATCCCAAAGCGCTTGAGCAGGTCCTTCACGTATTTTGTTTGACTCACGAACGTGCCGTTCTTGAGTTGCTTTATTTGTAGACCGAGGAAGAAGCTCAGCTCGCCAATCATGGACATCTCGAACTCCCTAGACATCATCTCTCCAAACTCATGACAGAAATGTTCATTAGTAGATCCAAAGATAATATCATCAACATATATCTGATAAATGAACAATTCCTTTTCAATTTTCTTTGTAAAGAGAGTTGTGTCAACCTTCCCAATTTTAAAACCTTTTGATAATAGAAAGTCTCTAAGACGCTCATACCAAGCCCGAGGAGCTTGTTTGAGACCATAGAGAGCTTTCGACAATTTAAATACATGGTTTGGAAATTTAGCATCTTCAAAGCCCGGAGGTTGTTCAACAAAAACAAGTTCAGAAATTTCACCATTTAAGAACGCACTTTTAACATCCATTTGAAAAAGTTTGATATTAAAGCATGATGCATAAGCAAGAAGAATGCGAATAGCTTCAAGTCTTGCTACTGGTGCAAAAGTTTCACCAAAGTCTAAACCTTCGACTTGAGTGAAGCCTTGAGCAACAAGACGAGCTTTGTTTCTAATTACAACACCATTTTCATCTTGCTTATTTCTGAAAACCCATTTTGTTCCAATAACATTATGATCTGTTGGTCTTTTTACTAGAGTCCAAACTTCATTTCTAGCAAAGTTATTAAGTTCTTCATGCATGGCATTAACCCAATCAGGATCATTTAAAGCTTCATTAACATGTTTGGGTTCTAAAGAAGATACAAAAGAATGATGTTCACAAAATGCAGCAATACGAGATCGAGTTTGAACAACCTTACTGACGTCACCCAATATTTGGTCTAGAGGGTGATCCTTGGTGATGGTTTGGCGTTGCCTTGGTTCTTCATCTTGTACTGCTTCATCTTGACCTTGTTCTGGAGGATCAACATGAGATGATGATGCGTCTTGATCAACATTTTCAATGTTGACATCATCTTCTTGATCTTCCTCTGTTGGCTTGATGTCTCCAATGGTTATGTTCTTCATTGCTTCTTGAAGATCTTCACCTGAAACTTCATGAGATACTTGCTCCTTTTGTGAGCCATTAGTTTCATCAAATTCGACATCACCCGATTCTTCAATACAACTTGTATTTTTATTGAAAACACGATAAGCTTTACTAGTGGTGGAGTATCCGACTAGAAAGCCTTCATCTACTCTTCTTTGAAATTTACCACCAAAATTTCTTTTCTTAAGTATATAACATTTGCAACCAAACACTCGAAAATAAGAAATATTTGGCTTGCGCCCAACAAGAAGCTCATAAGGAGTCAAGTTTAGAAGAGGATGCAAATGAAGTCGGTTTATAGAATAGCAAGCGGTATGCACGGCTTCAGCCCAGAAGCGAGTAGGAGTATCGTACTCACTTAGCATAGTCCTTGACATTTCTATAAGTGTTCGATTTTTCCTTTCAACAACTCCATTTTGCTGTGGAGTGTATGATGTGGAAAATTCGTGTTTGATTCCAAGAGAGTCACAAAAATCAAAAAGAGTTGAATCAACGAACTCTCCACCATGATCACTACGGATTTTCTTGATGGATAATTTGAATTCAGTAGAAACACGTTTTGCAAAACTTTTGAAAACATCGGGAGTTTCAGATTTTTGAGAAATAAAGAAAACCCAAGTGTAGCGAGTGAAATCATCAACAATCACAAAACCATAGTTGCTACCCCCGATACTTTGGAACTCGGAAGGTCCAAATAAATCCATATGAAGGAGTTCCAAAGGTTTGCAAGTCGAAAGAATGAGCTTAGTTTGATGTGAAGTAGCTACTTGCTTGCCCGCTTGCAAGCGCTACAAGGTTTGTCCTTTTCAAAATTCACATCCTTTAAGCTAACAACCAAATCACGTTTTAAAAGTTTTCTCAATTGATGCATTCCAACATGTGCAAGTCGTCTATGCCATAGCCAAACTTTTGAGGTTTGAGAGACAAGACATGTTGAAAGAGATGCATCTTTTGAATGAAAATCAACCAAATAAAGATTTCCAAAACGAAAGCCTTTAAAGATCAAAGATTTATCTTTTAAACTTTCAACCAAAACTTCTTTTGGGTAAAACGTGCAACTGAAACCAAAATCGCAAATTTGTGCAACGGAAAGCAAATTGAAATTCAGAGATTCGACCAATAAAACATTAGAAATAGAAAGATCATTTGAGATTGCGATTTTACCCAAGCCGACCACATTTCCTTGACGATTGTCACCAAAGGTAATCTTTTGGTTCTCGCTTGAGTTGTCTTCTATTGAGGTGAACAACTTCTTGTTACCGGTCATGTGTTCGGAGCATCCGCTATCTAGCACCCAATGCCTCCCACCGGTCTTGTAGTTCACCTGCATAAAAAGAATTAAGTTCTTTTAGGTACCCAAAACTTTTTGGGTCCTTCAATGTTAGCAATCAAAGCCTTGGGCACCCAAATAGATTTCTTCTTTTTATTTAACATGGGTGCACCAACATACTTTGCTATAGCATAACCTTTTCTCGACTTTTGAAGCATGTAGCAAGTATCAAAATAATTAGGAGTCATTAAGGGACATGCTTCATGTGAATGACCGGTTTCATGGCATTTATGACAAAATGTGTTGCATGCTTTAACAAATATAGTTTTAGAATTTTTTTTCCTTCCTTTCTTTTGAAAATATCCTAATCCTTCTTTTCTAAAAGAACATTTTTGTTTACTAAGGATTAGATCAAGAGATATTTTACCTTTATAACAATTTTCTAAGCCTTTTCCAAGTTTTTCTACTTTAGCTTTAAGTTCATTATTTTCATTTAAAATATTATCATTAGAAGCACATGGAATGTGATGACTACTAGAGGGAGAATCATCCAATTTACATGAAGTTGAGGCATCTACCTTAGATGAGATATTTGTAACATCTTTTATGAGCATGCATTTATAAGATTCTTTAAGCTCGGAGTATTGAGTGCGTAGGGAAGAATGTTCTTCCTTAAGCGCCTTATACTTCTTTTTAGTTTTTCCAAAAACTTCATTTAATTCGGTTATCATTTCAACTAAATCATCATAAGATGGATCATTAGAGTGTACCTTTTCATCGCCTTTAGCCATAAGGCAAATGGATGAGCTAGTTGAAGTGTTGATGTTGCCGAGAGCTAGTCCGGCCATCTTCTTGGAGCAGCTTCTTTCGTTGTCGAAGTCGGAGTCGGAGCTCTCTCCGCCGGACATCCACTCTCCAAAACAGGCTTCTTTGATTTCTTCATTCTTCTTCTTGAAGAACTTCTTCTTCTTGTTCCACGCCTTGTTCTTGTTTGGACATCTTGATGCTATGTGTCCCTTCTCATGGCATCCATAGCAAATGATGTCCTTGAAGTTGTTTTGCTTTTGCCCCTTTGGTCGTGTGTCAATGTTGACATCTTTCTTATGCAACCTGCGAAGGAGTTTTTGAGTGTTCTTTACCATGAGTGCGAGGTCTTCATCGGAGGAGCCATCACTTGAATTGTTTCTTGCATTAGCTTTGAAGGCCAAAGCTTTCTTCTTCGTCTCCGTGGGTTCGGCTGCTTCCTTCTTCTCCTTCTTGTGCATCTCATGGGTGATGAGGTTCCCATAAAGATCGGTTGGTGTTGTGGTCGATAGATTGGAGTTTGTGAGAACCGTGACCAAAGTGTCGAAGCTTTTCGGCAAGGCCCTAAGCATCTTTCTCACAAGCTCAAGGTCAGTAAAAACAACACCGAGACCCTTGAGTTCATTCACAATGTTATTTAATCGAGTAAACATGGAATCCACGGACTCGGTTGATGACATGGTGAATGTCTCATATTTTTGCCTCACCATTAGCAATTTTGCCTCTTTAACCTTTGTTGTTCCCTCGTAAATTTCTTCGAGGGTAGTCCAAACCTTATGAGTAGTCGTGAGATTGCTCACTCGGTTGAACTCATTTAAGGATAAACCGGCAAAGAGTGCATTTTTTGCACGGGCATTTAAATGCAACTTTCTCCTATCGTCCTCAGATTGACTTGCCGGATCAACCGGAGGAGTAAAGCCGAGTTTAACAATATCCCATACATCAAGCCCCATAGCTTCTAGGAATACCGACATGCGCACTTTCCAATAAGGATAGTTTGTCCCATCAAAGATAGGCGCACGACCGGTATGACCAAGAAGAAAGTCTCCACTTGACGACATCCTCTTCTCTAGGCGGTAAAGCCTAATGAATCGAGAGACCAAGCTCTGATACCACGTGTTGGATCAAGGATGCCGACTAGAGGGGGGGTGAATAGGAGGCTTTAAAAACTTTAAAACTTAAAGCAAATAAAGAACAAATAATATAAGCAAAGGGAAAAGAGAACGAACACAAAGATTTTTACCGAGGTATCGGAGACTCGCCCAGTCTCCACTAATCCTCGTTGAAGCACTCAAATCACTTGAGTCTCGCTTCAATATCCACAAAGGATATTATCACTAGTGGTTGCTCCTTGTCCACTCCGGAAAGGCGAGCACCGAGGCCTTGTACACACTTGCCGAGCCTCTCCGACAATCTCCGAACGGAGAGATCAACGGCCACGCCTCCGAACCGTCTAGGTGAGGGCGCTCACCAAGAGTAACAGGCAGCGAGGTCTTCTCTAGACCTCCAAACACGCACCGAGAAGCTAAGTATATGCAAATGCCAAAGAACTGAAACTCTCGGTGGATCGGAAAGCACTCGACTTGATCAAAAGATCAAGATTTTATATAAGAAACTAATGCTCAAGAGTGTATATGAAATGCTGCTGCTTGTTGTATGAAACACATGCCCGAAGCCCCTATTTATAGCCTCAAGAAGCAAATGAACCGTTGGAGCTAGGGCTGAAAATCAGCAACCCAAACTGACAGTCAGTTTGCCTAACTGACAGTCAGTTCAGTGCACAACGACCGACAAAATTTACGGACGAAAACTTTGCTAGCCGTTCGTGGTCGAAAAAGGAAAGCTGAAACCCACAACTGACAGTTAGTTACACAAACTGACAGTCAGTTCGACCACTAACTCGACCAAAAACAAATAGAAACTCAGTTAAAATCTCTGTGGTCGAAACCCCAACTGACAGTCAGTATGGACAAACTGACAGTCAGTTTAGTACAAAAATTTTGAGCACAAAAAACACCCTCTCTGGACAATTGTCAGTTTAAACTAACTGACATTCAAACTGACAGTCAGTTTAGCAAACTGACAGTCAACATGAACAAAAATAGAGATAACTTTAAATCCAGAAATCCAAAAGAGGTGTTTAATAGCTCGTTTGAACGATAATTTCAAGGGCTACAATTTTGTCAACAAAAGCAAAAGCCAGATCTGCCTAGATCTTTCTGAAAATTACAAATACTCTTCTGCTATCAAAAACTGAACTGAAAAACCAGCTTTTTCAAATAACTTCAAAACCAAATCCAACCAAAAAGATGCAATGCAATGACCTAGGTTTCTCGGTTTGCGTTGGAGATAAAGAGATGACTTTCGCTACCCCTCTTTATAGTACGGTTTAAAACTAGAAAATAATTTCCCTAACCGATCATCTCCAAACACCGAGATCGGTAAAAAGAAAAACTCGTAATACCTGAGGTCTTTTGCATCTTCATGATTTGCGTCTTGTATTTTGCTCTTTGCGACTTGTGCTTTTATTTTACGTCGGATTCGTCTTGTATTCCGTGCATATCTTCCCAACGCAACTCTGTATCAAATAAACTCAATAGCACAATTAGTCCGGAACACTTTGTTTTCATTAATCATCAAAATTAGGGTTAGGCATGAAGGCCTAGATGCAACAGCACCGACAGGATAAAAAGGAAGTGGTCGAATCTTTGGAGACAAAGAAGAAAACTTTGGCTTTCAAAGCCAGCTTTGAAGATGACTCAAGCAATGGCTCCTTTGATTAGGATCTAGCCCTTATGGTAAAGAATACTCAAAAACTTCTTCGCAAACTACACAAGAAGTGAGTCAACATTGATACAAGACCAAAGGGAGAAAAACAAGCAAACTTCAAGGACATCATATGCTATGGATGTCACGAAAAGGGACATATAGCCTCAAGATGTCTAAACAAGAACAAGACTTGGGACAAGAAGAAATTCTTCAAGAAGAATAATGGTGCAACCAACGAAGCCTACTTCGGAGAATAGATGTCTGGAGGAGAGAGCTCCGATTCCAACTCCGATGATGAAGGAGGTTGTTCCAAGAAGCTAGTCGGATTAGCTCTTGGCAGCAACAACATATCGACAAGATCATTCCTTTGTCTTATGGCTAAAGGTGATGAAAAGGTATATTCTCATGACCCTTCATATGATGAACTAGTTGACATGATTAGTGAATTGAATGAAGTCTTTGGAATCACAAAAATGAAGTATAGGGCATTTAAAGAAGGGCATTCTTATTTACGCACTCAATACTCAGAGTTAAAAGATTCATATGAAAGTCTTCTCATTAAAGATATCACTAATGCATCATCTAAGGTAGATGTAGCCATTTCTTATGACCTAGCAGATAATCCTTCTAATGCTATCCCTCAGAATAATATGACTACTAGTTGTCATAATTCTCTCGATATACCATGTGCTTCAAACGAAATAATTTTAAATGAAAATAATGAGCTTAAGGTACAAATAAAGAAGCTTGGAAACGGATTAGAAAATTGTTACAAAGGGAAAGTTTCTCTTGATCTTATTCTTAGCAAAGAAAAATGCTCATTTAGAAAAGAAGGACTTGGATACTTTACGAAGAAAGAAAATAAATTAAATGCAAAAACTGTCTTCGTAAAAGCATGCAAAAAATTTTGCTTTAAATGCCATGAAACAAGACATTCACATGATACTTGTCCTTTAATGACTTCAACTTATTTTGATACTTGCTACATGCTCACAAGGTCAAAGAAAGGATATGCTATAACAAAGTTTGTTGATGCACCCATGCTAAATAAAAAGAAGAAATCAATTTGGGTGCCTAAAACTTTGATTACTAATATCGAAGGACCCAAAAGGGTTTGGGTACCTAAAAAGACTTGATTCTTTTTTTTAGGTGAACTACAAGACCGGTGAAAAACATTGGGTGCTAGATAGTGGATGCTCCGAATACATGACCGGTAACAAAAAGTTATTCACCTCATTGGAAGATAACTCAAGTGAAAACCAAAAGATCACCTTTGGCGACAATCGTCAAGGAAATATGGTAGGTTTGGGTAAAATTGCTATATCCAATGATCTTTCAATTTCAAATGTTCTACTTGTTGAATATCTGAACTTTAATTTGTTATCAGTTGCACAAATTTGTGATCTTGGATTTCGTTGCATCTTTTATCCTAAAGAAGTTTTAGTTGAAACTTTAAAAGATAATTCTTTGATTTTCAAAGGCTTTCGTTTTGGAAATCTCTATCTTGTTGATTTTAACTCTAAAGATGCATCCCTTTCAACATGTCTTGTCTCTCAAACCTCAAAGGGTTGGCTATGGCATAGAAGGCTTGCACATGTTGGAATGCATCAACTTAAAAAGCTTTTAAAACGTGATTTGGTTGTTGGCTTAAAAGATGTGAATTTTGAAAAGGATAAACCTTTTGTGCTTGTCAAGCAGGCAAGCAAATAGCTACCTCACATCCGATTAAGCGTGTTCTTTCAACTTGTAAACCTTTGGAATTGCTGCATATGGATTTATTTGGACCTTCCGAGTTCCAAAGTATTGGGGGTAACAACTATAGTTTTGTTTTTATTGATGATTTTACTCGCTACATTTGGGTCTTCTTTATTTCTCAAAAATCTAAAACCCCCGATGTCTTTAAAAGTTTTGCAAAATGTGTTTCCATTGAATTCGAACTTTCCATCAAGAAAATCCGTAGTGATCATGGTGGAGAATTCGTTAGTTCAACTTTAGTTGATTTTTTGACTCTCTAGGCATTAAACACGAATTTTCTACTTCTTACACTCCACAGCAAAATGGAGTTGTGGAAAGAAAAAATCAAACACTAATAGAGGTAGCAAGAACAATGTTAAATGAGTATGGCACTCCCACTCGTTTTTGGGCTGAAGCTGTTCATACCGCTTGCTACTCTATAAATCGACTTTATTTGCATCCTCTTCTAAATTTAACTCCCTATGAGCTTCTTATCGGGCGTAAGCCAAATGTTTCTTATTTTTGAGTTTTTGGTTGTAAATGTTATATCCTTAGAAAAACAAACTTTGGTGATAAATTTCAAAGAAGAGTAGATGAAGGCTTTCTAGTCGGATACTCCACCACTAGCAAGGCTTATCAAGTCTTTAATAAAAATACTAGTTGTATTGAAGAATCGTGCGACATAGAATTTGATGAAACTAATGGCTCGCAAAAGGAGCAAGTCTCTTGTGAAGTTTCAGGAGAAGATCTTCAAGAAGCTATGAAGAACATTACCATTAGAGACATCAAACCAAGAGAAGATGATCAGGAAGATGATGAGAATATAGAGAATGATTATCAACATACATCATCACCTCATATTGATCCACTAGAGCTACATCAAGGAGAAGCTGCACAAGAAGAAGCACCAAGACAACATCAAACCATCATCAAGGATCACCCTCTAGATCAAATACAGGGTGGTGTCAATAAGGTGGTTCAAACTAGCTCTGGTATTGCTTCTTTTTGTGAACATCATTCTTTTGTATCATCTCTAGAACCTAAACTTGTAGATGAAGCTCTTAGTGATCCTGATTGGGTAAATGCTATGCATGATGAACTAAATAATTTCTCTAGGAATAAAGTATGGACTTTAGTAGAAAGACTCAAGGATCATAATGTGATTGGAACAAAATGAGTTTTTAGAAATAAGCAAGATGAAAATGGTGTAGTCGTTAGAAACAAAGCTCGTCTTGTTGCACAAGGTTTTTCTCAAGTTGAAGGTTTAGACTTTGGTGAAACCTTTACACCAGTAGCAAGACTTGAAGCTATTCGTATACTTCTTGCTTATGCATCAAACTTTAATATTAAGTTATTTCAAATGGATGTAAAAAGTGCCTTTTTAAATGGAGAAATATCTGAATCAGTTTTTGTGGAACAACCTCCTGGTTTTGAAGATTCCAAATTTCCAAACCATGTGTACAAACTTTCTAAAGCTCTCTATGGTCTCAAGCAAGCTTCTCAGCTTGGTATGAACGACTTAGAGACTTTTTTTTTATCAAAAGGTTTTAAAATTGGGAAGGTGGACACAACACTTTTTACAAAGTGGTTGAAAAGATCTTTTTGTGTGTCAAATATACGTTGATGATATTATATTTGGTTCTATTAATGAATCCTTTTGCCATGAGTTTAGAGAAATGATGTCTCAAGAATTTGAGATGTCGATGATTGGAGTGCTAAGCTTCTTCCTTGAACTACAAATCAAGCAATTCAAGAACGGAACATTCGTGAGCCAAACCAAGTATGTGAAGGACTTGCTCAAGTAGTTTGGGATGGAAGATGCTAAAGCCGTCAAAACTCCCATGGCCACTAATGGAGATGTCGATATAGACAACGATAGAAAAGCTGTTGATTCTAAACTCTATTGATCTATGATTGGTAGCTTGCTTTATCTTATGGCATCTAGGCCCGACATCATGTTTAGTATTTGCTTATGTGCTAGATTTCAATCTTCTTTTAAGGAATGTCATTTGATTTCTATTAAAAGAATCCTTAAGTACTTGAAATGCTATCCTAACATAGGCCTTTGGTATCCGAAAAATGCAAACTTTGAATTACTTGGATATTCAGATTCAGATTATGCAGGTTGCAAAATTGATAGAAAAAGCACATCCGGTAGTTGTCAACTTTTGGAGAGATCACTAGTCTCTTGGTCATCTAAGAAACAAAATTCTGTAGCTCTCTTTACCGCCAAAGCGGAATATGTTTCAGCGGGTAGTTGTTGTGCTCTACTTTTGTGGATGAAGCAAACCCTTTTGGATTATGGAGTTTCCTTTGAAAAGGTGCCACTTTTGTGTGATAATGAAAGTGCCATAAAAATTGTAAATAATCTGGTTCAACATTCTAGAACCAAGCATATTGATATTAGGCACCATTTTATAAGCGATCATGTGGCAAAAGGTGACATAGATGTGAATCATATAAGAACAGACTTAGCTAGCGGACATCTTCACCAAACCTTTAGATGAGACTGGATTTTGTTTTCTTAGAAGTGAATTGAATATTATTGATATATCAAATGCAAGTTAAATGTCTATTTTGCTGTCCTTCTGCCTTTTTGTGCTTGATGTCAAAGGGGGAGAGATTAGGGAGAGTTTAGGGAGAGATTGGAGAGAGATTCTTGTAGGACATTATTGATAGTTTATATGCTCATTGTTTATTCATTGTGGACTCTCAAATGACTCATATGTGTATCTATATATGCATACATTCAGGGGGAGTTCTTATATATCTAATGCCCATGCATACACTTAGGGGGAGTCATTAAGATTTTATTTGCTTTCAACAGTTGTTGTCATCAATCATCAAAAAGAGGGAGATTATTGCATCTAGGCCCTTTTAGGTTGATTTTGATTATTGATGACATTAAGTGTTTTGGACTAACTTTGTCTTTGAGCTATTTCTATGCAGAGTGATTTCTATAAAGTCTGCAAGTGATCCAGGAAGATCTGCAGGTCACGAGTCCAAAGTCGCAAGCACAAGGTCACAATGTTAGTTGTGGTCGCAGTTCAGGTTGGGAGTCAAGGTCGCAAGTGCAAGGTCGCCAAAACGGAATTCGCAAGATTGAAGATGCAAAGGACCTAAGGTAAAATGAGTTTTTATTTTGTATCAATCTTGGTGTTTGGAGTTTGACCGGTTTATAGGAATTGTTTTTAGTTTAACCGTACTATTAAGAGGGGTTGCAAACTTTTTCTATATTTCCAACATAAACTGAGAAACTCTTAGGTCATTGCATTCATTCATTCATTAATTTTTAATTGGTTTGGTTTTTCTGATATTTTGGCAATAGGAACTCTATTTCATGTTTATAGATTCATCTAGGCCGATCTAGGTCTTTCTCCTGTTTTCAAAATTATAGCCCTTTGAATTATCTTTCGAACAAGCTATAAAACACTTCAATCGGACCTCTGGATCAAAATTTATGATTGTTTTTATCCATGTTGACAGTGAGCATGTGATGCTGACCGTCAGCATGAATGTTAGCTTCTTTGCTGCCATTTTTCCAGAGAGCATGTCTTTTTGAGCTGAAATTTTTGACTTACGCTGACTGTCAGCATGAGTTTTGACCATAAGTTGTTTGCTTTCTGAGTTTTGTTTTACTGGACGTTTTGTGGTCGTTACTGACTGTTAGCATGTGATGCTGACTGTTAGCATGAGTGATTTCTTTCCATATATGACCACAAATGGCTAGTTAAGTTTTATCTGTGATTTTTGTCGAGCCATTGAGTTGGATGCTGACTGTCAGCATGTGTTTGCTGATTGTCAGTATGTGCTGTTTTGTTTCCATATACGACCACAACGGCTAGCTGAGTTTTCTCTGAGATTTGCTTGTTACTGCTTGTGGTGTATGCTGATTGTCAGCATATGCTGTTTCTTTTCTGTTCGAGCACAACGGCTATTTTGTCCTTTTGGGCTATAAATAGAGGTTTTGAGCAGATGTTTTATACAACAAGCAGTCCTATTCTAGCTTTCTCATTTCAGTTTAGAGACGCCCGAGGAGTTAGAACTGGCGTTGAGTTACATTTGTCTTAGTGATCTCTTCTGGCTTTTTCATCTTAGTTGAGTTGAGTTGCGTTGAGTTGAGAAAGCCAGAGGAAATCATGAAGACAAATGTAAGATGCTTTCTATAGGTCCTGATTTGAGAAACACGCTGGGCTTGAGGATCTTCTCGACCGAGCCAATTAAGATCTCGTCCTTCACATCCTTCCAGCTTACGACGGTGATCTTCACCTTTTCTTTCGCCAACAAGCCAACGTAGGCAGCGTACTGCGACGACGAACCGTGAACTACGTTGCCCCTCATGAACATCATCCAAGGACCTGCACAGAATCATATTGAAAAGAAGACATATAAAAATGGAAGATACAGGATAGCAGGATAATTGCCATCATAGGATTAGGATAATCCAACAATGCTGAAATTTTACTTGCCTTATTTGCAATGCCGAAACCTAGCTGAGGGAGTTGAAGCTACGATCAATGTTGGACTTGATTCACCAGAGAAACTAGTGGCCGTCGATGGAGGTGCGGCGGCCATCAATGGAGGTTACGGGTTAGGGTTTGTCGTGCCCAAGGAGAAAAAGAAGTGGAACAATTCGACTGGAAACAAAACTCCAGGGAGGGAACAAGTATTTGTATAAGTCGAACAGTTCGACTTCAAGCAAAATTCCAAGCATAATACAGACGGTTCGGACATCAGAACCGTCTGTGATAGTAGACGGTTGATATTCTAATTATAACAGACGGTTCTGATTTAAAAACCGTCTGTGATAGTGAATACAAAACACAAACATTCACCAATACAAATACACAAATACACCAATTCACACATTCAAGTACATGTACCAAATAGCAATACAAATACGCAAACATACACCAATACTGGTATGCCAAGTTATCACAGACGGTTCCGAAATAAAAACCTACTGTGATAGTGAAGCAGACAGTTTTGACCTCGGAACCATCTGTGATATTCTAATTATCACCGACGGTTTATATCTCAAAACCGTCTGTGATATTTCTGTCATAGTTCTACACAAATGCACCGATATTAGTGACGGTTTTAAAGTAAAAACCATCTGTGATATTTCCGACGGTTTGGACTTTAGAACCGTCTGTGATATTCTAATTATCACCGACGGTTTATATCTCAAAATCATTTGTGATATTTCTGTCATAGTTCTACACAAATGCACCGATATTACCAACAGTTTTAAGGTGAAAACCGTCAGTGGTAGTTTTTGTGATATTCTAATTATCACCGGCGGTTCATATCTCAAAACCGTCTGTGATATTCTATCATAGTTCTACACAAATGCACCAATATTACTGACGGTTTTATAGCGAAAACCGTCAGTGGTATTTTACTATTACAGACGGTATTATGTAGAACCGTTTGTATTGAACCTGGTATAATAGTTGGAATGGCAGATGTTTCGAGCTAGTCGTACACTCTTGCTCGACATACTGCCCAGTTGGAAGAGATCTGGGGCAAGGAAGAGCAATATCTCAAAAGGTGATCCATTTGAGACCTAGCCTTGGTTTTTGCATTAGGCTCGCCCAGATTCTAATATGCGGAATAATGGGATCTTACTCAGAAATACCGAAACCCAAAGGTTGATCGAAAACACAGCTCAAAGTAATTGCACAACTCTTTATTTCAAAGAGGGCTTTACACGTCGAACGTTAGGTCGCACTCGCCTACGTCGAAGGAACTATAAGCTGGATATATGATCCAAAGCTGTAATAATATTCGATGATCTAAACTAGACCTATTACAAGGTATTTATAGTCCAATTGTATGAGTACGTATCAGACTTAGTAACCTAAACGTATTAGACTCATATAACTAACTAACCCTAAATAGATAAGCTTAGTTATATATAATCCGGATCGAATTACAATTCCGACCAGAGGACGTATTCCTTTTCATGGTCGCAAACCAATCCATGATTGCGAAACCTTTCTGAACACGATTTAGGTCGCGAAGCCGTATGCGACTCGACCTGAAGATCCTCCCGAATCATGACTCCCTTGTTGCGAAGGAGCCAACCCCTGTTGCGACCTCTTGATCAAACTGGAGATGTGGAAATTGGGCTTGTCCATGTTCTCTGGTGTACCACTTTGCCGCACGTACTCATTGACCTTTTCGACCGATTCAAAAAGTCTCCTTTGTGCCACTGCGGGTGGTAATCACCTTCTTCTCTAGAATCACATCTTCGCGTAGAGGTTAGTCTCGTTGATGGACCAAGTCTTCAACAGATGGTACTATGGTATCTGGCTCATCATCCAGCATTGAAGGCTCAAAGAGTTTGAGGTGCTCGACATTGACAACCGAGTAAATATCCATGTATGGAGGTAACTCGAGCTGACAAGCATTATTATCCACTTTTCGCAAAATCCAGAAAGGACCATAACAAATGGGTTTGAGTTTCTTACCTTCACCTTTAAGTCTTTCTTCGCTCAAATGTAACTATATCATATCACCTTCTTCGAATTGAGCATCAACTTGGTGCTGATCATGTCGCTCCTTGTACTTTAGTTGAGCTCGCAACAAGTTCTGTTCAACTTCTCGATGGAGCCATTGAATACCTTCCAGGAACTTTTGTGCTCGATTCTGATCAGATGCTTCCTTGCTGTTCTGTGTTGAGGTAGGAATCACAAACTCCATGTTGAATGGACTCTGTGGTAGAAATCCTAAACATACCTCAAACGACGACTTTTCGATCGAACCATGCACTGCTCGATTAAAAGCAAATTGCAGGTACGGTATGCTTTCATCCCAGGTATTTGGGTGCTTCGAGTTATATCCTCTCAAGAGATGAACGACTGTGCGATTTACCACCTCGGTTTGACCATTAGTTTGCGGATGAAAGGCAATCCTCTTCTTTAGCTTGGTGTCCATCATCGTCCAGAGCGATCGCCAAAAGTGACTAAGGAATCGGGTATCGCGATCAGACATAATAGAAGTTGGCACTCCGAAGTGTGTCCAAACGTGTTGAAAGAATACTCGGGCTGCTTCTTCTCCCATGATAGTCTTTAGACAAGGTATAAGAATAATTCTCCTAAGAAATCCATGGATATGCTCTCCCATGGTCGCGATGGAACTGTCAAAGGAGTGTACAAACCTAATTTCCGGTTTGCCGGTTTCGAGATGCTACAGAGACCACAATCTCGAACAAAACTAGCCACATCTTGCTGCATATGTGGCCAGAACACATGTCGGTGAAGATTTTGCAATGTCTTTGTAACCCTAAAGTGACCAGCTACCTTCGATGTGTGCGCTTCTTGCAACCATTGAATTCGAGGTGCTCCACGAGGTATGCAAAGTAAATTGCCCTTGTACAAGAGTCCTTCTCGACGAACGAACTCTGTAGGTTTCCTTGTTTCGAGCTCAGTCAGTACTGTTTGAAAATCAGGGTCTTCACTGTACATAGTGGATAGTCATCATGACATGAGGGCTCGATCTGCATGAACATTGATAAATAGAGGGTCTTAATTGGTGGTCGTGACAACATGTCCGTCAATTTGTTGTGTACGCCCTTCTTGTACTTAATCACTAGATTAAACTGCTGCAGATACGACATCCACTTCATGTGCCGAGCTTGCTGTAGCTTGGACTAAGTTTGCAAATATTGCAACAATTGATGGTCAGTGTGGACAATAGTCTCTTTACCCAAGAGGCAACACCACCAATGCTTTACGGCCTGATGCAGTGCACACAACTCTTTGTCATAAGTCGAGTAGTGTTTCTGAGCTCCCTGAAATAATTCGGAGTGATATGCCACTGGTCGACCTTCTTGCATGAGCACAGCGCCCATGGCATAACCTGAGGCATCGGTTTCTAGCTCGAATGTTTTCTGGAGATTCGGTAAAGCTAACACAGGCGCCTCGTTGATCTTCCTCTTCAGCAAGAGAAACGTGTCCTCATGTTTCCCTGCCCACTCGAACTTCTGATTGATCTTGGTTAATGCATGCAATGGAGAAGCCACAATCGAGAAGTGTCATATGAACTTCCGAAGGTATTGGCATGCTCCCACAAAACTATGCACGTCTGTAACTGTTCGCGGTCGCGGCCACTCGCGAATCACTTTTACCTTATCTGGGTTGATTTGCAACGTACCTTTGCCGACCATAAATCCCAGGTAAAGTAGAGTTTGCTGGCCAAATTCGCACTTCTTACGGTTGAGGCGAAGTTGATGTCACTGAAGCTGTTCAAACACCTTTTCGACATGAATGAGGTGCTCATCCCACGAACGACTATAAACCAGTATGTTGTCGAGATAAACGATCACAAAAGTCGTCGATGAACTGTCTCAATACTTTGTTCATAAGATGTATGAAAGTTGCCGGGGCGTTGCAGAGACCAAACGGCATGACCAGCCATTCGAACAGACCTTGTTGTGTTTTGAATGCGGTCTTCCACGTATCCTCCTCTCGGATGCTAATTTGATGATATCCTGACTTAAGATCCAATTTGGAGAAGACAACAGCATGCTTCAATTGGTCTAGCAGGTCGTCAATACGAGGAAGGGGGTACCGGTTCTTGATGGTGATCTTGTTCAGTGCTCGGTAGTCGATGCACATACGCCAAGTCCCATCTTTCTTTGGTACTAACACCACAGGAGATCCACAAGGTGAACTACTTGGTTGAATGACACCATCGTTCAGCAACTCACCAACCAGTCCAGCGGAGACCAGATTCTTCTGACTTCCGGGATCGAATATCGCTGTGACCACTTCGTGCTTCACCTGGATGTTGATGGTGAACAAGTCCTCTGTTGGGTGATGGTCGTTCGGGAGATCAGAACGCTTCTCCTTCGGCATTGCCATTAGAGATAAGGTTGTATCTGCTTCATTAACCGAATTCACTTGGACAACTTCTTCGTCGGGTGAAGTCGCAGTAGCCGTGGCTGTTCTTTTCCTTGGTCCGTTTTTCTTTGGTCGAAGTTCAGGATGAAGCTTGTAGCATTTGTCCTTGGTGTGTCCCGCAACTTGACAATGTTCACAAAAGGCACCCGTGCCCTATTTTGAAGCGTTCTTCTTCGGACTCGGCTTTTTCTTTGTCGAGGTCGTACTTTCCTTCATGCTTTTGTCGCTGCGGGATTTATTCTTCTTCTCGATCGCCAAAGCAGTTGTGCTTGGGGTCGCAATGTCTTGGACGCCGAACAGACTTAGCTCAGTACTGATCGATTTCTGAAGTCCAGATGTGTATTTCCGAAATACCTGAGGATCAGACAGTGAGATGCCGATGACCATTGCTTGTCGCCGAAACTCTGTCATATAGTCTTGGACGGTCTGGTCGCGCCGTTGGTACAATCTGTGCCAACGTTCCCATCTCTCCTCTAGGTAACCTATCGGATAGAATTCTTGTCGCCAACATCTATCGGATAGAATTGACCCCACGCAAGTTCGTCAGCTTCACCACTGGCGACAAGGGCCTTCCACCAAGTCTTGGCGTGGTCCTTCATCTTCATAGGTACTAACTTTACCTTTTGAACGCTACTAAACCCTTTCAGGTCAAAGTAGGTCTCAAGCTGGTCGATCCAAGAATCCAGTTTCTCGGCATCGATCACCCCATCATATATGGGTATATCAATCTTAGCGTCGACCTTAAAAGATTCGACAGCTAAGAAGGTGTTGGCGAGGTCGTCGGTCTTATGGTCGCCTTCGTCTTCATCTTTGTCCGCCCTGCGCAAGTCTTCATACCCATAACCTTCCTACTTCAGGAGGTACAATCATGGCCTACTGCTTAATCCAAGCAAGCACGATTTCCATGTCAGTGGAGAGCTTAGCCACTTGTTCGGCTAGGTTAGCTTGAACGGAGGTATCGTCAGATATTGTTGGAGACACGGCTGTAGGAACCGCCAATTGATCTCCTGGAGTTTCACCGGAAGTTTTGTAACCCTGGCGAGTCTTCACCATCCACATGATAGGAAAGTTGCTCTGATACCAACTTGATCCGTTTGAGACCTAGCCTTGATTTTCGCACCAGGCTATCCCAGATTCTAATATGCGGAATAACGGGATCTTACTCGGAAATACCAAAACCCAAAGGTTGATCGAAAACACAGCTCAAAGTAATTGCACAACTCTTTATTTCAAAGAGGGCTTTACACGTCGAACGTTAGGTCGCACTCGCCTATGTCGAAGGAACTATAAGCTGGATATATGATCCAAGGCTGTAATAATATTCGATGATCTAAACTAGACCTATTACAAGGTATTTATAGTACAATCGTATGAGTACGTATTAGACTCAGTAACCTAAACGTATTAGACTCATATAACTAACTAGCTAACTAATCCTAAACAGATAAGCTTAGTTATATATATATATATATATATATATATATATATATATATATATATATAAGGATCAGATTACAATTCCGAATAGGGAACAAATTCCTTTTCCTGGTCACGAACCAACCCATGGTCGAGAAACCTTTCTGAACACGGTTATGGTCACGAAGCCGTATGCGATCAGGACTTGAAGATTCTCCCGGATCAAAAGGGGAGCATTTGGGGACAACAAATTTGAAGATCCAAAGTTGGTACTTGCTCCTAAGACATACACATTACTTAATTTCATCATCAATATCGCTCTCCATAGATTGATCAAATTAGAGGAGAGGGAGGGGAAGCTAGAGTAGCAAATCCTGGTTGTAACTCTCATTTTTCGACCTATAGCTATTTAATTGCTTTATGATGTGTGTTATCCATGCCCCAAATTAGTTACTAACTAATTGCTTGTAGTTTGAGTAGTAGTTAATAAGTAGTTATACCGCAAACTCTACATCAAACACTAGCTAGCTAGATTTATAATTTATTGCGTGTCGACAGTACGTAGAGTATTACTTAGTATGTGAATGAATTTAATTGCAGATGGTCCATCGAGACTGGATGTATCATGAAAACCGAGTGAGTGAAGAATACATAAAAGGTGTTTTAGATTTCCAAAAAGTTGCTGAGCAAGACATGGCGAAGAAGGGTTTACCATATATGTACTGTCCTTGCGTAGACTGTCAGAATCTTAAGATGTTCACCAACTCATCTCAAATTGTCACCCACTTGATCCGATGTGGTTTCAAAAAGGGGTACACGTGTTGGGTCTACTATGGCGAAGAGCAAACTGCAGAACAAGTGCCACTCAAGTTGAGGAACAAGACATGTCGGATCCCAACAACGATTTCGATGAGGATATACCAGAGGATGACAATTTAGATGACATGTTGCGTGATGTGGAAGGAAATTACAGTGAAAGGGAGTTTGGTAAATTCAAGCGCTTGATTGAGGACTTAGAAAAGCCATTGTTCCCTGGTTGCAAGTCGAAGTACACAAAGTTGGTCTTCGTGCTTGACTGTTAAAATTGAAGGCAAGTAACAGCTGGATCGACAAGAGTTTCACGGCACTGTTAGATCTTTTAGCGGACATGCTTCCGGAAGGAAATGAGTTGCCAAAAAACACCTACCAAGCAAAAAAGCTATTGTGTCCTTTGGGAATGGAAGTAGAAAGGATACACCCATGCCCTAATGATTGCATCCTTTACCGTAACGACTACAAGGATATGCATGTTTGTCCGATGTACGGCACATCCCACTATAAGTGTAAGGACCGAATCGATGACGGCGACTGTGCTGAGATAAAGTAAGGACCTCCTGCTAAGGTGTTGTGGTATTTACCCATCATTCCCCGCTTGAAGCGTTTGTTTGCAAATCGTAAAGAGGCAAAATTATTGCGTTGGCACTCGGAAGACAGGAAGAAGGATGGAAAGTTGAGACACCAAGCTGATTCTTCGCAATGGAGAAACATCGACTGGGAATTTGTTAACTTCGGAGCGGAATTGAGGAATATAAGGTTCGGGTTGAGTACTGATGGAATTAATCCTTTTGGTAACATGAGCAGTCGGCATAGCACTTGGCCGGTTCTTTTGTGTATCTACAACCTTCCTCTTTAGTTGTGTATGAAGCGCAAGTACATCATGATGTCTCTACTTATCTAAGGACCAAAACAATCCAAAAACGATATTGATGTGTACCTAGCACCATTGATAGAGATCTGCTAACAATGTGGAACGAAGGGGTGCAGGTATGGGACGCATACAAACGACAGACCTTTATCATATGTGCTATGATATTCTACACCATCAACGATTTCCCTGCCCTTGGAAATTGTCGGGCCGTAGTACAAAAGGAGCCAAAGTTTGTCTCCACTGCGAAGATGAGACTGAGAGCGTGTGGCTGAAGAATTGCAGGAAAACAGTGTACATGCGTCACCACAGGTTTCTTTCGAAGAATGACGCATATCATAAGAGGAAGAGGGAATTTGATGGCCACAAGGAAGATGGTTCAGCCCCGAAGCCTATGAGCGGGAAAGAAGTTTACTCATAGGTGAAGGACATATATGTTGTGTTTGGAAAGGGTCGTAAATTGAAACCCCGCACGAAGAACACTTGGAAGAAGAGATCGATATTTTGGGACTTACCGTATTGGGAGCATTTAGAGGTTCTTCATCGCGTTGATGTCATGCATGTAGAGAAGAACGTTTGCGACAGTTTAATCGGTCTATTGCTGAACATTACGGGGAAGACAAAGGATGGCATCAATGTGCGGTGTGACATGATCGAAATGAAAATCAGGCCCGAGCTAGCACCGAGAGAGGAAGAGAAAGGCCGTATATACCTCCCCCTGCATGCTACACTTTGTGCAAGGCTTACTCCACAAATATGAAAAAGCTTGTGTCCATGGGCGATTTGAAATTGCTTGGTATGAAGTCTCACGATTGTCACGTGTTGATGACACAAATGCTTCCTGTTGCCATCCGGAGTATTCTGCTGCATAAGGTCAGAAAGAAGATCACGAGGCTGTGTTATTTCTTCAATGCAATTTCTTGCAAGGTCATTGATCCCGAGGGACTAGATTCTCTGCAGAGTGAGGTGGTTCGAACTCTCTGCCAGTATGAGATGTATTTTCCTCCGTCGTTTTTTGATATCATGGTCCATCTCACTGTCCACCTTGTTAGAGAAATCAAGGTATGTGGACCCGTGTTCCTACGTTATATGTATCCATTCGAGAGGTAGCATTGTCGAAGGTTATGCAGCAGAAGAGGTTGTTGAGTTCTGTGTCGATTACATGGCCGAGGTAGAAGCAATAGGAGTTCATGTGTCTCGTCACGAGGGGAGGCTTGATTGCATTGGGACTATTGGACGGAGAGCAATCACTCCTGATTTTGATATGTACTCGAAAGCTCTTTTTGGATCTTGCAACATATGACGGAGGTGTCTCCGTACATCGACGAGCACAAGGAGATGCTACGAGAAGACAATCCTCGCCGATCTGAGGTTTGGATCACGAGAGAACATAACAGTCGATTCAACGCGTGGATGAAAGTGCAAATAACCGGGGAGTCTGCAAGTGAGAACCTTAAATGGTTGGCAAAAGGGCTCACGTTTGCTGTACAGATATGGCAGGGATATGACATCAATGGGTACACATTTTACACGAAAATTCAAGATCGAAAGAGTACTGTGCAAAATAGTGGAGTGAGCGTAGAAGCTTTTCATGAGGAGTTCAACGAGACAGGCCCAACAAGGGTAGTACGTGGATTGAACTCGTACTACGGGTTCATAGAAGAAATTTGGGAGCTCGATTACGTATTGTTCAAGATTCCCCTGTTTCAATGCCGATGGGTTCAAATCCCACAGGGTGTGAAGGTTGACAGTTACGGTTTCACTTCTGTGGATCTCGATCGAGTTGCTTATAAAGATGAGCCATTCATACTTGCAAAGCAAGCCATTCAGGTCATTTATGTCACTGACCCGGCCAATAAGAATGGCACGTCGTCCTTCATGGCAAGAGAAGGATTGTTGGAGTTGAAAATGTCATAGACGAGGAAGAATACAATCAATTTGATGGGATGCCTCCATTTGGAGATGGCGTATAGGTTGATACTGAAGACACCGACGAAACCAGTTACGTGAGTATGGATCACCAGGAAGGGTTATACTTTAAAGGTAATCAACCATCCTTATCTCTCTATTTCCATTGGTATAGCTTATATATCCTCTAATTCTCGTCTTTGCAGGGCCGCAGCAAGTAGAAAGTTGAGGATAACATGGGTGTGTATGTGGAAATTGTCGGTCAAAGTCCCCATTTGTATGTAACATTTATTTGAGCATTCTCCACATTGTATGTTAAATTTATTTGATCATACTCCACATTGTAACCTATTTTCGGAGCATTTGGACTCCATTTCAAATATCTGAGTGTCTCTTGAGGTTTCATTTAAAACAAGTTTCGAGCATTTGGACATCATTTGCATAGATTTGAGGCTTTTTGGATACTGAAATTTCAGTATTTAGAGTTACAGAGTTTCTAATTATAAAGCTCTACATCATTACGTTTAGAGTTCAGAGTTCACAGGTGGTTCAGAGTTCACAATCGTCTGTGATATATTAACATCACAGAGATTATACAAATGATTTTACAGACGGTCTATTACAGACTATTGTGAAATAAAAACCATCTGTGATGTTAATATATCACAGACGGTTGTGAACTCTGAACCATCTGTGATAATCTCTCTACATGTACATAGTTCAAGGTGGCAACGGTCTATCACAGACGGTTGTGAAATAAAAACCGTTTGTGATGTTAATATATTACAGACGGTTGTGAACTCTGAACCATCTGTGATAATCTCTCTACATGGATAAGGCGGCGATGGTCTATCACAGACGGTTGTGAAATAAAAATTGTCTGTGATGTTAATATATCACAGACGGTTGTGAACTCTGAACCATCAGTGATAATCTCTCTACATGGTACATAGTTCAAGGCGGGCATTGTGCCGCTCATTTCCACGCTTTGCAACTCTTCACTTGCCCTAGCTCTCTCCGCACTCGCCCTGTCCGGCGCGATCACCTCCATCGCCTCCCCACCGTCCATCGTGATCACCTCCATCGCCCTCCCACCTTCCAGTGCGATCACCTCCGTCGCCTCCCCACCGTTTCTGCCATTCTTGGTCAATTATAAGTATATATGTTTAGTTATAGAATTATTAGTTTCAGATTTACTTACACTATTCTCTCTTTCGCTTATGTTAGGAACTGATATGTCCGGTGACGAAATGAATAGGTCGGGGAGTCAGAGTGACCTCTCTGGCGATGAGACGCCTGGGCCGAAGGTCGCCCCGTCCACCGTGACCCAGTCGCAGAAGAGAAAGGGGCGAGGTCAGACGACGTGTGTGCGTCTCGACAAGCGGGAAAAGCAGCACGTACAGTTCGACAACAATAGTGTGCCGGAAGCTCCGGACAAACTTGTCGATTAGTACCGCTCACTATGCGGCAAAGTGGCAAGGGAGTGGGTGCCCATCACCACCTCCGAGTGGGGTCAAGTGCCCCGAGAGTGCAAGGATGCGCTGTGGGAAGAAGTGCAGGCGGCGTTTCACATTCTTGAGGATCGCCAGTTCACCATCCGCTGGATGACACTGATGTCAATAAACAAGGCATGGAGGAACTTCAAGAGCCATCATGCTAAGCACTATGTGAAGGAGTCGAAGACCCCCTTCAATGACTACCCTTTCGTGACTCCCGAGGCATGGCAGCAGTTCATGGAGATGAATGGCACGCCCGAGTTCCAGGCGCTTAGTGAGAAGGGCAAGGCTAACCAGGCCAAGAATACCCACCCGCACAAACTAGGCACCGGTGGATATGTGGGGAAGAAGGCGTTGTGGAGGAAGTAGGACGAGGAAGTTTCCCAGTCTTCGGCCGCCGCTCCTTATGCGGGCATAACGGACGTGCATGCCCGCAATTGGTGCCAAGCAAGATCGACGATGACCTCCCCCGGAAGCGTCTCTATGAATAACCCTGCGGACAGGGAAGTGATTGACCGGCTAGTAAGATCTCTAACTTTGTAGGATCACTTACTATCCTTGTAACACGCATGCAATGGGTTGTATTGCTAAGTTCTCCTGTTGCAGGTGACGCTGAGTGCGCAGGCGGCATCCAGAGAGTTCAACCCTAGGAGGGACAGGGATATCCTCATGACAGCACTAGGAAACAAGGAGCATTCGGGCCGCGTGCGCGGCCTCGGTGCCACTATGCCTTAGAGGGATGGTTTCCCTGATGATGAGGAGGCGGTTAAGAGGAGAGAGATCCCACAAAGCCCGCGACGTACGGCTCAAGGAGGAGATGCGATCGGAGTTCGCTGCTCGGGACAAAGCACTCCTTCAACAGTTTTCGGAGATGTGGGCCATGTATGAAGAGCTAAAACAGGCGACCCAGAGCACCCCATTGCAACAGCGGAATTACCGAGACCCAACTTGGCCACAGTAGAAGCTGTGCGTTCGCGCCGGGGTCTTCGCAGCTGGAGCTCTCTCGACAGTATCCAGTGGACTTTCTGCAGGTAATGACCACTTTTCTATGTTAATTCATTCAAAAGTGAAAAGCGGTGAAATTCAATATTTTAATGTGCACTATTTCTAGGAACACGCCTCCTGCAAGCTTATGGTGCTGGCCGGTCTCTTCCCGATTGAGGCTGGCCGTGGGATGGTGCAATCATGCATGGAGGGGGCCACAGTCCACGGTGTCCCTCTATCTGAGGGTTTTGCACAGGTCCAGGTGGACAGTGTCCCCGACCATTGCAAGGGATTTCCGTTGGACAAGCCACCGAATGACGAGATTACTACTCTCGGGGATGTGGTGCACACGTTTGTGCAATGGCCCAAGAAGGACATCGTCCTGGATGAGGTAATTCCCCCACTAGTTTCATAATTTGTACTGTAATAATAGCTCTCGGAGTTAGTGACCATTACTATACGTAGGTTCTTACATCACAGACGGACACCGACACTCGGCCTACTAGCCAGCCGACCCCTCTGAGAAGCCAACCAACGGATCTGATGACGAAGCTGACTCTGACTAGGAGGCAACCAATCAAGAAGCTAGCTAGTAGGGGAAAAGCAAAGAAGTGCACGGTGAAGGAGAGTGAGAAGAGTGCGCCATCAGCTCTCATGTCGTTCGCTCTGGGGATGCCCATGGCCTCCGATACCGCAATTTCTAGCATGGGGTTAGCATGCCAGAGCCTGCATGGATGGTACATGCAGAGGACAAACAAGACCAGGATGCAGCATGGCAGAGTTCCATAACGACGTCAGGACCTACTCGGTGACCTTCGAAGATCTGCACAATTTACTCAACAAAGACGCGCTCGACGTGTCAATCCTATGGTCTTGGGTGCTGTAAGTATCATACTATCCTACACCTGTTCGTGCATATACGAATATATGTCATTTATTAATTGGTTAATTCTGTGCAGCTGCATGACCAGATATGCCAAAGCTAAGCGCGAACCTGTCGGTTTCTTAGACCCCCAGATGGTCGCCGAGGTGATGTTTAGGACTAACGTGGACTTTGTTGTCGACTACATCAAAACAGGGTTGCTTGCTCAGGTCGACAAGGAGTACATACTTGTACCTTACAACCAGAGGTGAGTGCTTTCATCAGTACTTCACCCGTAGATTAGTGTCTCTATATGCACACCTCCAGACTTAGATTAAATTATTAATTTTTTACGCGTAACATGTAGCTACCATTGGATCCTACTAGTACTTATTCCAAAAGGAACAAGGTGTTCTACCTTTATTCATTGCAGAGGAAATGGTACGAGTATTGCAGCGCACGAGATGTATTCGAAAGGTTAACATGTTTTATGATATTCATGTGGACTTGTCTTGCATCTAGATTTACTGTCCTCAAACTGTCAATTTCGACTATCCTCAAACTGTCAATTTCGACTATCTACAGGGTTTTCACGAACTACTTTGCCGAGGGAGGGCGACATCACGAGCCAAGAGCCGATAAGTTCCAGTGGTTACAATTTTTGGTACAAATTTCAACGGGCATCGGTTTTACTTTATAACGTGTCCCCAGCTAACTCTCAGTCTGTACATTGGCAGTGCCATCAGCAGTCGGACGACAATACATATGGGTTCTACGTGATGAGCCACATGTATGACCTCATCACCCCTCACCAGCCAGATTTCCCCGAGGTATACAACTATTGCCCTTTGTATCGATTTGGTAGAATTTACAACTGCATTGAGCTAATTTTTTATGTACCAACTCTTGCTGCAGGGGGTCGACTTCCCTTCGGAAAGTTTTGACCCTCGGCAGATTGGTATAGTCCGAGGGATGATGCTCGCTGAGCTTTTCCTTACGGAGGTCATATCAACCAAGGGGAAGTTTAGGGACCCGCAAAGTTCGTATTAGTGCGGCCTTACTAACTGAGACTATCTGCAGGGCATCTAGCTGAGAAATAGGTACAGATAGTATAGTACATCTAACATACTGACTTTAATTGTCTATTACATTTGTTCAATCTCAATTGTACATATTTCTGAGTTCTGTGCTGTATATATGAAATGCATGCTATTGTACATGTTTCTAAGTTCTGTGCAAGTATGAGATGAACTGTATATATTTCTGAGTACTGTGCATATATAAAATGAACTGTATATATGAAATGCTATTGTACAGAGGGCATGGCTAGCATGATTCCTGAGGCTAGCCACAAAAAAAATTTATTTAAAAAATATTAACATACGGTTTTGAGATAAAAAAACCGTCTGTGATAAATCGATCTATATATGTATCACAGAGTATTACAGACGGTTATAAGCTCAACACCCTCTGTGATACTCATACTACCACGGACGGTTATAATCTCAGAACCGTTTGTGATACTCATACAATCATTGACGGTTCGGAGATTACAACCGTCTCCGATAATGAAACTATTCCAGATGGTTTTGACCTCAAAATCATCTGTGATATTCACATTATCACTGACGGTTATAAGCCCAGAACCGTCTGTGATACTCATACTATCACTGACAGTTATGAGATGAAAACCGTTTGTGATACTCATACTATCACTGACGGTTATGACCTCAAAACCGTCTGTGATAAGGACACTATCGCAGACAGTTCTGAGATTACAACCGTCTTCGATAATGAGACTATTGCAGACGGTTTGGATTTTATAACCGTATGTGATAGGACACTATCCCTGATTGTTTTGAACTCAAAACCGTCTGTGATATTCTACTTATCACAGACGGTTATAAGCTTAACACCGTCTGTGATAGTTTGAGTATCACAGATGGTTTTGATCTTATAACAATTTGTGTAGTATGAGTATCACACACAGTTTTGATCTTATAACAGTCTGTGATGGGAAAAATCACAGACGGTTCAGAACTGTTAGTGATAGTACTCGATTATCAGTGACTCGAATATCACTGACGGTTCAGAACCGTCTGTGATGACTGTTTTGACCCGACTGTGATAATGTATTCTATAGTAGTGTCTGCCGGTGCGCGGGATATGATGCTCAGGTCCTGCAACACACCCACCATGCCTAGCGATGATGTGTACGCATATTGTGTAGAGGTCGAGCGGCAGGTCGATCAGATTCTAGTCGATTTTAGAGTGCTGCTGCCACCTCACTTGATCGTGATTCCCCCACCATCACCGTCGGTGCCGAGTCCTTTGTCACATGTGCCGCCTCAGGATCGCCCCTCGTCGTCGCACCCTCCACCTCCACAGCCGCGTTTCATGCCTGTCGACAGTTCTTCAGATGAAGAGCTTGATATTCTTGTTGGCACCAGTCTCTCGGCCAGACACAGCAGCATCCTATGCAGCCTGACTTTCTTGCCGATGCTCCACCACCTACGCAGCCGACACAGTCTTCCCAGGCTCCGCCATCTGCGTAGACACTACCGGCGAGGAGACGGCGCGTTAGGGATCGTCAGCCCCCCTCTCGCTACACACCATCAGAGTATCAGGGCCAACCACAGAGGGGGAGAAGGCATTAGTTTGACGTAGAGTTTTATCGTACTTTCCAGTTTTCTGTATGCATCTTTCATACTTTTGAACTTTTCGACTTATTGTTTAGGATATTTTGATTAATTAGCATCGAGGAGGTATGAAATCTGTTATTTTAGGTTTACAATGGTATCTCAGATATTTCTAGTTTTACAGTGATAATTGTCAAATACATGTGTTTTGCGATAGAGGGATATTTTGATTAATTAGCATCGAGGAGGTACGAAATTTGTTATTTTAGGTTTACAAGGGTATCTCAGATATTTCTAGTTTTACAACAATAATTGTCAAATACATGTGTTTTGCGATGGATGCAGGTGAATACATATGTCAAATAAAAGGATAAATGACCTAGCCTACCTAGCATTAACTGGTTTTAGAAACATTAATATTTGTAACTAGCAGTAACCTCAAGAAGAAGTATTAATATTTGTAACTAGCATAACTTTCAGAAACGTATCCTAGCCTAATTGGTTTGAACCTTCCAAATTTGCCCTTTGGTTCGGGTCCGAATCCCACTCCCACACTTTACCAATATTTGCCTTATTTTGCATTGGTTTCAGTCGCTAGCCTGGCTAGCGACTGAAACTTGACGTGGCAGGCGAGCCAGGCCAGTGGTGCGCTACACGCTGCCACGTCTTCAGTCGCGCGATGCCGCTCACGACTGAACGTTAGTTTTGCAATTTTTTAAAGTTTCGAGTTAGTTTTGAAATTTCTTTTTTAATAGGTTATTTCTAAAAAAAATTCTGCAAAACTGTCTGAAACTTCTGAAAAATTTAGCATTTTGATACAATTTGATTCTAATTTGTCCCATATTTGGTTTGAGCTTGAGAATATGTATTTGGGACATGTTGATCCGAGAGGATCTTCAAGTCCTGATCGCATACGGCTTCGCGACCATAACCGTGTTCAGAAAGGTTTCGCGACCATGGATGGGTCCGCAACCATGGATTGATTCGCGATCATGAAAAGGAATTTATTCCCTATTCGGAATTGTAATCCGATTTGAATATATATAACTAAGCTTATCTGTTTAGGATTAGTTAGTTATATGAGTCTAATACGTTTAGGTTACTGAGTCTGATACGTACTCATACGATTGTACTATAAATACCTTGTAATAAGTCTAGTTTAGATCATCGAAAATTTATCGATATTATTACAGCCTTGGATCATATATCCAGTTTATAGTTCCTTCGACGTAGGCGAGTGCGACCTAACGTTCGACGTGTAAAGCCCTCTTTGAAATAAAGAGTTGTGTAATTACTTTGAGCTGTGTTTTCGATCAACCTTTGGATTTCGGTATTTCCGAGTAAGATCCCGTTATTCCGCATATTAGAATCTGGGCGAGCCTAGTGCGAAAACCAAGGCTAGGTCTAAAACAAATCAAGTTGGTATCAGAGCAACTTTCCTATCCTGTGGATGGTAAAAACTTGCCAGGGTTACAAAACTTCCAGTGAAAATCCAGACGATCAATGAACGGTTCCTATAGCCGCATCTCCGACAATGTCTCACGATACCTCCGTTCAAGCTAACCTAGCCGAACAAGTGGCTAAGCTCTCCACTGACATGGAAACTGTGCTTGCTTGGATTTAGCAGTAGGCCATGATTGTACCTCCTGAAGTAGAGAAGGTTATGGGTGTGAAGACTGGTGAAGACTTGCGCAGGACAGACGAAAGTGAAGACGAAGGTGACCATAAGACCGACGACCTCGCCAACACCTCTTTAGCTGTCGGATCTTTCAAGGTCGACGCTAAGATTGAAATACCCATATATGATGGGGTGATTGATGCCGAGAAACTGGATTTTTGGATCGACTAGCTTGAGACCTAGTTTGACCTGAAAGGGTTCAGTAGTGCTCAAAAGGTAAAGTTTGTACCTTTGAAGATGAAGGACCACGCCAAGACTTGGTGGAAGGCCCTTGTCGCCAGTGGTGAAGCTGAAGACCTTGCATGGGGTCAATTCAAACGACTTATGCGACAAGAATTCTATCCGATGGGTTACCTTGAGGAGAGATGGGAGCGTTGGCACAGATTGTACCAACGGCGTGACCAGACCGTCCAAGACTATACTACAGAATTCCGGAGACAAGCAATGGTAATCGATATCTCACTGTCTGATCCTCAAGTATTTCGGAAATACACATCTGGACTTCAGAAAAAGATCAGTACTGAGCTAAGTTTGTTCAGCGTCCAAGACATCGTAACCGCGAGCACAACTGCTATGGCGATCGAGAAGAAGAACAAATCCCTCAGCGACAAAAGCACGAAGGAAAGTGCGACCTCGACAAAGAAAAAGCCGAGTCCGAAGAAGAACGCTTCAAAATCGAGCACGGGTGCCTTTTGTGAACATTGTCAAGTCGCGGGACACACCAAGGACAAATACTACAAGCTTCATCCTGAACTTCGACCGAAGAAAACGAACCAGGAAAAAGAATAGCCATGGCTACTACGACTTCACCCGACGAAGAAGTTGTCCGAGTGAATTCGGTTAATGAGGCGGATATGACCTTGTCTCTGATGGCAATGCCGAAGGAGAAGGGTTCGGATCCACCAAATGACCATCATCCAACGGAGGACTTGTTTACCATCAACATCCAGGTGAAGCACGAAGTGGTCGCAGCGATATTCGATCCCGGAAGTCAGAAGAATCTGGTCTCCGCTGGACTGGTTCGACGACTTGGTTTGAAGACAACCACACACCCGCGACTATATCCGCTGGGTTGGTTTACATCCGACGTGAACCAACAGATTACGAGTCAGTGTGTTGAAGTTTGCGATCTCTGCACGATATATCGATGAGGTGCAATGCAATGTTGTCCCTATCGATATCTGTCAGGTAATCATTGGGAGTCCGTATCTGTATGATCGAGATGCTCACTTCCATCGGCGAGCGCAAGAGTATGACCTCACCAAAGACGGAGTTAAGTTCGTGATCAGTAGAGACATCCACGTCAACACTTCGAACTTGATTACCACAAATCAAGCCAAACGAATTGTTAATGCATGTCACAAGTATGTGCTTGTCATGATTCAACCCATTGGTCAAGGTAAGGGTACTCGACCAGCATTGTCGTTGGCGTGCCGAGAGGATTCTGGTCGTTTGTCGGGACTGCTGGAGAAATACAGTGATCTGTTCGAGACTACCCAGGGTCATCTGCCGAAACGTCCAGTCGAGCACGAAATTCAGCTTGTGTCCAATGCGACACTGCCTAATCTGAGTATGTATTACAACTCAGTATTGGAGAATGAAGAGATCAAGAGACAACTTGGTGAGTTGCTGAACAGTGGTGTCATTCAACTGAGTAGTTCACCTTGTGGATCTCCTATGGTGTTAGTGTCAAAGAAAGATGGGACTTGGCGTATGTGCATCGACTACCGAGCACTGAACAAGATCACCATCAAGAACCGGTACCCCCTTCCTCGTATTGACGACCTACTAGACCAATTGAAGCATGCTATTTGTATTCTCCAAATTGGATCTTAAGTCAGGATATCATCAAGTCAGCATCCGGGAGGAGGATACGTGGAAGACCGCGTTCAAAACACGACAAGGTCTGTTCGAATGGTTGGTCATGCCGTTTGGTCTCTGCAATACCCCGGCAACCTTCATGCTTCTTATGAATGACATATTGAGACAGTTCATCGACGACTTTGTGATCGTTTACCTCGACGACATACTAGTTTATAGTCGTTCGTGGGATGAGCACCTCATTCATGTCGAAAAGGTGTTCGAACAGCTTCGGCAACATCAACTTCGCCTCAACCGTAAGACGTGCGAGTTCGGCCAGCAAACTTTACTTTATCTAGGATTCATGGTCGGCAATGGTACGTTGCAAATCGACCCGGATAAGGTAAAAGTGATTCGCGAATGGCCACGACCGCGAACAGTTATGTACGTGCATAGTTTTGTGGGAGCATGCCAATATCTTCGGAAGTTCATGCGACACTTCTCGATTATGGCTTCTCCATTGCATGCATTAACCAAGATCGATCAGAATTTCGAGTGCACAGGGAAACATGAGGACACGTTTCTCTTACTGAAAAAGAAGATCAGTGGGGCGCCTGTGTTAGCTTTGCCGAATCTCCAGAAACCATTCGAGCTGTGCTCATGCAAGAAGGTTATGCCATGGGCGCTATGCTCATGCAAGAAGGTCGACCAGTGACATATCACTCTGAGTTATTCCAGGGAGCTCAGAAGAACTACCCGACTTATGACAAAGAGTTGTGTGCACTGCATTAGGCCGTGAAACATTGGCGGTGTTATTTCTTGGGTAAAGAGACTGTGGTCCACACCGACCATCAATCGTTGCAATATTTGCAAACACAGTCCAAGCTACAGCAAGCTCGGCACATGAAGTGGATGTCGTATCTGCAGCAATTTAATCTGGTGATTAAATACAAGAAGGGCATACACAACAAATTGGCGGACATGTTGTCGCGACCACCAGTTACGACCCTCTGCTTATCAGCGTTCATGCAAATCGAGCCCTCATGTCATGATGACTATGCCAATATGTACAGTGAAGACCCTGATTTTCAAACAGCACTGACTGAGCTCGAAACAGGGAAACCTACAGAGTTCGTTCGGCGAGAAGAACTCTTGTACAAGGGCAAATTACTTTGCATACCTCGTGGAGCACCTCGAATTCAATGGTTGCGAGAAGAGCACACATCAAAGGTAGCTAGTCACTTTGGAGTTACAAAGACATTGCAAAATCTTCACCGACATGTGTTCTGGCCGCGTATGCAGCAAGATGTGGCTAGTTTTGTTCGAGGCTGTGGTCTTTGCAGCATTTCGAAACCGGCAAACCGAAAATTAGGTTTGTACACTCCTTTGCCAGTTCCATCGCGACCATGGGAGATCATATCCATGGATTTCTTGGGAGGATTTCCTAAGACCCAATGTGGCAACGACTATCTATTCGTGGTCGTTGATCGGTTCTCCAAAATGATTATTCTTATACCTTGTCAAAAGATTATCACGGGAGAAGAAGCAGCTCGGGTATTCTTTCAACACATTTGGACACACTTCGGACTGCTGACTTCTATTGTGTCTGATCGCGATACCTGGTTCCTTAGTCACTTTTGGCGATCGCTCTGGACGATGATGGACACCAAGCTAAAAAGGAGTACTGCTTTTCATCTACAAATTGATGGTCAAACTGAGGTGGTAAATCGCACTGTCGTTCATCTTCTGAGAGGATATAACTCGAAGCACCCGAAGATCTGGGATGAAAGCATAGCGTACTTGCAGTTTGCTTTTAATCGAGTAGTGCATGGTTCGACTGGAAAGTCGCCGTTTGAGGTCTGTTTAGGATTTCTACCACAGAGTCCATTCGACATGGAGTTTGTGATTCCTACCTCAGCACAGAACAGTAAGAAAACATCTGATCAGGATCGAGCACAAAAGTTCCTGGAAGGTATTTAGCAACTCCATCGTGAGATTGAACAGAACTTGCTGAAAGCTCAACTTAAGTACAAGGTGCAACATGATCGACACCGAGTTGATGCGCAATTTCGAGAAGGTGATATGGTATGGTTACATCTGAGTAAGGAGAGACTTAAAGGTGAAGGTAAGAAATTGAAACCCATTCATTATGGTCCTTTCCGGATTTTGCGGAAAGTGAGTAATAATGCTTGTCAGCTCGAGTTACCTCCATACATGGATATTTACTCGGTTGTCAATGTTGAGCACCTCAAACTCTTCGAGTCTTCAATGCTGGATGATGAGCCAGATACCATAGTACCATCTGTTGAAGACTTGGTCTATCAACGAGACGAACCTCTACGTGAAGATGTGATTCTGGAGAAAAATGTGACTACCACCCGCAGTGGCATAAAGGAGACTTTTCGAATCGGTCGGAAAGATCAACGGGCACGTGCGGCAAAGTGGTATACCAGAGAGCATGGATAAGCCCAATTTCCACATATCCAGTTTGATTGAGAGGTTGGCTCCTTCTCAACAAGGGAGTCATGATCCGGGAGGATGTTCAAGTCCTGATCACATAAAGCTTCGCGACCATAACCGTGTTCGGAAAGGTTTCGCGACCATGAATGGGTCCGCGACCATGGATTGGTTCGCGACCATGAAAAGGAATTTGTTCCCTGTTCGGAATTGTAATCCGATCCGAATATATATAACTAAACTTATCTGTTTAGGATTAGTTAGTTATATGAGTCTAATACGTTTAGGTTACTGAGTCTGATACGTACTCATACGATTGGACTATAAATACCTTGTAATAGGTCTAGTTTAGATCATCGAAAATCTATCGAATATTACTACAGCCTTGGATCATATATCCAGCTTATAGTTCTTCTACGTAGGCGAGTGCGACCTAACGTTCGACGTGTAAAGCCTTCTTTGAAATAAAGAGTTGTGTAATTACTTTGAGCTGTGTTTTTGATCAACCTTTGGGTTTCGGTATTTCCGAGTAAGATCTCGTTATTCCGCATATTAGAATCTGGACGAGCCTAGCACGAAAACCAAAGCTATCTCAAACGGATCACATGTTTGAATCGATTTGGAAAGATTTTGCAAATGGATGAATTCAACTTGATTTGAATTAGAGTTAGAAAGCGGTAATAAAGGTATTTTCGAAATGTGTTCATCAAATAGCCAATTTTCAACCAAATTCAATGTTTTTGTGAAATGTTTGGATTTGTATGAGTTTAAAATACTATTTTAAGCCTAGATATGAGAAAAATATGGCTCAAATAGCCAAACTGACAATATGCAAGTTCTAGATATTTTTGGGTCAAAGGCAATTTTTCAGCGACCTTCGAAAGAGAATAACTTGAAAACCATAGGTCTTTTGAGAAAATATTCAACATGAACTATCTTCGAGAGTTTGAGTTCTAAAAATTTCGTGTAGAAAGTTTTTACCAAAACTCAATGTATCTTGTTTTGAGTGATGCAATGTTTTGAAGCAAAACAAGATCCCCGAAGTCCCAAATTTTGTCAAAATTGACATTTGAGCTCGAAATTCAATTTTCCGACTTTCAAAACCTTTGAAAATTGTTTGAAGCATATTTTGAAAGTTTTGAGCCTATTTTGGAAACTTTGACAACATTTAGGCTTTTGTTGATTTTTTGACCAAAATTTATAATATTAGCAACATCCTTGCATATTTATCCATTTTAACACAAATATGAGGTATATGGGTCTTCAATGAAGTTTGAAGTACTCCCCCTTAATGTGTCATTTTATATTTGATGAAAATGGGCAATTTAAAATGGATTAAATCGACGAACCATCCAAACAAACAACAAAAATCATGAAAAATTGCATAGAGATAAATAACATCAACACACATTGGATATATCAATGATATTCAATTCACTTCTAAGAAAACAGAATCTAGACTCATCCAGAGGTTTGGTGAAATATCCGCTAGTTGCATATCTATTTTTACATGATTAATCTCTATATCTTCTTTTACCACATGATCTCTTATAAAGTGATGCCAAATATCAATATGCTTTTTCCTAGAATGTTGAATCGGATTGTTTGCAATCTTTATGGTACTTTCATTATCACATAACAGTGGCACCCTTTCAAAGGCAATTCCATAATCCAACAAGATTTGTTTCATCTATAAAATTTGAGCACAACAACTACCCGCCGATATATATTCCACTTCGGTGGTTGAGAGAGCTACCGAGTTTTGTTTCTTGGATGACCAAGAGACTAGAGATCTACCCAAAAGTTGACAACTACTGGATGTGCTTTTCCTATCGATTTTGCAACCCACACAATCCGAATTCGAATAACCAAGTAATTCAAAATTTGCATTTTCGGATATCAAAGACCTATGCTAGGATAGCATTTCAAATACCTACGAATTCTTTTAATGGCAATCAAATGACATTCCTTAGGAGATGATTGCAATTAGCACATAAACAAACACTAAACATGATGTCGGGCCTAGATGTAGTAAGATAAAGCAAACTACCAATAATAGATTGATAGAGTTTAGAATCAACCACTTTTCCATTGTCGTCCATATCGAGATGTCCATTTGTAGCCATGGGAGTTTTAATAGCTTTATCATCCTTCATCTTAAAGCGCTTGAGCAAGTCCCTCACATACTTGGTTTGACTCACAAAGGTTCCGTTTTTCAGTTGCTTGATTTGAAGTCCAAGAAAGAAACTTAGCTCTCCAATCATTGACATCTCGAATTCTCTAGACATCATCTTACTAAACTCATGACAAAAAGATTCGTTAGTAGAACCAAAAATAATATCGTCAACATATATTTGACATACAAAAAAAATCTTTCTCAATTATTTTTGCAAAAAGTGTTGTATCCACCTTCACAATTTTAAATCCTTTTGATATAAGAAAATCTCTAAGGCGTTCATACCAGTCTCGAGGTGCTTGGTTAAGTCTATAAAGAGTTTTAGAAAGTTTGTACACATGATTTGGAAAATTTGAATCTTCAAAGCCGGGAGGTTGTTCCACAAAAACAAGTTTGGATATTTTTCCATTTAAAAAGGCACTTTTCACATCCATTTGAAATAGTTTGATATTAAAACTAGAAACAAATGCAAGAACTATGCAAATAGCCTCTAATCTAGCTACGGGAGCAAATGTTTCACCAAAATCCAACCATTCGACTTGAGAAAAATTTTATTCAACTAGACGAGTTTTGTTTCGTACCGCAACTTCGTTCTCGTCGGGGGTTTCGAATGTTTGAATTTGGTGGAGACACATTTTGCAAAACTTTGAAATACATCGGGGGTTTCAGATTTTTGAGAAAGAAAGAAAACCCAAGTATAGTGAGTAAAATCATCAACAATCACAAAACTGTAAATGTTTCTCCCGATACTTTGGAACTCTGAAGGTCCAAATAAATCTATATGCAAGTGTTCCAAAGGTTTGCAAGTTGAAAGAACGCGTTTGGCCGAATGTGAGGTAGCTACTTGCTTGCCCGCTTGATAAGCACTACAAGGTTTATCCTTATCAAATTTCATATCCTTCAAGCCAACAACCAAATCAAATTTTAAAAGCTTTTTAAGTTAATGCATTTCAACATGTGCAAGTCTTCTATGCAAAAGTGAATCTTTCAAAGTTTGAGAAACACGACACGTTGAAAGAAATGTATCTTTTGAGTTGAAATCAACTAGATAGAGATTTCCAAATCGAAAGGTTTTGAAGATCAAAAAATTCTTTTAAACTTTCAAATAAAACATCTTTAGGAGAAAATATGCAACGAAATCCAAGATCACAAATTTGTGCAACGGAAAGCAAATTGAAATTCAACATTCAACGAGTAAAACATTTGAAATAGAGAGATTATGAGATATAGCAATTTTACCCAAGCCTACCACATTTCCTTTGCGATTATCGCCAAAGGTGATCTTTTGGTCTTCGCTTGAGTTGTTTGTCAATGAGGTGAATAACTCCTTGTTACTGGTCATGTGTTCGGTGCATCCACTATCTAACGCTCAATGTTTCCAACAGTCTTGTAGTTCACCTAAAAAATAAACAATCAAGTTCGTTTAGGTACCCAAACCTTTTTGGGTCCTTCAATATTAGCAATGAAAGCTTTGGGCACCAAAATATATTTCTTCTTGTTGAACATGGGTGCACCAATGAACTTTGCTATCACATAATCCTTTTTAGACCTCTTAAGCATGTAGCATGCATCAAAGTGAGTAGATGTCATTAAAGGGAAAGTATCATGTGAACGACCTACATCATGACATCTATAACAAAACGAGTTGCATGCTTCTACAAACATAGTTTTTGTATTTGGTTTATTTCCTTTCTTCAGAAAGTATCCAAATCCCTCCTTTTTAAATGAGTATTTTTGCTCACTAAGAAGACAATCAAGAGATGCTTTCCTTTTGTAGTAATTTTCTAAGCCTTTACTAAGTTTCTTGATTTGAGTTTTTAGTTCATTGTTTTCATTTAGGATTATATCATTTGTGCTAGAAGGTGATGCATGACATGGCAATTTTTGAGGACTAGAGCTAGATGAACATGGAGTATCTATTAGATCATCACAACTAGGTGACTTATCACTTTTAGAAGCTACACATGGTATATCATCAACCAAGTTGCAAGAAATGGCAACATCTATTTTGGTTGGTGAGTTAGTGAAGTCCTTGACAAGTAGACTTTCATGAGAGCCTTTCAACTTGGAGTAGAGAGCAAATAAGGAGTGTTCCTCCTTAAGTGTTTTGTACTTCCTTCGTGTTTTGCCAAGAGCATCATTTAGCTCACTAATCCTCTCAACTAGATCATCATATGAGGGGTCAAGAGGAGATGAGATACCTTCTCATCACTTTTAGCCATGAGGCACAAGGATAAGCTTGACGATGTGTTGCCACCAAGAGCTAATCTGGCTAATCTCTTCGAACAACCTTCCTCGTCATCAGAGTCTGAGTCGAAGCTCTCTCCTCCAGACATCCATTCGTCAAAACATGCTTATTTGTTTCCATGATTGTTTTTCTTGAAGAACTTCTTCTTGGGATCTTTCTTCTTCTTATCCCAAGACTTGTTTTTTACTTGGATATCTTGAGGCGATATGTCCCTTCTCATGACATTTATAGTATATGATGTCCTTGAAGTTTGATGGCTTTGACCTTTTTGGCCTTGTGTCAATGTTGATTCTCTTCTTGTGCAACTTACGAAGAAGTCTTTGAGTGTTCTTCACAAGAAGAGCTAAATCCTCATCGGAGGAGTCATCACTTAAATATCCTTGGAGTTGGCTTTGGCTTTGGCTTTGAATGCCAAGTTCTTCCGTTTTGTTTTCGACAATTCGACTGCCTCTTTTTTGTCCTTTCCGATGCATCTCATGGGTGATAAGATTCCCATAGAGATCGGTAGGAGTAGTGGATGACAGGTCGGAATTGGTGAGGACGGTCACAAGAGTATTGAAACTCTTCAGAAGAGTCCTAAGCATATTTCTCACAATTTCAATATTAGTAAAAACCACTCCAAGGCCTTTGAGTTCATTCACAATATTATTCAACCGAGTGAACATGGAATCCACGGATTCGGTTGGTGACATGGTGAATGTCTCATACTTTTGCCTAATCATGAGCAACTTTGCCTCCTTGACCCTAGTGGTGCCCTCATAGATCTCCTCGAGGGCATTCCAAATCTTATGAGCGGTGGTTAGATTGCTAACATGGTTGAACTCATTTAGGGACAAGTCGGCAACGAGCACATTTTTGGCATGGGAATTCAAGTGGAGCTTTCTCCTATCATCATCGGAGTGACTTACCGGATCATCCAGAGGAGTAAACTCAATCTTGACGATGTCCCAAACATCAAGTCCTATAGCCTCAAGAAAAATGGACATGCGCACCTTCTAATAGGGATAGTTATGCCCATCAAAGATCGACGCACGTCCAGTGTGACCAAGGTGAAATCCCTCGTCAGAAACCATCCTCTCTTTAGGTGGTGAAGCCTACTCAAAAGAAAGACCACGCTCTGATACCCAGTATAGGATCAAGGATGTCAACTAGAGGGGGGTGAATAGGAGGCCTTTAAAAACTTTTATGTGAAAACAATTTTTGCAATAATGAGAACAACAAATTGGTTTTCCAACAATCAAAACCTAAAAGAACTAAGTGAGTGTGAATAAAAACTTAATCAAACCAACAAGAGAAAACAAGAGTAAAAAGAGAGTGAGAGTCGAACACTAAGTGATGTATCCCAAGGTCTCAAAGACTCGTCCAGTCTCCCTTAATCCTTGTTGAAGCAATCAACAGATGAGTCTAGTTCCGGTGTCCACTATGGCTGCTCCTTCTCCTCTCCGAAAAGGTGAGCACCAAATCTTTCACAATCACACAAAGTCTCTCCAACAAACATCGTTGATGAAAAGATCGCCGGACTCCGCGGATTATCTAGGTGACAATAATCACCAAGAGTAATAAGTGAAACGCCTTCACTTAATCCACTTCTACACAAGAAGCTCAATATGCAATGCAATTCACTCTCTAGGCTAACTTTTCAATGCAAAAATTTGTGAATTGGATGGAGAATTGAATGCTCTAGACATTGCAATCAACTAGCAACAACTAGTAATGAATTCTGAGTGCCAAAAAACTCTAGAGTGAATGCCACATGAAGTGTATTTATAGCCCTCTAACAAAAACTAGCCGTTTGCAAGTTTTAGACGAAATTTGCACTATCTGGTCACATTAGACATTGTCTGGCTAGTATATGTGACTAGTGACTGTTGGACAATTAACGCACTTGTCAGTGACCATTCGACACAAACTTGTGAAGATCGGATGGATACATACTCGAGTAGGCAAATGGTCTTGATAGATGTATAGGTCACTGGTTACATTCAGTTCAAAGACATTTGCTGCGATGGTATTGCTAGGATTTGGCCGGCCATTTTAGACAAAGTCCGACCAAGTCAGACAAATAGACCGGATGAATGCATGTCTCTGATTTCATTTTTGCTGAAGCTTAATACGAACAAGTGTTTTACTGATACGACCAGTTTTTGTACAGATATGACCATGACCAATTCTTGTTTTACTGGTACGACCAGATTTTGTACTAATATGACCATAACCAGGTTTTGTACTGATACGACCACGATCAAGTCTTGTACTGATATGACCAGATTTTATACTAATACGACCACGACCAATTTTGACTTTATTGAAATGATCAATTCTTTTACTAGTGCGATCAAGATTTTTTACAATCACGACCAAGTTTCTATTTTACTGATTCGATCAGTTATTTTACTGGTGTGACCAAAATTTTTACTGTCACGACCAAGTTTCTGTTTTAGTGATTCGATCAATTATTTTATTTGTGTGACTAAGATTTTTACTGTCACGACAAAATTTGTGTACTAGTCAGACATTGTCAGGTAACATCGGACTTTGTCTGGCTATATCAGACAATTTGTGTCTGAACAGATTCATTTGTCTCTAGTGAACTAGTGCATAATTTTTATCTCTGAAATTCACACTCTGCCTTAATTTGGTCCTAGACTATATGAGCATGCAGTTGAGCTTCAAAGTATTAGATGGATCAAACTACTAGGGCTACATCCCTCTTAATAGTACGACTAATAAATCTAAAACTTAAAGAATAAATCCGATCGACTTCACCACCAACGATTGATAAAAGCCTAAGAAATGAATCTTAATCTTGGCTATCGGTCATGGGTTTTCTTCGTCTCTCGCTTTTGTCACGACGTTACTATGCTTTGACCTGAAACTTAAGCCATTCGGAATAAACGCGTTAATTCTGTTTTTTGTCATTAATCACTGAAACTCTAAACATGGCCTATATTCAACACAGAGTTCTTTCAATCAAGGGCTAGGATCCTTTGTATTTAACCTTAACTCTACTGTAGGCTGAAAACGAGTCAAGAGGCTCGGCCTCTCTAGAAGAAACGAGTACAACTAGCTCTTCTAAATTAGACTTGTGAGTTGGGGAGTTTGGCTTGAACTCTGTTCACTATCGAGCCTAAGCCAGTTTGTTTTTGGCTACCTTTCAGTGAGGAAGAGACCTCACAGCCCATAGTGAGACTGTTATTGCTGTCAAAGTCGACAGCGCTGCTGGATCTGGAGCCGGAGTTCATGAAGTTGCCACTACCTAGTTTCATTTGCCCTAATGACATGTCGAATTCGTGATTGGCTCTTATTTTTTCAAAGTGGCAGCAAGAGAGCAGCTTGCCAAATTCATTAAGAAATAAGTAATTAGGTTTAGTGCTACAGTTATTTACATGAAGGATTGGGAAACGGATCCGCTATAGTGCTGATTAAACCGCACACGTGAGTAGACCATCGGATCAAGATTGAATGGTTCAGATCAACCATAGTGAATAAAAGAGCAAAATTCTTTTATTTTGAATCATGTTTTAATCTAGTCCTTTCAATCTGGACGGTTCGATTCCAGATTGGATGATCCAAATTCGTTATAATTATCCCGCTATTGGTGCTTACTTCTTCTTAATGAATTTGGCAAGCAGCTCTCTTGGTTGCAGTTATGTTTAGCTAATTCGGTTCAAATCTACAGTAGTTGTCCAGTTGCCATTTTCAAAACATAAGTAACTTCGGCGGGTCTAGTGGATCTAGACCATAACCTAATTACTTATTTGTTCTTAATGAATTTGGAAAGCTGCCATCTTGCTATTTTGGTTTATCAAAGTTGAAAACCGAACCATATTAGCTGAAATAACCAAAATTTTCGGTTATTTCAGTTCAGTTAGGCTGAGCCTTTTTCAGTTTGGTCGGCTGTTGTTCACTCTAGGCCTTGTACCACCGTGACTCCAAAGAGCTCTCATCAGGTGTTGGAGCAATGAATTAAGTTGTGCGATCCCCATGCCAACACTACTTCCCAAACTCGATGTGTGTCTCAGTTGAGAGAAACTTTTTGCGGCGACCTGGTATACCACCCACGTGGTAGTACACCCGATCTTTGAACATTTCCCAAATAAAGTTATATTATCCGACAAATGTTCGTTACAGAGTAGCGAAGCAGAAATATGGTTTAATATAACAAGGTGCTTGATTACAATTACATACCTATGCTTATTTCTCAAAGGAATAATTCTAAGATGGTCGCAACAGTCACTTTCCATCACCAATGGTGAAGTAGGTGGGATCGAAATATGGTTGCCTTCCTCGGGATAAACCTCCTCTGCTGCACCGGTCGGCATCACATCGTCGAAGGAGTACCTAAGGTCTAACAAGAATATACATATAGCAAGAATGAGTGCCTAGGCACTCAACAAGTAATTTGAAAATATAAATGCGTCATGCATACCTAAACTATTCTAAAGATATTGTTATATTATGTCATATTAACACGAATAAGTTTTCCTTTCCAAATTCATTTGTGATTGTAAAAGACTCCAATTTAAGCAAACTCTACTAAACACTTGTACCACAGGGTGATACCACTTGTAGGTCTCCTTTCTGTTGTTTCTAGGCCCTTAATCTTGATTTTTATGATAAATGACAACAAGTGTCTTAGACTAATCTATTTGCCTTAAGTATAATCAATAAGATTAGGTGAAAAGAAATGTCAAATAGGAGTCGAAAGGTCGAGGTGTCGCCCAAGGTCGCAAGGCGTGAGATCACGAACCAAGGTCGCAAGCGCAAAGTCGCCAAGAAGGAAACAGTAAAGACCTAAGGTAAGTGCTTGTTTATTGTACCGGTCTTGGAGTTTGAAGTTTGACCGGTTTTATAAGAAATTCTTTTTTAAGTTTAAACTGTACTATTAAGAGGGTTGCAAAATCTCTTTTAGTTCCGGCAAAAACTGAGAAACTCTTAGGTCATTTGTTGCATTCGCATTCATTCACAATCTTGGTCAAGAATCTCAAAGAGGAACTGAAACTGGTCATTCAAACGCTGTTTATTTGACCAGGTACTGTTCATTCGACTAGTAACACTATTCATTCGACCAGTGATCATACGAGTATTGTTCATTTAACCAGACACTATTTATGCACTGTTCATTTGATCAGTTACTATTCATACGACCAGTAATACTGTTCATTCGACCAGCAATACTGTTCATTCGACCAGAGGTTCCAACGACTATTTACTAGCCGTTAGAGGTCGAAGCTGGCAATTAGCTGGCCTGATTTCTTTCCTTTTCGACCACAATAGCTAGCTGAGAGGTTGGGCTATAAATACAGGTGTTTTGGGCAGTATTTACATCATCCTTAAGCCACATTCGAGATGAGTTTTGAGCAGTATTTACATCATCCTTTAGCCACATTCTTATACACATCTCGAGCTATATTTTCTATACACTTTTGATGAGTCTTTGAGCAGTTTTTGATCAGTTTTTTATAAATACTTTTGGATAGATTTCTCCACTGTTTTGATCAAATTTTTATAAATACTTTTGGGTAGATTTCTCCACTGTTTTGATCAGTTTTTTATAAACACTTTTGGGTAGATTTCTTCACTGTTTTGACCAGTTTTTATAAACACCTTTGAGCAGATTTTTGCTACTGTTTTTGAGCAGTTCTTAAAATACCTTTGAGCAGATTTTTGCTATTGTTTTTGAGTAGTTCTTAAAACACTTTTGAGCATATTTTCGCTACTGTTTTTGAGCAGTTTTTAAAACACTTTTGAGCAAATTTTTGCTACTGTTTTTGAGTAGTTTTTAAAACCATTTTTGAGTAGTTTCTGTTCACATTTTCGAGCAGTTTTTAAGAAGTGTTTGAACAGATTTTTGAGAAGTTTATGTTCACATTTTGATCAGTTTTATAAACACATTTGGGCATATTTTGATCACTGTTTACAAACAATTTTTGAGCATTTTTTTTAAAGAACCAAGAGATATATTTTATATACACTTGATCCCAAGTGCTAAAATCTTGATATTTTAATCAATTATCATTCAGTGTGATTGAGAGAGATCTTCTAAGAACATTCATTTGCATCATTTGCATTCTTAAAAGTTTCTCGGTATTTGTTGAAGGTCGAGAAGAAACCTTACAGCTTATTACTCTTGATGAACGCCCTCACCTAGACGGTTTGGTGGCATGGCCGTTGACTTCTTCTGTTCGGAGATTGTTGAAGAGGCTCGGTGTGATTGTAAAAGGCATCGGTGCTCGCCTTTCTGGAGTAGACAAGGAGCAACTACTAGTGAGAAATATCCTTCGTGGATATTGAAGCAAGACTTATTCATTTGAGTGCATTAACGAGGAGTAGTAGAGACCGGGCGTGTCTCCGAGACCTCGGGAAAAATTCTTGTGTTTGTCTTCTTCTCTCTTACTTTTATTTATGCTATATTGTTTTTGCTCTTATTCTTTGCAAAAGTTGTTTTTAATTGAAAAGTTTTAGAGCCTCCTATTCACCCCCTCTAGTCGGCATCCTCAATCCTACACTTTTCTGCCGCGACGCAACTTCCAGCCTAGAAGTAAGGAGTTAATATCCACATTTTACTCTACAGAAGGGTATCACTTTACCCACACAATCTCTTGATTACCATGTCGGTGTTCGTCAACAGTGCTCCGCATTTCTGATAATGCGTGACATCAGAGAACAAAGCCTTTTTCCAATCCTTCCACTAGTTCCCTCCACTGGTATAGTACCATCATACTTGTGTAGTCGGACGCATCCGCTACACCCACCAGTTGAGCCTACAGCTCCAGAACCCTCATCAGGGCAATCTCCCTTCATTCCGTTACCATATCATACATAAACATATACGTTCCCATTGTGGAGGTATACTAGCTTCTGGATAAGATACTTGACTAGGCCCGTCCTATACCAGGTCTGTGGTCGATACGGGTATTACGGCGATGGGTAGAAATGACAGTGGTTGTGTCCTTAACTTTATAATCATATTTTAATACAAGATTCGAGCTCTCCTTCGGCTCTCCTCAAGATTACTCAATTCCATCTATAACATTTTCATCAAGTTATTCAACTTCCATTCTCAAAACTTTTATCAGTATTTCTCAAATCCATTTACACCACCTTCATCAGGACCAACCTTTATCTTTTTATAAAATATTCTTTTTGATGCAAGATGGTAAAACTATATACATTGTCAAATAGGGGATAACAACATAAAATTAACCAAACATGTTTGATATTGTTAAGAATAATACTTACCTTGCTTTTCGTAAAATTCAGTTGAAGGAGCTACCAGGGTATTGATGTTCTTATGCTTGCCTCGCTTGGTATCTAGTTCGACGTCAATCAATAAGCAAGCAAAACTAATAATTAGTATATTTGCTTATATAAATATATTTAGGTTTGATAGGGTTTAAGTGGTCGAATACTGAGATAAAATTAAAAGAATGGTCGAAAGGGGATTGATAAGTTTAGTCTAAACTTGATTGACTTAGAGAACAAGGAAAACTTTATCTGGGGTTTGGATGGACGATCAGATTATATATATGTGAGGTTGAAGACAAGGTGGACAAGGTGACGCGAACAGATTTTCAATCTGAGGTTCCTAAGGTTGCAAACGACATAGGCATGTCGATGAAAATGGCATTGAACGTGAACTGATAAGGCATAGGTTGACCTGCTAGGGTTTCCTTCGAGGCTGGGGTCGATAAACAAGTGAAACATGTCTGGGGTCTTAGTTGGATGGTCGAAAGGTGACGATAAGTTTGGTTTAAATCCCAATTGTGGGTCGAGTTTAGGAGACACGACAGGGGAAAGTCTGGGTACGGTCTATGGTGTGATTAGTGTAGGAATTGGCTTAGAAAATAGGAAATAAACTCTATCTGATGTTTGGATTAATGATCGTATATAAACTTCTAGGAGTGCAATGGTGACCCTCTCCGCTAAAAAGAACGCTTAGATGCTAATTGCTTCCGTCTCTAATGTAATGACTACCCTCCCAAACGAAATGAGATATCAAGTTTAGTTTAATTGAACTGCATAATGAAATTACATAATCACTTTGAGTTGAGTAGCTTTCTAAGGACTAGTAATATTATTGGCATTTATCTTATAGGTTCTAAAATAACTAAATCAAAGTCTTGATTTAATGTTAGGGCAATTCAAGTTGATAAACTAATTGATTCGCTATTTGAGAACATAAAGTAAGGAAAATGATTTATAACTTTTAAAATTCTTTTTTTTGGATAAAAGGTTATATGAAAGAAATGAAAGTAATTTAAATTGATTTACTTAAAAGAGCGAAAATATATTTGTGGGTATGTACATATATCTCATTCGACTATATTCGTATTAAAACTGGCTATAATTTAAGAATTTACCAATATCAATTTTCCAATACTATATCATTAGTTAAACCTCTGATCTGAATAAATTTTAAATTAGGCAAGATCTATTAGTTAACTAAGAATTGAAAACAATTGGAATTACGAAAAGAAAAAGAAAGAAAATATATAAAAAAGAAAGTTTAACTAGACTCTTATCAAGTAAGAAATTGCAAATGTTAATTAGTTAAAAAATTTTAGTTGGTAAAATTCCTGTATTAAAAAAATTTGGATTAGATATTAAACAGTGTTCAATTAGGCTTCAGTTAGCATTTAAAATAGAATTAGAATTAGGATTGAAATCACAAAAAGAAAAGGATTAAAAAGAAAATGAAAATAAAATAAAAAACACAAAAGTCTTGGTTGGGCCCGAACCGGCCCAACTCCCCTTTCTCGGCCCGCCCGCCCGCCCGCCCGCCCGCACACACAAAACACACACACACTCACACACGCCAAACACACAGCACTCACATACACACACGCCTAACCCTAGCCGTCGCTGCCGCCGTCCCCGGCTCCGGCGCCGCAGCTCCACCCCGTGGCCTTCTCTCTTTCTCTCTCTGCCTCACGTGCCACCCCTTTCCCTCGTTCGCACCTGATGGATCCTACGGCCTAACCCTAACCTTAGCTGTCCTCGTCTTTGCCCTGCCGCCGCTTGACTTCTCGCCAGCGATTTGCGATCTCGACGGCGCTTGTGTCGCGGCCGGCCGTAGCCCGGGTCGCGCCGCCTCGCCTCCCCTCTCGCGGCTCGCGGCCGCGCCTGGCCGCGCTGGTAGCCCGCCGCGCGCGTGGACGCGCCGCCGGCCGGCTCCTCAGGTGAGTTTCCATTATCCTTGGGTTTTGGGGCCGAAACGTTAGGGTTTGGAATTGTGGCGTTTGGTGTTCTTGTGTTCTGTTCTTATGTGCTGTGATGCTTGTGTTCATGTATGATTTGTGATGGCTGTGAAGTGTCCTACTGTTGCTATCTATGTGATTTGTGATTTTGGTGCAAGCACCTCATGTGGAAACAATGGTCTGAAGGTTTCTGGTGGTTTGGGTGATTCTGGTGCAATTGTTACTATCTTCTGCTGATTCTCTAACTAAGCAATAAAGAACTAATTGAGTTATAAAACTTAGTAACTAAGACATGATGAAACTTGAGATCGGGTTCAACTATCACCTGGTTGCTGTTCTTCGGCTCCTCCTCCTTGCTCCTGGTTAACTCCTGTTATTCTGGCTTTTCCTTGATCCTTATTGTCTGTGCTGCTGCTGTGTGAATTGGAGTGTAAAGCTAATTTATCCTGGGCACTTAACATGCAACCGACTTACCATGGGTTGATGTGGCTGTGGTTACTGTTCCAGCGAACAGGTGGCGTGGCCCTAAGCAGGATTGGTGCACATTGGACTAATTTGTAAAATCAGAGAATTTGGAGAGGTTTGTGCAAAGTTTGCAATGGGGCTGTAATATGGGAAGGTTCTAGGGACTGAATTGCAAACTGAGAATTATTGGGCCCAAGGCCTGGTTCTAGGCTGGCTTCTAAAAGAAAATCTTTTTATTTGTTATTTTGTTTTATGCCACTTGAGGTTCGGAACTGTCGCCAAATGAAATGAACGACTCGGAAATAGACCCAATTCTTAAATGCTGGATGATGATAAACAATCGTTCCAAAACAAAAATCCAGCGCTTAGATTTAAGTTTGAGCCCATTCAGCATCATGACTTCTCTGTTAGCCAGCAACATGGCCTTCAGTTAGCCAACCAACTTCGTAGTTCTCACATTCACGCAGTTGCGGAAGAAGAAAGAGAACATGGAGAAGATGAGGATGTTGGTTGCTGCTGCATGCTGTCGCTGTGACGTGTGTGTATGCAGTGTATTTTTAGTTGTGCTTGAGGGGTGTGTGTAAATGGTAATGAGAGCTGGAGAAAATAAGTGTATAATTATATGCATAATTTGGTTCTATATATTCATGTGTGTGTGTATATATTATTCTGGTGTGGTCTGAAGGTATATACACACATCTGTGGAGCTAAGAAGATTTGTGTATGTGTTTGCATATGCATTTATATATATGTGTATTGTATTGTATTATATATATATATATATATATATATATATATATATATTATATAGCTAGGTGTGTGCACATCTATGTATATGTAAGTGTGTAAGGTAAGGCCTGAAGGAGAAATGAATGCAGAAGTCTTTAAATTGGGCTAAATAAAGAATCTGCAACGAGGATTTAATTGTAAATATGGAAGCTGATTGGATTAAATTGCAACATTCAAAATCTGGAAGCAAGTTTGAATTTAGTCCAATATAAATAGTTCACACGAGAGGTAGTTTAAAGAAATTCAGAGTAAAAATGCGACTGAATCGAAGATGAAAACGAAAATAGAATTAGGGTAAAAGTGAATAGTATTTTTACTGAAAATGGCTGAAAACACGGATAGCCTGGTTTCGGGTTGAATTTGAACGTGTAGTAGAAGGGAAATTTGTATAAAATAGTAGAAGGAATATAGTTGATCAGTTGGATTGGAGTTTGGGGGTGATTCAAAAATTTTTACTAGTATTGATTCTTTGAGAGCTAAAAAAGGACTGATCCGCTATGAAATTCGGATTGAATCGTGAAAAGTGGTCAAATGAAGTTGTTTGGCTGAGAAGTTCTAGGACTGGTATGCAAGCTTATTAAGATTTAGAATTCCAGAGGAATCCAAAAGAAATCTATTTTGGAATCAATCGAACTGAAGGCTAAAAGGGTAAGAAGGGTAATTAGGGTAATTAAGAATTCTAGTTTTCTAAAATAAAATTGGGTTTAGTTTATGGGTTTTAGGGTCTGAGTTTGATCTGGCAGTTGAAGACAAATCAGTATAAGGTAAGTAAGAGGTCCTATCTGTTCAGTCTGATTACCATTCTGGGCTGTCTGGGGAATTTGGTTGATTCTGTCTAAAGAGACTGAACTGTGATTAAGAGAATCAGAAGGTTGGACTAATTTATAATTATTTTGAAATAACTTAATAATCTAGTTTTTTGGTTAAAATATATTTAAGATAAAGAAGTTTTGTAGACTATTTACAAATTAGGACTTAGTTTATAACTAATTAGAGTTTTTGAATCATTGTAGAACTATTTCTTAAAAGAAATAATCGTACACTTAGATGTCATAAATAATTATCATTAGATGATAAATGATATTTCACAAGAAACAGAAAATACTGTTTTTAGTAAAATAGGTATACATGCATATATACACATAACTGTGCACATATGCATAAGTACATTTAAAGAAAATATTTTTAACTAGTTGCGAATTCATTTATATTTTAGTTAAAACTTCTTAGAGAGTACTCTTAAAAGTAGTTTTACAGTTAAAACGAAAATTAAATTTTCAGGTTCAGATTTTTGTAAAACGAAATTTTCATCCCTATTTTTGGGGTGTTACATTTTTGCTGCACAGCCAAGCAGGCAAAGAACTTGCATCCTAACAGCGCATTGGATTCCAAATTGCTTTGTCACAATCAAAGGACGTCTTTCTCAACATGAAGCGATGATAGGCTGAGCTGACGGTGTAACGCCCATTGCTTGCTGCATTTCAAAGGATAGTGTCTTCAGTAGCTGCATTCAGCCGAACCCGTGTGTCAAATTGTTCCTTGGACTGCTCCAACTACGGCGCAGTACTGTAAATCCATCTCAACAACCCAATACAGCCTATACAGGTAGGTGGGATATATTTATAATTTATTCCACTTCTAACTCGAAAAATCTAAAATTTAAATAGATTTAAAAACCATTATAATTATGGTTATAATATGAAATGAAAGACCGCAATAGAGGGTAATACAAAATCATCATGTCTTCCACGATAATTTACACAAGTAGCTTATTTTATTTGAATCACAGCATGCCGGCCCATTGAAACACATCTACGGCACTTGGACACAAACACATGCAGACACATCACATACAGGATAACTAGGACCGTACAGGAGCCCAAAGTACGTACGTATTCTTCAATACCCACACTTGTACATACGTACGTACATATGTACGCATGCTTGGCTTAAGTTTTTTAAAGCCTAGTTCTGTTGGGCAGCCAGAGCATGTCGTCCTGGGGCAGGAAGTGGCACACCGGCACGCTCCCGGGCGCCACGCCCAGCTTCTTGTACGCCTCCGCAACGCCCGGCGCCGCGTCTGCGTGGCACGCAGCGAGGGCTTCGGCGCGCGTGCCGTCGGCGCCGGCCAGCTCCACGGTGTAGGCCGTGGCCGTGGTGGTGTGGCATCCGAACACGGCGTACGCGTAGGGCATGCCGTGGCACGCCACCATGTCGCCGCTGCCGGAGCCCGGCAGGCGCCGCAAGCCCTCCACCGTGTACGCCTGCCTCGGGGCCGCCGCCTTGTTCACCGTGGTGGACACCGCGCGGACGTATCGGGTGCGGAGGCTGGACGTGGCGAAGTCCACCATTGACTCCAGGGAGGTGGCGCAGAGCTTGGCCTCTCCGGCGAGCGGAGCCGCCTCGCACTCGGCGAGGGTGGACCGCATGGAAGCGGCGGTGGCCGAGCCATCAGGCACAGACAAGCGGGAGAGAACGTCGGGGAGCTTGGCGGAGGCGAAGGGCAGCGAGTCGGCGCGACCGCGGGGGAGCAGGGCAGCACCGGCGGTGGCGCGGGTGAAGTGAAGAGTCATCTTGGAGCCCGGGTGCAGGTCCTTCTCCAGGAAGAACACCGAGCCCACTGAATCCTCCGAGGATGCCGGCGCCACCGCCTTCCCTGTACATACATAAACACAATCTAGAGTACTGCCATTCGTACGAACAAAGTTTTTACAAACAATGGCCGACAGAGTTCAGAAGGACTCCATTTGTCTGTCGGCTTGAGTGCAGGTTTTCTGCACCATATCTATGATGTTGATAGAAATGAACCTGGGTAGATGAGGTCGCGGATGGCGCCGGGCATCGGGGAGTTGGGGACGGCGGTCTTCCAGTACACCTCCGCCGGCGAGGCCGCATGGCTGCCTCCGACGGCCACAAGCTGAAACAACAAGTGGAAAAAGATCTTCACCTTACACTAACTAGTAGGTTATGACACAAAGTAGCAAACATTTATACCATGCAAAGTACTCAAAAAACAAAAACAAAAGAAATAAATAGTAATTATAAGTATTTATTTAATTATTTCCTCGTCACAATGTCCTTGCATGTATATAAATCCACTCACCACTGCCACCTTATATAGATTGGTCTAGTTAGTTTTTAGAGTGAAGTAGTAGTTGTATATAAAGCAAATTTAATTTGAGTAGGACTCTTTTTTTTTTTCCTTTACATGGAGAGTATTTTTTTTTATGTGTGATGGAACTAGTTGCTCACCAAGAGGAAGAAGAGAGCACTAAGTGAGCGAGCCATGGGGACCAAGAAATAAAATGGGATAACTACAAGTGATACACCTGTGGCTTGCACTATGATGGCACACAAAGCCTGGTGGGTATTTATAGAGGTGGGGAAGGGTGGGAGCTTACTCCAAAAGGTGAAAAGGATGTGTAGGGTCCACCAATGCAATCATGGAGAGAGTTTATAAGACTCTCTCGAACGCGCGACCACGACCGGGGGCGCGCTGGTCGAAGTCACGGACGACCACGGACGAGCGATGTGTGGAGCAGTGCCGAGCCGCTCGAGCAGGAGGTCGTGGCGCGGTCGTGAAGTGGTGGGCCCCACCGCGCACGCTGGTTGAACGAATGCGCTCGTGGTCGCGTGGAACAAGGAGTTCACGTGGTTTGTGGGCCCAACTGCAGTACGCGTCAGGATTTCTCGGTCGGCTTGCCTTTTACTGGTATGTGGTACGTGGTATGTGGGGATATAGGTTTTCGGGGCCCACTTGTAAGTGGCTATTGGAGCTCATAACGGTCGAATGGAGTTTTTTTCCAGTTTTTAAAGCGATCCAATGGTCATTTTTTACATGGCCCCACCTGTTAGTGGCGTTAATTCCGGCCGTTGGATTTTTAGCCGTTCGGAAATTAGCCGTTACACATTATTTAATTATTTTTCCATTAAAAAATTACCCAAAATTCTCAAAAAATCCTAGAAAATTCAGAAAAATTCAGAAAAATTCTAAAAAATTCCCAAAAATTCACAAAAGGCTATCTATAAATAGAGGCTTCATATGTTCACTTTATCACACCCATTTCACACATCTTACAACATTTTACACACTACTTTTCACACACTTTGTGCACTAAAATTAGTTTTAAGTTTCAATATGGATAGTAATCCTCCTGAGGGTTTTGTAAAATGGCTTAGCTCTCCTAGTTCAACTGGAGAAAATCCGAAAATATCAGATAATTCAAATCCACCACCATATCCACCTGCTAATCTTCATTTTCCACAACCATCTTATCCATCCGGGTATCCTCTCTACCCCCCGGGCCGCAATATGCACATGCTCCTCCATATCCGCATCCCGCCGCACTCATTTCCACAAGGCCATCCATATACACCGTACGGGCCGAACTATCATTTTGTCGGTGCCCCAACTTCGTATGGTCATCCCTCGCCATCGGTAGGCCTCGGGCAAAATGTTAGATCCCCATCCCCCCAAGACATGGGTACGCCACAATCTACGCTAGAGCTCGGAGTAGACGACGACGACGACCATGGTCTCCCGGGTCCTGCCGGTCGTAGGCGGTTGCTTTGGCAACCGGCTGACGATGTTCGACTTGTGAGTATTCCGTTTTGACATTCAGATATTGTGAAAGGAATTATTTCGACATTTTGCTGGATTTTATTTGAAAGTTACATGAAACCATTTATAATTCGGTTGCGCAGATAAGTGCGTGGTTGAACAACTTGCTGGACCCAGTCGACGGGAACAACAAAAAGTTCGACACGTACTGGGCGAGTGTGGCTGCGGCATACAACGCGAGCAGCCCATGAAATCGTAGAAGGGAGGTCAAGCATTGTAAAGACCACTGGCTCCGGACTAATAGAAAAGTTGTCCAGTTTAATGGTTGTTGGTGCAGGCTAAAAGAAGTGTACGCTAGTGGTCGTTCAGACAACCAACTAATGGCACAAGCGCGCGAGCTGTACAGGAGCGAGATGGGGCAAGCATTTACTCTAGACCACTGGTGACGAATGTTCGGGACCAACCTAAATGGAACCAAACATATGTCGACACCGGCAAAAGAGCACGACTAAGCGAGGATGGTGCACATACATCGTCCTCGTCCAATCCAGATGAGCTGCTCGTGGAGGAGACGCGCCCAGAAGGTTGCGACATCGCCAAGGAGAAGCGCAAGGGGAAAGGCAAACAGAAATCTCCCTTGGGCAACACGTCCGTGTAAGAAGACCTACAAGCCTTCGTCAAGGCTAATACTGAGCGTGTCGAGGTAACAGACCATGCAGCCTCCACTCTGAGCAAACACGACCAGCTCAACTAGAAACTGGTCCTTGCAAGGTCTTTCACAAAACTGGTCACTACGGACAAATCCAACTTCACCGACGAGGAAATGAAGGATTATGCGGAAGCGTTGAAGTTTGTAAAAAATTTGATCCGGGAGGCCAACCTAGACTAGGCTGAGTAGTGTAGCATTTTATTTTTGATGTGTCGTTGTACACATATGTATCCTTCTTTTCTGCAATTGAAATATGTTTGGAAAATATCGGTTGGACTCATATGTTTGAAAACTAGCCGTTGGACTCATTTGTTTTGAAAGTAGCCGTTCGACTCATGTGTTCGAAAAATAGCCGTTGCACTCATCTTTTTGGAAAATAGTCGTTGGAGTTTGAAAAATAGCCGTTGGGATATTCGACCTGGCCTATATAAACATAATTGACCGTGCACATATTTTTCATCCCCACCAATACTCCTCACTGCCAAATCCCTCTCATTCCAAAATCCCTCTCCCTCAAATATGCCGTCCAGCTCTGGTTCAAGCTCATATAGTGAAGATGAAGAGTCTGTAAATACCTTACAGAGTGTCCTTGCGGGATTCGTCAACCTAGATCCCGCCATGGTGGAGTTAGAAGAGCGTGTACTTGCCGGTATACAAGCAAGGCTGCAAGCTTCTACCTCGTGCCGTCATCGGCGGGGTGGCAGACGATACATCAACATGGACCGTGAAACTAGCCATATTCGCCTCATGGTAGACTACTTCTGCGAAGATCCGGTGTACCCCGACCACCTGTTTCGTCGAAGGTTCCGGATGAGCAGACCCCTCTTTCTACGTATCGTCGGATCACTTGGTGAGTAGTCCACCTTTTTCACTGAGAGAGTAGATGCCGTTAACCGCCGAGGGTTGTCTCCATTACAGAAATGCACAGCAGCCATTCATTTGTTGACGTACGGTTCTCCTGCCGATACTGTCGACGAGTATGCACGGATTGGTGAGTCCACAGCAATCAAATGCTTGAAGAAATTCGTCGACGGAGTGGTCGACAACTTCGGCGAGGAATATCTTCGACGCCCGACCGTCGAAGACATACAACGCCTATTGTAACAAGGAGAGGTGTGCGGTTTTCTGGGAATGCTTGGAAGCATAGACTGCATGCACTGGGAATGAAAAAATTGCCCAGTAGCATGGAAAGGGCAATTTACTCGCGGTGATTACGGAGTCCCGACCATTATACTTGAAGCGGTCGCCTCTCAGGACCTTTGGATATGGCATGCCTTCTTCGGTGTTGCCGACTCTAACAATGATATAAATGTGTTGAACCAATCCCCCTTGTTCACTAATGTTTTGCAGGGACGAGCTCCTCAAGTACAGTACATTGTCAATGTGCATGAGTACAACATGGGATACTATCTAGCAGATGGTATATACCCAGAGTGGGCTGCCTTCGTAAAGACGGTACCCCTACCGCAGACAGACAAACACAGACTATTTGCGCAGCATCAAGAAGGAGCGAGGAAGGATGTGGAGCGAGCATTTGGAGTTCTACAATCCCGCTTTGCCATCCTGCATGGCCCCGCCCGCTTTTGGCAACGCTCAACTCTTGCGAAAATCATCAAGGCATGTGTCATACTACACAATATGATTGTTGAGAATGAGCGAGATTTTGGCGTGCCACTTTATGATTTTGAAGATAGCCAAGGAACTTCTAACATAACACCGCCTAATATCCAACATGGCGGTATAGTTGCTTTCACTGATGTAATCTAGAAAAATACCGACATTCGCACTCAACCGATGTATGCAGCACTCAAAATAGATTTGATTGAACACATTTGGGAGCATTTTGGAGGTGTCCACGGAAATTAGTCGTTATGTCTCTTTTCTAGTATTTTTAATTTGCACGTCGATGTTAAATTTCAAGTTTCAAAACCAATGCATGTATGCAATGTCGTACGTTTAATGTTATGTCCAACTGTTGAATTTAATAAAATTATTTATTTTCGTTGTGCCGAATTTAATAAAAATATTTATTTTCGTTATGCCAAATTTTTGATCCACAAATTAAATTTTTAAATGTTGAAAATATTGTCGTACAATTTTTAATTTATTTAGTAAGATGGTAAAACCAAAATTATATATTTAATACGTGGGGTCCACCCAAGAGCCTCTCTGAGAGCCTTTGCATTGGAGAGGGAGGCTCTTGGAAGAGTGGGCTCGCGAAGAGCCTCTCGAAGAGTCTATGCATTGGAGAGGAAGAAATTATTTGTGGAGGCTCTTCGTTGACGTGGCAGAGAATATTCTCCTAGAGAGCCTGTCAGGAAGGAGTTAGGGTTGGAGACAGCCTAAGACTATCTCCAACAGGCTTGACTCTTGTTTGGCTCTTAAACAAAATATTCCTTGCTACGTGTGCGAGCACCATCTTAAAGCACCAGGCAAACACCAAACCTCCAACAGCTTGGCTCTTAGCGTGGGCCCCACACTCCTAACCACCAAGCAAACACCAAGCAAGAACCAAGCACTCCAATGGCTTGGCTCTTGCTTGGCTCTATACGATTTGACAATTATATATTCAACGAATTTGTATTAGTTCATGAATTTCAATATTAGCAATATATTAACATATTACTTACAAAATTAAATTCGACATTTGCGACAAAAAAAATAAATTTGACATTTTGGATTTAAAAATTGCACTTGACAAAAAAATAATAGATATTAAAATTCAAATAGTGGTACATGACATAATTGTGAAATACACTAAAATTAAATTTGCAAACAAATGTCTACTACGAAATTCGGTAAGATACTACTCGTCAGCGTTTCCTCCGAAATGTTGTCAAATGTGCTCGATCAAGTCTCTTTTGAGTTGCGTGTGCGTAGGTTGAGCACGGATGGCAGCATTTCTTCGAAGTACATCTTCAAATAAAGGCGTACCCCCAGTGTGGATCACAGGCGGTACTACCGTAGATGTGCCCGGATGATTGTTGTAGTCATAGTTTTCGACATTGTCGTCGCGTTCGTCCTCTATGATCATGTTGTGCAAGATGACGCAAGCTCGCATGATCTTCGCGAGAGTTGACTGTCTCCAAAATCTTGCCGCACCGTGCACAATGGCGAACCAAGACTGCAGGACTCCAAAAGCCCGCTCAACATCCTTTCTTGCTCCTTCTTGATGCTGTGCGAACAACTGGGTTTTCGCCGTCTACGGGAGCGGTATCGTCTTTACAAAGACAGCCCACTCCGGGTATATACCGTCGGCGAGATAATACCCCATGTTGTACTGCCGACCATTGATAGTGTACTCAACACAAGGGGCTCGCCCTTTCATTACATCAGTGAACAATGATGATTGATTCAGTACATTGATGTCATTGTTGGAGCTTGCCACACCAAAAAAAAGCATGCCATATCCAGAGATCGTAAGAAGCCACCGCTTCAAGTATGATCATCTGGACTCCATAATCTCCACGCGTAAATTGTCCCTTCCATGTTATTGGGCAATTTCTCCATTCCCAGTGTATGCAATCAATACTTCCCAGCATACCCGGAAAGCCACGAGCCTCTGCTTGTTGCAGCAAGTGGTGGATATCCTTGATGGTGGGGCTGTGAAGATATTGCTCGCCAAACTTGTCGATGATGCCTTGCACGAAGTGCTCCAAACATTCAATGGCCGTGGACTCCCCTATCCGCACGTACTCGTCGACGGCATCAGCGGGGCCACCATATGTTAGCATACGCATCACTGCAGTGCACTTCTGTAAATGGGAGAGTCCACGGCGATTAGTGGCATCCCTTCTTTCAATGAAATAAGGGGATCACTCACCGAGCGCTTCGACAATACGAACAAAGAGGGGTCTCCCCATCCGAAATCGCCGACGGAATATACCGTCGGGGTGGACCGGAGAGTTAGAGAAGTAGTCCGCGACGAGTCATAGATGGCCATCTTCGCGATCTCTCTCCACATATCTTCTACTGCTGCGTCGGTGACGTCCATGGGAGGAAGCAGCATCAAATCGGGCGTACAGACCGGCGATAATATGATCTTCCTCCTTCACAAAGTCCACCAAGAAATCTTCTATTTTGTTGATGGCATCCTCCTCAGGGCTGTTTGTGCTCAAACTAGAGCTAGACGACATTTTGTGAGTGGAAACGAAGGTGAGTTTGCGAAGTGCTATGCTGTTTTGCAAGAGAAGTTAGATTGTGAGGAGAATGTTCTCAGGGGGTTGAATATATAGACAAAGAGTCCAACGATTATATTCGAAAGGGTTGATTCCAATGGTTAGTTTCAAATGGCTATATTCCAACGACTATATTCGAACGGCTATATTCCAATGGCTAGTTTCGAACTGCCATATTCCAACAGCTAGTTTCGAACAGCTATATTCCAACGAATAATTTCGTACGGCTAGTTTTCAATGGGTACATACCAATGACTATATTTCAACGGTCATATTCTAACAAGAATGCTAAATTTAATTCATGCATTAATTAATAAAGCATCGTACATAGATTAACAAAGAAACATACATGGTTGACTATCCAAAGTAAATTCAAAACATCATAACTAATCTTCGTCCTCCAAGATTTAAGTTTATCTCTTATCATCATCTTCATGCCTGCCGTGTACTTCTCTTTCTGAGCGTCATCTATGGTAGATTTGTCGATGCCCATCATTCTCAAGTATGCCTTGTACAAGGTAGACTTCTCCTTCGACTTCCCCAGGCTGCGCAATGACTCAGATACACGAACTGCGTCCTTTCTCTTTTCGACACGGTCATGGTGATTGTTAATGAAGGCATCAAGATCCTCTCGCATTGCCGCCATAGAATCCTGCGCTGCATCAATTTGGCTCTTACCTTTGCGCTTCGCCTTAGCGGCGTCTCGTCTTTCGGGCCATGTCTCTACTGGTGACACATCATCGTTGTTGGATGATGACGTGTACATGCCCGACTCAGACAACCTGCTTCTTTTGTTGGTGGCATCAACGTAGACTGTGGACCACTTAGGTTGCCTACGAACTGCCATCCACCAATGATCCAAGACGAACGGATGACCCATCTCCGTCTTGTACATCTCACGGGCCTGCGCCATGAGTTGGTCGTCGGAACGACCACTGGCGTAGACATCTTTCAGTCGAAGCCAAACACCATTAAATTGGACTACTTTTTTATTGCTCCATTGCCAGTGGTCCTTGCAGTGTTTGGTCTCCCTTTTCCTGTTTGTCAGGACAGTCTCGTTGAATGCCGCTGCGACATTTGCGCAATACATATCGCACTTCCTATTGTTTCCATCAATAGGATCGAGCGAATTGCTGAGCCATGAACTGATTTGTGTGTTGTCAAAAAAAATATTGAATAAAGAATTTGAACGTAAATGTATTTCCCTCATAGTACTCCTGTACGAAAATCACCGACTTACCAGTTTTAGGTCATCATCGGTGGACCACGGTAAGTGCTTCGTCTTTCGGCTAGCGTTGACGGTAGCATTGGTGTTGGTGCATTCGATGACAACTCGGGTCGCCTGATCCGTTTGATACCTAGCCTTGGTTTCCGCACTAGGCTCGCTCGGATTCTAATATGCGGAATTACGGGATCTTACTCGGAAATACCGAAACCCAAAGGTTGATCGAAAACAAAGCTCAAAGTAATTGCGCAACTCTTTATTTCAAAGAGAGCTTTACACGTCGAACGTTAGACACACTTACCTACGTCGAAGGAACAATAAGCTGGATAGATGATCCAAGGCTGTAATAATATTCGATGATCTAAACTAGACCTATTATAAGGTATTTATAGTCCAATCGTATGAGTATGTATCAGACTCAGTAACCTAAACGTATTAGACTCATATAACTAACTAGCTAACTAATCCTAAACGGAAAGCTTAGTTATATATATACAGATCGGATTACAATTTCGAACAGGGAACAAATTCCTTTTTCCTGGTCGCGAACCAATTCATGGTCGCAAAACCTTTTCGAACACGGTTATGGTCGCGAAGCCGTATGCGATCAGGACTTGAAGATCCTCCCAGATCATGACTCCCTTGTTGAGGAGTCAACCCCTGTTGCGACCTCTCGATCAAACAGGAGATGTGGAAATTGGGCTTGTCCATCTTCTCTGGTGTACCACTTTGCCGCACGTACTCGTTGATCTTTCCGACCTATTCGAAAAGTCTCATTTGTGCCACTGCGGGTGGTAGTCACCTTTTTCTCCAGAATCATATCTTCACGTAGAGGTTCATCTCTTTAATAGACCAAGTCTTCAACAGATGGTACTATGGTATTGGGCTCATCATCCAACATTGAAGGCTCGAAGAGTTTGAGGTGCTCAACATTGACAACCGAGTAAATATCCATGTATGGAGGTAACTCGAGCTGACAAGCATTATTACCCACTTTCCGCAAAATCCGAAAAGGACCATAACGAATGGGTTTCAATTTCTTACCTTCACCTTTAAGTCTCTCCTTACTCAGATGTAACCATACCATATCACCTTCTTGAAATTGCGCATCAACTCGGTGTCGATCATGACGCGCCTTGTACTTGAATTGAGCTTTCAGCAAGTTCTGTTCAATCTCACGATGGAGTCGTTGAATACCTTCCAGGAACTTTTGTGCTCGATCCTGATCAGATGCTTCCTTGCTATTCTGTGTTGAGGTAGGAATCACAAACTCCATGTCGAATGGACTCTGTGGTAGAAATCCTAAACAGACCTCAAACGACGACTTTCCAGTCGAACCATGCATTGCTCGATTAAAAGCAACCTGCAGGTACGGTATGCTTTCATCCCAGGTCTTTGGGTGCTTTGAGTTATATCTTCTCAAGAGATGAACGACTATGCGATTTACCACCTCGGTTTGACCATCAGTTTGCGGATGAAAGGCAGTACTCCTCTTTAGCTTGGTGTCCATCATCGTCCAGAGCGATTGCCAAAAGTGACTAAGGAATCGGGTATCGCGATCAGACACAATAGAAGTCGGCAGTCCGAAGTGTGTCCAAACGTGTTGAAAGAATACCCGAGCTATTTCTACTCCCGTGATAGTCTTTCGACAAGGTATAAGAATAATCATTTTGGAGAACCGATCAACGACCACGAATAGATAGTCGTTGACACGTTGGGTCTTAGGCAATCCTCCCAAAAATCCATGGATATGCTCTCCCAAGGTTGCAATGGAATTGGCAAAGGAGTGTACAAACCCAATTTTTGATTTGCCAGTTTCGAGATGCTGCAGAGACCACAGCCTCGAACAAAACTAGCCACATCTTGCTGCATACGCGGCCAGAACACATGTCGGTGAAGATCTTGCAACGTCTTTGTAACCCCAAAGTGACCAGCTACCTTCGATGTGATGCGCTTCTCGCAACCATTGAATTCGAGGTGCTCCACGAGGTATGCAAAGCAAATTACCCTTGTACAAGAGTCCTCGATGAACGAACTCTGTAGGTTTCCCTGTTTCGAGCTCAGTCAGTGCTGTTTGAAAATCAGGGTCTTCACTGTACATACACTAGACCAGAAAAGCTTTCTTCTATCGGTAAAAAAAACCCTTCTATTATCGGTTTTCGTACCGATAGAGATAGACACGATAGAACAAGACAGAACATTTTCTATCGGTAAATAACCGACAGAAGAAATTAACAATTCTATCGGCATCTTAGGAGTGTACCGATAGCAAACCCGTCGTAGTCTGACGATTAACGGTGGGAAAAGTACCACTATTCTAACGGTTAATTACATGATTACCGACAGGAAAATATTACTATTCTATCGGCACCTTATGATTGTACCGATAGAAAACCCGTCGTCGTCTAACGTTTAGCGTTGGGAAAAATACCCATATTCTAACGGTTAATTATAAGTTTACCGACAGAAAAAAGTGTAGCACTCTCTCGGTTGGAAATGACATTATCGATAGAAAAAATCACAGTAGTCTCTCGGTTGTGGATGAGTTCACCGGCAGGAAAAGTCACTCTATTCTGACGGTTAATTTCAAGTTTACCGATAGAAAAATGGGTAGTAGTCTCTCGGTTGTGAATGAGTTTACCGATAGAAAAAACCACAGTAGTCTCTCGGTTGTGGATGAGTTCACCGGCAGGAAAAGTCACACTATTCTGACGGTTAATTTCAAGTTTGCCGATAGAAAAATGGGTAGTGGTTTGTCGGCTGTGAATGAATTTGCCGATAGAACTTTGACATATACAGTACATTATTTGCATTCACAATACAGTACATTCACATATACAGTACAGATGCAATACATTATAGATTGGATACACAATACAGTACAGATGCAAAGAAGGGTAAATTCACAGAACAGATTAACACATTAGACAGTTATTCACATTTATTCACATATATATGGACAAATACAAATTGCAATCCAATGTAGACATTTATTGACATATATATTTATTCACATGTATATAAACAGTCTATGCACAGAGTACACGAAAAAGAGAAAATTATCATGGCGGATGGTTGGGCGCAACTTCCTCCATGACATATTGAGCCCAGATTTGTCGAAGATCTCTAATCTTTGCATTTTCGTATGAGTCTTTCGACATGGCGATCTGCAAGCATGTGTGAATACTTAGTAACTAACTTCCTAATTTAGAACGTGACACCCAATTTTCAAATTTGAGTTAGCTATCGATGCTTACCTGGGGGAATTAGGCAAAGTTTGTCTGCACTAGGTCGTACATGTAGCGCAACACATAAAACCCGCATTCCCACGATTGCGGCTGCTGATGGCACTGAGATAATTGCATATGCGAAGACATGTTAGCTATTGTTTCCATAAACTAGTTAAGCATAAACAAAAAGTCTCGTGAGTACCTCATATTCTTTCCAATCTAGTAGGGAGCCCTGCGGTGCGGCATGCCTCCCTCCAGCGGACGCATATTTATCAAAAGCCCTGCATTTCAGTTAGTATTGCCCGTTAATGTATTATCATGAGCTAGTGAGGTGAAAATTTAAATCAAACATATAAGTTACTTACGCCTCCATATTCCCCTTGACCACATATTCCATTGATAATTTGTCACGCATCGAATCGAGGTAGTACACCTTGTTCCTCGGCGGACAGATCACGATAAGGATCCAGTGGCCCCTGCATTGTACGTAAAAGAGGACCGCGTGCTCAAAGTATATCTCAGGTGTAACATACAAGATCGAGTTAAATTAGTATGAAATGCACTAACCTTTGGTGGTACGGCACCAGAATGAACTCCCTGTCCTGCTGCGCCATCAGCGCCTTGGATATGTACTGCTCAGCGTGCGCGGCGTCGTGCTCTAGCATCGTGAGGCTTATTTTCTCTGGGTCGAGGAAACCCACCTTGTCACACGCAGCCCCCGATGCTAGCCTGTACATGCACCTGCATGCAAAGGACGACATTAGTATTGCACAGAAAGTTACTACATTTCAAATGAACTACAACAATGCAGAGTTAGCAAACAGAGTTAGAAAACAGCAATACATAGCATCAGCAAACTCACAGGACTCCAGTCCGTATGATGGACATATCGAGCTCCCGCCAGTTGTAGAGGTCGAACAGATCCTCGTGTGCCACGGATATACTCCCGGGCTCACGGTGGAACTGCCCAGGCCTGTAGGGAACTAAGAAGTTCAGATTGCGCCGAGCTCGGTGTAGGTACCACGCGTGGAGGTCTCTGGTTGATCGATCCAATTTGCGCAAAGCTGCCTCCGACATGAGTGGGAACCCGTTCGTGAACCTCTCCGGCTGTCCCTGTCGCCCTTTTCCCTTGCCTTTGCCCTTGCCTTTTGCCGGGGACTGAGCGCGTACCTTCGAAGGCAAGGGCGAGGTGATGGCAACTTTCTTCCGAGGTGAAGGCGTGGATGCGCTGGGTGGGGTGGAGGCCGTCTTTGATGTGTCCAGGGTCGCACGAGATCGGGCCTCATGCCCCGAGCTGGGGGCGCAGTCCCCTGGTAGCCCAGCTGCAGGCCACTTCAATTAATGAGCACATATGTTAGATTATGCAAGTTGAGTGTACTGAGTAGGATGTAATCTAAAATATGTAGGATTTACCGGTTGTATTACAAGACACTTCTTGGGCCACTGTACGTAGGAGCCCACTACCTCAGCAAGTGTCTGCAGTTCCTCTGTTGGGACTGGCAACGGAGAATCGTTGTAGCCCGGCATGGCCATGTCCACCTGTACCTTTGCGAAACCCAACCGCAGAGGTACACAGTGGGCCCGGACATCCGGCCCAGACGGATATACGAAGCCGTGTCCAACCACTTCCTGCCCGGCGCCTACGTGATTCTGTAGGATGCAGCCCTCCGGCCCCTGCAAATTTGTAACAATTAAAATAGGTTAGCGAAACAACTCTAACAGAATGGGAGTGGCATCAACTTAAGTGCACAGATGAAGGCTTGCAGTACCTCAAGTAGATCCACTGGATCCGCGAGTACCTTCGAAGCGCAACTGCTTATCCGACCCCACGGGGTACCGTCGTCCTGGGGATCCGCATCTGCACTCTTGGCCAGCAATGCTTCTCTCAACCGTGCAAACTCTTCCCTCATTTGTGCGACCTCGGTCTGCACCTCAGACTGTACCTCAGCCCGTATCTCAGCCCGCATCTCCGCCCGTATCTCCTCCCGTACCTCAGCCCGTATCTTATCGGAGAGGCCAGCTTCCTTTTCCTTCCAGGAGCGGGCCTTCTTCCTCGGTGGAGCCGGATCTACGAAACCGGCCTTCCACGACACAATAGATCCCACGGCCCGTGTCCGCCCGGGATGCTCCTTATTTCCTAGAGCCCGGGTGAGGATGTCGTTCTCCCTCTGCGGGGTAAACAATTCCTCCGCTGCCTCCTTCTCAAAAGAGATCTGTTACATTTAAAGGTACCTTGTGAGACAAATTGCCTTATATACACTTGTGCGCACACAGTTTACGAGGTTAGCCAACTTACCATTCGCCTCACAACGTCGGCGTCCCCAGGGGTTGCGAACTGCACAGACCCCGTGGACGACACGGACCCCCTCCCCCTCCACCATCGCTTGCACCTCTCATCCCGGAACTCGGAGAGCGGCAACTCAGGGGTGTCGATGACAGGATTTTGCTCGTCTTCCTTCTTCCACTGCTCCTCCTTCCCCGCATAGCCCCGGGATCCGAGCCGATGCGGGTGGTTGTTCCTCTTCTGGATCGCCCTATTCTTCTCGCTAAGAGCCTTGAACTCCTCAGTCCCCTTCTGCTTGGTGAATTCCTCCCATACCTCCTCTGATATGAAGGGGTACTTCTCGCAAGGAGATTTCCCCGCAGCGAGGAAGTTACTGACGAGCCAGCTCTTAAAGGTTTTCCATGTTCCGTTTATGTCCTTCAAGCAGGCAGTCATAGGTGTATCGTTGGGGATGTTCCACTTAGCCTGTTTCCGAAAAATGCATACAATTAATCACGAGTTAGTTAAACTTTAGTATAAGCCAAGAGAACGTGATTACGAAAGAGTTCAGCGATTTCAGTTCATTTAACATTCACTTCCGCCCACAACCTATCCCTCTCGTCCGCCGTCACGTCCTTCCAGCTCTGGACGGTGATCTTTACCCTTTCTTTCGCCAACAACCCAACGTAGGCCGCGTACCTCCCAGCATTCTTTCCAATCAGCCTCTCAAATTGGTTGAACTCACAAGAAAGATCCGTGCGTTTGGCCAAACGCCCCAACGTCGTCGCGCCTCGCCCCACCCTCTTGCGCTGGGATGTAACAGCTGCATCTTCAGTAGTTACGATGGGGTTGGCCCTAGTCGAACCACTAGTACCATCCGATGAAGACGACGACATGTCTTCCCCTACAAAACCTTCAACAAACCATATATATGGCAATTAATTTGCCTTGGAGTTCCATAACTCAGCCCAGGACTGGAGACTAACTAGGGCGGCAAAAGGGAAAATAATACAAAAAGAAAGACATGCATAAATTACTTCCTGAACTGTTCAGAAATATTTTCTATCGGTAAACACATGAGCTGCCGATAGACCATAACAATTACCTCCACAGAAGACAATTTTTCTATCGGCAAACCCGTGAGATACCGATAGAACATAACAATGTTCTCTACATATGGAATTTTGTTGACAAGCCACCATTCACTGTCATCACATAACATTCTCGATGATTTGCTATACTAATATTCATGGGCCAGCATTATTATTTCACACGTAAATATGCACACAAGCATCTAAGTGCCACTGTGCATAATCTTTAGCCTAGCCTGTATGTGAGTCATCAGGACTTCACATCTATTAGGTTGGGAAAAGTCATGTATAGGCATTTGAAACATATACATCGAAGATCCATCCACATTGCCATATATTCATACGAAGTGAGTAAAAATTCCCAACCAAACTAGTACATTGCATGGCTCATGTCCTTCCAGATCCAAATTAAGTTTTACTACTTGTGCAGAAATATTTTCTATCGGTAAACACATGAGCTGCCGATAGAATATGTTTATATAATCTGCATTACATGGCAGTTGGATACAATTGATCACACATACAACAGTATAGATAAGTTAAAATCTCAAAACAGGTTCATTACAGCACTAGAACATATTATGTAAACCCTAATTTAAATCAACATTGCCTGCGGAATGTACATAAGCCAACACAATAGGGAACCCTAGTGTAATTGCAAAACTCGAAGAATTAGTACGTGCAAAACACTAGGATCAAATAAAGAAGATGCTGGAAATAGAACGACGAATTAGGGTATTTACGGCGGCGATCAGTTCTGGTGATGGAGAGGCGGTGTAGAACGCAGCGGCGGCCGGCGAAGGACGAAAATAAGAACCGGTGGCAGTGGCGAACCAGTGTCCAGCCGGCGATCGTCGTGTGGGAGAGAGGAAGTGAGTGGTCACGGCGGAGGTTGTGGTTTTCTTCGCTCTCGAAGAGACGCAGTGCTCTAAGGTGGAACTGTTCGAGTGGAGGGAAACTAAAGGGCCGTGTACGAGTAATAAAGTAGTGGTGGAACTTTTCTATCAGTATAACAAAATAATACCGATAGACTTATGTACTTTTCTATCGGTACAACAAAATAATACCGATAGAACAAGTAAATTTCCCGGAAAAATATTTGAAGTAGTGGATGCCTTTTTCTATCGGTATAAACAATAAAATCCTGTGAGACCAATTTTCCACAGAAAAATTTTTTAAAGTGCTTGAGATTATAGTATTGGGTGCCATTTTTCTATCGGTAAAAACAACAAAATACCGTGAGAGTAATGAAAAGGTGCCTTTTTCTATCGGTATAAACAATAAAATCCCATAAGACCAATTTTCCCCAGAAATTTTTTTTAAAGTGCTTGAGATTATAGTTTCTATCGGTAAAAACAACAAAATACCGTCAGAGTAATGAAAAGGTGCCTTTTTCTATCGGTATAAACAATAAAATCCGTGAGACCAATTTTCCCCAGAAAATTTTTTTGATTAAGTGCTTGAGATTATAGTATTGTGTGCCCTTTTTCTATCGGTAAAAACAATAAAATACCGTTAGAGTAATGAAAAGGTACACACAATTTAACATCAAACAGACCGTGGTTGAAAACTGCAGAATGATAAAGAAAGAGGGAAGATAGCCGGAAAATTGGAAAATTGACATAAAAAGAAATTGTTCATTCATTGTTGTTTTATCACTTACAAAAAAAAAAATAAAACCCAAAATGCTAGGTCAAGGGGTGGTCTTAGCCCTGGCTGCATGTAGAATAGAGTCAGTTAGACTTGCAGCCAGGACGCAGGACTCCTCTAGCGACAAGTTGTCCCTAGGATCAACTACTACCGCGTCGAGAAGGCCTGCGACCTCCCTCAGCTTCGCTATGGTATCCTTCATAGTCAAACCGCAGCCAACGATGGTCATATCCGCGGCTTTCTTCTCCTCGCGAAGACACCTCGTCCTCGCCCTAGCATTGTCACCATCCGTCTTCATGCGCTGGAAGAGATCGTCAAGTTCAAGCCGTAGCTGAGTGTGCTTGTCTGTAAGGAGCTTGTGCTCCTCCTGGAGGGCCCTCAGGTCGGCCTTCACTTTGGCAGTGTCTTCCACGGCTACCATTCCCTGTGCAAATCAACAGGTCAAGAATGAACTGAACATGGATTAACAATACAGGGGTAAACCGAGGAGATTTAGAGTTCTTACCGGGGAGGGCGTGGCTGATGATCCCATGGAGGTTGCCATTGTGAAAGAGAAGATGAGGAGTCGAACCGTTCGAGAATTAGAAAAACAACAAAATACCGCGACGCATGGCGAGGTACTTATAGAGTTTCCAAGGCGACGCATGGCGACACGGTTGAGAATTCAAAGCGGCAGAGTATTCTTCTACCGGTAAAAACAGGAAAAAACCGTCAGACAACAAATACCGTGAGACTAACGAATTTATTCTAATGGTAAAATAGAACAATACCGATAGAAAACGTTTTGAAGTGCCTGAGAGAAGATGTCCTTTTCTATCGGTATAAATAACAAAATACCGTCAAAAAAAAGGGATTTTTGCAGAACTTAATTTGAAGAAGCAAGAGGCTGCGATGAGATTTTTGCAAGTGCTATTTGAAGGGAAGAATTAAGTATTTACAGGATAAAGGTACTGTACATGTTAGAACTCATGCTGTGGAGTAAAATTGAGATGTATTAATGCTGTGAACTAGCTTATCATTAAATTCTAAAGAAAAATGTACTGTCTGATGTATTAATGATAAGTTCCTCACCTTGCTGCAGAACTTGTGGACTGTTTGCTTGGCATTTATCCCTGAAATAGAAATTAATCATCAATGGTTCTCAACCCATAATCCTTCTTCGTGGTCATCTCGCAGATACGTTGTTTCGTCGATATCTTCAGTACGGATCGATTGAATGTCCTCTAAAAATGGAGGTATTTCATCGAATTGGTTATACTCCTCTTCGTCGACAACATCTTCGACCCCAACAATACGTCTCTTGCTGTGGAGGACAACATGCAAGTTTGGATTGGCCGGGTCAACGATGTAGAATACCTGTGTGGCTTTCTTTGCAAGTATGAATGGATCGTCTTGGTGTCCGACTCTACCAAGATCGACGAGAGTAAACCCGTAACTGTCAACTTGAACACCTCGAGGGATTTCGACCCATTGGCATCGAAACAGGGGAATCTTAAGTAATCCGTAATCGAGCTCCCATATTTCGTCAATAACACCGTAATATGAGTTCAGCGCCCTTACTGACCTGGCATCCTCGGAAATAGCAAACAGTGTCACTCCGCTACATTGCGTGCTACTCTTGGCGTCTTGAGCTCTTGTGTAAAATGAATACCCATTGATGTCGTACCCCTGCCAAGTCCCTACAGTGAATCTTGGGCCTCTAGCCAACCATGTCACAGTTTCACTTACGGAGCCCTCGGCAGCTCGCGTGACTCTTTCTTGGATCCACTCAGCAAATTTCCTGTTATGTTCTCTGCTGACCCAAACGTCTGACTTCGAAGGATTCTGTGACCGTAACATTACCTTGTGCTCGTGTATGTATGGCTCGACCTCCGTCATGTGTTGTAAGACCCAAAAATGTGATTTTTCGTACACATCACGAGCGGGGACGATAGCTTTGAATCCAATCGTTCCGATTCCCTCAAGCCTGCCCTCGTGTCGGGACCTAGGAACACCAATTGGGTCAACCCCGGCCATATAATCTGTGCAAAATTCAATCACCTCCTCGGCGGCATAACCTTCCATGATACTCCCCTCGGGTCGACGATGAGTCCTTACGTATCCCTTCAATACACCCATAAATCTCTCAAATGGATACATGTAGCGCAGGCACACGGGTCCACAAAACTTAATTTCTCTGATAAGGTGAACAATCAGATGGACCATAACATCAAAAAAGGATGGAGGGAAATACATCTCGAGCTGACAAAGAGTTGTAACCACGTCGCGTTGCAAAGCGTCCAGTCCATCGGGATCAATTACCTACAAGGACACAGTTGCGCCAAATATTCATATCAGAAAAATCTTCTAATTAAGCTCCACAAATGGAGGTAGTGAACTTATAGTACGAGTGCACGTACTTACCTTGCAAGATATTGCGTTGAAGAAATAACATAGGTTTGTGATTGTCTCTCTGACTTTAACTGGGAGAATGCCTCTGATAGCAATGGGAAGCATCTGTGACATCAAGACATGACAGTCGTAGGACTTCATGCCAACCAGTCTTAGGTCCTTCATAGACACAAGTTTTTTCAAGTTCGCGGAGTACCCACATGGAACTTTAACACCTTGCAGGCACCGATAGAGTTCTGTTTTTTCGCTCTTGGACAACGTATAGCAGGCCGGGGGGAAGTATGTACGCTTTCCATTCTCTAAAGGTGCAAGCTCAGTCCTTATCCCCATTTCCACCATGTCACGACGAGCTTTCACACCATCCTTTGTCTTTCCCGGAATGTTCAACAACAAACCAATCAAAGTGTCACAGACATTTTTCTCTACATGCATGACGTCAATGCAATGTCGAACTTGTAAGTGCTCCCAGTACGGTAGATCCTAGAGAATCGATCTCTTCTTCCAAACATTTTTTTCTCGAGGTTTAGAATGCTTACCGAACTCAACTTTGATGTCGTTCACGCACGAGTAAATCTCCTTACCGGTCAGAAACACTGGAGCTGATCCCTTCTCAGGCTTCCCGTTAAATGATTTCCTCTTCTTACGGTACGTGTGATGCACCGGAAGAAACCTGCGGTGACCCATGTACACTGTTTTCCTGCAGTTTCGCAGCCACATGCTCTCAGTTTCATCTAGGCAAATAGGGCAAGCCTTGGCTCCTTTCGTACTATACCCCGATAAATTGCCGTAGGCCGGAAAATCATTTATGGTGCAAAATATCAGGGCCCGCAAGATGAAATTCTCTTTCTTGTATGCATCCCACACCTGCACACCCTCGCTCCACAATTTCTGTAAGTCCTCGATTAAAGGCGCTAGAAACACGTCAATATCATTTCCGGGTTGTCTGGGTCCTGAGATTAGTAACGCCATCATGATGTACTTGCGCTTCATGCATAACCAAGGAGAAAGATTGTAGATGCATAAAAGAACTGGCCAAGTGCTGTGCCGGCTGCTCATATTACCATGTGGGTTCATACCATCTGTACTCAGCCCGAACCTTACATTCCTAAGTTCGCCGCCGTACTCAGCAAATGTTCTGTTGGTGTTTCTCCATTGACTAGAATCAGCTGGGTGTCTCAGTTTTCCGTCTTGTTTCCGGGCTTCAGCATGCCAACGCAAGTGCTTCGCAACTTTCGGATTTGCAAACAGCCGCTTCAATCTAGGTATCACAGGAAAGTACCACACAGTTTTTGCCGGGGGCCCTTTCCTTACCTCGTGACATTCACTGTCAATCTGGTCCCTACGCGTATACCTCGATGCGCCGCATCTTGGACAAACATGCAAACTGGAGTACTCGTTACGGTACAACACACAATCATTTGGGCATGCGTGTATTCTTTCGATTTCCATTCCCAACAGACACAACAGTTTTTTGGCTTGGTAAGTAGATCTTGACAACTCATTTCTCTCTGGAAGCATGTCCGCTAGAAGATCTAATAGTGCCGTGAAACTCTTATCACTCCAACCGTTTCCTGCCTTCAAGTTATATAATCTCAGCACAGAAGACAGTTTTGTAAATGTTGCACATCCAGGGAACAAAGGCTTCTCAGAGTCAGCAATCAGTTTCTCAAATTCACAGAAGTCATTTTCGTTGTAATCTTCCTCTACATCAAGTAACATCTCATCTAGATTGTCATCATCATCATCTACGTGCACATCGGAATGAACATTACCAAAATTGAGATGATCATCGATATTATTGCAATCCACATCCGAGTCGTGCTGATTGGTAGTAGTGGTGCTTGTTTCCTCAAGATCTTCGCCATGCCATATCCAACGGGTGTATCGCGCGTTAAAACCACGACGAATCAAATGACTCTTAATTTGATCAGAGTTGCTAAACCTCTTCAAGTTCATACAATCTGTACAAGGACAAAGCATATTTTTCTCTCCCTTCCTCTCCTTTTGTTGCTCAGCAAATTTAATAAACTCATTCACACCATCCAAATATTCAAGAGTAGTACGTTTTATTCCATACATCCAATATTTCCTGTCCATCTACAATTAACAAAATTTAACGAGTAAGCCATGCATGAAACCTGCCCGATTAAGTTATGTATATGTACATGTACAGCCTCTTACAACAGATACATGTGTTGAACCCTAGCCTGACGAAATTAACACTAATTAACCTAGCTAACTACACAATACAAGCTAGTTAGCTCCTAAAACATGACGCATTTCCAGCTACCAAGCTCCCAAGCTTAGAGCTACAAACTTGGAACTACACAATACAGCTAGCTTGCAAGTAGAGAGGAAGGGAGATCTAGAGGGAGAGAGAGATAAGTGTTGACGATTAAGCGTACCTTAAAGAGAGGGGCGCAATCAACTTCCCTCCAGCCTGCGCTGATCACCCTAGCAGTGTAGCTGGAACTTTCGTCACAAACAGAGGGACACAGAGTGCAACAGAACAAATTAAAGAGCAGCTCAGCAATGGTCGAGTGGGGTTTTCCTTATAATGGACATTTTTCTAACGGTAAATACATGAAATAACCGTCAGACTAACTTAGGTAATTTGCCGCTCACATATTCTATCGGTAAAAACACACACATACCGTTAGATAATGTGCATTACCGAGCAAGTACAGGACTTCTTCTTTCGGTAAATATGTGTATTGACCGTTAGATCATGCATGACACAACACGCACATGAGTTTTTCTATCGGTAGATATGTGTACGAACCGTTAGATGATGCATGACACTCGAGCATGAGTTTTTCTATCGGTAAATATGTGTATTTACCGTTAGAATATGCATGACTGAGCAAATATATGTGTTTTCCTATCGGTAAATATGTGTACTTACCGTTAGATCATGCATGACACAGCACGCACATGAGTTTTTCTATCGGTAGATATGTGTATGAACCGTTAGATGATGCATGACACTCGAGCATGATTCTTCTATCGGTAAATATGTGTATTTACCGTTAGAATATGCATGACTGAGCAAATATATGTGTTTTCCTATCGGTAAATATGTGTATTTACCGTTAGAATATGCATGACTAAGCAAATATATGTGTTTTCCTATCGGTAAATATGTGTACTTACCGTTAGAGGAGGTATTGGTACCAAACTGGGACAAACATGCACATGCCATTTCTCACATTCAAGGAATCATATCAATGTAACATCAAACAGATCTTACATCAAACGGATCTTAACTAGAAGATAAAGCAATATATTTCAAGAAATGCTAATTTGTGGATTAACTAGGAGACACAAAAATACTTTTCGTAGGTACTTGGGACTTCATCTTGCCAAAGAAATTACAGATGCCAGTTCACAAATTCAGGTACAAACATACACATGCCAGTTCACCAATACAAATTCAGGTACAAACATACACATACCAGTTCACAAATTCAAGTGCATGTCTGAAACAGCAGTACAAATACACACCTACCTACCAATACAATTAAATACACAAATACTCCCTGCACATTCAAGTTCATGTCCCAATTAGCAATACATGATACACAAATATACAACAATATACAAATAGAACAATTCACACATTCGATGTATATTACAAAAGCCACGTCTAAAATTAACAACAGATCACGACGAGGACCCAGTGGCCCATACATGCATTTTACATAAAAGGGAACCTTTGCAGGTTGCCACAATGCAACTACCGACTACAAGTTAGACCTGATACATCACAAATCCATTCATCCAAAACAGCAAATGTCTGAACCACATTGGACTTAACCATAGGAGTTCAGTTCGAAGACGCCCGAGGAGCTGGAACTGCCGTCGACATACATTTGTACGTATTGGTGATTTCCTCGGACTCAAACTCGATCAACTCAACTCAACTCAACTCAACTCCATTAACAAAAAGAACCTACCTTCCAAGATGTTGTTCTGTGTAGTAATGGTGTAGAATGGCTGTGCAAATAACAACAATTCTTCTTCTCCAAGCAAGTAAGCATCTGGCCACAAGCTGGTGCATGCAAAAAAATGTAAGATGCTTTCTATAGGTCCTGATTTTGAGAAACACGCCGGGCTTAAGCATCTTCTCGACCGAGCCAACCAAGATCTCGCCCTTCACGTCCTTCCAGCTCTCGACGGTGATCTTCACCATTTCTTTCGCCAACAAGCCAACGTAGGCAGCGTACTGCGATGAAGAACCATGAAATACGTTGCCCCTCACGAGCATCATCCAAGGACCTGAACAGATCATAATCATATTGAAAAGAAGACACATCAAAATGAAGGATACAAAAAAAGCAGAATTATTGCCATAATCGGATTAGAATAATCTAACAATATTGCAGAAATTTTACGTACCTTCCTTGGGATGCCGACGTCTAGAGGGCGTCGATGGAGGTGCGGAGGTGCAGCGGTCCCCTGTAGAGGTGCGCCGGCCGTCCATGGAGCTTACGGGTTAGGACTACGAGCCCCAGATGAACTGTGAGAATGAAAGAGACATACCCGTGTATTTATACAACTATATATTTTCTATCGGTACGAAAAAAAGAATACCGTTAGTAATAAAAACATCTGTAGAAGGCGAATGGTTCTATCGGCACAATAAATATTACCGATAGGAATTTTTGTACATACTCTATCGGTGTGTACGTACATTGCCGATAGAATATTACTAGTTGTAGAAGGCCAACAGTTCTAAGATATTTTCTATATATTCTAACGGTAAAAGAATCCATTACCGATAGAATAAAAATATTTGTAGAAGACCAACTATTCTATCGGTGCACTACATATTGCCGATAGGAATTTTTAATATACTCTGTCGATATATTCATACAGTAGCGATAGAATAAGTCTAGTTGTTGAAGTCGACCAGTCCTATCGGAGCACAACATTCTTCCGTCAGTACTTATGCATCTCTTCTAACGGCAAATATGTTCATCACCGCTAGAGTAAATCATACTATTTATTCTATCGGTAAGTTTCTTATAAACCGATAGGGAAAATACATCCGTCGGGCTTTTATGACCGCGAGGCACATTTTCTATTGGTTTTCTGCTGTTTCGCTAAGAACCGATAGAAGATAGGGGTTAGTAGACTGCATTTCTGTACTAGTGATATTGGCATAGTCATCATGACATGAGGGCCCGATCTGCATAAACGCTGATAAACAGAGGGTCGTAACTGGTGGTCGCGACAACATGTTTGCCAATTTGTTATGTACGCCCTTCTTGTACTTAATAACCAGATTAAACTGCTGCAAATACGACATCCACTTCATGTGCCGAGCTTGCTGTAGCTTGGACTGAGTTTGCAAATATTGCAACGGTTGATAGTCAGTGTGGACAACTATCTCTTTACCCAAGAGATAACACCGCCAATGTTTGATAGCCTGATGTAGTGCACACAACTCTTTGTCATAAGTCGGGTAGTTCTTTTGAGCTCCCTGGAATAACTCGGAGTGATATGCCACTGGTCGACCTTCTTGCATGAGCACTGCGCCCATCGCATAATCTGAGGCATCGGTTTCTTGTTCGAATGGTTTCTGTAGATTCGGCAAAGCTAACACAGGCGCCTCGCTGATCTTCCTTTTCAGTAAGAGAAACGTGTCCTCATGTTTCCCTGTCAACTCGAACTTCTGATCGATCCTGGTTAATGCATGGAATGGAGAAGCCATAATCGAGAAGTGTCGGATGAACTTCCGAAGATATTGGCATGCTCCCACAAAACTACGCACATCCTTAACTATTCGCTGTCACGGCCATTCGCGAATCACTTTTACTTTATCCGGGTCTATTTGCAACATACCGTTGCCGACTATGAATCCGAGGTAAAGTAGAGTTTGTTGGCCGAACTCGCACTTCTTACGGTTGAGGCAAAGTCGATGTTGCCGAAGCTGTTCGAACACCTTTTCGACATGAATGAGGTGCTCATCCCACGAACGACTATAAACTAGTATGTCGTCAAGGTAAACGATCACAAAGTCATCGATAAACTGTCTCAATACGTCATTCATAAGACGCATGAAAGTTCCCAGGGCGTTGCAGAGACCAAACGGCATGACCAGCCATTCGAACAGACCTTGTCGTGTTTTGAACGAGGTCTTCCACGTATCCTCCTCTCGGATGCTGACTTGATGATATCCTGACTTAAGATCCAATTTAGAGAAGACAACGACATGCTTCAATTGGTCTAGCAGGTCGTCAATACGAGGAAGGGGGTATCGGTTCTTGATGGTGATCTTGTTCAGTGCTCGGTAGTCGATGCACATACGCCAAATCCCATCTTTCTTTGGCACTAACACCATAGGAGATCCACAAGGTGAACTACTCGGTTGAATGACCCTATCGTTCAACAACTCACCAAGTTGTATCTTGATCTCTTCATTCTCCAATACTGAGTTGCGATACATACTCAGATTGGGCAGTGTCGCATCGGACACAAGCTGAATTTCGTGCTCGACTGGATGTTTCGGCGGACGACCCTGGGTAGTCTCGAACAGATCACTGTATTTCTCCAGCAGTCCCAACAAACGACCAGAATCCTCTCGGCATGCCAACAACAATGCTGGTCGAGTACCCTCAACTTGACCAATGGGTCGAATCATGACAAGCACATACTTGTGACATGTATTAACAATTCGTTTGGCTTGATTTGCGGTAATCAAGTTCGAAGTGTTGACGTGGATGTCTCTACTGATCATGAACTTAACTCCGTCTTTGGTGAGGTCGTACTCTTACTCTCACCGATGGAAGTAAGCGTCTCGATCATACAAATACGGACTCTCAAAGATCACCTGACAGATATCGATAGGGACAACATCGCATTGCACCTCATCAATATATTGTGCAGAGATCGCAAACTTCAACACACACTGACTCGTAATCTGTTGGTTCACGTCGGATGTAAACCAACCTAGCGGATATGGTCGCGGGTATGTGGTGGTCTTCAAACCAAGTCGCCGAACCAGTCCAGCGGAGACCAGATTCTTCTGACTTCCGGGATCGAACATTACTGCGACCACTTCGTGCTTCACCTAGATGTTGATGGTGAACAAGTCCTCCGTTGGGTGATGGTCGTTATGTGGATCCAAACCCTTCTCCTTCGGCATTGCCATCAGAGACAAGGTCGTCTCCGCCTCATTAACCGAATTCACTCGGACAACTTCTTCGTCGGGTGAAGTCGCAGTAGCCGTGGCTGTTCTTTTTCCTAGTCCGTTTTTCGTTGGTCGAAGTTCAGGATGAAGCTTGTAGCATTTGTCCTTGGTGTGTCCCGCGACTTGACAATGTTCACAAAAGGCACCCGTGCCTAATTTTGAAGCGTTCTTCTTCGGACTCGGCTTTTCCTTTTTCGAGGTCGCACTTTCCTTCGTGCTTTTGTCGCTGCGGGATTTATTCTTCTTCTCGATCGCCATAGCAGTTGTGCTTGCAGTCGCAATGTCTTGGACGCCGAACAGGCTTAGCTCAGTACTAACTTGATCTGTTTGAGACCTAGCCTTGGTTTTCGCACTAGGCTCGCCCGGATTCTAATATGCGGAATTACGGGATCTTACTCGGAAATACCGAAACCCAAAGGTTCATCGAAAACACAGCTCAAAGTAATTGCGTAACTCTTTATTTTAAAGAGGGCTTTACACGTTGAACGTTAGACACACTTGCCTACGTCGAAGGAACTATAAGCTGGATAGATGATCCAAGGCTGTAATAATATTCGATGATCTAAACTAGACCTATTACAAGGTATTTATAGTCCAATCATATGAGTACGTATCAGACTCAGTAACCTAAACGTATTAGACTCATATAACTAACTAGCTAACTAATCCTAAATGGATAAGCTTAGTTATATATATACGGATCGGATTACAATTCCAACCAGGGAAAAATTCCTTTTTCTGGTCGCAAACCAACCCATGGTCGCGAAACCTTTCCGAACATGGTTATGGTCGCGAAGCCATGTGCGATCAGGACTTGAAGATCCTCCCGGATCATCGCCAGATCAGGTGGAGCAAAGTTTGGAGTGCCGTTATCGGAGACAGACGTAGAGTGCGGTTGAGGTGGGAAAAACTGCGTACAGGCCGGCGGCATACCAACAAAATGAAAATTTTAGCTATACTGTGGGGGCGGTGGGATTGCGTGGCCTTGTGGTGGATAGGGATGATAATTTTGGTTGTACTGTGGATACGGCTGGTAAGTCGGTGCATACGGCTGGTAATTCGGTGGATACGGCTGGTAATTCAGTGGCTGCAAAAAACCGGGTTGTTGTTGGGTGTTCTGGCTTTCGGTGTTTTCTCCGGGAGAATGAGAAGAGCCAAACTAGTTAACGAAACCACCCGGTGGATTAGAATCCATGTAGGATTTTAAAAAAAATTTGCTAGGATTTCGAATGGCTTTTGTTGTGGATGGATGGAGATTTTTGTGTCAAAATAGCTCAACAACATGGTCTTTATATAGGAGAGGGTTGTCAAAATTTTCTGTGATTCTGGAATTTTTTGGGGATTTTTTTTATTTTTTTATGATTTTTTAAACCCCAAAAACATTAAAATAATCACATACGGCTATTTATAACAACTAATTTCCAACGGGTGTTTTTTGTGAGGCTGACAGGTGGGCCACGGCGAAAAAGGGCTCAACGGCTTTATTTATTACGCCCACTCACTTACATGCGGGCCCACAAGACATTGGCCCCACCTGTCATTTGCTCAGGGTCAAAACGACGCGGTCCTCAACGCGTTTACACTTTTATTTCGATACACTGATACAGTTTTTCCTTTACTCAATGACGCGTGGGCTCTAAAGAAAGGTGACCCCACTGGTTAGTGAGGATGGTTAACGCGCATGTGCGTCGGTGATGCCAGCGATGCTACCGCACTCACTCGTTTTATAAGCTGCTGGGGCCTATGCATTTAAAGTCTCTTACGCGTTTACCGATCACGCAGTCACTGACATGTGGGCCTTTTATTTTTTGGCCCCACATGTCAGAAATAATTTTGTGCGGGTTGAGAGGGCTGATTTATTCGTTGGTGGGGCCCGCAAACCGCGTTGAGAAGCGTCTCCTTCGTCTCCAACGCCGGTGCTGCGGTCGCCTCACGTCCAGCTCCGCCCGTAGCACACGCGCGTCCTATCGTGCCGAGGAACCACCGAGCACACCTCCGCCACCGTCGACACGAGCCGACCTTCGCGCTGCCGTTGGAGGTAGTCTAATAGCAAATGTTTACATACCCATTTTAGGCTAAAATAATTGATATATTTTATTGTGCACGGCGACTGAAATATCACTTTGACCACCGTTATTTACTATAAAATATTGGTCAAAATTTATTAAATTTAATACTATGAAAATACTTTTATAATATACTTTTATAATTTACTTAGTTAATCTAGATATTAATAAATATATTAGTGATTAAAATTAATTTTTTTGACTGACATACATAGAAAAGCGATGAGTATTTTGGACCACAGAAAATACCTCCGTTTTACAATCCGTACCGATTTACATTTTTTTTTTCATATTTTATAATATAAATCTATTTATAATACCAATACAATATTTCATGAACTTTTTTTTTTCAAATCTATCCTTATAATAGTGTTTCACCAATGACCCTACAACAATGCATACAAAGTTCACTCGTTGATTTAATAGAGATGGTAAGGTATGATCGTTATGTTTTCTTTTTTTATTTTATTTTGTACCATCTTAATCTCTTTGCACAGAAAAGTAGGTCTATTTTGTAAAAATGATGAATTAATAGAAAAATGCATGTATACCCCTATACTTTCAGATTATCACATCCCTTCCAATTCCATTGGCTATATGTGTGTGAATTGACATTTTTGTCATGTGCGGTAATACGAGCATTTAAGTCCATCTCGAGGACAAAAAAGGTCATTTCACATGAGAACTAGAGGAGGGTATGGTATCTCTTGCACCAGTCTAATAGTATAGGTGAGGATTTGCTAAAAATAAAAATGTGATTACAAACTTGTTTTTTCTAATGGAAAAATAGAGATTGGTATATTATACAATTTTCTCAGCAAATAGTTGGCCATGCTGCTATAAGTAGTCTGTGAGGCCCCAAATGCTCTCTCTCATCATATTCTTCGTCTGTAGAGCCCACCCATTCCATTTCTGGTTTATTCTGTTGTATGGATTGTTATGAAGAGTTAGAAACATGTTATTGTCACTAGAGGATTCTAGATTTCAATTTGCATGAATCATTACTTCTTGACATATGCATGCACTTGGTTATGAGTAAAATACTAAGGGGTTATTTGGAAACCTTGTTTTCTTTCTCGTTATATTTATAAATTTCAGGTGATAAAAAAAATTGTTCATGCAGTTGAAATTTGTCTGATAGGTTTGAAATCAAATATGCATGTGACTAACATATTCATAATTCTTATAAATAAAAAAAATTAAATATATTAAGATATTCACAATTCTTACATACGAAGATGTAAAAGTATAATAAAAATATTTATATGATAATCATTCCCATCAAATATACATATGACTCAAATCAGTGCACTAAAACTAAAAAATAAAAAGACCACAGTACATCATGATCGTTGGCGGTAATGGTGGCTGCGTGGGCATGGTAGTGACGACGAGGATGGCTTGTCAACTATGGCGCGTCCACGGATGGCGGCGAGTTGTGGCACAGTTAGGGATGGCAATAGGACCGGTTCGGGGCGGGGGTATAGTATCGCTCCCCGCCCTCGCCCCCGCCGGGGGCCCTTATACTCGCCGGGGGCTGACGAGGTCGACAAGGGCGTCAGTGATGGTCGAAGGGGGCCAACGGGGTCGACGAAGGGGCTGGTAACAGTCGAAGGGTGCTGGCGACGGTTGAAGGGGGCTGACAAGGGCGGCGAAGGTCGACGGAGGTAGCAAGGGCGGCGAGGGCCACAGGTGGCAAGGGTGATGAGAGCGGTGCAGGCGGCGAGGGCGGCGCGTGGCACGGAGCAATGGAGGAAGTTGGGACTGAGGGAGGAGTGGACCGGCCGACTGGAGGAGAAATGAAGTAGATCTAGGGTTTGCCGATTTGGTAACTTCAGTTTTTATACTGTGAGTTTTCAGGTCGGGGGAGGGTTTTCGAGTTCGGATATTGATTTCGCTTACTCGGTCCTAAAATACCCGCGGGTATTGAATTTTTCTCATACCCGCCCTTGCGGGTTCGGGTATCCGCAGGAGATCGGTATTACCCGCCCTGTTGTCATCTCTAGGCACAACAATGTTGGAGGGGAGAAGGCGGATCCAATTGACTAGAATATTCAAGCTTTTCTAAACAGGAGTGTTTTATTTTCTCATGTTTCCCAACAAATTTGAAGATTTGATTTCAAGAGATAATATTTTCATGGGGATTGTAATTTAAATATACCACAAAATATACCTATAGTTTTTTTTTATCTAATTGAAATTTTTTATATGTTATCCAAATAGGCTCTATGTGTCTCCTTCCAAAAAAGATGATGAACTCTTTTTAAGTTCATACTACCATGTGACAAAGAGCATCTTGTAGGAAGGAACTTTTTTTGTATTTATCACTTTACAGTTTCCGGAGACACTTTCTTAAACTATTCTATTAAATATGTATGTGATCTCTTGTTTACCAAATAGAATTAGACTCATTCAATCGCTGAGAAAATCTATGGATAATTTTGTCATTTATTATTCAACAGATTCATATACTGTTTTTTGTGCCTCGTTTTTCGATGACACTATTTATCAAATAGATAGAATGACATCGAATATTTGGACTTCATATGTGAAGTTTAAAATTTTAAATAATTGACCTGACATTTACTCAGTTTTACTCTGCTCTAATTCACAATTTTACTCTGATTTGGTTCAGAAGACAAAAACTTAGCCTTGCAAGCTCCAAAGAAGGTACTCTTGGAAGCTATGAATTTTTTTTAAATAACACATTAAAAAAATAAATTCCAAAAATAGGCCAATTATGCAAAAAAAATTATTGAAAATGACCTTCAGTCACTGAACACAAAATGCGACTGGGCTTTAAACGCTAATCCAGCCTGCAACTGGATAGGTGGCACAGAAAAATTGCTTTACTGGCCCAACCCACTGCCACGAGGGTTTCCAGTTGTACAATGAGCTAGCGACTGAAGCTTTCCCATGTTTTAGTCATGTACTAGGTCAGCGACTGAATGAATATTTTCTTTTTTCCCCAGTTTCTTTTTTTTTGTTGATAGATTAAAAACAGTCACACATAAAAATACAAAGTAGAACGCTGAAATACTCTTAAAATGTGTATAGATTGTTTTGACAAGTAATCTCTCTATTGCACTGTACGATTTATGTTTGTTCCATTTTTTTTATCAATAACTCGCCAAATATTGATGATATGTACATCCTACACATGTCTACATCATACACGTGTCTCGTGCTCTCTCTAATAGTTTTTTTTTTTGACAATCCATTACTAGCAAGTTGCCGGATAAGAGGGGTGAATATATTAAAAGATGAAAAAGTATTTACAGAAAATCAGAAAATAAAGATCAGCAAAGAAAACAAAGAAATTGGGAAATAGAAGTGATTATGTACCCACTGCACTTGTTATTAAAAATTGAGTAGATAAAACAAAAAGTTACACGGATCTATACCAGTTGCAAGAATAATTAGAGCCAGTTATACAGCAGCAAAAGGTGACCAAATTTCGGAGTGCCACTTGGTCCGAGTAGCGATTGTCCAACTCTTTTAGGAGAGTATTTATAATATTTTTCTCTACTTCATTGCACTCGGGGTCAAACCATGACATATAATAACATTTCTCCCTCTCATCTTCGTGGCCGCAATGTATGTACATTCTGCCAACATTGTCGTAGGCCCAAGATGCACTGATTTTAAGATCACCTCAATATCTGCACATGAAGATATCTGTGTCGTTAGAATCATCAAACCAGTTAAAGTCCTTCGGAGGACGTGTTGTTGGGAATGTGCATCCATCACAAGAGAATAGCAAGGACGTTTGCAGTAGCACATGTGTTGAAGATCGTGCATATTGATCAACATGCTCTCCATCAAGTCCACCTTCTCATAGAGTGTCTTTTTTCTACAGAAAAGATAAAGTATCGTACGTTTTTCCTTTGAGCTCTACTCGGGATTGAGCTAATGCAAGTAAGTGCACTTCTGAGCATCTTCCCTAGAACACTCTACAAATCTTCTCCTGAAGTTGTTCTGAAAGGAAGATGACGTAGTCTTCGGCAACAAACCGCAGTTTCAACGATATGGCCCTGAACTTTGGCCTTCATCCTACAAACAAAAGAGAATAGTTAATAAAGTAAACGCATACAGAGGCATTTATCTGAGGCAAGTTGATTATGTATTTACCTTCATGCATTTTTCACCCATGGCTATTCCCGCCCGCCATGTTCTGATAGGGTAATAGTAAATAGTGAGTTGAGTTTTGATTGTTGAATGACCAAATTTATAGAGGTGGATGTCATAAACAGTTTAAATGTTATTAGACATATTTGTAGACTTTAAGGACAAGTTGGAAAAGCTGAAAAGTTAAAAAGCTGAAAAGTGGAAAATCAAAAAAAGAAAAAGCTAAAAAGGTTATAAGCCTAGGAATTGTTTGGGAAGTATTGTGCTTTGAGTTGATGTTGGGCCAAATTTCGATTTTCAGCTGGGATGTTGGCTAGGCCTAGCCTGTGTGAGGTGGAAGTATTCACTCAGGTCCAAACATAGGGTGAACACAAGCTGAAATAGCTGAAATGACGTATTTCACGATTCGGGTTGTTGGTTGTCTGGAAACTCATTTACCGTTTTGCGGAGACACGAAAAAGCATCCAAATGAATCCGAAAATTTTTGAAAAGAACCATGTAAACAGAGGAACCCTAGAGAATGATGTCACATGTACAAACTTTCCTTGGACGAGCAACCCATGAGGAGATATACGAAAATGTGGAATCAGCGAAAAACCATGGGAAATCTGAATTTTTGGAGTCGGTTTCATTTCGTTAAAAGGTCAGAACTTGACCAAAAAAAAAGAATGCTCAACAGACCCAAAATAGTTGTGTACGTTTTCTCCAAAATACCAAATCCATCATATTCATAAACAACAAAAAAGAGTATGTACATAATATGACTGAACTACTACCTCCCCTTCTTTGGCTGGCCCTGGTCCTCTGATGGCATGTATCGAGAGGGGGGGGGTGACGATCCCTAATGTGATGCCTCCTGATAGTTAGTGTTTGCGTAGCTGGCACGGCCTGCTGCTATCGCTGGTGGAGCATGAGCTAGGTGCGAAGGGTGAAGTGAAGTGAAACTATCTATCCTACTACTCAAATCTTAGATCATACGAAACTACACAATGCAAAAACTATTTGTCGTAGATGATAAGTGTTAACTTGGTAACACTTTTATCCTAGGTTTAGTATTGAAAACATGCAAAATCATGCTTAAAACTCCTCTGATGCGACATTTTATGTGCAAAATTTTCAAACCCTCCAAATTTGGGGCAATTTCAACTACATTTGAGCCTTCAACGACCAAGAAACCAAACTGGAGAAGCAAAGAGTCCTCATCAAAGTCGAATTTGCAGGTAAAAATCCAAACTGTACGAAATGTGGGCGAAAAACGACTTGTACTCAAAAAAGGCTCTTGCTCGAAGAAGAGACCTAGTCGAATACAACGCGGTCGAAGAATATTCCCGCTCAGCTCTGGTCACGCCACGTGTCTGGCCATAAAAGCACCACGTGTCCTGGTCGTGATCGAGTTGGTTTCGGCCACGACGCGTGTGTGGCTGTGATTGTGCCACATGTCCCGGTCATGTTCAAATTGGTTTCCTCGGTGCAGTTTTGACCTGTTTCGATCCAAACTGGTCGTTGTGAGGCTGATTGAGCTGGATTGGTCATGGATGAGCCGTTTTGAAGCGAGTTTGATTTAAACTTGTCGTTTGTGATCGTTTTGATTCAGTTTTGACTCTAACTGGTCGAGTTTGGTTGGTTTTAGCCATATTTGATCGGTTTTAAGTCGTATTGGATCAAAATTGGCTGGATCTGGTCGGTTTTGACTCAGATTTATCCATTCTCGCATCATTTGAAGCCAAACTTCGTCGCCTGCATGTCAAGGAGTTATTTTTAGACACAGTTTCCTATGCACTATAAATAGAGAAACTTTTGGCTCAACTTAGCATGCTCTCATAGATCTTTTTCTTAGATTTTAGAAGCCATTAGGGCTTAATTTTAGCTTAGTAGAGCCCCTTCTTTATTTTATTAATTTTGTAAGCCGGCAAGCACGACAACTTCAATTTTCAAGCAATCAAGTAAGTTTTTATTTATTTCTTATTGTTACTTCTGCATTATTATGGCTCTTAGCGAGTAGATCTCCTCTAGGGTCAGGGATGACCTAATCCTGAAGGCACGATTATTCCCTGGTCTTTATTTCAAGTTTTGGAGTAATTTCATGACGTTTTCTTCCTCCAAACCCTAAATTCTCATTTCGGCAATAGACGTAATAGTTGAGTCTTAACAAGAATTTAGGAGAGTTCTTGAGTTCTTAGCGCTTGATACGGAATCCTGAACAAGAGAGAGGCTGTCGCCAAATGTGACAGTGGAAGCGACCCTCTGACTGTTGACCCAACATCCCGAACTGGAAACTTAATTTGTCTTGGAAAACAATTAAAATTATCCTACAATCCTCGGATCTTGGATAGAATTACGCCGGATGGTTATGGATATCCCGAAACCCTAGATTTTCATACCAGCTTGCAAACCCTAGATTGATAGTTTAGTTGAAGAAAAATACACCCACAACTTGTTTAGACTTAATAGTGATCCATTAAGCTAGAAAGACGAATACGCTTATTCCTCGTGGAATTCGATCCTCAAGTGCTCAATGTTCAACCGTTCATTCGCGGTTATTACTTCGACATCGTGCTCGACCCTCTCGGGTGTGATCAAGTTATTGGCGCAGTTGCCGGGGAACAATGGTAATTCATCTTTTTAGATTAATTTTCGCTGACATAAGTCGATCTCGCTTCTCAATCTTGCTTCTATTTTCTTTTTCTTCTTTTCTTTGCACCAATAACCTTTCAGGAAGTAGTGCAAAGCTGGATAGCTCAGAAGAGCCTTTCAAAACCGCGCGCTAACTTTGGTACGAGGCAATACAAGTAAGATCGGAGGAAAATTCGCAAACTTTTGAAGATATCGAAGAAAAACCAACAATGGAGGACCAAAAGAGACTCAAGAATTATGCAATCCTACTTAGCATGGGATTGCAATCAGGTATTCTTAGACTACCGATTAAATCAAATAATTTTGAGATAAAACCTGCGCTTTTGAATTTGGTTCAACAAAACCAATTTAGCGGTCTTCCCGCTGAAGATCCATCATTGCATTTACATATGTTTCTTAAGCATTGTGATACTTTCAAGATTCATGGAGTAACACAGGATGCATTTCATTTGAGACATTTTCCTTTCTCGCTTCGCGAGAAGGCGAGGGCATGGTTATACACTCTTCCTCCTGTGTCAATCGCTACTTGGGATGAACCCTCATGAGCTTTTCTTGGTAAGTTTTTCCCTCATGCTAAAACTGTTCAAATTCGCAACCAGATTGCATCTTTTTCTCAACAGGTAGGTGAATCAGTTTAGGACACTTGGGAACGGTACAAGGACTTGTTGATCAAATGTCCGCATCACGGATTAGAGAAGTGGCTTGTAGTTCAAACGTTCTATAGCGGATTGAACTATAATGCAAGGATGGCCGTAGACGCTGCAACTAGCGATGCACTGATGAGCAAAAGTGTGGATGAAGTATACGACCTCATCGAAGGTATAACTTAGAACTACACGCAATGGGGAACCGAATGAGCTACTCAACAAGTTCGGACCAATAGCATGGATGTAAGTGTAATGTCTCAATTAGTTGAACAGGTAGCACTTTTAACCGATAAACTTGCTATTCTTGGATCAAATGCTACTTCATCAGTTAATGCGATTACACCTATATGTGAACTGTGTGGCATACAAGGTCACTATGGCCCTGAATGCTAATTTAACCTATCCATGGAACAGGCAAACGCTTTCCAGGGTATGCAACAACAGCAAGGTAATACTTTTCCTAACTCATATAACCCTGGATGGCGCAACAATCAAAATTTTGCATGGTCAGGACAAAATCAGCAATCTCAATGCCAACAACAAAATTTTGGACAGCAGCAACTACAACAACAAAACCCCCAATATCAAACTCAAAGGCCGCCGTTCCAACCACAAAATCAGCAACCTTATCGACCACCAAATCAACGGCAACCTGAGCAGTCGAACATGGAGCGCATGCTAGAGAACTTCCTAGAAAACCAAGAGAAAGAGAAGACGACCATGAACCAAAAGATAGACTCCATATCAACTCACATCCGCATGCTCGAGACTCAAATCACACTATTGGCGAATCATGCACCGAAAAATGTTAACCCTCTTCCTTCTCAACCTATCAATCCTCTCAATTTTGAGCAAATTAATTCTATAGCTTGTACTAAACCTCTTGTTTCTAATGCAGTGATCCTAAGGAGTAGAACAAAGCTACTGGAACAAACACCACCAACCGAACTTGCGTCGGCAAGAGAAGCCGAAGAAACACATCACAGCCGGCTAAAGATGATGATAAGGTTTCCGAACCACAAGAAAAGGAATGTGGAGAAAATCAGGTAACACGTATTTATAATCCGACTCCACCTTTTCCAGGAAAGTATGTAAAAGTGAAACTCGATAAGTAATTTGAAAATTTTGTTGAAATCTTGAAAAGGCTTAATGTGACTGTGCCTTTCACTGACTTAGTAACTCAAATGCCTTCTTATAGGAAATTCTTGAAAGATATACTTACTAAAAAGAGGGATTTGAGTGAATTTCAAACCGTCGCTTTAACCAAAAATTGTAGTACTTTGATTTAGAACAGGATTCCTGTAAAGCTGCGGGATCAAGGGAGTTTCTCCATCCCTTGCAACATAGGTACGGTACACATAAATCGAGCTCTTTGCGACCTAGGTGCAAGCGTTAGTGTGATGCCCTTAACCATCGCACAACGTTTGAGCATGGGTGAGATCAAGCCTACACGCATAGTTCTGCAACTTGCCGATCGTTCAGTAAAGCATCCGGAGGGAATCCTAGAAGATGTGCCTCTCCAAGTCAGTAAATTGTATCTTCCAGTTGATTTTGTCATTCTTGATATGGATGAAGATGTTGCTATACCTATTATATAGGGACGACCAATGCTCCGGACAGCAGGTGCCCTGATTGATGTTCATGAGGGAAGAATTACTTTTTGCATAGGGGAGGAGAAAATTTTGTTTAAAATGTCTAACCTTGTTAACTGCCCTATGTATGAGGAGAAAATTTGCAGTGTGGATGATATAGAAGTCCTAGAAGAGGAGTCACCGCTTCTACTCACTTTTGGAGAAGGAACGGATGAAATATTCGACAACAAAAAATCAGACAGCAGCAACGAAGATGACCAAAACGACGACGAACCAACAAAAGAACCATCCAGATAGGACATCTCGGATTTCAACATCATAGGTAAGGAAAAGGTGAGTAAACCTACACTTAAAACTCATCCTTCCTCGCTGAAATATGTGTTCTTGGATGATGATGAGATGCAACCTATCATTGTTAATGCAAACTTGACCGATTCACAACTAGAAAAATTGATTTCTTTACTTCGTATGCATCGCAATGCTCTAGGTTATTCAATTGATGATATCAAAGGGATTAGCTCTACAATTTGCATGCATAGGATATCTCTAGTTGATGACACTAAAGCCTTTGTTGAGTGTCAACGTAGACTAAACCCAAATTTGAAAGAACTGTCAAAGCTGAAATTTCTAAACTATTATATGCGGGTATCATTTATCCAATCTCTGATAGTAATTGGGTTAGTCATATTCATGTGGTTCCAAAGAAAGGGGGTATGACTGTGGTTAAGAATGCTAACAATGAGTTGATCTCTACTAGACTTGCTACTGGATGGCGCATGTGCATCAATTATCGTAAATTGAATAGTGCCACTAGGAAGGATCACTTTCTGTTACCTTTCTGATCCGTTTGAGACCTAGCCTTGGTTTTCACACTAAGATTAACCAGATTCTAATATATGGAATAACAGGATCTTAGAATTATCGAAACCCAAAGTTTAATAAAAAAATGGTTCAAAGTAATTGCACAATTCTTTATTTCAAAGAGGGCTTTACACGTCGAACGTTAGGACGCACTCGCCTACATCGATGAACTAGACTCAATCTGATCTATATCAAGGTAGGTAACCAGGTAGATGCTAGATGCCAGATAATCTACCCTAACCTATTACAAGGTATTTATAGTCCAATCGTATGAATACGTATCAGACTTAATAATCTAAACGTATTAGACTCAGGCAACTAAACCTAAAAGATAAGACTTAGTTATACATATTTGGATCGGATTACAATTCCGACCAGAAATCGAATCCTTCGTAAGGTCGCGAGCCAATCCCTGGTCGCGAAGCCTTATGTGAACTCGACTTGAAGATTCTCCCGGATCATGATTGCCCTGTTGAGAAGGAGCCCACCCCCGTTGGCGACCATGTGATCAAAACTGGAGATGTGGGAATAGAGCTTGACCATCTTCTCTGGTGTACCACTTTGCTGCACGCGCTTGTTGATCTTTCCAGCCGATTCGAAAAGACTCTCGTGTGCCACTGCGGGTGGTAGTCACCTTCTTCTCTAAGATCACATCGTCAAGTAGAGGTTCTTTTCGTTGATAGACTATGTCTTCAACAGATGGTACGATGGTATCTAGCTCATCATCCAGCATTCAAGGCTTGAAGAGTTTGAGGTGCTCAACATTGACAACCGAGTAGATATACATGTACGGAGGTAACAAAAACCTCCACTCACTTAGCTCCACAAATCCAAATCCAACCATTCAAATTTCGATCCGACTGCGGATTCCGGCTCCTCGCGCCTCCACACCCTTGGATCTGAAGTTTTTACGACAATGACGACTCCTCGATGCAATGTCAAGAAGGTAACGGAGCACAAACACGCAGCGAATATTATTGTCGGTCTACATGTTTCCATAGAGCCCTTGCGCACTACTCTCTCCGAATTTAGGTCAGAATTTTTAGAATACAGGACTGTGATGGATTCAAGGATGAACCAACTCCAAGGCCGCGTCAACGGCATCTACGACTATCATGTAAATGAAGGCCACATTTTTCTTTTCAGGTTTTCACTTGTGACACCTTGGATTGCACCATTGGAGCTACGTGGACCGCAACATCCTCTTTCTCTACATCATCCTCCACAACATCTACCAACCTAAACCACGACCGCAAACGGTAATCTTTCTCTCTCCATACATTGAGAACAATGTCTGATTTAGCATGGAGGTGTTCACTTAACCATTTGCTTAGTTTGATTTAGCTTGGGGGATGTTCACTTCACCATATGTTTAGATTTGCACTTCACCATATGTTTAGTCTTCAATAAATCATCATTCCACCACATTACATCATAAACTGAAAAATAAAAAGAGATTTATCACACTAAATTCCTGGTTTTGAAGATGATCTTTAATCGATTAGATGATTATTCTATCACATCTTTGCATATAATCCATTGAACGTAGCTTTCTTACAAAAAATTTCATTGCTTGTGTTCAGTTTTATCTTAAATTGACCATTAAAGCTTGAACTTATCTATTAAATTGTACTTGACTTCTTCCAAATTGAAGATTTCTAATAAAACCATTTTTTGGAATAAACTCTCTTGTGTTACTTTTTATGCCTAGATTGCTAATTATCCTTCTCTTTAAAAATAAAAAAATGTGTAAGAGTAAAGTGTAATTGACCCACTGGGGGGAGGCAGTGGTGAATCTCGACTAGCTAAGGAAGGGAAATTTACTTAACTTGTGCACACAAAAAATTATATTTTCAGTAAAACGGTTGTTTAAGTTGTGACTTTGTCTAATCTTGTGTTACGTATATGTGACCCACTGGGGGGAGGTGGTGGTGAATCGTCGACCAGCTAATGAAGGGACGGTATACAGAGCATTGAGGTTGCTTACAGGGTCTCGGGAAACCGACAAAGATGCCTTTCTGTAAGTGCACTTAAGTAAGCGTCTTCAGCTGTGTCTCCTCTCGCTGCGATGGAATGACCCAGTAAAAACATTCTGACCAAGAGCACGAAAAATTTGAAGAAGAAAAAAAGAGAGTGAATAAAAAAAGAAAGAATAAATGTTTCGATTTTTCTTTAGAAAAGGCAATCTAGCAACTTTTTATAAATCTTAACATAACGAGTGTTTTATTTACATGGTTTATTCTAAATCCTATATGAAAGAAGATTGTTAAGACAAATTAATTTATTAGGCTCTCTCTTTTCTAAGGTTGAAATTTGATAATCTTAATGTATGCATTTGAAAAGTTTAAATTGCTAAGATCAATTGCCTCATATGCATAGATATGTTGTGAATCTTCTGAAGATTGGTTATCGAAAATCAGATAAACCAAAACATCTCAATTTTTGAAAAAAATCATTCACATTATTTGCTTGAGGACAAGCAAAATGCTAGCTTGGGGGAATTTGATAAATGCTAATTTGGTAACACTTTTACCCTAAGTTTAGTATTGAAAACATGTAAAATCATGCTTAAAACTCCTCTGATGCGACATTTTATGTGCAAAATTTGATTATTTTCACAAATTGCTATCACGGTTGTGTTCATCATGTTTCAGGAATCAAACCCTCCAATTTGGGGCAATTTCGAACACATTTGAGCCTTCAACGACCAAGAAATCAAACTGAAGAAGGAAAGAGTCCTGGTTGAAGTCGAATTGGCAGGTAAAAATCCAAACTGTACAAAATGCAGGTGAAAAACAACTTGTACTCAAAAAAGGCTCCTGCTCGAAGAAGAGACCCAGTCGAATACAATGCAGTCGAAGAAGATTCCCGCTCGGCTCCGGTCACGCCACGTGTCCGGCCGTAAAAGCACTACGTGTCCCAGTCGTGATCGAGTTGGTTTCGGCCACGATGTGTGTGGTTGTGATTGTGCCATGTGTCCCGGTCGTGTTCGAATTGGTTTCCTTGGTGCAATTTTGACCTATTTCGATCTAAACTTGTCGTAGTGAGGTGTATTTGACCTGGATTGATTGTGGATGAGCCGTTTTGAAGCGGTTTTGATCCAAACTGGTCATTTGTGGCGGTTTTGATCCGGTTTTGACTCTAACTGGTCGAGTTTGGTTGGTTTTAGCCAGATTTTGTCGGTTTTAAGTCGTATTGGATCAGAATTGGTCGAATCTGGTTGGTTTTGACTCAGATTTATCCGTTCTCGCACCGTTTGAAGCCAAACTTCGTCACTTGCATGTCAAGGAGTTATTTTTTGACACATTTTCCGATGTACTATAAATAGAGAAGTTTTTGGCTCAACTTAGCATGCTCTCTTAGATCTTTTTCTTAAGTTTTAGAAGCCATTAGAGCTTAGTTTTAGCTTAGTAAAGCCCTCTTCTCAATTTTATTAATTTTGTAAGCAGGTAAGCATGACAACTTCAATTTTCAAGCAATCAAGTAAGTTTTTATTTATTTCTTATTGTTATTTTTGCATTATTATGGCTCTTAGCGAATAGATCCCCTCTAGGGTTAGGGATGATCTAATCCTGAAGTCGTGATTCTTCTCTAGTCTTTATTTCAAGTTTTGAAGTAATTTCATGATGTTTTCTTCCTCCAAACCCTAAATTCTCGTTTCGGCAACAAATGTAACAGTTGAATCTTAACAAGAATTTTGGGGAGTTCTTGAGTTCTTAGCTCTTGATGCGGAATCTTGAACAGGAGAGAGGCTCTCGCCAAATGTGACAGTGGAAATGACCCTCTGACTATTGACCCAGTGACCCGAACTGGAAACTTAATTTGTCTTAGAAAACAATTCAAATTATCCTACAATCCTTGTACCTTGGATAGAATTACCCCGGATGGTTATGAAAATCCCGAAACCCTAGATTTTCATACCAACTTGCAAACCATAGATTGATAGTTTAGTTGTAGAAAAATACACCCACAACTTGTTTAGACTTACTAGTGATCCATTAAGTTAGAAAGACGAATACGCTTGTTCCTTGTGGAATTAGACCCTTAAGTACTCAACATTCAACCATTCACTTGCGGTTATTACTTCTCACATTGCGCTCGACCCTCTCAGGTGCAATCACTAGACTCTAGGGTGAAGCGAAAAAATAAATTTTTACCTGTCCTAAATCTTAGAGTGATACAAAAAAATAAATCTCTAATTATCTTTAACCCTAAAATAGTACAAACAGTTAAATCTACATACTGTGTATGGGTTAACGAAATTTTACCTAAAAGAATGAATAATTGTTGACGAACTGTACATTCAAAAACTCTCTCCAATTCCTCCCCCTCTTTTTTTTCTCTTCTCTTTCTTTCTTTCTTTCCTTTCCTTCTCTTTCTTTCTCTCTCTTTCCTTCTCCTCCTCTGTTTTTTTCTTTTGGTTTGAGCCGGATTTAGATTGTGACGTTCGAACGGAGGAAAAAGTCGTTGTTGGGGTTTATATTCGACTTTTAGTCGCTCACTCGGAGCAAACTGAAATGTGCAGGATTTCAGTCACTAGCCCATTACTCAAATGAAATCCCACATGGCAGTGAGTTGAGTTAGGCAGACAATTTGTCAGTGCCACCTATTCAGTCACGGGCCAGGTTAACTGCTAAAACCTAGTTGTGTTTTGATGTCAGCGAATGTCATTTTTGATTTTTTTTTTTAGGTTTGTGTTATTTTTGGAATTTATTTTTTTAATGATTTATTTAATAAAAATCGAAAATCATAGCTTCCACTCAAGTCCCTATCATTTATCCTGAAATGGTTATTATAGGGTTAGGTGGGACAAGTACAACGTGGATCAGTATGGCTCCATGTGTCAAGTGATACTAAATATGGGATGCAGACAACCTGATGGAAAAAGAAATCTCTCCATTATTTTAGTAAATATATGTGTCGCGAGAAACCATCAATGTTTGGATCACTCGGTGATGTGATTTTGCAAATTTTATGAGAGAAATTGAATCACCAAATTTTAACCCTTTCGCCAAATTTTCACTCTTCCACCTCTGGGCATGTCTGGAGAGGTTGTAATGTATATAGTGTATTTTCTTCCTCGATATTGAAGATCCTCTTCTACATTGGATTATGCACAGTGTTTCTGCTTCTGTTTCTTTTCTTTTCTTTGTTATTTTGAGTTCCATCAATCAATCATCCTTTTTCTTATATCTACCAATCAATTAAATAATACAAAATTAATATGGCAAACCTATATTGGGTCTCTTAAACTTGTTTAATTATATCTCATAGGTCACTAAATTTACATAATTATGACATTTAAGTCCCTACCACTTTGTTATTCCATCACTTAACTAGATGGCCAAAAGACACAATTAAGCAACTTTTGGGATCTCTCATACTAAAATTCAAATTCAAGTATTTGGTGACACGTCTGGAAAAAGTTCCAGCTCCTTCCATGCAATTTACTAAAAAAAAAAATCAAGTACCTTATTTTTTCTGTCCATGGAGTTAGCTAGGTAAATTTTTTTCAGATATATCTGCAATTTTTGGATGTTAATAAAAACGAAAATAAATATTTTTTTCAAAAATAGTAAAATACAGAAAAGAAGAGAACGAAAGAAAAACTAGAGGGCACTGTGTTCTTACAAATTATGTTTCTTGTCGTGACATGAAGATAATTCCCGGTAGGAGGGACCCTTGTCTTTACTCGTGTCATGTCGTGTAATGGGCCCCATAGATAATGTTATTTAATTCTAAATAATACAATCATATCAAGAATAGACCCAAAAAAAAAAATATATTGAACGAGGAAATCCTCATTCAATATATATTTTTTTTGTCCGCTCTTGATACGATTGTATTTATATCAGATTAAATTCTTAAGTAGAAATAATGTAGCTTAAAAATATTTGAAAAATATGAAAGACTATGGTCTTGAACTCATGATCATAAGACTAAAATACTTATATTATATTTGATCTAATTTAATTTAAATTTATAAATTTAATAAATTAGTAGAAAAGAATTAAATTTATCTAGTGCTTCTAGTTAAAAAATATTAACTTATATTATAATGTGATACCCCGCAAATCAATGCTCGTCAAAACCATTCAAAGTGCGTCAAACAGGACAAGGGTAGTTAATAGGGCTGAGTAGGTAAAAGAAATTCAATAGAAGCAGTCGATGTCAAGTCCATCAAAACTAGTTAATTTGGAGGTAACAAAAATCAAATCAAGTAACATAAGGATGTAAGGTAGTCAAATGATAAGTGAGAGGTTATATTTAGATTATTCAAAAAAAAAATCGAGAATGATAATGTATTTCACAATTTTTTGGGTTATAGGTTAAAATCGGGTTTCGGGTTATTATCGGAGTCGTTTGGCTCAAAAATTTTAGCCTAACCAGCCACCATAGCTAAAGCATATAATATTGAGATCTCCATATGAGGACATCCCTGAGACGATAAGTAGTACTAGAACTCGATCCAAGGAATATAAAGGATCTATCACTCTAGTGAAGACCAGACAACTACATCAACAAGTGACTTTGTTCTTTAAAGAGTTAAATTATAATAAGAATATATTGTTACCTAATAACTCTTGTTTAACATTGATTAGATATAAAGAGGGAGAGCATAACAGGAAGGATATAGTCATGTATAGGTCAAATAATTTTATTGAATCTGGTCGTATACCTACTGAGTGGAAACAGAATTTCCTAAGCTTTCCAACAAATCCAAGATCACTCGATTCCGTCAAGGATTACAACCACTACAATCAAAAGAATTTTATTCAGCATGCAGTTTGCCGACCAAGCGACAGCCCAACTTTGACCAAGCACCATTCTCAGCACAGATATCCAATTTGGTCATGTGAGTACTTGTTGGAAAGGCATTCAAAAGTGCTTTCCAACGCATCAAGAATCATTAAATTCTGACATCGCATATAACCAAGAAACCCAAAAGAGTAACGACTATACGAAAGGAAAAAGTCCAGTCCGAATTCGAATCCAACTCCAAGAAAATTTATTCCAGACTTCATTTATCTTTTATAGTTTTTAAGGATTTTTATTCCTTTTTGAATTAGATGCAGATTAGAATTCTCGTTCAATTCTTCTATTTTTTGTATATACCACCATCTATAAAAGAGAGTTATGGTTATAGTTTTTGATATACAAGATACAAGACATTGATATTGAAATTTCAGATTGAAATCTTAGTTTTAGTTGAGAGTTGAATTTCTTCTTCCATTGTTTTTGTGATTTTCTCTGGAATTACTCGAACGATCTTTGTGATCATCCTATCTGTGTGTCAACTCCGTGCGTGGTCGTATGGATAGATAATTCAGAGTATGGTTGGACAAATTCATTGATACGTAGGTCTTCGCTCTGTAAGTGGTTGAATATCTCATTTCGTCAGGTCATACTAATTATCTAAATATCTTTAAATACTAATTATCCAGATTCTACATTATAAAAATCAGACCGCCCTCCATAAACATATCCTTCACCGACGTATTCATGTCATCGCCATCCTAAATCTAGTCTGTATTTACCTCCCGTCACCACCAACTCGTACATCCATCTTTTGCTCGTTTTCTCCCGACATCCATAGAGATAGAATAAAAAAGAAAAAGAGGGTGGGGAGAGAATAGTGCCGTACTATGCGCAGGCTGAGCAGCTGCACAAGGCCCACACTTAGCAAGGGGGCCCGTTTTTTAATTACTAGTATTAGAAACTTAAATATTGTAATTAAAAGTTAATAAAACCAGATAAAGCCTTACAAGTTAAAGTACATAACAAGCTGTCAATCAGTTTGGTTTAGAGTTAAGAGAATTGAAGTATGAAAAGGCAAGAATACCCCAAAAGAACGGCAGCTTGCAGCCAATATTTTAGTTTGAACTTTGGAAGTATCATGATTTTGAGATTCCAAGACACACGCACGTAGTATATAGCAGCATAAATGCATCATTCACCATATGGTTCTTTAAGTGTGTGTTTGATTGCAGCTGATGAACTATCTCATGCATCATAAGAAGGGGTTTGGTATTTAGTTGTCTCCATCCTGCACCATCTCATGCATCATATTTCATCCCAAAACAGAGAATATTCCTTCAATATGCTGCACCATTCCATTCCTCAATTTTGGAGGTATGGTTTCGTCCGTCACCAAAATTAGTGCACGTGTGTTGAGAAAAAAAAGCGCCAGTTCGTCCGCTCACCTCCCTCTTTCTCTCCGCCTCCCCTCTCTCTCCTTCCCCATTTCTCTCAGCCTCTGTCTCCGGCTCACCACCTTCTCTGCCTCCATCCTCTACCACCTCTATCTCGCGTCCATCTCCCTCTTCTCCAGCTCAGATCTAGATGGACGGACGTCTCAAGGCTTGTAGATCTGCTTCGGCAAAGTGTCAGTCGCCATCTTCTTTGGCGAAGATCGACGAAGGCTTGTAGATCTATTCTGGCATAGTATCCGTCGCCATCTTCTCCAGCTTAGATCTAGACGGCTGGACTGACTGGCTTGTAGATCTGCTCATCTCCCTCTTTTTCGTCCCTTATGTTTAAGCAATTGGTATAGATCTAATCCTTCTCCATTACTTCTCTCCAAACTTGTAGATCTACCTTATTATTTATAGTGATTTTACCTCCTTTCTTGATTTTATATTTGTATGATTTTTGTTTTCATTTGTTTTAAGTGATTTAACCTTGTTACTTCATTGATTTTGTCCGCACAGAACAGTTTGAAGTATCTTTGAACAGAACAGTCTGAAGTATTTGTTTTTGTATGGCAATCTCAATTTTGTTTTGTAGATCCTGCATGGTAATCTCAATTTTATGTTCAACTATGTTTTCCTTATGTTTTCAATTTTGTTTTCAACATTCTTCTACATGTTTTCAATTGTCTGAAAGTTGCATGGTAACAGTCTGAAAGGTGCTTGATTTCTGATTTCTTCTATATTATCGATCTTTTCTTCCTGTATGTAATCTCTACACATAATTGCATGACATGTTTAACCTGAGCCTCTCCACTAGGTTCTATGATTATATTTATAACTTCGTATATCTGATCTGAGCACATACCCTATATTATCAACCATGCATTGTAGATGTATCCAACGAGAAATAGGAGAAGAATGTTGCTTACTAGGGCTACTGCCTACTTAGCTGGAGTATTGGTTGCTCTCTTTGTTTACTCTAGGTTTAAGAGAAGAGGCCACGAGTGACTTATGCCCCAATATCTGGTAGAAATATGCAAAGAAATTTATATTTAGATGACATTTATCATAAAGATGATGTTAGTTGTCAAAACATGATTGGGCTCAAGAAAGCACCTTTCTTTCTCTTGTGTGATTTTCTGAGGGAAAGAAGTTTGCTTCATGACACCTTGCATTGTTGTGTTGAAGAGCAATTAAGTTGCCATGTTTCTTCACACCATCGGGCACAATGAAAGGAACTGTGTTGTTGGCCAAAACTTCAAACCCTCGGATGAGACTATCAGCCGTTATTTCAAATTAGTGTTGCACGTAATAGGTGAGCTATGCAATGATCTTATCAAGCCACCATCTTTGGATACCCCAGCCAAAATTAGAGGCAGCCGAAGATGGTTTCCATGGTTTCAGGTAATATATGCACATGTCTACCCATGTATAGTTTGCCACCTCAATTATTCCATTACTAATGTCAACAATTATTCACACCTTAGAATTATATTGGAGCAATTGACGGTACTCATGTGCGAGCTAGTGTGCCTAAGAGATGGGAGGCAGCCTTTAGAGGTAGAAAATGCCATGCTACTCAAAACATAATGGCAGTCGTAGATTTTGATCTACAGTTCACATATGTTTTAGCTGGTTGGGAGGGGTCTGCTCATGATGCTATGATCCTAGCTGATGCATAGAGCGAGAGAATGGATTTAATATGCCTGAAGGTAATACCTATGTCACACAAATCTTAGTCCAAATTATTATTATATAACTTAACTTTTAAGCATTAATTGTCATTTTCTTAAGTAAATTCTATTTAGTTGATGTTGCTGAAAGACCAAGATGGCGAACCGAGAGGGGGGGTGAATCGGTTTTGCAAAATAATTCTTAAGAGGCAGCACAAAAAACAAGAGAGGATATAAAGATGCTAGAGGTGCTTGGATATCTGAAATATAGCTATCCCCAATCATAACACCACCTCTCTTAATATTCAAGAATCTCCATAACGAAAAAGGAAAAAGGAGAAATAAAAAGAAAACAAGAAAGAATCAATTGCAAGTATTTAAAATCAATTGCGAGTATTTAAAATCAATTGCGAGTATTTAAATTGCGAGAATTTAAACAACCAATTGCAAGTATTTAAAAAATCAATTGCAAGTATTTAAACAAACAAGAAAGGGAGAGAAGATTTAACAACTTAAAAATATTCAAGAACCAAGAAAAGGATCAAGAATACAAAAATTTTAAAGGCTAAATACAATAGCCAAAAACTCTCTCTCAAAGGAGCAAGTCCTCTCCCTAGCACTCCCCTTTTTATATAGAGCTATCCTCCACTTAGAATAGTCTCCACAACCTATGTTGGGACTAAACTAGCAGCTAGTGGAGGTTGGGCCCGAAGCCCAATTCGACTCAACTCTCAACAATCATTTTTACAATTTTTGGATTTTACAATTTCAGAATTACAGCATTTTCTGAATAGCAAACACTAAAACAGTCATAACTTCATCATCTGAACTACGATTTTGATGTTCTTGGATTCTTTGGAAAGCTAACTTCTAGGTCTACAACTTTTCTGCTAACACCTTTCTGAGAACATGTCTAGATCAATGCAGAATTAGCTTTTAAACAGAACCTTTTGCCTAAACTTCTACGCGGAGTCCATAGACTATCTTGGTGATTCCTCGGGCATCATGAGCACCACTTGTGTTTGTCATAATGCCATCACATGTCCACCTTGATGTTGAATAGTCGCCACATGCCGGGAAGTTTCTCCCGTTCCGGACCCCGACCGACAACCTCCACACTTCTACCGGGTTGAGTTACTTCAACAATCTTGGTGCAACGCCATATCCGAGTGTTGGATTAGTCATGTAGAGTGTTTCCGCAAGTCTCTAGTACCTCCGGCATCTCTCGGACCAGTCGAGTCTCCGACTCCTCCCTAAGCACTACTCCGATGGCCCATCCTTGCCGCAAGCATACTATAACTCTGGTATACCTATAACATGCACCAAAATTAAATAATCCCATCACATAGCACTGTTCACACATAATGACAATATAAACGAACACAAACAATTCAAAACATTGTCAAAACATACATCACTTAAGATTAGACAATCACATGGGGTTTACAATCTCCCCCTTGATCAGTGATTTGACAATTTTTGAATTTAATTAATTTGAATTTTGAATATAGAAAATGAAGCTCAAAAATATGGTCCAAAATATAGAAGAACGATAAATACACATGACCATGAAGATGATGCAGAAGAGTGAAGAAATAAATAGATACAAGCAAAAGTCCCCCTCAACCCAAGATGCATTCTTTTTTCTCCCCCTTTGTCAAATTAATCATCAAGGAAGCGCGCCCTCCCCGATAGATTATGCATGAAGATTGAAAAGGGTACCGAGTATTGTTTTTGGATTTTTGAAAGGTGCTGTGGTGAAAATGAAAAACAGAAATTTTGCAAAATATGCTCTTAAACCATGAAATGAAGCATCAATAAACTTAAATCCGTGCAAAGTGACCATAACTAGAGATAGCAAGATAGTAGATGAGTGAAATGAACTAAAACATTCTTGCAAAAATCACAAAATAGCTAGAATAAGCAAAATCGGGGCAATCCAAGCAATCACATGGGAAATGCATACTTTGAGGTTTAAAATTGCTAATTTTCCACAAAGACACATACAAAGACCATGTTGAGAGAGAAATGCATTACTTATGCTAAGAATCAATGCAAACATGTGTCCTATGCTCCAAGTCCAAAGTGGAACCAAAATCTTTGACTCAATTTGATTAAAATGCACATTTGAGTGATTATTTCAGCTCATTGCGGATTTGATGTCTCTTATTGAATTTGTATGTGATTGAGACCACTTATTTGCTAAGAAAAGACTATTTTTGAGCTTTCCAAACATGAGTAGCTTTCATCGACGCGAGCACCACAGATTTGTGGTGCAGGTGCCCGGTTTAATCAACTAACTCAAGAGCTCAAAATTGAACTAGGGAGCACAAGACTACATGAGAGCATAGGAATCAAAACAAAAGTTGCATATGTCAATTACATGGTGCAAGGCATGTGCAAAGAGAAGTTTCAGCTTAATTGAAGCAAGAAAATGCATATTTCTAGAATTATTGCACAAATGCCTTATTGCTATAATTTAGCTAGAAGAGATAAATAACAAGTATGTGAAGTTCAAAACATTCCTAATAGGCATATAGAGCAAAACTACTCAAAAAATTGAGAAAATTGCAGAATTGGGAAACATGTAAATGCAGGAATTGTACAAATGCACAAATGTACACATGCAACAATCTCCCCCTCAACTCAATCCAAATGGATGAATGATGCCAAGTTCAGATCTAAGGTGAGCGAATCTAGAAGCATCAAGAGGTTTAGTAAAGATATCAGCTAACTAGTGTTCAGAATTGACAAAGTGTAATGCAATGTCACCCTTCTCTACATGATCTCTAAGGAAATGATACCTCACATCTATGTGCTTAGTGCAATTATGTTGGACAGAATTTTTAGCAATATTTATGGCACTAGTGTTATCACAAAATAGAGGTACATTCTCCATTTTTAGACCATAATCATGCAGAGTAGAGATCATCAAAAGTGAATGTGCACAACAACTACCAGTTGCTATATATTCAGCCTCTGCTGTGGACTGAGCTACACAATTTTGCTTCCTAGATGATCATAAGACAAGAGAAGTGCCTAGGAAGTGACAAGTGCCCGAAGTACTTTTCCTATCAACCCAGCACCTAGCAAAATTAGAATAAGAGAAACCCCTAACATCTAGTGTAGAGGAACAGCAATACCAAAGACCAAAGTCGAGAGTGTGATGTAGGTACCTGAAGATCCTCTTTACTGCTTGGCGGTGAGATGCACGAGGGGATGCCTGAAAACGTGCACACAAGCACATGGCAAACTGAATGTCAGGGTGTGAAGCCCTAAGATAGAGAAGGGAGCCGATCATGCTTCAATACTCTCGATCATCTACGGGCTCTCCATCTAAATCAGGATCAAGCACAGCCGTTGTACCCATTGGGGTTGCAATCGGCTTGCAATCCTCCATTTTGAAGTGCTTGAGGAGGTCCCGAGTGTACTTCTCCTGGTGCACAAAAGTTTCTTGCTTCGTTTGCTTGATTTGTAGCCCAAGGAAGTAGTTAAGCTCGCCCATCATGCTCATCTCAAACTCCCTACTCATAATCTCAGAAAAAATTGAAACAAGAGAGTGAGATGAACCCCCAAAAATGATATCATCCACATAAACTTGTACGAGAAGAAAATCATTACCATGCCTGAGGATGAAAAGGGTTTTATCAATTTTGCCCATTGAATCCTTTTTCCAACAAAGATGACTTCAAACGATTATACCAAGCATGGGGAGTTTGCTTGAGACCGTATAAAGCCTTTGAAAGTTTGAAAACATGATTTGGAAAGTCTGGATTTTCAAAGCCATGTGGTTGCTTTACATAGACTTCTTCATTGATAAAACCATTTAAAAACACACTTTTGACATTCATTTGAAAAAGTTTAAAATGTTTAGAAGCAGCAAATACCAATAAAATGTGAATCGACTTAAGCCTAGCGACCGGAGCAAAAGTTTCATCAAAATCAAGACCCTCAACTTGAGAAAACCCGTGAGAGACTAAGCGAGCCTTGTTACGGACCACATGACCGTGCTCACCTGCTTGTTTTTGAACACCCACTTGGTCCCAATGACATTATGACCAACCGGGGGTTCAACAAGCATCCAAACTTTGTTGCGCTCAAAATTATGCAACTCCTCATGCATGGCATTAATCCAACTTGTGTTTGTGAGTGCATGAGTGACATCATTGGGTTCAAAAGAGGCAACAAATATAGAAAATGCGACATGAGAGCTAGAAGCAGCAAACCGTGATCGTGTAGTCCTCTCATGTATGTCCCCAATTATTTGTTCTGGGGAATGCCTCTGAATGATGTGTTGTGCAACTGAAGGACCTAGATCAATGACAATAGGTGAAGTCACAACAGGTTCAGGAGTGGAAGGAGCAAATCCATTGGGTAAAGGAGGTGATGCTGGCTCGTCTGGCTGAAGAAGTGGAGGAGGAAGCTCTGGATAGATACTCTCGTCGTCGTCATCATCCTCCACAAATATGCTGTCAGATGTACCTGTGGGACCTAAAATGTCTGATTTAGCACTAGGGCTAGTCTCATCAAAAGTAACGTCACAGGATTCTACAATTGTACTAGTAGCAACATTAAGCACTCGAAATCCCTTGGAAGAAGCAGGATAGCCAAGAAAAATGCCATCAGAAGTGCGAGACTCAAATTTGTCCAAAAGACCCCTTTTCAAAATGAAACATTTGCAACCAAAAACATGAAAATATGAAACACTTGGCTTGCGATCAAAAAGGAGTTCATATGGAGAGCGCTTCAAAACAGGTCTCAAGAACACCCTATTTGAGATATAGTATGCCGTGTTCATCGCCTTAGCCCAATATTTACGAGGTGTGCTATACTCATCAAGCATTGTTCTAGCCATCTCAACCAAGGTGCGGTTCTTCCTCTCCACAACGCCATTTTGTTGAGGGACATATGGGGAGGAGAACTGGTGCTCAATACCAAACTCAGCACAAAAATCCGAGAAATGTGAATTTTTGAACTAAGTGCCATTGTCAGTGCGTATAGCTCGAATGGCACCTGGTAGTCCATTAAGAAGCTTTTTTGCAAAATCCTGGAAAAGCCCAAACACCTCATCTTTAGAAGCCATAAAGAACACCCAAGAGTAGTGAGAGAAATCATCAACAATGACCAAACAATACCACTTTCCACCAGCAGACATGACACGGGCTGGACCAACAGTGTCCATATGAATTAATTCGCCCAGTCCCTCAGTCCTCACCTCAAGGATGGGATGATGTGGAGTGGCAACTTGTTTTCCATACCGACATGGGGCACACACACTATTTATGACTCGTTTGAGTTTAGGCAGACCTCTCACAATGTCAAGGCCGCTAACTCGAGTCAAATGATCAAAACCAATATGTCCAAGGTGGCGATGCCAAAGCCAACTCTCCAAAGTGCCAGTGAAAGCAACCAAACATCGTGGGGTAAAAAAATAAGAATTAGAAAAATCTGCGGTGAAAATTTTGCCGATCCGATCAATTCCAAAAACCAACTCCTCAGAAAAATCAAGAACCTTAGAACCCTCTTTCTTAAACCGAACCTCAAAATCAGCATCCAAAAGGGAGGAAACTGACAGAAGATTGTATTTCAAAGAAGAAACCAAAGCAACATTTTTGAGAAGAAAGTTGTCATTGACTCGAATTGTACCTTTCGCAAGTACTTTGCCCTTAGAGTCATCTCCGAAGGTTATGAAACCACCATCGAAAAGCCTGTTGAGGGAGGAGAACCATTTTGCATCTCCGGTCATATGGCGTGAAGAGCCGGAGTCCACGATCCATTTGTTCTCCATCCCGCTCCCTCGCACCTACACATGAGAAGATAAGTTGGGCATCCACGTCTTGGAGCCCGGAAAGCTGGCAAGAACATACTTAGGGATCCAAAGCTTGGACACTCGTGAAGAAGCGAAATATGAAGACTTAAGACTCAAAGAAGAATCACGAATGTGTCTAAAACCATTGCTAGGCCTTATGAATTGTCGTGAGCGAGTTCCTCGATCAAAATGAGGAAGGCCAACATGAGAACGGCGAGAGCCAAAATCACCATGTCGTGGACCATATGTGAAACCAAGACCTCTATGTCCATGAACTCTTGTGTCTAAATGCACTAATTAGCATTTTTCTTAGGACAATGCCAAAGATGCAAATTTTCTGAACACGCCAATAGAGTTCTATGATGAAATGGCTACTATTTTTAGCAATGGGATGGCCACAGGTGTCTTTGCAAAAGGATTCAATGACCTATTGAAAATCGAATTACCCGACCCTACACTTGAACCTGAGAAGAGTGAAGAAGAGCTTACCATGACTGAACCAACTGGCACAAACAGCAACTTGTTAGCCAATAATCCCCAAGGTCCAAGAAGAGGGCACATAGTGAGAACAACCCCTTGATTTATACCATCACCCACACCCTTGAGAGGCTTGCTGCAGCCATTGAGAAATCTAGCAAGACAAAAAAGGTGCCTGAGGACTTGTGGGATCGTGTTTCTACTATACCCGGTTTTGATGATGGAGACTTAACCACTACTTCACTTTGTGTGATAATCCAAGTAAAGCCAAGGCTTTCCTTAAAGTCCCCTTATCCAAACAGATGATTATGATTGCTAGGTTCCTCAAGGACAATCCCTAAAGTATGTGAGGATGTCTATTTTGGTTTAGACTTGATGCAACTCTATGCAGTTTATGAACCATATGTTTATGTTTAATTTTGTTGGAACTTGATGGTGATGACACCTCTTTTTATATGGTTTAGTTATTTTTTAATGTTAATCATTTTGTTAATGCTGCTGCTCGTGTTGTGCTTGTTCTGGTGTTGACCCTGTTGTGGTTAATGATGTTTATATTAATATTTTGTTTCAGAAAGAATGCTCCTAGTGTGGTTAATGATGTAACTGATGATTACCTTACTCCTAACTATTTTCATGTTTTACCAATTTTTGTACTGAATTTTTTGGTTGTTGTTGCTACTGCTATTCCCAGCTGCTGGTATCAACTGTTTTTATTTTGGTTGTTGTTGCTGCTACTTCTAGTTGTTGCTACCAACTCCTGTTGCTCCTGTTGTTGCTTTCATGTGATATTCTACCTACTGCTGCTCCCAGTTGCTGCTAAGAATTGTTTTCAGGTTTTATACTTTTTTTGGTTGTTGTTGCTGCTGCTCCTAGTTGTTGCTGTTGATGTTATTTGAACTGTTGGTATTGTACTGTGATATTCTAGCTGCAGCTGCTGCTACAAACAGTTTGAACTGCTATTTTCATGTGATATTCTTTTATTTTACCAACCATACTGTTGTTTCTAAGACCACTAAGGGGCAAATTCCTTTTTCACTCATAAACTGAGATCAATTTTCGTAATTGTTATGATATTAAACTGTACTATTGTTTGTTGTTATGACATTAAATTTTGTTGACAATTTTTATAGTTGTTCATTAGTAATGGCTTGGTATATGGTTTTTGTTGGGAGGGAATGTGGGATCTATACATCTTGGGCTGATTACTATGCCCAAGTACATGAATTCTCAGGAGTATGTTACAAGAAATACTCCAATTAAGAAGAAGCTGAGCTTGCAGTTAATGAATGATCGAAACTGCACCACCAAAATACTTTTCATGTACTGCTTCGAAAGGAATAATCTTTCATATGTTATGTGTTTTTTTGTTGCCCTAGTGGCATTAAGATTTGCAAAGGCAATTATGTAATTCGCATGATATATATCTCGATAGAAATTTTATTAAAATAGTAGAAGTAGGGTAGGGAATTCTTTTTTGTGGACATGATTATGTTTAAGTAAATTAGTCTAGTGTTGATATTATGAAATTTGTAGTTATCTAATTTAATGGAAATTCTCAATTGTCATTATATAAATAATATTTTTTTAAAATTAAATTACAATTTTAATAAACAAATTTTTCATACATACATAATGATTTATCTAATTCAAGCATATAAGAGGTAATCTTACCATTCAAATGGGAGGAGATCATTATAACACTCTAACTACATAACTAAACACCATTCCATCTCATTCTGGACCAACTCATCCCTCCAACCAAACAAAATTCCGGACCATTCCATTCTACACTAACCAAACAACTATCTTTGACCATTTTGTGACACATCACTCATCCCATCTTTTTTCATTTCATGATGGATGGTTCGTCCAAGCAACCAAACGGACTCTATACTTACATGCCTCAACTTGTAATTTCAGTGCGCTGCCGAGCACTACTTGCATGGTAGAGAGAAGTAAAGAACAAAGGATGATGCTGGTCATTCTTGTTGCCGAGCACTACTTGTGCAGCTCAGTTCTGGATTATGCTGAACATTCTTGTTGCAACTTCTAATTTTCATATCTCACCTTAACAATTCCATATATGGAACTTGTTTGCTTTCGTATTAATCTTGTTGTATAGTTAAGGAGCTTCTAATACAACAATGTGCTGAAAAGCTCCCGAGTTCTTGCTGAAGTACCTGAAACTAAAATGTGTAAGCACTTTATTGTATTGACTACGTTGACATTCTTGCAGGCACTCTGAAAAGTTTGGAATCCCACTAGAGATGGCCAATCCAAACAGCAGGTAAACCAAACTTGGTTTTGTATTTAGTGACTAATCTTTTAAGTAGTTTATTGTTGTATGATTTGTATGTCAGATAGAGGATTAGAGATGTTTAGGTGACAGTATACTATGAAATCACTCTCACCATATTGGAAGCACTTAAGAAATCCACGTTTTTAGATCACTACAGTGCTTACTGCCCATTTCACTTCCATCTCATTGATCCTGTATGCATTAGTTCAGTTTACTACTACTCTTCAACATTTATAGAGAAGTGATTCCAACTCTTGTTTTTTTTTGTGTGTGTTTTTAATTGGATACTACTTGGATCTCATCTTGACAATCACCGCTCGCTGTAGAGAAGTGCTTGAACTAAAAAACTTTATGTAGTACAGACGTATTTTAGTTACGGCAAATTTCTTTTGGTCTTTCTATTAGACAAGATCAAAATTATTATCATGTGGTTTGTATCAATTAATTGCATGGATGATTGTACTGGAAGTTTCGATATAATGTCCTTCTTAAGAGTCACTCGTGTTTTTTTTAATATAATTGTCTTACTTGAATTAACTATTATCACAAATTTAATTGTGTTCCTAGTTGATAGCATGTATACTATGGAATGTGTGTCCTTCTAAATTATCAATTATGTATGTGATATTTTGGCACCCTTGAACGACAGGTTACTGATGGTTGACCGTTAACAAAACCGATTTCCTGACGGCCAGAGCGAAGTCAGGAACGTTAAGAGGGCAGGATGTTATTCCTATGGTGATTTTATACTACTGTCAGGAAAGGTTCTCAACTTTTTTCCCGACATAACATCATATTTTGTGGTGGCCAGAAATTCTTTACTGATAGTCGACCCGTCAGAGTGCTGATGGTTTCCTGACTTGGCATTCCTGAGCTATTTTTTTCTGACAGAAAGCTGTCGGTAATAGTTTCCTGACGGCACTCCAGTCTTCCCGACGGTCTCAAGATGTCAGGAAATATACGGATTCTTATAGTGAATACTAGCGAACTCAACTACTAATATATGTGAAACATTAATTAGTACATACATACTACATTTCAAGTGAGTGGGGCCATATGAGTCCGCCTCTGTATTTGAGCTACAGAGTAAACTCTTTTATAAAACTTACTACATTGCAACCTTTCTCACTACTTGGAGAAGATGGCAAGGTATTCATAATCATCCGATTATGAACAACGAATGATTCATATCACTCAAATTCATCCACAAGAAAATTCCCTTGATATGCCTTGTTTATTTAATCATCAAATCGACCGTCATATATAGCATCTTCAAATCTAGTTGGAGGGAGTTGTACCTTTTACAATTACATCTGAGCAAAATTTAGCTTATCTCGCTTGACCGATTTTATCATGTGTATAAGATCAGACTAGACTAAGCTCTCACTTATCAAAAAAATTGGGCTTCTTGCCAACTCAACTCGAGTCAAGTCTAAATTGAAAAGATGCTTGAGCCTAGATATAACAAAGGACTTAACTTAGGATCCCGTGGCATCTTGTTCATGGTCCACATTACTCCTATCAAGAATTACATAGAAAACAACTTGCAATTCCGAACCTGTCTCATTTGCTAGGGGTGTGAATTCAGTTAGTCCAATCAGTTTTAGAAGATTTTGTAACTGAATTATTAATTTAGGTTTTGATATTTTTAGAGCCAAATAACCGAATTATAAATTAGTTAGTTCAGTTAGTTAATTCAGTTTTGATACTTTATAAAAATAATATTTTAAATAAAATTCATCGATAAATATATCACTTAGCAATGCATATATCAAAAATATACAAATATTTATATTATTAGTATACTATATTATTTAAGATTGAAACTCAATAAAATTTTAATAATTATATTTAATGATTTTTACCAATGTGAATGTGTTATATATTCTTAAAATATACTAAATCTAAGTAAATAATTCAATATCTATATCTATGTATCAATTCAGTTATTTCGACTACTACGATTTTTCAAAGGCTTTTGGTAGGCCAATTTGCTTCAATAATTTCAAGCTATGTGACAAAAGTTAGAACTCTAATATTTGGAACTTATACTGAGTTAGATATGACATTGAATATTTGAGTGCAGTGAATCTTTGATCTAGTAATTACCGTTTACATGGGGATTGAAGGGGAGGAAACCCTTCCCTAGGGATGACCCACGGCAAGTGTGAGTTGGGCCTCTACGAAGGGCTTCCAATTTATATAGGATTCAAAACTTTCAACATTCTAGATTTGACACATTGGTATTCTTAGTGATGTTTATTATCTATGAAGCGTGTAAATAACAACTTAAGCATTGACATCTCATGTTTTCTCCTCATTAATTCTTAATATTCTCGTGTTCTGGTTCCTTTGGAGTTATCCAAGTAGTATTCTAGCCATTACTCCATCACCGAATTTTTTCCACCTCCTTTATCTTCTTTCTCTTCAATTACTATCCAACAATAAATCAAAATGATTATATTTGCTATTTGCACCCAAGTCGGTGACCTAAGCCATCAAACAATGAGAAAAAATTTACATGAGGTGGGCCTCACGTGAGACCTCTTTTATCTATGAAAGGATCTTATGTGAAGTCCTCCTCTAACAAATTTTTTCCTCAACCAGTTCGCTTTTAATTTTCACTAGCAAAGTTCTCATAATTTCACCACCTCTCCACGGGCATTTGGTAAGTGGTAGCTCTATGTACTATAATAGTTATGTGTTAGGTCTTAAAAGATTTGGGTCATAGACCAATCCTTCAAATTCATAGGTAAAATTGGTTTGGTTTGGTTTGAGCCTAATGCCCGGATAAATCCCAATAACATTAAATAACACAAAACCACCACAAGTATGCATGCGGTTGGACTTGAACCAGGCACCGTGATTTCACAAAGACAATCAGGCATCTATTACCAGTAGGACTACTAACCGATTGGCAAAACGGTGCTGAGGCAACTAGGCATGTAGAGGAAATAAGACAGTCTTTATAATATTCTCTCCTGTTAAAAGAATGTTATTTGTTTATAAAAAATATCATTTTTGATTAAAAAAATCAAATTTCTTTAATTTTGACTATTAGTGTATTTATGAATATTTAGACTGGATATAAGAAAATTATATGAGTATATTTTTCATAAAAAATAATTTTATAATATTATAATATTATAAATATTTATATATTATAATAAAAAATAATAAGTAATGGTCAAAGTGTACTTTCAAGACCGTGTATAATTGAAAATGACATCCCTTGTGGACCACCGAGAGTGGTAGCTTTAACTAACCAGTTTACATGCAAACGGGCTACAGCCCGCATGGGCTCAATTTATGTCAGGTGCTTGAATTCACAATTTGCTTAGAATTTAATTTTCACACAAACTGCAACAATTTCTAGGAACTGTCTAGAGCTAGGTATCAGTTTTTTTCTTAAAAAATTTATACTATCTATATCATACATTCAGATTTGATTTAATCTCCATTCTCTATTCCTGCCACACCTTTTCTTCCTCCTCATCTTTCTCCTCCTCTTAATCTCTTCCTTCCATACCATTATCACCACTCCACCTCTTATTCTCCCCCATCAACCACTACCACCCACGATCGGTGGTGTTGCTGCTGTCTCCCTACATCATTGTCCAACCACAACCCTCCGTCACTCATTTCCCCTCGGCCACGATGGGTAAAGATTAGGCGATGAGGCAGCGATGAAACTGTTGGCTGTAGGTAAAAGTGGTGGGAGATGGTGGCCGAGCCACCACCATTGGAGGAGTTAAGGAGAGAGTTAGGTGAACTCTAGAAAACTAAATCTGAGAAGAGATATTTAATCCAAAAATGTAGAGAGATATATGCTAGATAAGAAAAAAAAATACAAGTCCATTAACAAATAACTAATTTCTATTATGAGTTTTTTAGGTTAAATTATGTAACAATAAACTATGGGCCTTGAGGTAGCTGCAAAGCGAATGCAACTCAATGGGCAGAAGCGGTTTTACAAGTCACAATGGGCCTGGCCTGGCCTTGGATTGGCCCAATCTGCTCTAGTTGCACTTAATTTTTTTGGATTTTAAAAAAAAAAAGAATTAGGGTTTGGTTTCTTGAATTGGGCACGAAAGTTAAAGAATTGGAATTCAATTCAATTCTTGGCCTTAAAAATCAAATTCTCCTATTTGGATACATACTAAAAATTGAACTATAATGCCACACCGCAACTCCATGAAATTTGATTCTCTATACTACTATATAATATATGAATTTTGAATTTTCAAATTTTCTTTTCTTTTATAACTGTTAGATCTAAACGATATTACCTGTTGATTTAACAGATCTAATGCATAATATTTTGAGTGGTTTTACCTCCAATGCATTTATTATCCATCTGCAATATTAGTCCCCGCATTAAACCTTGCAATTAAACTGTTAGACCAGATTGGATACCCTTCTCTTCAAATATGTTATATGTATCACTAAATTTTTCATGTCAGTCTCTTATTGTAGTTTAGTCTTCAGTTGCTCATCAAAATTTGAGATCAATCGGACCGTTGGATTGCAAACTATCTTCAATATATTACTTGTATGTCAAACTAAATTCAGCAAAATAGAGCATGTTTACAATGATCTTCTGAAGGTCTTCCCAACTTCTGATCAAGGTGAAATTTGGAAAAAAAAAATTTCACCATAAGCCTACTATTCACCTTGAAAATTTGGAGTCGATCAGACTTCTGGATTAGAAGTTATCATTGATTCACCTCCCATGTATTAGGACGGAACTCAAAATAGGAAACAACTCATTTGTTATAACCCCTCTGAACCTTGGTCAAATTGCAACTTGGCGATCCCTGATTGAGTTGAAACTGGTGGACATATTGCACATGGATTTTTCTGTTGCCATAAGAATTTGGGGTCGATCAGACTTCTGTTTGAGAAGTTATCATTGATTCGCCTCCCGTGTATTAGACTGCTTCTTGGTCAAATTGTGACTTAATGATCTTGGCTGAAAGTGAGACTTAAGCCTCTTTGATCGAAAGTACAATGTGGATCTTGATTAGATTGTAACTTTGTCTCTGGCCGAAAGTGAAACTTAAGGCTCTTTGATCGAAAGTACAATTTGGACCTTGATTAGATTGCAACTTTGTCTCTGGCCAAAAGTGAAACTTAAGGCTCTTTGATCGAAAGTACAATTTGGACCTTGATCGGATTGCAACTTTGTCTCTGGCCGAAAGTGAAACTTAAGGCTCTTTGATCGAAAATACAATTTGGATCTTGAGATCTTGATCGACCACCGGCACATCGAACTAAAACTCATTGGGGCCCTCACTGGATTAGGGCTCCCTTTGCATAGGTGATTGGGACCTTCAACTATTGCTTCATGCTTCTTTTCATCTTCATGATTGAGCTAGCACGGGCACCAATGAATAGGCCTCTACCCTTCATGCAATGCATAATGCATGCTATTATGCAAATGGGCAATACTCACCCATGGCAACCTTCATAGTTGCTCGAGTGGATCTGTAGAGGGGAAAAGAGAGGGCCTTCTTGGTCGAACAGAATAGAAACTCCTAAGGCCACCACTTATTTGTGTCTAGTCGAAAAACCTCCTTCTTGCTTGCAAAGATGAATACCCCTCTCTAATTATAGAGGCTATGGGTCAGTTGCAACCATCTAAGAACCAGAGATATTTGGGGATTTGAATTTGAATAGGAGATAAACTTTGATATTTAAATATTTGAAAAGATAAAGATAAAGATTATCCTGTTTGAGCTCGGGCTGAATGTCGGTGCGACAAGACTCAATTCGGGGTCGAATTCGACCAGATCCAAGTCTGCTTCGAACATATAAGAGTCTGGCTTGACCAGACCTAGTCCAAGTTTGACTCAACCATACCTAGTCCGAATCTAACTTGACCAGATCTAGTCAGGGTTTAACTCGACTAGTGAGCATTTTGACTAGGTTTTCATCACTCTCAATAGTGTAATTTTATTTCAACTCTTTTGATCACATGGAACCTTATATGACGAATTTTATTACAAAATTTCATCGAATACCCACGCACGCATGTCATGATCCACATGCCCGATGAGCACGCCACTAGCAGCGTTCCCGCCACCACCTCCGCCGGAGCCCTCCATCTCCACCAGAGTGCTTCTTCTTTGCCGGATCTAGACACCGTTGTGCTTGTAGCCAGCATGCGGTGCTGCAATTGTTGTCCGCATCCGCCACCACCACTGCGGCCACCTACATGCGCTGCTACCATGGCCGTTGCCATTCGTGCCAACTCCGCTTCAGGAAGATGCTGCTTCTCATCACGCGAGCCACTGATAGCATCGCACCTTTGCTTGTGAGTCACTGTCGTTGCTGTGGCCAGAAGCAGTAGCGTGCACGCCGTGTGCCATCCACACCATCGCCATGGCTCAAAGCCACCATTGTGCACCCCGATGATGTGTCATTAACATGACTCGAAGACGTTGTTGCCTACCATCCGCGCCGCTGCCAACTACTGCTGTCGTGCTACCATGTGCCCCCCCGACGTTCTCCCACCTGACACCACTTGCTGTTGCCATTGTCCGTGCTGCGGCCCGAAGCCACTGTTGTGCACTATCACTAACTGCAGCACCCCTATGCACTCCCGTGCGCACCTCAATCGACGGTGGTAGTTAGGGTTAAGGTTAGAGTTTATATTTTGGTTGCTACTTTCATTTTAGTTCTTCTGTTTTTCCAATTTTACAGGAAAAATGATTCGGCCGAAAATTTTACAAATTAACTGTCTAATTTTTGGGAATTTGTTGTAAAAACCGTTTCGATTGGTAATTTTATAACTAATCCCTACTGTTTTGAAAAATTAAAAATATGGGCTTTTACCTCTGGAATTTTTATTTTTGGCCCCTAGAAATTTTATTTCCTTGCATTTATGTCCTCTGCATTTAGTATATTGGAAATAAATTCAGAAAGTCCAATATTTCTATTTCTGTATTTACTAAAATTAAGAAAAAGTGTTTCTGGTATGAAAATGTAAAAAAATGCAAGAAAATTATAGGATATTATTTATGATCTGAAAATTTTTCCTTACTCATTATTCATGTATTTATGATGCCTACATAATAGTTCCATGGCTAAATATTTTACCCACAATAAATTTATAAATCTGAATCGAACAAAAACTTGTAGGAAATATGTTTGACAGTGCAATGAGTGAATTTGCTGAGTTCTCTCTTGATGGAAATAATGATTTAAAATGGGCTCTTGATGTGGAAATCCGTTTAGCCTCTAATGATCTTAGTGGGACAGTCATTAAGGGTAACAGATGCATCAATGCTCAGAAGGCAAAGGTGCTAAGTTTTCTTTGACATTATCTGAACAAAGATATGAAAAATGAGTATCTCACTAAGAAGGATATGCAGGCATTATAGGAATCCCTTAAGGATATCTTTGATAGCAAAAGGCTATGGTCCTCCCTCAAGCACAATAAGATTGGCTGAACTTACTTTTTTAGAACTTTAAGATTGCAACAGCATATAATTCAGTTCTCCACCATATTTTCTCCCTATTAAAACTCCGCAAACAGCAAATTACAAAAGATGAGTTGATAGAAAAGACTCTATAGACTTTCCATGCTCCAGCAGCAATACATGCTAAGAACTATACAAAGTACTCCGAGCTAATTTTTACACTATTAGTAGCAAAAAAACAAAATGAATTACTTATGAAGAATCATAACACTCGCCCAGTAGGTGCTCTCATGTGCATGAAGCACATGCCATCACTCAGAAGTTTAATAATAAACATGGACATTAAAGAGGTCAGGGATGTGGTGGACATGGAGGAAGAGGCAATAGAAATGATGGTGAAAACAAGAGCCATGGCAAGCACAAGGGTAAAGGAAAAACTCAGGTCAATGACCCAAGTGAGAAGAGCAAAATCCAGAAGCAAGTTTGGTATATGTGTGGATGTGATGATCATTGGTCTCGCATATGCCGTACAACAAAACACTTGGTCGAAACTTATCAAAAGATGATGAAAGACAAGAAAGGTTAGGAGACCAAACATGAGTTACGATATACAAACTTGCCTAAAGGAAGCAAGACTACAATTGATGATGATATCCTGTCAGGAATAGAGCTTGAGGATGATTATGGAGGTTATTATAGTCTCATTTAGATATATTCAGTTTCATAGTCATTTTCATATTACATGTTAGACAAGCATTTTTAAGTACTATCATTATATTTTATGTTTCTATTGAACATTTGTCATTTTGTGTTTGCGTTGAAGAATTATGAATTGTTGATTTAGATATATCTATGGTCAATGTCATATGTTTTATCATTAAATTTGTGTTCCTATTAAATATCTTTTTATTTATATTCCATGCTTTCTTAGAATATCTTGCATGTGTAATCTATGATGGATGAATGGGAATTATGTCTGGTAGATAGTTGTACCACACACATTATTCTGAAGGATATAAAATACTTCTAAACTCTAGTTAATAATAACTATAAATAATAATGTCAATCATAGGCTCCAGAAGAGTTTCATTGATTCTCCCTATGGGTATAAAAATAACTATAAATGAGGCTTTATTGTATCTAGAATCAAAATGTACCTTTTTGAGTTTTAAAGACATCCGCATAAATGGTTTCCATATAGAGACCGACAAAGAGAATGATACTGAATATCTTCTCCTAATAAAATCAATTGGATGTCGAAAACAAGTGTTTAAAAGCTCCCGTCTTCTTTCTTTAGATTGTACTATACTCATATTTGACCAAATGAAAAATGTATTGTTATGAGTTTAAAATTGAAGGACTCAAATTCCTTCAAATTATGGCATGAGCGTTTGGGTCATCCTGAACAAAATATGATGCGTCGGATTATGAATAATTCTGCTGACCATAATATGTAAATAAAAAACTTCCTTACTCTTGGAGAGTTTATTTGTGATGCTTATGCAAAAAGAAACTTAATTACAAGACCTTATCATCCAAAAATAAGGAAAGGATACCCGTTTTTCTTCAAAGAATTCAGAGTGATATATATGAATCAATCGAACTGGCATCAGGATTTTTTAGATATTTTATGGTCCTGATAGATGCCTCTACTAGGTGGACTCATATATGCTTATTGCACACCAGCAGTCATGTTTTACAAAATTAATTGTTAAAGTTATAGAATTAAAAGCCCAGTTTCCAGATCATCACATCCCGTCCTCCCAAATGGATAATGCCAGTGAATTCACCTCGATAGCTTTCGATTATTATTGTATGGCTCTGAGCATAAAAGTGGAGTATCTAGTCTCTCACAAATACACTCAAAATGGTGTTGCATAATCATTAATAACAAGAATCAAGCTTATTGCTATGCCCTTATTACATAATTCAAAATTACCCACCATCAGTTGGGTTATGCAGTTTTACATGTCGTTGCATTAACACAAGTCCGGTCTACTACATATCATGATTATTCCTCCTTACAATTAGTATGTGAGAAAGGAATCAAGTATTTGCCATCTTCGAGTTTTCAACTATATTGTATATATGCTGATATCACCATCCTAGTGTATCTCTATGGGCCCCTACCAGAAGTTGGAGATATATGTTGAATATAAAACTTGTCAATTATTAAATATCTTGAGCCCATGACAGGGAATCTTTTTACTACTTGGTACGTTGACTGTATATTTGATGAAAATCAATACCTGGTATTAGAAGGAGATAAAAGCTTAATTTTGAAATACTTCAAATTTTCATTAGATGAAAAAGAACTTCAATATCACGATCCACGCACTAATCAAGTTGAACTAGAAGTTCATAAAATAATTAATTTTCAAAGTTTGGCAAATAATTTGTCAAATGCTTTCACTGATTATAAAGAAGTGACTAAATCACATATACCAGCAGTTTGCACCTAAAAGAGTGGAAATACCTTAGGCAAATAATAAATCCACTAATGCTCCTTACACTGGAAGTGGGGGAGATCTATTGATGCAAAATACTTTAATTCGCTGAAACGTCCATTGTGACAAAGGATTGATAAAAACAAGCATTCAATCCATAATCTCTTGAAGAGGCTCACCGTAAAAGTAAGAAACCTCTTTAAGATGTTCATCCTGAAGATAAGAACCCCAGTAATTTAGCAGGTGCACAATATAATGATGGGATTATGAATCAATACTAATAATGAGATATGCACAAATTATGTGGACATGGATAGACATATAATAGAAACACTATAGTTATCGACAACTATTTTGCCACTACAATTGCTCAAACTATCTCAAATGAAAATTTGGATTCAAAACCAAAGTATATAGCAGAGTGCCGGAAGGGCTCAGATTGGAAAGAAGAAATTGAGGTTGAGCTATATTAACCGAGATTGGTAGCCCAAGGGTTCACCCAGAGACTCAGTATTGATTATGAGGAAACTTATTCTCTTGTTATGGATGGAATTACATTTTACTACTTAATATCTCTAGCATTAGATATGAATTTAAATATGCAATTAATAGTGTTGTGACTAAATATTTATATGAGTTATTAGATTCTGACATCTATATAAAAGTGCATGAAGGACTCAAAGTCCCTAACTTAGAAGGGAAAAAATCGTAACATGTGTAGTATTAAATTGCAAAGGTCGCTATTTTAGTTGGGTAAAATGTGGTACAACCGACTAAGTAAATTCCTTCTGAAGATAGAATATGTTAATAATGATACTTGTCCTTATGCGTTAATAAAGAAGTCAACGAATGATTTATGTATTATTTCATTATATGTCGATGATATAAATATTATTATAATCATAAAGGAAATTGAGGAAGCCAACTCATACCTAAAGATAGAATTCAAAATAAAAGATTGGGTAAAACTAAATATTGCCTCAGCCTGCAGATCAAACATCTTCCTGAAGGAATATTTATTCACCAGTCAACCTACCTGAAGAAGGTTCTAGGGAGGTTCAATATTGATAAGTCTCATTCACTTAGCATAACAATGGTTGTAAGATCCTTGAAGCAGATAAAAACTCATTCAAATCCAAAGAAAGTAATAAGGAAATTTAGGAACCATAAGTCCCTTATTTGAGCACCATAGGAGTACTATTATATCTCACGAATTGCACCAGACCTGATATTACATTTGCGGTAAATTTGCTAATAAGATACAGTGCATCTCCAATTAGAAGGCATTGGAATGACATCAAACATTTCCTCAGGTACCTTTAAGGTACAAAAAATTTTGGTTTATATTATCTAAAAAATCAAGACATGATTTTGATGGACTATGTGGACACTAGCTATTTTCTTAATTGAAAGTTTTTAATGAGGCAGCATGTGCAACTCAAAGAATGCATGTGGTATGTACTTTTTTATCCAATCATTTTTTCTCACTTAGTTTTTCGGTGAAATTTTTAACAAGGTATATGCATGTCATGGTAATATTCAAGAAGCGTTGTAAACAGATTTATATGTGAACATTACAAAAGTACCCATAGATAACTCTAGCCTTTGGTCTACATAAAGTTTTGTAATCTGTAAGGAGATATAAATCTAATAAAGAATTTCATCTATTGTTCTCTATTGTCTTTCTTTTCTATGTTTGCTTGTATGGATTGATTGTACCCGATGACAACTCAACGACTCTACAATTTACAACAAAATTAATATATCATACAATACCAGCTAAATTACTAGTAACAGTACAAGCGACAAAGCCCGGTGGAATGTCAAACCAACTATGAGTAGAAACAATGTTAAGGGAGCCATAGCAGGCCAACATTTGTGCCACTCTATTTGCATGTCTAGAAGGGCAGACAACATAGCAGTGTGTAAAAGAAACACGCATGGATGACTTAATCTCCTGAAGCACCGTGCTATTCTCCGATCTGTGCATGTTCTTATCCAAGAGGGCTTCACACAGTTGCATTGCGTCCGTTTCAAAGATGCAGAAATTTAGACCGAGCTTCTGGGCAAAAAGTACTGCCTGAAGGGCTACTTGAGCTTCAGCTACATGAGGCAAAGAACCCGCTCTTGCAGCCATAAACTCACCTCTGGGATTCCTTACTACTATCCCCCATCCTCCTTTACCCGTGGACGCATCAAAAGCCCCGTCAAAATTGATCTTTATCAGCGGCTCCGCTCGTGGCAACTATCTTGTTTCAGCACGGTGCAAAGAAGAATTCCTTTGTAGAACACACATCTTTACATGAAAGTGTTGCACAAAAGCAACTACATCAGGAACGTTACTTGTGACCCCATCAAGAACATTCCACTGGTGCCAAACTAGGATTACAGATTTACAGCAAGTATGCATTTTTCCTCATCTTCTGTCTCCAATAAACACTTGACAAAACTCATAGGATGACATGCAGATTAGCATGTTTTTTTAAATGTTACTAGTTCTAGTTATTTATAGGTCATAAATTGTTTAAATCTGTCTAAGCCATGTCAGTGTTCACGTCATGTAACTGTATCATGTTAACTTTTGACAACTCAACTATTATATGATATCAATCACGTAACTTGTAAGGATTGAAACATCAGAATTTGTGCGATATAAATCATCCAATGCATACTAGTATATCTACCCTAATTTCATGTTTTCCTCGTTCTGAATCTCCCAAATCCTGACTAAGTGGAAACAGGTACTTTAACATGCAAGAAACATCAGTGAGCGACGTACTATTTGGGCCACTCGAAGCTCTTGGATGGGCCCTGGGGCAGCTACAATCGGAGTGGGGAAGAAATTTTAAACGCCTTACAAGATGTTCACAAGCAGGAGCAGAGAGGGGGCAGGGCTCAGGCCTCCCTCATGCTAGATGCATACTCTTTAGTTACACAGATTTTTTACTATACAAAATTATAGGAAACCGAGTAAACTACACTAGCAGAATTTCAAAAATTTTTTACTCGAAGGCTACAAATAATAGATCATATATTAGATTGTTATCAACAGCGGAAGCAGATTTGGTGAAACGATCGAATGTTCACAGCAACCGTTTGTGGATCGTCTTAATCAGCGGATGTAGATGACAGCGACCGCTCACGGATCGTCCTAATCAGCGTAACAATTATAGTAGCACCTCTACTGATATCCACACGTACCAATATGGAATGTCGTACGATGGTGTGCCAGCACCAATGCGCACGACAAGGGTTTATGGGCTATTACTTTAGAGGAGATAGCAGATATGACTTTTTGTGATGTTCTCAAAACCCATCATACATATCTTTATATAGAGCAATCCAGAAGAAATCCTAACAGATTAGGTTTAATGATGTGATACGAATCTTATCCGAACTGCAGGAGGAGTCTAACATTAAGTCTCTGTATTTGATACGAAAACTCTATAACAGACCCAATTTGAATGCAAAAAGAGTCTAACATTAGATCTCCGAGTTTGATACAAAAACCCAATAACAAACCTAATCCGAATGCATAAGGAGTCTAATATTAAGTCTCCGAATCTGAGACAGAAACCTCATAATAGACATAATCCGAATTGCATTGTTCCAACCCGTTAAGTGTGTGACCCTATAGGTTTATGCATATTTAGTCACGACCAAGGAATACTTACCTGAATTGTAAGTCGGTAGTGGCCTATAGGAGGACATAATGACCATCCAAATACATGCAAAAATCATAATCAACGAATCTATGTAATGTCTTCATGTTGATCCTCTTGTCATACGATACCAGATTAAATCCAAGGTAGGAAATGTGCCACTCTTGCATAATTCAATCCTTTCTCAATCTCATAGTGAACTGATCTTTCCGTAGTTGACATTCAACCACAAACGGCATGGCCATGTACTTCTCAATTCATCTATATCGAGGGGCCCAGAGATATCTCTCTCACTATAAGAGATATCTCTCTCATTATATGAGAGATGCAAATTTCATCTTAACCATTCACATTCCTCTGCATGGCTCATAGCATACCCGAATATTATCTTTATTACCACTCCATAAAAAGTAACGTTTGGAAATATCAAAATATAATACTACACATCTAGGAAACTGTGATGGTCTCAGGTTTGAGGATCAATCGTAAACATTATTTGAGACCAACTGGTAACACTTAAAAGACAAATACAAACAGTATCTCAAAATGAGTCTATCCAATATTATATTCTTCAATATATGTCTATATTATTAATTTGATATTTTATATCCATGGTCTGTGAAATATGACCATCAATCAATATATGTGCTAATCCATTAATCAATTATATCCTATTTAAAGATAATGGATCAGAGACTTTATAAAATAATATCATCAAATAAATTTAGAGTTTCACGAACAAGTCACACACTTGTTGATCAAACTAAGATGATAATTTATTCAAAACAAAATAACACATTATTCAAATGTTTATAAACATTACAAAGATAAATACATCTCTGTGATTTTTTCTAGGATATACCACTAACAATCTCCCACTTGGACTAGAGTCAATCACAAATGTATCTAATACTTATTGCTCTAGTATGCACCTCATGCTTTGGTTGTAGGAGAAGTTTTGCCAGTGGATCAGGAACATTCAAATCCGTGGACACTTTGCAAATCTTCACATCACCTCTATTCACGATTTCTCGGATGAGGTGATAACTTCTAAGTATATGTTTGGATTTCTGATGAGACCTTGGTTCCTTGGCTTGTGTAATGGCTCCACTATTATCACAATAGAGATCCACTGGGCTCGAAATGCTAGAAACCACACCAAGTTCAGAGATGAACTTTTTAATCCAAACAGCTTCTTTAGCAGCTTCAGAAGTAGCAATGTACTTTGCTTCTATTGTAGAATTAGTGACAGTTTCTTACTTGGAACTCTTCCAGCTTACAACTCCTCGATTAAGGCAAAACACAAAACCAGATTGTGATTTGAAATCATCTTTGTCGGTTGGAAGCTAGCATCGGTGTAACCACTAGCAACGAGCTCTTCCTCAACTCCATAAACCAAGAACACATCCTTAGTCCTTCTCAAGTATTTAAGGATGTTTTTTACGGCAATCCAGTGACTCTCACCTAAATCTGATTGGTATCTGCTCGTAACATTTAGAGCATATGAGACATCTGGACGTGTACAAAGCATGACATACATAATAGACCCAATAGCAGAAGAATATGAAATCTTATTCATTCGGTCCAGCTCATCACATGTCGAAGGACATTGACTCTTGCTAAAACTAATGCAATGTGACATGGGCAGAAAACCTTTCCTAGAATCCTCCATGTTGAATCGATTCAACACTTTGTCAACATATGTACTTTGGCTTAATCCAATCAGCTTAATTTTAGATCTATCTCGGTAGATCTTAATACTTAAAATGTATGCTGCCTCACCTAAGTCTTTCATAGAAAAACTATTTTTCAATGAGGACTTCACATACTCAAGCATAGGAATATCATTTCCGATCAGAAGTATGTCATCCACATATAAGACAGGAAAAACAAGTGCGCTCCCACTTGCCTTTTTGTAAACACAAGGCTTTTCTTCATTTTTTATGAAGCCAAACTGTTTGACTACTTCATCAAAATAAAGATTCCAACTTCGAGATGCTTGATTCAACCCATAAATGGATTTCTGAAGCTTGCATACTTTCCCAGTATTTTTTGGATTGACAAAACCTTTAGGCTGTGCCATATACATATCCTCATTTAGGTTTCCATTTAGGAAAACCGTTTTGACATCCATCTGCCATATTTCATAATAAAAATAAGCAGCAATAGCTAGGATGATCCTAATTGACTTTAACATAGCAACGGATGAAAATGTTTCATCATAATCAACACCTTGAATTTGCTTGAAACCTTTTGCAACTAATCGTTCTTTATGGATATGGACATGACCATCCATGTCAATCTTTTTCTTATAAACCCATTTGCACTCAATGGTTTTCACACCATCATGTATATCAACCAAGTTCCAGACTCGATTGTCATACATGGATTCAATTTTGGATCTCATGGCTCCAAGCCATTCTCAGAGTCAGGGCTCATCATTGCTTCTTGGTAAGTCTTGGGCTCATCATTGTCTAGCAATAATACTTCAAGTTGCTCCATTATAAGGAACATGTACTTTTAGTTGCGTGACATACCCTTTCAGACCTATGTGTAACCGGTGCCTGTCCTACATTTTCTACATTATTCTACAGGTCTTGCTGAGCTTTAGTGGGTGCTGAAACAACTTCTAGTGGTTCCCGAATTTATTCAAGTTGCACTGTGCTCCTACTTGCTCCTTTTGAGAGAAACTCTTTCTCCAAAAAGACACTATTTTGGGCAACAAACACTTTGTTTTCTACTCGATTATAGAAGTAATATCCTTTTGTTTCCTTAGGATATCCCACAAAGAAGCATTTATCTGATTTGGATTTGAACTTATCAGACATTAAACGTTTTACATAAGCCTCACAACCCCAAATATTAAGAAAGGACAACCTAGGACGCCTTCCATTCTATATCTCATATGGTGTCTTTTCTATGGCTTTTGATGGAGCCCTATTTAATATAAACATAGCTGTTTCTAGAGCATATCCCCAGAAGAACAATGGAAGATCAGTTTTGTTCATCATTGACCGAACCATGTCCAACAAGATCCTGTTCTGTCATTCTGACACACCATTCCATTGAGGTGTTCCCGGTGGGGTCAATTGTGGAACAATTCTGTGTTGTTTTAGATGATCACCAAATTCTTGGCTCAAATACTCTCGTCCATGATCAGATCGTAGGGTTTTGATTGTCTTGCCAAGTTGATTCTGTACTTCATTCTGAAATTCCTTGAATTTGTCAAAATTTTCAGATTTATGCCTCATTAAGTAGACATATCCATATATACTAAACTCATCGGTAAAAGTTATGAAGTACTGAAAACCACCTCTAGATGTTGAGCTTAATGGTTCACATACTTCAGTATGAACAAGAGCCAATAAGTCACTTGCTCTTTCACTTTCACTTGTGAAAGGTGCCTTTGTCATTTTGCCAAGTAAACAAGATTCACACACATCAAATGATTGAAAATCAATTGAGTCTTGAAGACCATATTTCAGGAGTTCCATGATGCGTTTCTCATTTATATGGCCTAAACAACAATACCAGATAAACGTGGGATTCAAATCATTGGGCCTAAGTGACGGAGATTTATGTATACCTTTTTAGTAGTCGAACGAGACTACAAAGAGAGCCAAATAATCTTCCTTCTAGTGGCCATGAGACATTGCAGGAAGAGACAATGAGGAAGTCTAAGATGTTCTAGACTTAATCTGACCCTTACAGATGTTTATCCTGTATGAATGATCACTAATCCGTATGATCGTACCTATTATCATACAAGGAGTTCATAATTGAATGGATTATGTTACCTACGATCACCCTAGTCGTAGAAACGAGGTTGTAGCCGATATACAACCAAAAACATACTGTTTCTATGTACCTTGTCGAAAAACCAAAACCTGGAAGCCCCTTTAAAGGATTGGTTGAAGACTCACATTCCGACCACAGTCTAACGGCCCGATGGTTATACTTATTCGACCATACTAGATGGTTATGTCTATTTGACCATATCCGGTGGTTATGAATATTCGACCATGACTATTGGATACCATGATCCTTTATTTCTCTAGGAATAACTCCCAGAGATGGTAACTGACAAGAGGATAAATGCGTAGTCAATCATAATGCGCAGCCACTCAAGATTACACATCAATGACTAGAGCATGTCCTACGCTCGGTGACCCTTTAATTCTCTAACCGACGACCTTCAACAAGCTATAAAAGGAGGAGGTCAAGGATAGAGAAAGGGGGGACAGACCTGGAAACAAACGGAGCCCTACACAGCTAAGAGAATAAGAGAGTAGTTTTAGTTTATTCGAGAATATCTGTTGTTCTTTTCTGTAATCCTTTATAATCTTAGTGAAACCACAACAGGAGTAGGGCTATTATTCAGTCTCTAAGAGCCCGAACCTATATAATTCTCATGTCTCTAGTGCATCTGTATTTGCGATACTTCCTTTGGGTGTTTGCTAGAAGTACTTCCCTATGTGAATCTTAGATCTTGTGTAAGTTCGACTTGGAATCTTGTTCCAATCGTCGACAGCTAGAGCCCACCGTGGGGCTCTGTCAAAGCATTCTTCTTCATCACCTGAGGTTATCGTATCTATAGATCATCATGGATTGTCTGCATGATTCCGAGAATGATTTTGATCTCGAGAATTGCATTGACATCGATATGGATGATGATGCTCTTCCAATGGAAGAAGACAATGCCGCCTCAGAGCCTTGCTCTGAGGAGAATCTTTCCCAGGACCTGGTTATCGACCAAGAATCGGAGCAAGCAATTCACTCATCCTCAGTGAGTCCTACTATGACCGAAGGTGAGTACGTGCCACAACTCATCACCTTGACTGATGCAGGTGTTGAGGATCATGATGTTTCAACATCAAAGATGGTCAAATCCAATGATCATCATGCGTTGAGTCTGGAAGATTCTACTCTAGATAGTTTGTATCCAATCTTCAACTTTGAGCGTGACTCAAGCGAAGAGGATATGTTTTCTCTATCTGAGGTCACAACTCCCCGGGAAGTTGCTGGACTTTCTGAAGAAACTCCTAAGCAACATCTTGCTAGGGAGGAAGCAGACCATAAAAGACAAGAGGATGAAGCTCGCGAGCAGCGAGAGGCCGAGGTTCGCAAGTCCACAAAGGAAACTCTGCGTCTTGCACAAATTCGCCAAGATACCACCACTCGTGACTTTGGTCCAGGAACATCTCGTCAACGACATCACGATGGTCGCAACCGTGATCGAATTTTGCTCTTAGCCCTGGAGTACTCCTTGATGGCTGATGCCATGCTCGTCAGAACAACTTTGGCTCCTCGAAGGAGTACTCAAGATCGCATCTGTGTGATCGCAGAGGCACTCTACAACTCTCCTACTGGTTTAAGCAACAATGATGGGATGACATTCGCAAGAGTTCTTGCAGAAAACCTCGATGGTGTTGCATCAGATGTGACTCCTACCGCGTCATTGTAGTCGATAACCTATTCCCGTGAAGGGAGTAGTGCTCATCATAACCAGAGGGGGCGTATTCATGCCTGATTGGCATTAGACTATCATGACCACGATAAGATCCAGAGGATTGGTTTCTCATGGTCGTACTCGTGGTCCGACGTGTTCACGTTTGGGGCCACGACAAGAAGTCATTCATGCCACTTCTTTCCACGGCCACACAGATGGTCGTGACGATCGAGAGCCATAGACTTCTTACATAGGCTGTAAGGCTTTTTCTCCTGGACTAAGAGCAGTGGTCTGGCCAGACAAGTTTAAACCTGGCATGATCGAACGGTTTGATGGAACCCAAAATCCATCCGAGGTCCTCTAGATTTATGTCACCGCCATCTAGGCAGCGGGAGGAAACGAGCAAGTAATGACAATTTACTTGCCTACAGTCCTTGAAGGTCCAGCCCGGACCTAGCTGTACAACCAGCTGGAAGGATCGATCTACAATTGAGAAATATTGTACGATGCCATCCTCAACAATTTTCAGAATTGTTATGAGAAGCTCGGCAAGGAGGATGATCTTAATTGCCTTAGCCAAACTTCGACCGAGACCCTCCGGCAATTCGTTAAGAGATTCGTGGGAGTAAGGAATACTATTCCCAATATCTCTGACAGTTTGGTTATCAGAGCCTTTAAACACGGTGTTTGATATCGAAGATTTGTGGAGGACTTAAACATTCATCCACCACGATCAGTGTCAGAACTTTTCGACAAGGCTGATCGATATTCCGATGTAGCTGAAGCTGTGGAGTGGAATGGGATGGTGGATAAGGGTGATTTACTCCCTCAACCTAGTCTCAGCGCAGACAAGAAAGATAGTTCTAGCAAGAAGTCTGGGCTATCTATGGGAGGGAAGAATAAGATATCGAAGAAAGATGGAATTGATCAACACTGCAAGGTTGCAAACTTGGAAAAGCGACCACAAAACAAAGGTAATAAAGTTCCATTTAAGATTAACCAGCTTTCTTTTGGTGGACACTCTAGCGTCCATGTAGGGAAGCGAAATACCTCACAGGGAAACAAGAAGTGGTGTCCGCTGCATCAAGCTCCAGGACACGACCTCCAAAATTATCGTACCTGGTTGAAGCGTATGAACAAATTTTACCAAGATAAAGCCCCTATACCTATATTACCAGAATGGGCAACCCAGTGAGAACAAAGATGTAGATGAAGATGAAGACATGCCATACCATGTACCAAATAATCATGTTAGTGTTATTTTTTGTGGTTCTTCGTCTTATTTCTCTAAGCATCAATTTAAGTCTATTTGCCGAGAGGTAAATAGTGTTGAGGTTCCTCCAGGAGAACCTCAATTCCCCCGCTGGTCAGAGACTTCCTTGACCTTCAACCAGGATGACTGTCCTAAAGGACTCTCGCGACCACGGCGACTTCCTTTGGTAATATCGCCCACAATTAGCAATGCGAAAGTGAGATGGGTTCTGGTCGATGAAGTTCTCTCGACCTGCTACTTGTAAGAGCTCTTAATGAGATGTAAATCCCTCATTCAAGAATCAAACCTGTGGTGTACCCATTCTATGGGATTACTCCTGGAACTTTGATGGCTCCTATTGGTCAAGTATTGCTGCCGGTAACACTCGGGGAACCAGAGAATTTTTGAACAGAGCTGATTACTTTTGATGTAATCGATTGTGATTCAGCGTATAATGTAATACTTGGTCGACCTTCGCTTGCCAAATTTATGGCTGCAACACATTATGCCTGTCAATGTGTAAAGGTACTAGGACCAAAAGGTGTGATCATTGTTAGAGGCAGTCAAAGCATGGCCCTTACTTGTCATCACATGTCCCTGGAATTGGTCGATCAGTTTCCCCTTCGAGATGACAAGGCTACGATCAAAGAGCCAGAAGCGGTCAAGGTAAATCCATGACTAGATGAAAAACTCTAATAAGTTCTTTTATTCCCAGACAACCAATCTAGAACTGTTCAGATCGGGTCAAGATTGGATGGCAAATAGGAACTTGCGCTCATTACTTTTCTCCGAGTTAATGCAGATGTGTTTGCATGGAAACCATCCGATATGCCAGGAGTCTCAAGGGAAGTGATCAAGCACCAGCTAGCCATTCAGCCTGGTCAGTGACCAACAAAGCAAAAGCTCAGGCGCTTTGCTCCTGATCAGAGAGAAGCAATTCGTTCGAAGTTGGATAAACTCCAGGAAATTGGCTTCATTTGCGAGGTTGACCATCCAGAATGACTCGCAAACTCGGTCATGGTCTTGAAATCTAATGGTAAGTGGCGCATGTGCGTCGATTACACCAGTCTTAAAAGTGCCTACCCGAAGGATGATTTTCCTCTTCCCCTCATCGATCAATTGGTCGATTCAACAGCGGGTTGTGAACTGATGAGCTTCCTAGATGCCCACTTGGGGTACCATCAAATTAGCATGACAGAAGTAGATGAAGAGAAAACTGCCTTTATCACACCATGGCACTTAATTGTACGTTAGAATGCCATTTGGGCTCAAGAATGCTGGTTCCATGTACCAGTGCTTGATGCAAAAAACCTTTCAGCCTCAATTAAGGCATAATTTAGAAGTTTGTATTGATGATTTGGTTGTAAAGAGCTTAAAAAGTTCGAGTCATGTAGATGATTTAGCTGAAACTTTCTGTAACTTGAATAAACACGGAATCAAGTTGAATCCTAAAAAGTGCTCTTGTGGAGTTTCTTCGAGTAAACTCTTGTGTTTTTTGTTTGTTCGAGGGGCATTGAAGTTAATCCCAAGAAAATTTGGACCATTGAGCAAATGTGACCTCCTTCGACCGCGAAGGAAGTACAGAGACTAACTGGTCGAATGGCGGCTTTGAGTCATTTCATTTCGAGGTTAGGCCAATGTGGATTACTTTTCTTTAAGGTTCTATGAAAGTACAATGGTTTCCAATGGTCGGATGAAGCCAATAAAGCCTTTCAGGAGTTAAAAACATACCTCACTAGTACTCCGGTGTTGGTTTCCCATCTTCAGGGACAATTATTACTCGTCTACTTGGCTACTACCCCTCATGCAGTCAGTGTTGTTCTGGTTGCAGAGAGGGAAGGTGTGTAATGACCAATTTACTACGTAAGCGGAGTACTGAATGGACCAATGGAGCATTACCCTCAGGTCCAAAAGTTACTTTATACCCTCTTAGTGGCTTCAAGAAAGTTATGAAATTACTTTCAAACATACAAGATCACTGTATCTTCGTCTTTCCCTTAGGGAATATACTCCATAACATGGAAGCAACAGGTCGAATTACAAAGTGGACAGTAGAACTTAGAACGTTCGATCTCCATTTCACTGCTCGAGTAGCAATCAAATCTCAAGTTCTTGCAGATTTTGTGGTCGAATGGACTAACCCAAACCACATCAACAAGAATTTGAAGATTTAGAGAATACCGACCAATGGACGTATTCTGATGGCTCTCGCAATTTTTCAAACTCAGGGGTTGGAGCGGTCTTAATTACGCCCCAGGGCGATCAGTTCCAGTATGTCGTACAAGTACACTTTGTTTCTACAAATAATGCAATAGAGTATGAAGGTCTTTTAGCTGGGCTTCGAGTAGTGAAATCCCTTAAGTCCGTCAGCTAGTGGTGAGGGGAGACTCACAGCTAGTCATAAACCAGGTAAACAAGGCGTATAGTACCTCCGATGAGACAATGGCTCATTACCTCGATGAAGTGAGGAAATTAGAAAAATACTTCAGAAATTTTGAAATCCAATTCATTCCGTGAAGAGACAATATTCTCGCAAACCAATTGTCAAAGATTGGTTCCTCATGAGCATTCACCCCAGCAGGAGTGTTCATCAAGCACTTAAAAAAGCCTTCAATCGTGACCATTGCAGAGGCACCAGAGGCAATGACTACCGTCGCCGCCCTCGAGCATGAAGCAGGTTGGATTCATCCATTGAGAATATATCTTGCACATGGGACCTTGCCCGAGGACAAAACTGAAAGCGATCGGTTAGTTAGAAAAGTGCGAATGTACAGACTGGTCGAAGGTACCCTATACAAAAAAGGTGCTCAAGGAGTCCTTATGTGCTGCATTTCTCAAGAAGAGGGAAAATTCCTTCTGAGAGATTCATGGAGGCATGTGCGGTGCGCATGTTTCCTACAGAACACTGGTCGGGAAAAGTTTTTTAACAAGGTTAATACTGGCTGACAGCACTCAAAGATGCTATAAAATTGGTCAAGACTTGCCCACAGTGTCAATTTCATGCTTGGCAGGTTCACCAGCCAACATATACATTACAGACTATTCCTTTAATCTGGCCATTTGCCACATGGGGAATAGATATTTTTGGCCCTATACCCCAAGCTGTCAATGGATACAAGTTTTTGTTCTTAGCTATTGATATATTCACTAAATGGATCGAGGCTGAACTAGTCCAAACCATTACCGCCGCAGCGGCAAAGAAATTCTTTCATAAGAACATTGTGACACGATTTTGCGTCCCAAGTCATCTTATCACAGATAACTGATCCCAGTTTGTTAGTGGTATTTTTCTAGACTATTGCGATAACATTGGGACCAAAATCTGTTTCGCATCCGTTGCTTATCCATAGAGCAATGGTACAGTCGAACGCGCCAACTGGCAGATAATACAAGGCATCAAGAAACGTGTTTTTGACCGCCTTAAACTGCGCTCGAGGGTTTGGGTAGACGAAATCTACTCCGTTTTATGGGCATTATGTACTACGATTAGTCGAGTCATAGGCGAGACGCCTTTCCAACTAGTCTATGGTGCAGAAGCCATGCTACCAATTGAAATCCAAATTGGTTCTACTCGTGTGGATCACTTAAATACAATAAATCAAAGTGAAACCCCCGAAGATGAAATTTCTCTTCTTGAAGAAAAGCATGATCAAGCACTCGTTCGGTTAGCGGCATAATTACAAGTTTTACATAAATATCACAGTAAAAGGGTATGACCACGTAGCCTTCACGTGGGAGACTTGGTTTTAAGAAAAATCCAAAACCAAGACAATCATAACAAATTCTCCCCTTAGTGGGAAGGCCGGCCCCTATACTGTAGTTTCAATACCATGACCAGGATCTGCTCGATTAGCTATGGAAGACGGAAGAATTTTATTGAACACATGGAATATCGACCAACTATGTAAGTTCTTTGTATAAGTTTTTACATTTCTATTATGATTTCATATGAATAAATATTTTCTTTTTAATTCTATGTTATGGTTACATTCCTACTTTTAGCCTTACCTTTTTCTTGGCTCACGCCCGGGGCTTGGTCGTGATAAAATGACTTACTACGATGTTCAAATGGATTTCCTGGCCGATTTCATGGTCGCATTTAGATAAGAAATATCTTTGTAAGCCATTTCTTAACACATAAGGGAGTTACTAGCATGTTTCTGATCATCTGAGTGGCTGTTAGTTAACAAAAATTTTGTACATTTTGTATTAAGTCGTTTATCATAATGACTTCATGATCGCATCTAGTTAAGACATCTTTTTGTAAGCCATTTCTGAACGCATAAGAGACTTACTAGAATGTTTCTGTACGACAACTTCAGTATAAGTGATCGTTCAAGCCTTAGTCTTCTTCAACTATATTACTTACCTTGCGACCACTATACAATGACTTCGATATCAGTGATCACAAGAGGGGGTTAGTGATAGAGATATGCCCTAGAGGCAATCATAGAGATGATTGTATCATGATATGTTTATCATTTGTTATGAATAAAATGTTATTGCATTTCTTGAATAAAGTATTACTTTTATGATCAAACAAGTATTGACTTGTTCGTGGAACTCTTTATTATGATATATGAATTGTAGGCATTATCAGTAATACTTATTTTAAATATCTCTGACTTTCAGCATTACATGGAATAATAATGCAAGATAAGTCAGCACGATTATTGATTGATAGTCAAGTTTCACGGACCATGGATATGAGATATCAAGTCAATGTCATGGACACATGTTGGAGAACATGTTGGTTGGATTGACCCATCTTGAGACACTGTTGAGTTTTTATATGTCATCAGTTTGTTTTTAACAGTTATTTTGGTTTATCTTTAGACCTGAGATCATCATGGTTTCATACATGCGTAGTAGCATACTTGGTGTCATCAACCGCTACTTTTAACCGAGTAGTCATAAAGGCGACATACAAATATGTTATGAACCATGTGGTTGAAAGTGAATGGTCGAGATGAAATTTGCCCCTCTCATATCTTGAGAGAGATGTCTCTGAGCCCCTTGATGTAATTGGACTAAGAAAGTGCATGGCCGTGCTGAATATAGTTGAGAGTCAACTATGGAAAGATTAGTCTATTACAAGATCAAGAAAGTGTTGCATCTAGGCCTTTTTTGGGTTGATTTTGATTATTAATGACATTAAGTGTCTTGGATTAATCGTGTCTTTGAGCTATTTGTACACAGTGTCACACGAGGTTGCAATCCGAGGACGCGAGCCAGAGTCGCAAGCGCATGGTCGCAGTGCCACCCGAGGTCGTAGTCCGAGGAAGCGAGCCAAAGTCGCAAGTGCAATGTCGCCAAGAAGGAAGTTGCAAAGACCTAAGGTAAGTGTTTATTTATTGTACCGGTCTTGGAGTTTGGAGTTTGACCGGTTTTATAAGAAATTCCTTTTTTGTTTAAATCGTACTATTAAGAGGGGTTGCAAAATCTCTTTTAGTTCCGGAAAAAAAATGAGAAACTCTTAGGTCATATGTTGCATTCGCATTCATTCACAATCTTGGTCAAGAATCTCAAAGAGGAACTGAAACTGGTCATCCGAGTGCTATTTATTTGACCAGGTATTGTTCATTCGACTAGTAACACTATTCATTCGACCAGTGGTCACACGAGTACAGTTCATTTGACTAGACACTATTCATGCACTGTTCATTTGATCAGTTATTGTTCATTCGATCAGTTACTTTTCATTCGATCAGTAACACTGTTCATTCGACCAGATGTTCCAATGGCTATTTACTAGCCATTAGAGGTCGAAGCTAGTGTTAGCTGGTCTGATTTCTTTCCTTATTTGACCTAACGGGTAGCTGAGATGTTGGGCTATAAATACAGGTGTTTTGAGCAATATTTTCACAGATCTCAAGCTACATTCTCATACACATCTTTGAGCAGTCTCTATACACACCTTTGAGCATCTTTTCTATACATTTTGAGTAGATTTTTGCTACTGTTTTTGATCAATTTTTAGAACAACTTTTGAGCAGTTTTTAGAAGAAGTTTTTGAGCAGTTTCTGTTCACTTTTTGAGTAGTTTTTAAACAGTTTTTGAACAGATTTTTGATCAGGTTTTACAAACATTTTCGAACAGTTTTATAAACAGTTTTTGAGCAAATTTTTGACAGTTTCTGTTCACTTTTTTGGAGCAGTGTTTAAACAGTTTTTAAGCCGATTTCTCTAATATTTTGATCAGTTTTATAAACACTTTTGGGCAGATTTTGATTAGTGATTTGAAACAATTTTTGAGCTATTTTTCTAAAGAATCAAGAGATATATTTTTTGATATACACTTGAACCCAAGTGCTAAAACCTTGATCTTTTGATCAAGTATCAGTCATTGTGATTGAGAGAGATCTTCTGAGAGCATTCATTTGCATCCTTAGAAGTTTCTCGGTATTTGTTGGGGGTCAAGAGAAGATCTTGCAACTTGTTACTCTTGGTGAACACCCTCACCTAGATGGTTTGGAGGCGTGGCCGTTGACCTCTCCATTAATGAAGATTGTCGGAGAAGCTCAGCATATTTTGTGAAAGGCATCGGTGCTCGCCTATCCGGAGTGGAGAAGGAGAAACCTTAGTGAAAAATATCCTTCGTGGATATTGACGCAAGACTCATTCATTTGAGTGCTTCAACGAGGAGTAGGGGAGACCGGGCGAGTCTTTGAGACCTCGGGATAAATCACTGTGTTTGTTTTTCTTATTCTTTCTTAGTGCAAAATATTATTAAATTGTTTCAGTTTATTTGCTCTTAGTCTTTTCTTTGCAAAAATTGTTTTTAGTTGAAAATTTTTAAAGCCTCCTATTCACCCCCCCTCTAGTCGGCATCCTCGATCCTACACGTGGTATCAGAGCGTGGTCTCTCTTTTGAGTAGGCTTCACCGCCTAGAGAGAGGATGTCTTCAAATGAGGGCTTTTATCTTGATCACACTGGGTGTGCGCCTATCTTTGATGGAACTAACTATCCCTATTGGAAAGTGCGCATGACGGTTTTTCTAGAGGCCATGGAGCTTGATGTTTGGAACATTGTGAAGATTGAGTTTACTCCTCCGGTTGATCCGGAAAATCACTCCGATGATGATAGGAGAAAACTTCACTTAAATGCCCATGCAAAAAATGCTCTCTTTGCCGGCTTGTCCCTCAATGAGTTCAACCGCGTGAGCAACCTTACCGCCGCTCACAAAGTTTGGACCACCCTCGAGGAGATATATGAGGGCACCACTAGGGTCAAGGAGGCAAAATTGCTAATGGTTAGACAAAGATATGAGACATTCACTATGTCACCAACCGAGTCCGTGGATTCCATTTCACCCAGTTGAACAACATTGTGAATGAGCTCAAAAGACTCGGAGTTGTTTTTATTAACATTGAGATTGTAAGAAAAATGCTTAGGGATCTTCCGGAGAGTTTTGACACTCTTGTGACGGTCCTCACCAACTCCAACTTATCATCCACCACACCTACCGATCTCTATGGGAACCTCATCACCCATGAGATGCATCGGAAGGAGAAGAAGGAGGCGGCCAAATCATCAGAGACGAAAAAGATGAACATGGCATTCAAAGCCAACTTCAAAGGTGATTCAAACGATGGCTCCTCCGATGAGGATCTAGCCCTTCTTGTAAAGAACACCAAAAAGCTTCTTTGCAAGTTGCACAAGAAGGGAGTCAACATCGACACAAGACCAAAGGGGTCAAAGCAAGCAAACTTTAAGGACATCATATGCTATGAATGTCATGAAAAGGGACATATAGCTTCAAGATGCCCAAATAAGAACAAGCCTTGGGATAAGAAGAAGAAAGATCCTAAGAAGAAATTCTTCAAAAACAATGACGGAAACCAAGAAGCATGCTTTGGAGAATGGATATCCGGAGAAGAGAGCTCCGATTCTGACTCCGATGATGAAGAGGGTTGTTCCAAGAAGCTAGCCGGATTAGCTCTTGACAACAACAACACATCGACAAGTTCATCCTTTTGCCTTATGGCTAAAGGTAATGAGAAGGTACATTCTCTTGACCCTTCATATGATGGTCTAGTTGAAATGATTAATGAATTAAATGATGCTTTTGGAATCACAAAGAATAAGTATAGAGCACTTAAAGAAGAGCACTCTTCTTTACTTTCTCTTTACTCTGATTTAAAAAAAATCTTATGAAGGTCTTCTCATCAAGGGTCTCACTAACTCACCAACTAAGGTAGATGTAGCTGTTTCTTGTGACTTAGTTGATGATATAACAAATGTAGTCTCTAAAATTGATATGTCAACTAGTTGCAATGATTTAATCGATATGCCATACTGATCTAGCTCTACTAATAAAGATTTGCAATGCCATGAAATAATCTTAAATGAAAACAATGAACTAAAGGCTGAAATCAAGAAACTTAGTAAAGGTTTAGAAAATTGTTACAAAGGGAAAGCATCTCTTGATCTTCTTCTTAGTGAGCAAAAATGCTCATTTAGAAAAGAAGGATTTGGATACTTTCCAAAGAAAGAAAATAAACCAAACACAAAAACTATTTTTGTAAAAGTATGCAACAAATTTTGTTATAGATGTCATGAAATTAGTCATTCATATGATGCTTGTCCTTTAATGACTTCAACTCATTTTGATGCATGCTACATGCTTAAGAGGTCAAAGAAAGGATATGTGATAGCAAAGTTTGTTGGAGCCCATGCTAAGTAAAAAGAAGAAATCTATTTGGGTGCCCAAAACTTTGATTGCTAACATCGAAGGACCCAAAAGGGTTTGGGTACCTAAAAAGACTTGATTCTTTTGTTTTTGTAGGTGAACTATAAGACCAGTGGAAAACATTGGGTGCTGGATAGTGGATGCTCCAAACACATGACCGGTAACAAAAAGGTGTTCACCTCATTGGAAGATAACTCAAGTGAAAACCAAAAGATCACATTTAGCAACAATCATCAAGGAAATGTGGTAGGCTTGGGTAAAATTGCTATATCTCATGATCTTTCAATTTCAAATGTTTTACCTGTTGAATCATTGAATTTTAATTTGTTATCTGTTGCACAAATTTGTGATCTTGGTTTTCGTTGCATATTTTCTCCTAAAAATGTTTTATTTGAAATTTTAAAAGACAACTCTTTGATCTTCAAAGGTTTTTGTTTTGGAAATCTCTATCTTGTTGATTTCAACTCAAAAGATACATCTCTTTCAACATGTCTTGTTTCTCAAACATCGAAGGGTTGGTTTTAGCATAGAAGATTTGCACATGTTGGAATGCATCAACGTAAAAAGCTTTTAAAACGTGATTTGGTAGTTGACTTGAAGGATGTGAATTTTGAAAAGGACAAACCTTGTAGCGCTTGTCAAGCGGGCAAGCAAGTAGCTACTTCACATCCAACCAAGTGCATTCTTTCAACTTGCAAACCATTGAAACTTTTGCATATGGATTTGTTCGGCCCTGCTGAACATCAAAGTATTGGAGGAAATAGTTTTTGCTATGTTATTGTTGATGATTTCTCTAGATTTACTTGGGTGTTTTTCTTAGCTCACAAATCTAAAACTTCCTCTTATTTTAAAAGATTTGCAAAAAGAGCTGAAAAGGAATTTGAACTCTCCATCAAGAAAATCCGTAGTGATCATGGTGGAGAATTTCAAAATTCCGATTTTCTTGATTTTTGTGATGAGTCCAGAATCAAAACATGAATTCTCTGTTCCCTACACATCTCAACAAAATGGTGTTGTAGAACGGAAGAATCCGACATTGATTGAAATGGCTAGAACAATACTCGATGAGTACAAGAGGCCTACCCGGTTTTGGGCAGAGGCAGTTTACACAGCATGTTATGCCATCAATCGTCTTTATACCCATCCGCTTTTGAACAAAACTCCTTATGAACTGATCATAGGGAGAAAACCAAACATTTCATATTTTTGAGTCTTTGGTTGCAAATGTTATATTCTTAAAAAGTGCATGCATCTTGGAAAATTTCAAAGACGTGTTGACGAGGGTTTTCTAGTTGGCTATTCATCCACTAGTAAAGCTTATCGGGTTTTCAACACTACAGCAGAATGCATTGAAGAATCATGGAATGTAGAGTTTGATGAATCTAACGGCTCTCAAGGAGAGCATGAGGATTTTGATGATGTAGGCAACAGTGGCTTGAGGGAAACTATCGAGGAGATGACCATTGGTGATATCAAACCCAGAAATGAAGAACAAAAGTCACCTGGTCGAAAGGATAAATCACCCGCGACCACTCAGGCTGATGTTGAACATGGACCTACGACCACAAATATTGATGTTGCTCAACCTGCGACCACCTACAACAATGCTGGTTGAGAAGACCTTGAACCAGAGACTGAAGAGAATGATGATCAAGCATCACAGAACCCGCGACTTCATCAAACGTTCGCCAAAGATCACCCCCTGAATCAAATCTTGGGTGATGTTAGTAAGGGTGTTCAAATTCGATCTCGTATTGATTCTTTTTGTGAACATTATTCTTTTGTTTCTTCCTTAGAACCTAAACTTGTAGATGAAGCACTTAGTGATCCGGATTAGGTAAATGCCATGCATGAAGAACTAAATAATTTCACTACAAACAAAGTTTGGACACTAGTAGAAAGACCTAAGGATCATAATGTGGTTAGAACAAAATGAGTTTTTAGAAATAAACAAGATGAGAATGGAGTAGTAGTACGAAATAAAGCTTGTCTTGTTGCACAAGGATATTCTCACGTTGAAGGATTGGATTTTGGTGAAACTTTTGCACCCGTAGCAAGATTAGAAGCTATTCGCATACTTCTCACATTTGCATCAAATTTCAACATCAAATTATTTCAAATGGATGTGAAAAGTGCATTTTTAAATGGAGAAATATCCAAATTAGTGTTTGTGGAACAACCTCCTGGTTTTGAAGACTCAAACTTTCCAAATCATGTATACAAGCTCTCTAAGGCTCTTTATAGACTAAAGAAGCTCCTTGAGTTTGGTATGAACGCTTTAGAGACTTTCTCATTTCAAAAGGTTTTATATAACATTGGGAAGGTAGACACAACCTTATTTACAAAACTAGTTGAGAAAGATCTTTTTATATGTCAAATATACGTTGATGATATCATATTTGGGTCTACTAATGAATCCTTTTGTCATGAGTTTGGAGAAATGATGTCTAGAGAATTTGAGATGTCGATGATTGGAGAGCTAAGCTTCTTCCTTGGACTTCAAATCAAGCAACTCCAGAACGGAACGTTCGTGAGTCAAACCAAGTATGTGAAGGACTTGCTCAAGTGCTTTGGGATGGAAGATGCTAAAGCCATCAAAACTCCCATGGCCACTAATGGACATCTCGATATGGACAACGACGGAAAAGCGGTTGATTCTAAACTTTATCGATCTATGATTGGTAGCTTACTCTATCTTACCGCATCTAGGCCCGACATCATGTTCAGTGTTTGCTTATGTGCTAGATTTCAGTCACTCCTAAGGAATGTCATTTGATTGCTATTAAAAGAATCCTTAGGTACTTGAAATGCTATCCCAATATAGGACTTTGGTACCCTAAAGATGTAAACTTTGAATTAATTGGTTACTCAGATTCAGATTATGCGGGGTGCAAAATTGATAGAAAAAGCACATCTGGTAGTTGTCAACTTTTGGGGAGATCACTAGTCTCTTGGTCATCTAAGAAACAAAATTCCGTAGCTCTCTCTACCGCTGAAGCGGAATATGTTTCAGCGGGTAGTTGTTGTGCTCAAATTTTATGGATGAAGCAAACCCTTTTGGATAATGGAATTTCCTTTGAAAAAGTGCCACTCTTGTGTGATAATGAAAGTGTCATAAAGATTGCAAATAATCCGGTTCAACATTCTAGAACAAAGCATATTGATATTATGCACTATTTTATAAGAGATCATGTGGCAAAAGGGAACATAAATGTGAATTATATAAGAATTGACTTGCAGCTAGCAGACATCTTCACCAAACCTTTAGATGAGACCAGATTTTGCTTTCTTAGAAGTGAATTGAATATTATTGATATATCAAATGCAAGTTAAATGTCTGCTTTGCTGTCCTCCCGCCTTTTTGTGCTTGATGTCAAAGGGGGAGAGATTAGGGAGAGTTTAGGGAGAGATTGGGAAGAGATTCTTGTATGACAATATTGATAGTTTATACGCTCATTGTTTATTCATTGTGGACCCTCAAAATGACTCATATGTGTATTTTTATATGCATGCATTCAGGGGGAGTTCTTGTATATCTAATGCCCATGCATACACTTAGGGGGAGTCATTAATTTTTATTCGTTTTCAACACTTGTTGTCATCAATCATAAAAAACGAGGAGATTGTTGCATCTAGGCCCTTTTTGGGTTAATTTTGATTATTGATGACATTAAGTGTCTTGGATTAATCGTGTCTTTGAGCTATTTGTACGCAGTGTCATCCGAGGTTGCAGTCTGAGGATGCGAGCCAAAGTTGCAAGCGTAAGGTTGCAGTGTCGCCCGAGGTCGCAGTCCGAGGATGCAAGCCAAAGTCGCAAGTGCAATGTTGCCAAAAGGAAGCTGCAAAGACCTAAGGTAAGTGCTTGTTTATTGTACCGGTCTTGAATTTTGGAGTTTGACCGGTTTTATAAGAATTTTTTTTTGTTTAAACCGTACTATTAAGAGGGGTTACAAAATCTCTTTTAGTTCTGGCAAAAATTAAGAAACTCTTAGGTCATATGTTGCATTCGCATTCATTCACAATCTTGGTCAAGAATCTCAAAGATTAACTGAAACTGGTCATCCGAGTGCTGTTTATTTGACCAGGTACTGTTCATTCAACCAGTGGTCACACGAGTACTGTTCATTTGACCAGACACTATTCGTTCACTGTTCATACAACCAGTAACACTGTTCATACAACCAGTAACACTGTTCATTCGATCAGATGTTCCAACGGTTATTTACTAGTCGTTAGAGGTCCAAGTTGGCTGTTAGTTGGTCTGATTTCTTTTCTTATTCGACCTAACGGCTAGTTGAGATGTTGGGCTATAAATACAGGTGTTTGAGCAGTATTTTCACACATCTTAATCTACATTCTCATACACATCTTTGAGTAGTCTCCGTACACACCTTTGAGCATCTTTTCTATACATTTTGAGCAGTTTTTAAAATACTTTTGAGCAGATTTTCGCTATTGTTTTCATCAGTTTTTAGAACAACTTTTGAGCAGTTTTTAGAAGTTTTTGAGCAGTTTCTATTCACTTTTTGAGTAGTTTTTGAACAGATTTTTGATCAGTTTTTACAAACATTTTCGAATAGTTTTATAAACAGTTTTTGAGCAAATTTTTGAGTAGTTTATGTTCACTTTTTCGAGCAGTGTTTAAACAATTTTTAAGCAGATTAATCTACTATTTTGATCAGTTTTATGAACACTTTTGGGCAGATTTTGATCAGTGATTTTAAACAATTTTTGAGCTATTTTTATAAAGAATCAAGAGATATATTTTTTGATATACACTTGAGCCCAAGTGCTAAAATCTTGATCTTTTGATCAAGTATCATTCATTGTGATTGAGAGAGATCTTCTGAAAGCATTCATTTGCATCCTTAGAAGTTTTTCGGTATTTGTTGGGGTCAAGAGAGGATCTTGCAACTTGTTACTCTTAGTGAACGCCCTCACCTAGATGGTTTGGAGGCGTGGCCGTTGACTTCTCCATTAACAGAGATTGTCGGAGAGGCTCAGCATATTTTATGAAAGGCATCGGTGCTCACCTATCCGGAGTGGAGAAGGAGCAACCTTAGTGAAAAATCCTTCGTGGATATTGAAGCAAGACTCATTCATTTAGTGTTTCAACAAGGAGTAGGGGAGACCAGGCGAGTCTCCGAGACCTCGGGATAAATCACTGTGTTTGTTTTTCTTATTCTTTCTTAGTGCAAAATATTATTAAATTGTTTCAGTTTATTTGCTCTTAGTCTTTTCTTTGCAAAAATTGTTTTTAGTTGAAAAGTTTTAAAGCCTCCTATTCACCCCGCCCTCTAGTCGGCATCCTCGATCCTACAAAAAGGACCGAGCTATTCAAGGATGACACGTTTCTCACCTTGAGTTCGATCTAGTATTGTGAGGCAAAGAGATAATCCATGATAAGTTGTATAGGTTCATCGGATATGATCTTCGTGTACATGCGAGTAATCATAATGTCTTGTTAGGGACCGCTTATGACTTTTGACTCGGGAAGCTGTTTTCGGTTGCGGCCAAATATACACGAACCTACAGGGTCACACACTTAACTGGTTGGAGTATTAATTCGGATGGGATCTGAAACGGGTCCCCTATTGGTAATGGGTTTACCGTTAGGATTAGGGTTCGCATTTGAGTAGGACTTATCTGCAAGGCCCTGGATTAGAGATAGCATTTGAGTAGCACTTATCTGCAAGCCCTATAAAAGGAGGTGCGATGGGCATGCATCTATCATCTGGTCTATTCTGGCTGCCACCACCATTCACAAGATAGTCTCATGAAACCCTAGCCGTGTGCGCTGGTGCTAGCACATGAACACGCGGTGCTCCTTCCCCGGACTTGTGGACTTCTGTAGAGGTGCGGCTGTTATTGGTGCACTACTGGTCACAATCCGGTTGCGACATCGACTCTTCTTCGGCTGTTGCGTTGTCACATCTGCGCATCTAGTGGTAAATCTCTTGATCTATGATCTATTGCTTGCAAGCTTTTGGTATTTTGGGTAAAATTATTGAAATTGCGCTAGAGTAGCAAGCCAGTTTCCCAACAGCTAGGAGGATATAACTATAGCATTAAGTTAGAAAGGATAAGTACTTTGCATTTCATTCTTAATCTTTTTCACTTTTCATCATCTATTTTCTGCTGATCATATGTATTTGCAAGGTACAAGGATCCTGATAGAGCAAAATATTTTCCATTTCCATTGTCAAATTTACAAAAATTTACAATGAGAGGGAATACATCAGGCAAGGTCGAGGTCGTGTAACAATTTGTCTACTAAAGGCTTGACCTCGGCCCTGGTTGCGCTCAGCTGATCCTCGCTGTCAAAAGCCGCATCTTCCACCGCTAGATTTAGATCAAAATTCAAATTGTGGTGATGCCTAAGCTTGCAGAGGATGGCAGACTATAGCACCAATATCGGTTTTCAGTCTCTCCTTGTACCTCACTACAAATTCTGGGATATTAGTGACCAGTGAGTCAGCTTGAGCCGCAACCAAAATGCAAGAATCCTCGAGAGATAAGTAATCCTTCTCAGGATTAACAACATCAGCACCCAGAGAGTCTACAACTTCCCTCAATTTTTTGAGAGTATCCCTCTCAGTAAGACTACAGCCTTTGATAATTGTATCCAAGGCGTCCTTCTCGTCGCGGACAAGCTTCTCGGCTGCTCGAGCAAGCTTTGCAGTCTCTCGAGCCCTCTCGCTGGCCACCTTGTAGCGGTCGACAACCTTGTAGAGAGTTTCGAGGTCGTGTCCTTGCCTGATGAATTTCTCCTTGAGGTGCTCTTTCTCCCCTTGAAGGAAGTTGCATAATGCAGTCTTCTCCTTTAGGGACGCCAAGGTCTTAGCAAGCTCTTCGCTGATCACCCTCCCAGCTTCATCTCCCTATATGATCATGAGAACATTCCTAGTCGTATACAAAAAAATTCAAAGAGTAAAAATCCTTACCTTGGAGACAGATGTTGACTAAGCCACAGAAGGGTTTGGGACATTCACTACTCCTTTTGTGACATTTACCTCCTTCTCGGCCACAGATAAAGATGTTGCAGTAGTCGAGGAGTCGGTGATGAAGCATGACCCACAGTTACAGCTAATGGATGTGGATTCGCAGGCTCTTCCCCTATGTCATAATCACTTTGTGCAACTAGGGAAGAGACCTTAATCAGCTTCTTAAGTGAGAATCCACCAGATGATCCGATATCATTGCTAGATTGCTTCCTCGAAGCTACTGGACATTCGAGCAACTGCAAAAACCAAAAATTTTTGGAAACCTCTGCTCAAGAAAAAGAATTGCACAAATCTTCCAAAAGAGAATCACCTTTAGATACGCTTGTGCAACATCATCAACACTGATACCCTGCGATTCTTGTGCCCCAACATTGCCTTCTACAACCAGATTTCCTTCTTCATATTCAATAAGTTGCTCTGGAATCTGAGACACCATTGAAGTGAAAATAGAGAAGAAAAGGTTGGAAGATGAAGAGTCTAAAACTTAGAAAATTTGTGAAAGATTGAAGACTCTACAACGGGAGGATAGTTATTTATAAAATTCTGAAGGCGACGCTTCGAGTTCCCAGCATAGGGACGCAGCAATTAAAAAGTCCTCGAGATCTTCTCAATTGCCTGCTTGGCAACTACACTCAAAGTTCTTCTTGGGACGCAGTGAAAACCCTCAAGATTTTTTTCAATACCTGTCATGATAGCCTGGCACATGCACTCAAAATTTCTTCTCGAGGTGTGTGGGAAGGAGAAGTGACAGAGTGTTAGTAGAGAATGCGAAGCGACAGAGTACTATGCTGGAATTCAAAGTGACGAAGTACTGTGTTAGAATTTGAAGCGACAGAGTTGCTGTATTAGAATCTCGTCGTTCCAAATTCGAGGGCTAGTTGATGGAGATTTGTGTATACCTTTTTAGTAGTTGAACGAGACTATAAAGAGAGAGCCAAATAATCTTGCTTCCTATGGCCGTGGGACATTGCAGGAAGAGACAATGAGGAAGTCTAAGATGTTCTAGACTTAATCCGACCCTTACAAATGTTTATCCTATAGGAATGATCACATATCCTTATGATCGTACCAATTATCATACAAGGAGTTCATAATCGTATGGATTATGTTACCTACGATCACCCTGGTCGTAGAGACGAGGTCATAGCTGATACACGACCAAAAATATACTATTTCTATGAATTTGTCGGAAAACCAAAAACTGGAAGCCCCTTTGAAGGATTGGTCAAAGACTCACATTCCAACCATAGTCTAAAGGCCCGATGGTTATGTCCATTCGACCATACCAGATGGTTATGTCTATTTGATCATATCCGATGGTTATGAACACTCGACCATGACCATTGGATACCATGATCCTTTATTTCTCTAGGAATAACTCCCTAAGATGGTAACCGATAAGAGAATAAATGCGCAATCAATCATAACGCGCAACCACTCATGATTACACATCAATGACCAGAGCACGTCCTATGCCTAGTGACTCTTTAATTCTGTAAACCGACGATCTTCAACAAGCAATAAAAGGAGGGTCAAGGATAGAGAAAGGGGGGGAGAGACCTGAAAACAAACGGAGCCCTACACAGCTAAGAGGATAAGAGAGTAGTTTTTAGTTTATTCGAGAACATCTCTTGTTCTTTTCTGTAATCCTTTACAATCTTAGTGAAACCACAACAGGAGTAGGGCTATTACTCAGTCTCTGAGGGCCCTGTCGACGATTCGGACTCGGGGTCCTCAGCCGAACTTATGCGAAATTTGTAATTGTGAGACCTTTCAAGGTGACCCTCCGGGAAGGTATGCTGAACAATGGTGAACAAGAGCACAGAGAAATTTATACAGGTTCGGGCCCTCGATGGTGGGAGTAAAAACCCTACGTCCTGTTGGGATTTCACTATATGAAATAAAGTTTTACAAACTAACAAGGAGAAAATCTCACAGGTGAAAGTTTTCCCTATATAAGTGCACAAAAGGAAGCTGTGGGAAACTTGTAAGTATTGTCTAATCTAAGCCGTAGACTTGACTATTTGAGCAATCGAGATATCTTGTGTCTTGATTATCTTTTGGGTCTAGTTCTTCCAAAAATCTCTGTCTTCCCGTTTGATGTACTTTGCCTCCTTTTTATATTGGTCGAAAGGGTGTCATATGAAGAAAACTGCATCAAACGGTTGGATGCGGTTGTTGAAGAACCGCTATTAACTTCCACGGAGGTTATTAACACGTGTTAATCATGAATAACCGCATATAATAACCTCTGACGGTTGGTCTTCAACGTGGAGGAATCTTCGGGATGCTTGGAATATCCTGGTATAAAGATAACCGAACAAACTCCAAGCACCTTGGTCGAGAATGTTCTGACCGCGGAATATGGGCTGACCACGCAACATCCCAGATATTCAGTCCAGTCCGCATATAGCATACGAACTTCTGATCGCACAAAGTTGTCGGCCTGATCGCACGAAACCCGCAACCTGATTGCGTAAAGCTTGCGACCTCATGGTGATGCCCCTCAGAAATAGCCTGAGTTTGCATTGAACCAAATACATGTCTGGTTCGAACCTGTCTTGAACCAAGAGTTTTATTAGAAGTGACCCGGGTGTCAATCCTCGTCAGCTAGCCCCCAAATTCGAAGAAAACGAAGAGACGTGTTTATTTCGAATTTTAAAACCATGCATCGGATTTTTAACCCGACTTTTCAATTTTTCCACTTAGTGGCGCACTAAGTGAAAACGGTTGGTTTCCCAAGACGGGTTCTGACATTACGTGACGGGCAATAATAGCGCCGTAGAATTGTTTTTATCTCGAGGTAAAATTGTAAATGCTTTGACGAAACCCGAGGCGCCCGGAATGCAAACCGTCACCCAGGCGGCTATAAATACCAGGCTCTTGGATTTGTAAAACCACAATTTCCCTCCACGTCTAAGTGCTTTTCTTGTTATCCTGCCTCCTTCCTTTTCACATACTCCTTCCAATGGCAGATCATGAAATCATCGAGATTGAGAGCGATGAAGGGGAAATTGTCGAACAAAGGCCTCGAACAATTGAAGTCCTGTCTCCCTTAAGGAAGAAACCCAAGGTCGACGAAAGAGCTTCCAGTGGAACAAAGGTGAAGAACGTAGCAAGTTTCTTTCTTCCTTTAGTTCCTTTGACCCTCCCCGTTCATGCCTCTCGGCAAGTTAGGCCTTTATCCTTAGAGAAAGATCCTATCACATTCAATTCTCCCATTCTTTTGGGTGATCGACATCCTGGTCGGCAAGCGATGACTATCCCTCGATCAAATGATCGCCATATTGGGTTGGAGAAGCAATCTTGTGATGGGAAGGTTACTCTTCCACCATATGATGATCTTCCTCCCAAGATGGGTGTATTAACAGGTTATGCACCGGGACAGGTAATAATTCTTCTCCCCTTTTGCTGATAATTTTTTGTTAGTATGACTAACTTTTGCAAAAATGCAGGAGGTAGGAGGCTCTAGCGATCAGCCTTCTGCTGCTTCATCTCTTCCTTCCGGACAGACTCTTCTGGAAGAGAAGAATGCCCTGGAGAAGAAGACCGAGGAGATGGCCTCGAAGATTCTGCGTTTAGCAGAATGTTTTGATTGATCCCGAGAAGAGGCGCACCATTTCCGTCGAGAGAGGGACTTCGCTCAGCAACAGCGAGAACTCTCTGACTTGATTAGGGACAATAGTGCGTCTGTTGTTAGGGACGATATAGATAGACTTAGGGTAGTTGCTAATTCCCTGGGGGTTGCCAGTGTAAATCCTACTGACAACAACATGTCCCTTGGGGAACTTTGTAAACTTCTTTCGGAGCAAGTCGATGTTTTGATCGACTGCATCCCTTTTGTATGTAAAGAATGTAAGAAATAAAAGTTCTTTATTTCTCATGAAATATTCTCCACATCTTCTGTGCGAAAATATAGCCATGAACTTTATGTTCGCGATCATTCATACACAGGAAACTTTAGTTCTGCGATCAAAATCACTTTTAAGAAAAAAGCACCGCGACCTGCCCTGATTCCGCGATCAGTTTCAGAGCCGCGGTCAGAACTAAAGTGCGACCAGAGTTGGGACTCGGTCAGGCTGTCGCTCCGATTAGAATCGAAGTTTTAACCTAAAACACGATTTCGATAAAACCATAACCCAATTAGAAATATTCTAGTACGTCAAAAATTGAGTTACATGATTTTTTCGAAAAAATGTTCAAAGTATAAAAAGGAAAAACGCCTTCTGAAAAGTACTGAAAATTTTTCAGTGCTTTTGCACTTCCAGTTTCCAAAACAAAGAAGTCTTTTTGTTTCAGATCTGACGCCTAGTACTTTACCGGGTCCATCAGAGACAGTATCCATTATGGGAAATGAATAAAGCATTCAATGGAATGTTTGAAATGAGCCGTTTACTCATTAATGCGTCGCCTTGGGTCTATAAAAAGAGCAGATGTCTTCTCAAAGAAGCCACACAGCTAAAACCCTCATTATTCCCGCCGCTTAGAACCCTCATTTCCTTCAGCCTTCATCTTCCCCAAATCGCCAGCTTTCCCTTTGATTCTACACCAAAGATGGCGTCCTGGAGCAGATCCATCCACCATTCTGAGGAGAGCCTAATGGCGTTAGAGAAGGAGGAGATCCTTTCTCCGCGGCTGCTCATTAACTGGCAGCCTGCGGAGAAGGACCAAGAAACCCCAACTGTCCAAGAAGGCGAGTTGGTGGTTTTTGAGGAGTACCTGCGTTGTGGGTTCCGATTCCCCGAGAGTCGGTTCCTCAAGGATGTCCTTGAGCATTATGGGTGGGAACTGATCAACCTCCACCCCAACGCGATGCTGATCCTTGCAGTATTCCAGCATCTTTGTGAAGCCTTCGTCGGAATATATCCCAGCGTGGATCTTTTCCGACGATTCTACTTTTCGGCGTGGTCAAAGAGCACCAACGCTGCCGGATGCATCTACTTCCGGCTGAGGGATAAAAAGGAGTATCCCTCCCCACCCCTGCGAGATTCTGTGCATGGGTGGCACCAAAGGTGGTTTTACTGCTCTCCACCATCCGAAAGCAGTTTATGGTTTGAAAACTCGCGACCAGAGAAGTCGAGCGAGTTAGACATTCCCCCGGCGATGAACTCGGAGCTTTCGAAGCATGCCGAGGTGATTCTTCACTTGGTCAATCAAGGATTGACGGCTCGAGATATCATTCGAGACTTCGTGAAGAACCGGGTGAGTCCTCTGCGTGAAAGGGCTCATCCGGCGTGGGAGATTAGGTCCATGGCTGATAGCACCCTGGACTACAGTCAAGGTATTTATTTCTTTGGTGTTGAACTTTCTCCTTTTTGAATTGTACAAATTCTGACTTGAGTTTAGGAACAGTCCTGCCTTCATCCGAGATTGAAAGGCGGACCAACTCCCTCCTTAGGGCCTGCAACTCCGATGTAGAGGGCCCTAAGGGATCACCTCGTCCCCAAAGTCTGATTCACGCCAGCGACGACCTTAAACAGGAGCGTCGAAAGGTACATTCTCTATCTGGCCTCTATTTAAGATCTTATGCATGTCCTGCGTTAAACATTTTCATCGAAAATGTGAATCAGCTCCTAGGAAGGTTTGCCGAGACGACTTTCCCAAGTGAGAACGTAGGTTCTCATGGGAAGCCGACGGTAAAAAACGTGAAGAAGGTCTCCCAAAGACCCAGGACAAAGAGTCCTGCCTCCAAGAAAGCCAGGCTGAATCCTGGGGAAGGGTCTTCACGAAGCATTCCTTCTACCACAACAAAGACAGCGGTAAGATATCGCATCCCTTCTGTTTTACCAAGCACAGATTGGGATCACTTCTTCGTCGTATAGGGAGAGGGGAGCGAGGAGGAAGAGGATGACGTTCCTCTGATCCTTCGAAGGAGGAAGATCGCGGATCTCCCATCCGGCGATGCCCCAAGCTGCCCCGCAGAGACCACTACTACCGAAGAGGTGGTCGTGGAAGATCCTGCGACCACCGAAAATCTTGTGGTCGCGGGTGACCCTCCAATTCCTGAAGCCCCCGAGACTTCAGGACTAGTTGTCTCTGTCCCTCTGGTCGAAAGGATGACCATGGTAAGGATTCCTCTCTGTCATTCTTTATATGGTTCCTTCTGTATGTTTGACAAATCAATGTTCATACAGGGAGAAAAGCTTCTCCCTGTGACTATTGCAAGTCCCAGGGGGGAAAATCCTCCCCCTCTGCAGACGGAGGAGGAGGTAATTGAGCAAAGGCCGGTTGTGGTGGCTCCAGTGACCCAAGAGTTGCCAAGGCCTTCGGATGTACCCCCAGCAGCCAATACGGTAGACCAGGTAAAGACTTTACTTTTTGTCTCTATCTGTTCCTTAGAAATATGCTTATAGCTGAACATATCCAGGGGGGAGCTACCTTGTTTGCCATGAGGAAGGCAAGAACCAATGATGGTTCTTCTTCCCAAGGGGAACCTTCCCTGAAATCCCAGGAGCGAATGGGATTTCAAATAAGGTAAGAACCTTAAACTTGGCAATAATCTTAAATAAAAACTGCTCAAATTGTCTTTCTTGTCAGGCAAAGAAAGACGACACCCAGCTCTTCAACCGCCTCCGGAGGGGTTGAAGCCGCAGCTGGTACAGGAGCTTCTAACGAAGAACGCTCCACCCCTGTGGTCCAGGAAGTCGTCCAGACCGCAGGGGAAAGAATAAACGTAGGGACCCAGTCACCACCGACGACTACTGGGGGTGGCGCCCAGCCGGCACTCCCACCAACTGTCCCTGTAGTGAGCGCATCGGGGGCTCTAGCGAGGATTCCCGCTGAACTGAATGACGCTGTCTTACAAAAGTTTATGAAGGTATAGAAAACCTCTATTCTCGTGCCTGAATTGTACTTAGGACATCTTTGATCCTCTTCTTTGGCATCACAGGGATTATCCTGGCTAATAAGCCATTCGCATGTTGTGATGGCCAGTACAGAAGCCATTCAAAAAGAACGCGACAGCTTGCGCAGGTGAGTATCATTACCCTTTGGTTAGTATGGGTGCATTTTGGTTGTAACTGCCTTGATTTTGCTGCAGAGAGGTTACATTTTTGAAGAAAGAGGTGGCCAGTTCAGTTTCAATGTTTAAGAAACAAGAAACTGAACTTAACAAACTTCGATCAGAAAATGCTGGTAAGCCAATTCCTGATTAAGAAGACTTGAATCCATGATATGCAAATAATCTCCTTTCTCTGTACAGCGCAAGCAGGTCGAATTACACAGCTCAGTCGAGACAAGGAGATTCTTGAATCCTCGATTCGCCACACCGATCGGGCAATCAAAGAGCTGAGCCTCCGGATCTTCGAAAAACTGAAGGCCGTGGCTGATCTCTTGAAGACCGACGTGGCAGAACCGAAGAAAGACAACCTCAGCATAGGTGACTGGACATTGCTGCTCACTGCCCAGGCGGATTCACTGCTCGAGTATCTCCCTGGAGATTCACGGCGACTCGAAGAGGTGATCAGAACTAGGGTTCGATCAGCCGCAGTAGCCGTACTCAGCCGGGTTCGACTTCACCATGGCCCAGATGCAGATCTGAGCGCACTGGTGGGTCCGGTTGAGGTCGAGAGTGAAGAGCTGCTCGATGCAGTCATAGAGGAAGTCAAGCCCCTAGTAGATAGACTCCTGACTGAGCTGGGGATCGAATGATCCTTATTTTTGTATTTAGAAACTTGTATATAATGCAATGTATGTAAAAAATTATTTTTAACAGGAAAATATATATTTCGTATTTTCATAATACGAATTCCATACTATGAGCACATCCCCCCTAGCCCTCGCCTCTGCTTATGAACACTAAAGCCTTAGTGTTATAAGCAGAGGAGAAAATATAAGCATAACGACCAGGGATATGCATATTAAACCAACGACCAGGATCGATATAACATCTAATCTTATTGCGAACTGGTAGCCACTCGGATGACCAAGGACTTACCAGATAACCCCGTATGCGTTGGGAAACGGCTTATTTAGGAGTGACTTATCTTTAAGTGATCATGAGATCGACCAGCGAATCCGATTAGATGGTTGTAATGATCTGACCGTCGGCGATCAGCCCCCAGGTCGAATGCATATGATACGGGCTTAAAGAGAAAAACTCATTGTATGAAAGCAAAACATTTTTTGTTTTGGCAAAAGATGCTAATTGAACAGGAAAAAAGTGATTGGAATACTTACACGTAAAACTTGCGAAGTTGATCGATGCTCCAAGTATTGGACAAAATCCGACCATCCTCCATAGCTAACCGCGCCGATCCTGTCCGCGGCACTGAGACAACAGTATAAGGACCTTCCCATTTTGGGGAGAATTTGTTGCGATTAGACTGGTCTTGAATTTTTCGTAAAACCAAGTCGCCCACGTTGAGATCGCGTGGTCGCACCTTTTTACTGTGATGCCTGCGTAAAGCTTGCAAGTATGCCGCGGACTTAACCAGGGTGCGATCACGCCGTTCTTCTAAGAGGATGAGATCTTGTGCCCGTTGTTCGGACTGATTAATCTGTTCGAACTGATCTGTCCGAATAGAAGCAATACTTACTTCCATGGGCAATACCGCCTCGGCCCCATAGACCAAATGGAAGGGCGTCTCACCGGTGGCGCGACTAGAAGTAGTTCGTAATGCCCATAGAACGGTATAGAGCTCATCTGCCCAAGCCCCCGAGCGGGTCTTAAGGCGATCAAAAACACGCTTTTTAATGCCTTGCAATATTTGCCCATTGGCTCATTCTACGGCACCGTTGCTTTGTGGATGGGCCACAGAAGCAAAGCACACCTTGGTCCCAACCTGATCGCAGTAGTCCAGAAAAAGACCGCTGGCGAACTGAGAACCATTATCTGTGATGAGACGGTTTGGAACACCAAATCGTGCCACAATGTTCTTATGGAAGAACTTTTGGGCGGCTGATGCAGTAATATTTCGTACCGGTTCGGCCTCAATCCACTTTGTAAATGTGTCAATGGCTACGAACAGAAACTTGTACCCATTGACCGCTTGTGGCATAGGACCGACGATATCCATCCCCCAGACCGCGAATGGCCATGCGAGAGGAATGGTTTGCAATGCATAGGTAGGTTGATGAACTTTCCTTGCATGGAACTGACACTGGGGACACGTTTTGACCATATGTGTGGCATCATCAAGTGCTGAAGGCCAGTAGAATCCTTGTCGAAAAGCCTTTCCGACCAGTGTTCGATATGACGAGTGCGCATGTATTTCTCTCAAGAGGGACTTTCCTTCCTCCTGAGATATACAACGCATGAATACCCCTTGAGTACCCTTTCTGTACAAAATCCCATCTATGAGTTTGTACAGACGCGCTTTTCGAATTAGCCGATCACTTTCGGTTTCGTCCTCGGGTAGGGTCCCATGTTCAAGATAGACTCTCAATGGATAAGCCCAATCTTGTTCCTGACCGAGGTTGGTAACGAAGGCTATTACCAGATCATCCTCGACCGAAGTCATGATCGAAGGATGGTCCAAGTGTTCAATGAACACTCCTGCCGGAGCGGATGAGCGTGAGGACCCAATTTTGGATAATTGGTCTGCGAGAATGTTGTCCTTTCGCGGGATGTATTGGACTTCGAAATGACTGAAGTGTTTTTCCAATCTCCTCACTTCCCCCAGGTAATGAGCCATTGTCTCATCGGAGGTGCTGTACTCCTTGTTTACCTGGTTTACGACCAGTTGTGAGTCTCCCCTCACCACTAATCGACGGACTCTGAGGGATTTTGCTGCCCGGAGCCCTGCAAGAAGACCTTCATACTCTGCTGCATTGTTGGTTGCAACAAAGTGTAGTTGAATGACATACTTAAGCTGTTCGCCCTGGGGCGTAACTAAGACTATTCCAGCCCCCGAGTGTTGAAAACTACGGGAGCCGTCAAAGTACATCGTCCAATAATCGGGGCACTTCAGTTCCTCTGCCAACTGCACGGGTGGCTCAGGGTTGGTCCATTCGACCACAAAGTCGGCCAAAACCTGAGACTCAACCGCCGTGCGAGGGGTGAAATGGATCTCAAAGGCACCGAGTTCGACCGCCCATTTGGCAATCCGACCAGATTTTTCTGGATTTCGGACGATATCCCCTAAAGGAAAAGAGGAGGGTACTGTGATCTTGTGTGCTTGAAAGTAATGTCGTAGCTTATGGGAAGCCATCAGTAGCGCGTAAAGTATCTTCTGGACCTCAGGGTAGCGCTCCTTAGAACCATGAAGTACTTCGCTCACATAGTAGACGGGTCTATGTATTCCTCCTCTATCCGCGATCAGAACGGTGCTGACCGCGTGTGGTGTGGCCGCCAGGTAAAGAAGCAACGGTTCTCCTTTGTCAGGAGACACCAATACTGGCGGACTGGATAGATATGTTTTTACCTCCTGGAATGCTTTTTCGGCCTCATCCGACCATGTAAAGTTATGATGCTTCCGCAAGGCTTTGAAGAAAGGTAATCCCCTTTCGCCTAATCGCGATATAAAGTGACTTAAAGCCGCCATGAGACCAGCCAGGCATTGAACATCCTTCATGGTCGAGGGCGACCTCATTTGTTCAATAGTCCTGATTTTCTCAGGATTAACTTCAATGCCCCTGGAACACACAAGGAAACCAAGGAGTTTTCCTGAAGAAACCCCGAAAGAGCATTTCTCCGGGTTTAATTTTATTCCAAAGCGATTCAAATTATAGAAGGTTTCAGCGAGATCGTCCAAATGAGACAATCTCTTGGCACTTTTTACAACCAAATCGTCTACATATGCTTCAAGATTACGCCCTATCTGGGAAAGAAAGGTCTTTTGCATCAAGCGCTGGTACGTGGAACCTGCGTTCTTGAGACCGAACGGCATTCTGATGTAGCAGTATGTGCCGAACGGGGTGATGAAGGCAGTTTTCTCTTCATCGTCTTCTGCCATGCTAATTTGATGATATCCTGAGTAGGCATCCAGAAAACTCATCAGTTCGCAACCCGCAGTGGAGTCGACCAGCTGATCAATGCGGGGAAGGGGAAAGTCATCCTTCGGACAGGCAGAGTTGAGGCTAGTGTAGTCGACACACATGCGCCACTTGCCATTTGACTTGCGGACCATGACCGGATTGGCGAGCCAGTCCGGGTGATCCACTTCGCGGATAAACCCGGTTTGTAAGAGTTTGTCTAAACTCTTCTCGGATGGCTTCCTGTCGGTCGGTGGCAAAACGCCTGAGCTTTTGCTTTATTGGTCGTTGTCCAGGTCGAATTGCTAACCTGTGCTCAATTACTTCCCTTGGGACACCGGGCATGTCGGACGGTTTCCACGCAAACACGTCTGCGTTAGCCCGGAGGAAAGCAACGAGGTCGAGTTCCTATTTGTCATCCAGGGCTGACCCAACCCGAATTGTCTTGGATGGGTCATCTGGGTACAAAGGAACTTGTTTGAGTTTCTCATCTGGTCGAGGAGCAGCCTTGATCGCATCGGTGGCAACGGTGGCGACCTGAGCGTCCCAGAGGGGAAGTTGATCGACCATCTCCAAAGATAGCCGGTCACACGTGAGCACCACGTTGCGACTACCTCGGACCGAAATGACACCTTTGGGGCCAGGCAATTTCCCGCACTGATAAGCATAGTGCGTTGCAATCATGAACTTAGCAAGAGTCGGCCTGCCAAAGATTGCATTATAAGCTGAATCACAATCGATTACATCGAAAGTAACCAATTCTGTTCGGAAGTTGTCTGGTTCTCCCAGAGTGACCGGGAGGACCACTTGTCCCAATGGCATCATGGAGGGGCCTGGGATTATCCCATAAAACGGATGGATTATGGGCTTGATCTTGGAACGGGGAATTTGCATCTCGTCGAGTGTCTTGACCAATAAAAGATCAAGGGAACTTCCCCCGTCAATCAGGACCCTTTCGACTCTCGCGTTACTGATGATTGGGGTAATGACCAGAGGTAGCCTCAATGGTCGGGTTAGCCCCACAGGACAGTCAGCGCGATCGAACGTCAAAGGCATATCCGACCAACGGGGATATTGAGATTCGCCAAGGGATGTCTCCGTTTGGTTAACCTCTCGGCAAAAGGTTTTAAACTGCCTTTTGGAAACGAAAGAGGAAGAACCTCCGAAAATGACATTAACATGATTTTGAGGTACCTGGTAAGCCATTTCTTCGTCTCCGTCGACGTCTCTAATTCCGCACGCCTGCTCTTTAGGCGGTAAGGTTGGCATTGGCCCAGCTCCTTGGTAGAAATCATCCAGTTGTTTCAACCAACTCCTGCAGTTTTTTAGGTCGTGGCCTGCGGAGTTGTGGAGTGGACACCACCTCTTGCCCTCCTGTGGATTAGTTGATTTTTCTGGCTGGTCGGAATCCTGGCCACCAGAGGCAGTTTTACTTTTAAAAGAAGACTTATTACCTTTGGTCGAAGGTGGTTTCTCTGCGACTGCGACCTCACGGTATTGTCCAGAGCGGTTCCTCTTCGACTTCTTTGACTTCCCACCTGGTGAAGACTCCGGCTTTTTGCTTGAATCTTCTTTCCTGGCGTCCTTGAAGCCTGGTTGGGGCGGTAGGTCCCCCTTGTCAACCATTCGGTTCCATTCGACTGCCTCGGCTGCATCGGAATATCGATCAGCCATATCGAACAGATCGGCCACTGATCGAGGAGGGTGGATAAGCAAGTCTTCAGTGAATCTCCGGTATCGAACGGCATGCTTAAATGCCCTGATTACGGAGCCATCAGATATGTTCGGGATGGTATTCCTTACCCCGACAAACCTCTTGACAAACTGCCGAAGTGTTTCGGTCGAAGTTTGCCGCAGTCTATGCAGGTCGTCCTCCTTACCCGGCTTTTGGTAACAGTTTTGGAAATTGCTGAGGATGGCATCGCATAGCATTTCCCAATTGTAGATGGAACCCTCAGGCTGATTAAACAACCAGGTTCTAGCCGGTCCTGCGAGGACTGTTGGCAGGTAGTTGGCCATGACCTTGTCATCGCCTCCTGCTGCTTGGATGGCAGTAATATAGATCTGAAGGAACTCGGATGGGTTCTGAGTTCCATCAAACCTCTCAATGGCCCCTGGTCAAAACTTATCGGGCCAAACGATTGCTCGTAGGCCAGGCGAGAAAGCTTTGCAACCAACGTAAGGACCGTGAACCGTCCTGTGACTTTCGGTTGGGTTTCGAGCAATCTCACGCAATGGCGAGGTTACTCGTGGTCCCAAAAGAGAGTGAACGGGAACTCGATCCCTACTACGAGAGTCCTGCATTCGCCGGTATTTGTCCTGTCGGGACGGTACAGGCGGCGGGTAACTCCGCCGGCCAGAGCCAAAATGAGGACCATCCTGTTCATGGGAATGTGTTACTGAGCGGGAAGAGGCTGTTGGGGTCGCCTCGGATGCGACCTCGTCCAGTCTTTCCGCCAGGATCCTGAAAAAGGCCGATCTCTGCGCATCCGTGACCGTAGGAGGAAAATTGCGCATGACTTTCGCGATAGATCGCAGTCGACCATGGGTACTTCTCCTAGGGGCACCAGGTGTTATTGTTTCTTCATCCACTGGGAAATGCTCCGGTGGTAAAGAAGGAGTCTGGTCACGTCTACGACCACGCGACCGTCGAGAAGAACTCGGGGCAGCATCGTAACAAGTCTGCGCATCTTGAAGAGCCTCTAGGGCAGTTCTGCGTAGTTCGTTGTTCTGTTGCTCGAGATCTTGATCCTCCTTCTGTTTGCGATCTTGTTCTTCCCTGGCAGCCTGTTGATCGGGAGTTTCCTCCGACAGCGCAGCAAACTGCCTAGGGAGAGAGGTCGTCGATGGGGAAAACATCTCGGTTTGTTCCGAGTCGGACTCGAAATCAAAGAGACGGTGGAGGTTATCAGGGTCGAACCTCCCTGGGCTAATTTCCGGGTCACCATCATATTTTCCCTCAGCGGGGTCGTACGATGGGCCGGATTCATCACCTAGCACATTAAGAACCTCTGTGGGTTCTGACCTTGTGCCAGTTACCTCCTGGTCGATTGACATGACTTGGAGAGATGATTCAACCTGTGGAAGATTCTGGCCTTCGACCTCTTCCATCGGAACAGGATCGCTTGGAGAAGGCATTGGTATATGGGCATAATCCTCGAGATCGAAATCGTTCTTGGAATCATATGCTCCAGCCATGTTTCGGCGAACCTCCGAATTTCAATTAGGACGCCTTGAGAAAGGCCCCACGGTGGGCGCCAGCTGTCGACGATTCGGACTCGGGGTCCTCAGCCGAACTTATGCGAAATTTGTAATTGTGAGACCTTTCAAGGTGACCCTCTGGGAAGGTATGCTGAACAATGGTGAACAAGAGCACAGAGAAATTTATACAGGTTCGGGCCCTCGATGGTGGGAGTAAAAACCCTACGTCCTGTTGGGATTTCACTATATGAAATAAAGTTTTACAAACTAACAAGGAGAAAATCTCACAGGTGAAAGTTTTCCCTATATAAGTGCACAAAAGGAAGCTGTGGGAAACTTGTAAGTATTGTCTAATCTAAGCCGTAGACTTGACTATTTGAGCAATCGAGATATCTTGTGTCTTGATTATCTTTTGGGTCTAGTTCTTCCAAAAATCTCTGTCTTCCCGTTTGATGTACTTTGCCTCCTTTTTATATTGGTCGAAAGGGTGTCATATGAAGAAAACTGCATCAAACGGTTGGATGCGGTTGTTGAAGAACCGTTATTAACTTCCACGGAGGTTATTAACACGTGTTAATCATGAATAACCGCATATAATAACCTCTGACGGTTGGTCTTCAACGTGGAGGAATCTTCGGGATGCTTGGAATATCCTGGTATAAAGATAACCGAACAAACTCCAAGCACCTTGGTCGAGAATGTTCTGACCGTGGAATATGGGCTGACCGCGCAACATCCCAGATATTCAGTCCAGTCCGCATATAGCATACGAACTTCTGATCGCACAAAGCTGTCGGCCTGATCGCACGAAACCCGCAACCTGATTGCGTAAAGCTTGCGACCTCATGGTGATGCCCCTCAGAAATAGCCTGAGTTTGCATTGAACCAAATACATGTCTGGTTCGAACCTGTCTTGAACCAAGAGTTTTATTAGAAGTGACCCGGGTGTCAATCCTCGTCAGGCCCGAACCTATATAATTCTTGTGTCTCCTGTCCATTTGTATTTGCGATACTTCTTCTGGGTGTTTGCTAGAAGTGCTTCCCTGTGTGAATCTTAGATCTTGTGTAAGTTCTGCTTGGAACCTTGTTCCAATCGTCGACACTAAGCCTCTACAGATGTTATAGACAGGTAATTCAAGATTTAGTTGATAAAGCCCATTCTCCAATGAGACATTGCCATTAAACATATCATTTAAATAAAAGGAACAACGATTGTTCTTTATTCTAAATTCGTAACCCAGTGTGTCCAAATACGACCCAGATAGAATGCTTTTGCTTATGGCAGGAACATAATAATAGTTATTAAGTTCTAAAACTAATCTTTAAGGTAAATCTAATATAAAAGTTCCAACAGTTAAGGCCGCAACTCTTGCTCCATTGCCAATGCGAAGTTGAACTTCGCCCTTAGCCAAATTTCTACTCTTTTTGAGCCCCTGCATCGAAGTGCAAATATGAACAGCCGATCTGGTATCAAATACCCAAGAGTCGGAAGGAGAAGTAGCTAAATGAATTTCTATAACATATATACCTGAAGGAGTCTCACTTTCATTCTTTTTCTTTAGATCTTCCAGGTACTTCTTGCAATTCCTCTTCCAATGTCCAAATTCTTTGCAATAGAAGCATTCAGTAGTAGGGGTGGGATCTGGCTTGGACTTTTCCTTGGAATTAGGCTTAGTGCTAGAGAACCTTTCTAGAGCTTTGCTTTTTCCCTTAGCCTTGCCCTTGCACCTTCTTCTTAAAGTTTTTTCCTTTTTGAACCATCATTACATTATTTGGATTTTTCTTAATGTTATGTTCCGCTGTTTTAAGTATCCCATGCAATTGGGTCAATGGTTTCTCCAGATTATTCATGTTATAGTTCATGACAAACTGGTTATAACTCGGAGGGAGCAATTGAAGAATCATATCAGTAGTCAACTCTTGGCTAAGGGGAAAACCAAACTTTTCCAAATTCTCAATGTAACCAATCATCTTGATCACATGAGGACTGACTGAGCTCCCTTCTGCCAACTTGCAATCATGAAATTTCTTGGTGGTCTCATATATATCTTTCCACTCTGTCCTGTTCCTCGAATAAGTTTCTAAGAGACACGGCCATGTCATAAGCTATCATGTTCTCATATTGCTTCTGAAGCTCAGAGTTCATGGTGACTAGCATTAGACAGCTAGCATCAAGTGCGTCATCAGTATGTCTTTTGTAAGCATCCTTTTGAGCATGTGGAGCACTAGCGGCTGGTTTATCAGGTATAGGAGTCTCTAGAACATAGTGTTTTTTTATCCTATTTGAGAACAATTCTCAAGTTTCTATACCAATCAATAAAATTTGTTACATTGAGTTTTTCTTTGTTAAGGACATATTGCAAACTGAAATTGTTTGAGGAGCTACCACTATCCATGGTCTACAATGGTAAAGAAATGCAACAATAAAATATGTACTAACTATATATTTTAGAACAAAAAATTCCTCAAGAAATATATATAGTAGGCTAAGATCCATATTTCACTAAGTTCTAGTAAGCTTTGACATCACTGCTAGAAACCTAGTTATTTAGATAAGCAGCTCCTTACTAATTATATCATATATAACTCTTACTTGTTGGGTGTCATCCCATACCATGGCTCCCAACATCATGCCCCAAAGCCCAAAATCATTTTGATGGCCTTGTTAAGTTAAACCAATTCTATGCTTGTGAGTGTCCAACACATATCTTGCTTTATTAAGATAATTAATGGTGCCCTGATTTGTTAGGTCCACCAGGTACGATCAAAATCTTGACAGGTACAACAATTGGAAGGGCATAATAAACACTTAATTTTATGAGTTAAAACATGGCAAAACATCCATATGCATGAAAATAACCATCAGCTTGACGATCTAACAGGTGCAACTTCGACTATATTTAACTTGCGTTGGCAGTAACCTTGACCAAAAAAGACTAGGACTATTTTCGCTCACACCATGAAGGAAAGCATTCCGCTGAGCGGGGCTTATTAAGAAAAACCTTATGATGTGTTCTTTTCTTAGATACCAAAGTTGATAGTTTCTGGTTGTCAAGTATAATTTTTATGTTTTATGAGGGGTTAAAAGATGCCAAAACATCCATATGCATGAAAATAACCATCAGTTAGATGATCTAACATGCACAACTACAACTATATTTAACTTCCGTTGGCAGTAACCTTGGCCAGGAAAGACCGCGACTGTTTTTGCTTGCACTATGAAGGAAAGCGTTCCGCTAAGCGGGGCTTATTAAAAAAACCCTTATGATGTATTCTTCCCTTAGACACCAAAGTTGATATCTTCTAGTTGTCAAGTATAATCCTTCATTTTTGTCTTTTGAAAACAAAATATTAATATTTTTTATAATTAACCATATTAATCAAATTTTTGAACCAATCCGATTGGTTTAAATCCCCTTATGTCAATCATATTAACTCCAATATGAATATCCAGAATAGGCAGCTAATGTCATATGTAGATCCAATCTATACACATATGGTTTAGAAGATCCAATCTATAACCATATGTTTCTTCCAATTCTACTATTGTCATATAAACCCTAACATCACCTCCCTCTGGCCCATGCTAGGATCATTAGACACCAATTCATATTAAAGTCGGCCAAAAACCAGTTCATCACAACACTTGGATGTCAAAACAAACATGAATAACGAAACTTATACAGTAACAGATTGAATAAACAAGTAGATCTAGTCTACTATAACTTCATATATCATATATATGTTATTAATCCAGATCTAATACTACAGGATGGCTCTGATACCACTATAGGAAACAGAGTAAGCAACACTAATAGAATTTCAAAAATTTTTTACTCGAAGGCAACAAATAGTAAATCATAGATTAGATTGTAACCAACAGCGGAAGCAGATTTGGTGAAGCGATCGAATGTTCACAGCAACCGTTCGCGGATCGTCTTGATCAGCGGATGTAGATGACAGCGACCGCTCACGGATCGTGCTAATCAGCGCAGCAATTGCAGCAGCGCCTCTACCGGTATCCACACGTACCGAGATGGAATGTCGTACGATGGTGTGCTAGCATCAATGCACACGACAAAGATTTAGGGGCTATTACTTTAGAGGAGATGGCAGCTATGGGTTTTTGTGATGTTCTCAATGCCCATTATACCTCTCTTTATATAGAGCTATGCAGAGAAATCCTAACAGATTAGGTTTCTTGATGTAATACGGATCTTACCCAAACTCAAGAGGAGTCTAACATTAAGTCTCCGTATCTGATACAAAAACCTCATAACAGACCCAATCTGAATGCAGAAAGAGTTTAACATTAGATCTCCGAGTTTTATACGAAAACCTCATAACAAACCCAATTAAAAAGAGTCTAACATTAGATTTCCAAGTCTAATATTAAGTCTCTGAATCTGATACGAAAATCTCATAATAGACTTAATCCGAATTGCATTGTTCTAACCCGTTAAGTGTGTGACCCTGTAGGTTCATGCATATTTAGTCACGACCCGAGAATATTTACCCAAATTGTAAGTCGATAGTGACCCCTAACAGGACGTAACGACCATCCAAATACACACAAACATCATAATCAACGAACCTATGTAATGTCTTCATTTTGATCCTTTTGTCATACGATACCAGATTAAACCCAAGGTAGGAAATATGTCACCCTTGCACAGTTCAATCATTTCTCCATCTCATAGTGAACTGATCTTTCCGTAGTTGACATTCAACCACAAATGGCATGGCCATGCACTTCTCAATTCATCTATATCGAAGGGCCCAGAGATATCCCTCTCATTATATGAGAGATGCAAATTTTATCTTAACCATTCACATTCCTTCGCATGGCTCATAACATACCCGAATATTATTTTTATCACCACTCAATGAAAAGTAGTGTTTGGTAATATCAAAATATAATACTACACATGTAGGAAACTATGATGGTCTCGGGTGTAAGGATCAATCATAAATATTATTTGAGACCAACTGATGACACTTGAAAGACAAATCCAAACAGTATCTAAAAATGAGTCTATCCAACATTATATTCTCCTATATATGTCTACATTATTAATTTAATATCTTATATCCATGGTTCGTAAAATATGATCATCAATCAATATATATGCTAATCCATTAATCAATAATATCCTATTTAAAGATAATGGATCAAGGATTTTATAGAATAATATCATCAAATAAATTTAGAGTTTCGCGAATAAATCACACACTTGTTGATCGAACTAAGATGATAATTTATTCAAAATAAAATAACACATTATTCAAATGTTCATAAATATAACAAAAATAAATATATCTCTGTGATTTTCTCTGGGATATATCACTAACAAAAATATATAAAAATTTTCACTTAGCCCCTCAACTATTCATTATTTATTAATTACCCCCTTTTGATAATTTTGTAGTTTAATCCCTGTTGAGATGGCTTTCAATCTCCTGCTTCTATCATGAACATCGGTTTCCGATCAAACCATCCTTAAAACTACACTATAGATGCCGTTTGTAAGGCATGGCAGGAGATGCGATTCCAAGCAAAGCAATAATAAGACAAGAACAATGCATGGGACTAGCAATACAGCCAGGCATGGATGATTGCATTCCAGACTGGAAAAGAGAAAATCTCAAGAACAACGGTCGTCCATGTGAATGTGGGCCCCACCACCCCCACACTACTACGAGCGCAACACAACAATGCCATCGCACTCCCAGCGAGGTCCAGCAATTTTTTTAGCCGTTGTGGAGAAGAACCGTTATTATAAGGGGGGCGAGAGGGAGATCGGGAGAGAAGGGACAGACGCCGCCCCTGCGAAAGAAGAGTGATAGATATATCGACATGGCTGCCATGGCTAGAGTCCCATTCGGTCTCGTCGCCGCCGCCGCGGCCCTCGTCTTCGCTCTCGCCGTGCCGGCGGCGGTGGCTGCGCAGGCCCCCTCGCCGGCGCCCACCAGCGACGGTAAGCTCAAAGTTCTCTTGCATCATTGTATACTAGGTGCACATTGTTCTATTTTGTACTTTTTTTTTGTTCTGTCAATGATAAATGGATCTGATCCTGGCTTCTTAGCCTCACAAACAACAGTTTTAGAATTTGAGATATACGGTGATAATAGGAATCCAAAGAAAAAAATGAAAATTTTCTTACATACGACGAAACTTTGGTGTAGAATATAATCTAACCCTGATTTTTGGATTTTTTTTATAGGAGTTATGCAATTATCTCCGTGCCAAAAGAAAAACTAAAATGCAATTTTATTGTAGTCTATACTATCATAACAGTAGAAAAAGATTATTTTTTTCCATTCAGTGGCATGTAACGTCAAGCAAAAAATTTTCAATGCTATCTACAAAATTGTTCAAAACTCATTGATAGATTGCAAATTGCGCCAAAATTTAGTGATATAACAGAAATTTCTCTAGCGAAGAATTTTTTTTAGTCAAAACGGGTACGTACTAACATATCAGGACTGAGTTTGCACTTGATGTGATACTATCTAACCTTTACCTGAGCCTAGTTTACTTCTTGTTGCCTTTGTTCTCTCTCAATAGTGTCAACAAAATGACATTTTTTCTTCAACATGTTCAAACTAATTTTTGTTTTCTTTTGTTTTGTTGTTCAGGAACATCAATTGATCAAGGGATAGCTTACCTGCTGATGATTGTGGCACTGGTGCTCACATACCTCATCCATCCTTTGGATGCCTCCTCCCCTTACAAGCTCTTCTGATCATACGTTTATTTAGATAGCATAGTTTTTTCTTATATTTTTTTTGAGATGGAGGTTGGATGCATTTGGTTTGGATTCTTTTGTTCATTTTTTGTCTCAATCTATGGTGCATATGCAGGGTGTGGTGATTGATTGATTGTTTGTTCTGCTGGTGCCGTGAAACCACATTGTATTGGATTTGCTTGTGTGTATAGTATCTATGTACATGTTTGCTTCAATGCTTCTCATGTTTTTATTTACATGTTTGCGGATGGACCGACTGGTCCACAAACGTGGTTTAGTTTTATACCGAGAGTTTACAATGAATTCGGTGTGTGTATAATATTTAAAGAACCAACCACATTAATTCTGTCTAAGTTAACTCAAAGCATGATGAACTCATGTCTTTGTCTCCGTGGGATTTATTGTTTCATTTGTGCATCAATATTTAGAACATTTACATGTTTGCCAAGGCCTGCATATCACCGCTCAAATTGGATGACCCAAGTTGTCCATGTGTATGGTTTAATCTTATATTAGGAGTTTGTGGTGTATTTGGTATATGAGTCAGTGTATGTGAGTTACTGTGCACGTGTCGTTCAACTTGTGTGGGAGTATAAGAAAGTGTGTTGGACTCTTGAGCATTGAAAATGGTTTCAGAGCCTACTGTTGGCCTAATCGTATTTCATACTTATGTGCGTCAAGCTACACCATATTATGCTTGGGTTGGTAGGTGGGGACGAACGAGTAGGTAGGCAAGTCATCTGAGGAAGCCGATCATGGTCATCTGCAGTCAAAGGTGGTATACAGTTATGTGTGGACTGACGAGGACATCAGGTCCTGGGAAGGGGTGTATATGAAACCCCAACCCATTTTTAATGGCCTGAATGGTCTATGAAGATGGTTTAGGTTTATATTAAGAGTTTAGGATTGAGTTCGAGCTCGGCTCGATAAGGTTCGGAAAATTGATGTAGTTCAAATATGCAATATTTGTAAAGTTCGAATGGCCTCGGTTTGTAATGATCTCGAATGGGCTTGGCTCGTGATGAGGGTTTGATATGCACGGCTCTTATTGAACTTGAATAGGCTCAAATATGTTATATTTGTCTGTTTGTAATATACACAAATATATTCGAGTCTTATCAAACCAAACTTGAGCGAGCTCGATTGAGCTCTGGCTTGCTCGTGTTTTCACTTGAGCTTCAGTTTAGATTCGAGTTTGGCTCATTTAAGATTCAAGTCAATCTCAAATAAATAATTCACGAGTTTCGATCTTTTGATCCGACTCTACATCTAATCATTCATTAGACAGATCTGATTGAGGAGATACAAAGGGAAACTATACTATCATAACTACCTTGTTTTATTCCAGTTTAGTAACAATTATTCTAGCTTAATAATCCATAATAACTTTAATACATGCTAAAAAGTCATACAAATGTTAATCACTCGTCTAATCAATCATTAGGCGGGGCTGGCTTGTAGAGGAATGTAGGGGGCTGCGTTTCCACATGGGTTAGCTCCAGGTCCCTTCCGTATCTATCGGCCTAGGTCCAAATTTTGATCCAGGCAACCAAAGAAGAGCTTACTACATGCCATGGGCCAGGTCAAGAAGCTTGGATCAAATACTCCCTAAACGTATTTCTATTGTACATTTTATAAATATACAATCATATCCCAATCCATTTGTTTCACAAGTTAAATGTCTTCCTGATAAACAATTACTTATCTCATAAGTCATACTCTAGCCTTCTTAGATTATAAGCCAAAAAGAAAATGATTTATTATTCTATAAACTAGGCGTGCCAAACACCCCCATCCAATTACCAATAGGAGCCAAACATTATTAGTTGACCAAATTTTGCTACAAATCAAACATATTCCGACTTCAATTTGTGGTTGTGAACTAGATCTATCCAAAATACAAGCTGAGTCGTCAAAAAACCCAAATCCTTTTGTGCTAATTGGGTTCTGCCTAAAGAGCACCTAAACCGAGCCAACCCTGTATGGTGCATTTTACACTATAAATAACAATTAGATTGAAATCGGGCCTAGCCAAACCCGGGCCCTGTTCAGCCACTAGGTGTCAGATTCAAAGCCTATCTCAGTCATATGGGCAATAAGCTCGGGCCAAAATCAGGCTTGGGCTTGGGTGGGGCTGGCTCGGATGTGAACCTTTCAATGCGACTTAACATTCACTTCGAAATGGCTGAGTTGGATAAAATGAGAAGGCAAGAAGGTAATTTACTTGACCTGTAATCCAATTGATATCAACTTGCCACTATATTTGTAGATTGATTCTATGTTCATGCACTTAGAGAATCTGCATTATACACTGAAGTTTAAACGAGACATTTATTATTATATTTGTTCCACATTCACCAACATTCATATTATTCTTCTGAAATAATACTTAAATATATGAATCTTCTCATTTATTGAGAGACTCCGGAGATAAACCAAATTTCTTTAATATCTACAAACAAATAGGCTTCTAAATTCTGATCGGCCAATCAGTTAATGTTCATGTCATCTCAACTCTGTTCTCACTATAATTGGGGGAGTGAGTGGGTGGGGTGAGCAGGTGGGTAGGGTGAGGGTAGGTGTGTGCAAACTAAGACAGTAGGGTTACCTCTTTGGCAAAGAGGTGGCGGCAGCAGTTGTGGCAGTGGTAGCCATGCTCAAAGTCGTCATCATATCATCCTAGCCTGATGTTGTTGCTCAAGCCCAACACGAACACCATTGGTTGCTACTCCAATCTGATCAATACTGTTGGAGAACAAGAAAAAGAATGTTTGAGAGATCTTTCGCTGAGTTACTGTTCATCCTATAAATTTTATATTTATTTTACTTTTGTTGTAAACTACAAGGTCGTTGTGATGCCTACATGGTATAAATCCACACAAACAATCACAGAGAGAGTCAAAATGTAGAGAGAATAGTATATATAGCTCTTTATTCGATTGATCTCTCTTTACAGGATAATAGTTTTATATACACATCAGCTAGAGTTGTCATATGGGTAGTTTCCGTAATGTCAATATGGAGATAATTATCCATTTACAATACTCTCCCTTGAACATTATCACGACATGCATGTGCCTCGTTAAAACTCTGCCGAAAAACTCAGTGGGAGAAAACGGTTGGAGAAAAGAATACATAGCAAACGTATTATTTGTGTTGCACATGTTGTCTCATTAAAAATCTTCAATCAAGAAAACCTAATAGGAAAAAACTTAATTAAGGGGAAAATAGTACAACATCGATCTTCATGATCTAATTGTCTTGATCTTTAGGATTTCAATAATTTTAAATAAGTTGAGTAGTAAAACTTACTTAAGGACCTTACGGGTTTAATTTGGGTCAAGTCCTTCGGGGGTCTAAAACCCATAATTAAATTTTAATATTTACTCCCCCTGAAGACAATGGTCTTCTTAGCCTATGCACTCCTATGTCGTAGACATATTTTTCAAAAATAGATGTAGGCAATGATTCTGTGAATAAATTTGTTAGATTGTCACTAGATCTAGTCTTCTGAACATTTATCTCACCACTCTTTTGGAGCTCATGAGGATAAAAGAATTTGAGAGAAATATATTTTGTCATGTTACCTCTAAAATATACACTACTTATTTGTGCAACAAACAACATTATCCTCATATAGGATATTAGGGGTATTTTTAATTGCAACGTCACATAATTGATGGATATGACGTATCAGTTATTTAAGTCATGCACATGCATGTGAGGTTTCATATAGTGCAATTATCTCTGAGCGGTTTGTAGAAGTTGCTACCAATGTCTGTTTAACGTACCTTCAAGAAATGATTGTACCACCATAGATAAACACATAACCAATCTAGGACTTGACAATGTGGGGATCATATAGTGAGCTTTTTGATTGGGGATGCAATGTATCTTTGTAGCAAATTTACCACGAATGCATTATTAAGTTTGGTGCAATTTGCGAGATACAACATTACTACTATGGTACTCAAATAAATAACTTATGGTCCCAAGATTTCCTCTTTATTTTCTTTGGGTCTAAGTGGGTTTTTATCCGCTTCTAGGGAATTTATGACCATTGATGTGCTAAATGAATGAGACTTGTCCATATTGAATATTTCTAGAACCCTTTTCAGGTAGGTTGATTAGTGTAAATATTCCTTCAGAGAGATGTTTGATTTGCAAGTCAAGACAATATTTGGTTTTACCTAAATCTTTCATTTCGAATTTTGTCTTTAGGTATGAGCTAATTTCCTCAATTTTTTTTATGGTTCCAAAAATATTTATGTCATCAACATATACTGAAATAATACAGAAATTATTCGATAACTCCTTTATGAACACACAAGGACAAGTATCATTATTAATATATCTCTTCTTCAGGGGGAATTCACTTGGTTGATTGTTCTACATTCTATCTGATTGTTTCAGGTCATACATCGACCTTTGAAATTTGATACTATACATATTGTGATTTTCTTTCACTTCCAAGTTAGGGATTTTGAGTCCTTCAGGGACTTTCATATAGATGTTAGAATCTAGTGACATATATAAATATGCAGTCACAACATTCATTAACTACATATTTAAATTCATACATGCTATCAGAGATATTAAGTAGCAGAATGTGATTCCATCCATAATGAGAGGATAAGTTTCCTCATAATCAATACTGTGTCTCTATGTGAACCTTTGGGCTACCGATCTCGCTTTATATCTCACCATATTATTTTTCTCATTCTTTTTTCTTATAAAGACCCATTTGCATTCTAAGGGGATAACATTTTGTGCCATTCGGACTACTGGTCCAAAAACTTTTCTTTTATTTAGCAAGTGTAGCTCAACCTCAATTGTTTTTTTCCATTTGATCTAATCTGAGCACTTCCGGCACTCTACTATAGATTTTAGTTTTGGATCTAGATTCTTATTTGAGAAAATTTGAGCAATCATAGAGGCAAAATAGTTGTCGACAACTATAATGTTTCTATTATATGTCTCTCCCATGTCCATGTTATTCGTAGATATCTCATTGTTAATATTGGCCTGACCTTTGTGATTTTTCAAAATGATAGAGTCTGGTTGTTCTGCAATTCCAACATTATGTTGTGTACATGCTAAGTTGCTGGGGTTCGCATCTTTAGGATGAACCTATTGAGTCAATCTTCATTATATTGATTGTTTTGGTGATTAATGACAAACTTAATTATGAGATTAATGTGTTTGATGAGTTTATATCTCTTAGTCTTATTTGGATTTTGAGATGTTGACAACGAAGATTATCTCAGAGAGGATGCATGATCGAGCTTCCTCAAGCATGGACAAGCTCCACCAAGATTAAAATTGAAGATCAAGGATCTATTTCCTAGGATTTTACCAGTCTTGGTGTTTGAAGATGGCCGAATTACTAGATTTTTATTTCTTAGTTCTGTCCATACTATAAAGAGGAGCTTTGGATTACTAGTTTGATGGTATATCATGTGGGAAGCTTAAATGCATGCATCATTCATTCACTAAATCATCAAATTTTTTTGAGTTGATTTAGATGGTTAGTAAAGGCATCGGTGCTTAAATTTACAAATTCAACTTGGGTGGAGGCTTTCAAGTGGCTACATTGAATGTTTTATATTTTCTGGAGAAAATCTAGGCGAAACTAGAGACGAGGATTGTTAGCTATTTTTTTGGCCTCCATGGTCGTGATAGCGTCACATGGTCGCACATGACTATGGCCGCGGCCCTCCTTATAGTTGCCAAAGGCCGAAAGGAAGAACGTTGGGTATTCCGAGGGCATTCTAGATATAACTCAAAACTCATACTCATTTCGCGCAAAATCAAGGCATTCGTTATCTTAAAACCTATGTCTTATGTTGTATTCATGGATTGTATGGCTGTAGAAATAATCCCCACGACCATGCTCTCTCGTAGATACAAGAACTAATCCTAGCACCGTGGTCGTAGTACGGCGCGATCACCTCTTGAACATTGCCTCATCATGATCTTTATGATTATTCCCGAGATAATCATAAATCCCTGACAAGGTAACCCTCGAAAGAGGTTAAGACGATAAGGCGGTTCCACGACGACCAAGTCAAGATTGCCAAACCGCCAAGTGCCTATGAACTACAGCCACCATCACACCCACGACCTCGCAGCTTCCACATCGGGGCGATTAAGAGAGATCGTGGGGCGTGTCTTCAGGAGAACAACCGGCAACCTCTTCGGCAAGTATAAGAAGACCTTCAAGGGAAGGATCAAGGGGACGAATCGACGGCAAAGAGAAGATTAGGCTTAGCAAAGATAGGATTAGCTAGCTATACTTTGTAACGACCTCTCTTTGTAACTCTTTTTTCATATAGTCAATTATACAGGACGTAGGGCAATTACTCAGATTAAAGGGGGCTTGAACCTGGATAATTCTCGCTCCCCGTGCCTTTTGATTCATTGATACCTTGAATGTCTTGCGAATTTATCTAATTGGCCTCATACCTTCTAACTCCCTTTCTCGCATACACTAGTACAGAAAAGTTTTCTTCTAACGGTAAAAAATACACTTCTACTAACGATTTTTGTACCGTTAGAGATAGACACGATAGAACAAGACATGTCATTTTCTAATGGTAAATAACCGTTAGAAGAAGTGCACTATTTTAACGGCATTTTTGGTGACAACCGGTAGAAAAACAGTTCTAGTCTGACGGTTAACTAGCAATATCAGTTAGAACGTGTCAATATTTTCTAACGATAACGAGTACCAAACCGTTAGAAAAAAAATAATATTCTCATGGTTGTGAATGAGTTTATCGACAGAAATACTTACACTCTTCTAACGGTTAATTAAGAGTGTACCGTGAGAAAAAAGGATAGTACTCTCACGGTTGTGTACAAGTTTACCGGTAGGAAAAGTTACACTCTTCTAACGGTTAATTAAGAGTGTACCGTGAGAACAAGTGACAGTATTCTCACGGTTGTGTATGAGTTTACCGTCACAAAAACTAACGCTCTTCTAATGGTTAATTAAGAGTCTACTGTGAGAAAAAATGATAGTACTCTCACGGTTGTGTATGAGTTTACCGGCAGGAAAAGTTACACTCTCCTAATGGTTAAGTAAGTGTGTACCGTTAGAAAAAAAAATAATATTCTCACGGTTGTATGGTAGTGTACCGTCAGAAAAAATTAAATCTTCTGATGGTTAATGAGGAGAATACCGTTAGAAAATGTTGTTGTTTTTTAACTCTGTTTGCTATTTAGCCATTAGAAGAGTACATTCACAATACAGTACATTCACATATACAGTACAGATTGAATACACAATACAATACAGATGCTAATAAGGGTACATTCACATATACAATTTATTCACATATATATGAACCAATACAAATTGCAATCCAATATGGACAAATCCTAACCAATAAGACTATATATAAACAATCTATGCACATAGTACACGAAAAAGAGAAAATTGACCATTAGAAGAGTGTAATTACTTCACTGGTAGCACCAGCAGCCTCCGTTGTAACCACAAGCTCAACCACAGTATCGCTCAGGGCAGGAACACCTGCTATGGCAGCTCCTTCCCCCTCGACCATGGCGGTCTCCAATTCACTTACCATGATAGCTACGACCACAGTCGAGGGAGTCCTGTCCATTTCAAGCACAATTGGTAAAACTGTTCCTAACTACACACTGCGACTTAGCTAGAGAGTACCATTTACCTAATGCCAAGCCCCAGAAGATTTTGGGAGCTTGACCCCCCACTTTGGGGAGACAACAGTGAGGATAGTGCCTTGGGTGTTGGTTTCCTCGGCGGCTCAACTAACCTCCTCCTTCGAAGGATTAGAGGAGTCTCGTCGTCCTCCTCCTCGCTTCCTTCCCCTTGTACAGGCAAAACATAATTCCCCATCCCTCTTGTTGGGGTGTAAGAGGTAGAAATGTTTACCGCGGCCGTCCTCGCACCGGTCGCAGTCGCCTTGGACGAAGCTACCCTAGCATCCGTCAACTCTTTCGCCCTGCTGAAAGCTGGAGCCTTGGGTTGTTTAGACTTCGGGGGTCCTCTTTGCCTTTTTTGAGGAACCACCAGAAGGACCTTCATCACCCAGGGGCCTCTTCGTCCCCGCCACTTTGCCCATGACCAACTACACAAACCAAGATGTTTATTGTTTGGACTTAACTCAACGGCATGACTTGTCCCAGTTTGTCAAACAAAGCATACCTTTTTGCGTGCCTGTAACACTTCATCGGTGCTCTCGACAAGGCTCTCCAGCCTTGATGCACTTGGGTCGCCTTCCTCAACTGAGTTAAAAGCCTTCAACAGATAGCTGGCCCTAACCGCGACATCAGAAGAGGACAACTCTGGACAACGCTACATGTTCACCAATGCATCCAAAGTGACAAAACAACGAACAAGTGACCTGTCAACGTACCAGGGCTGCCATCCCTCATAGCGTCTTCCTTGGCCTTAATCTCCCACGCGGGGTGATCCCTCTTCTTTAAAGGACTGATCCAATTTTTTTTACAAAATCGACGATCACGTCCCGAGTAGTCAAGCCTGTAGGATCAAGGATGCCGACTAGAGGGGGGGTGAATAGGAGGCTTTTAAAAACTTCAAATGAAAACAAGTTTTTGCAACAAGAAGAACCAAAAGCAATTTATATATTGAAAAGACAAGATAGAGAGAACAAACACCGATTTTTACCGAGGTATCGGAGACTCGCCCAGTCTCCACTAATCCTCGTTGAAGCACTCAAGTAAATTGAGTCTTGCTCCAATATCCACAAAGGATATTATCAACTAGTGGTTGCTCCTTGTCTACTCCGGAAAGGCGAGCAGCGATGCTTTGTACAACTTTGCCGAGCCTCTCCAACAATCTCCGAACTGGAAAGGTCAACGGCCACGCCTCCAAACCGTCTAGGTGAGGGCACTCACCAAGAGTAATAGGCAACAAGGTCTTCTCTAGACCTCCAAACACGCACCGAGAAACTATGAGTATGCAAATGCAATGAACTGAAACGCTCGGTGGATCAGAAAACACTCGACTTGATCAAAAGATCAATATTTTGTATAAAACACTAAAGCTAAAGAGTGATTATGACTAGAAGGCTGCTTGTTGTGTAAAACACATGCCCAAAGCCCCTATTTATAGCCTCAAGGATCAAAAGAACCGTTGCAGCTAGGGCTGAAAATCAGCAACACAAACTGACAGTCAGTTCATCTAACTGACAGTCAGTTACGTACACAACGGCCGACAAAATTTACGGATAAAAAATAGCTAGCTGTTTGTGGTCATTTAAGGAAACTTGAAACCCCTAACTGACAGTCAGTTCGACCAAAAACATCGACCAGATAAAAGAAAACTCAGATAAAAACAGCTGTGGTCGAAACCCCAACTGACAGTCAGTATGGGCAGACTGACAGTTAGTTTAGTACAAAAAGTTTTGGTCTGAAAAACACTCTCTCTGGATAGTTGTCAGTTAACACAAACTGACATTCAAACTGACAGTCAGTTAGGCAAACTGACAGTCAACATGAACAAAAATAGCTATAACTTTAAATCCAGAAGTCCAAATTGAGAGTTTAATAGCTTGTTTGAAAGATAATTTTAAGGGCTACATTTTTGTCAACAGAAGAAAAAACCAGATCTGCCTAGATCGTTCTAGAAATTTGAAAAACTCTTCTAATGTCAAAAACTCAACTGAAAATCCAAATCTTTCAAACCAAAATTCAAATCAAATCCATCCGAAATGAATGCAATGCAATGACCTAAGTTTCTCGGTTTATGTTCTAAATGTAGAGAGGACTTTTGCAACCCCTCTTTATAGTACGATTAAAACTAAATACAATTTTTCTAAACCGATCAACTCCAAACACCGGGATCGATAAGAAATAAAATCACGGATTACCTTAGGTCCTTTGCGTTTCTGCGACTTGTGTCTCGTTTTTATTCCTTGCGACTTGTGCTTTTATATCCTTTGTGTTGGGTTCGTCCTGTTCATCTCGCATATCTTCCCGAACAAGCTCTGTATCAAAAATCTCAAATTCATCTCGCATATCTTCCCGAACAAGCTCTGTATCAAAAATCTCAGAAGCACAATTAGTCTGAAACACTTTGTTTTCATTAATCATCAAAATTAGGGTTAGGCATAAAGGCCTAGATGCAACAAAGCCCGCATCTATGAGGCACCTCAGCACCTGGGCTTCTCAGCACCTGGGCTTGCTTCTTCTGCTCTTCGTCAAGGGCAGGGGCAACATCTTTCTCCTTGCTCTTCTCTGTCCGCCGATCGGCAAATCAGAGATGACTTTCCTCCGGTGCGGTGCAGTAGAACCACCTCTGGTACCACTTGTGCACCGAATCGCGTAGAGGAAAGGGGAGAAAGTCCTTCTCCTGTAGGCGAAAGTAAACCCAACCCGGCGCGGCCGTGCCCTTAGACATTGCCAAGAAGTAGTATTGGTGAAATAGAGCCACATTGGGCAAAACCCCCAAAAACGCCTCGCACAAATGTTGGAAAGTGACGAGAATTAACACAGAGTTGGCATTCAAATTCACCAGCTCCAAATCGAAATGGGCGAGAACCTCCCGCAAAAAATCGCTCTCTGGAAGATGAAAGCCACAGCGTAAAAAGTCCTCAAACATCACCAGTTCGCCCTCCCGCACTACAGGGCTCTCTTCGTTCTCCCCAGCAGGCCACCATGGTATTAGCGACCTGGAGATAAGATAACCATCAGCTTACGCTAGCAAACTCTCCTCGGATCGATGACTGGATTTTGTCTAGCACGTCATCAAGATGGGTTTTGATGGAGAAACAATGACGGCTGTGACCTACGGCTCAAACAGGAACTTTGCAAAACTTGGATATTTCGATGAAACTTCTGTAAGAAGCTAGGGCTTGAGACGAAGGGTTTTAAAACCCACTTCCCTCAGTTCCTTCACTACGGTTCACGCCGCGCGGCAAAAGGTGTTTTTCACATTAAATGCAAATCGAAACAAACCTGACACGCGCACTCAGTCCCGTGGGTATTCAATAGGAAGTCGAACAGACAAGATGCCTTTTCAAAAGCTGAAACGCCTTTTTCAAAGGGAAAACGCCTTTTCCAGTGAAAAGAAAGTCTTTTCGCTTCAATTTCGAGGAATAGCAGATAAAGATTGCCGCTCTCATGGTCGCGTGTGACCACGCTGCGATAATCATGTCATGATCGTGAGTCATTCCGTGAGCGCACGCAGCACACATACCTTTCTATGATCACGATAGTCATTCCATGCTCACACACGACGCGCATACCTCCCTATGGTAGCCAAAAGCTAAGGAAAAAGATGATGCAGCGGACTAAGGAAATACTAGATGGCATTCATAAACAAAAAGTGGTGTCTATTGCATAACATGAGAAAAATTATATATAAAGGGCCATACTAAGGATTAGCTTTAGCCCTAGTTGTATCTAGGATGAAGTCAGTTTGACTTGCAGCCAGGACGAAGGACTCCTCCAGTGACAATTTGTCCTTCTTAGGGTCAACCACGTACGCTTCAAGGAGTCCCGCGACCTCCCTCAATTTTGTGAGGGTATCCTTCATGGTGAGACCATAGCCGGCAATAGTTACATTCGCGGTGTGCTTCTCCTCGCGCACAAGCTGCTCTTTTTGTTGAGTAAGCCTTGCGGTCTCCCTGGCCCAGTCAAAACTTGCCTTCAAACGCTCAACACATTTGAAGAAGTCATCCAAGTTGAGCCCCCACCGGTTGTACTTCTCCCTAAGGAATTTGTGCTCCTCCTGGAGGGCCCGCAGCTCAACCTTGACACTGTCCAGCTCTTCCCCGGATTCACGGCTCTGCATGACATGATCAAACTTACTCCAAGGTAAGAATCAACTATGTAGGATAAGCCCAAAGGTTAAGAGTTCTTACTGAGGAGGACAAGGGCAAAGCAGTGGCAGCAGAGCCAAAGGCTTCCTCATCCTCCGTCGAGAAGGGAGAATGAGGCGAAGCTTGTCTGGCCATGGGCTGCACCTGAGCCGCAGCTCCAGGGAATGCTCGGGATGAAGCTTGGTATATAGCTAGCTCATCAAGCTACATCGGCCTCTTCGACGAAGATCCCCCAGATGATCCAAGATCATCGCCACCGCGTTTCCTAGAGACAGTCGGGCTGTCAAGCAGCTGCATAAGACAAAAAGCCTTAGAGAAAACTGCATCTCAAGAAGAAGTTTGCTCCAATCTACCAAGAGAGGATTACCTCTTGAGACAAAGACGCAACACTGGTTCCTCGCGCTCTCAAAGCTTCAACATTCTCCTCCCCAACCTCCTCGGCAATTCGGTTCGGGGATGCCATTGTGGCTCAGAGGGTTTGAAGATGAAAAGGTTTTGAGACTTAGAGAAATTTACGGAGGAGTTGAAAATTCCATGACAGGGGAACAACTATTTATAGACTCACTCAGGCGACACTTCCACTTCTCGGCCTTGGGCATGGTGTGAAAACCTCGAGATCCTCCCTAGTGCCTGCAGCTCACTCCCCGAGATGTATCGAAGCTATCACTGGTGTAACACAACACGGGAATTCAAAGCGACGGAGCACTGTTAAGAATTCGAAGCGACACACCATTAAAGTGGGCCTTTGTCACTTTGAATTCGAGGGCTAGCTGACGAGGATTGTTAGCTATTATTTTGGCCTCCATGGTCGCACATGACTATGGCCGCGGCCCTCCTTATGGTTGCCAAAGGCCAGAAGGAAGAACGTTGGCTGTTTCGAGGGCATTCTAGATAGAACTAAAAAATCATATTCATTTCGTGCAAAATCAAGGCATTCGTTATCTTAAAACCTTTGTCTTATGCTGTATCCAAGGACTGTATGGTCGTAGAAATAGTCCCAATGACCATCCACTCTCGCAGATACAAGAACTAATCCTAGCACCGTGGTCGCAGTACTGCACGATCACCCCTTGAACATTACCTCATCATGATCCTTATGATTATTCCCGAGATAATCATAAATCACTGACAAGGTAACTGTCGAAGGAGGTTAAGACGATAAGGCGGTTCCACGACGACCAAGTCAAGATTGCCAAACCATTATGTGCCCATGAACTATGGCCACTATCACAGCCACGACCTTGCAGCTACCACCTCGGGGCGGTTAAGAGAGATCGTGGGGCGTGTCATCAGGAGAACAATCGGCAACCTCTGCGGTAAGTATAAGAAGGCCTTCAAGGGAAGGATCAAGGGGACGAATCGACGACAAAGAGAAGATTAGGCTTAGCAAAGATAGGATTAGGTAGCTACATTTTGTAACAATCTCTCTGTAACTCTTTTTTCCATAAAGTCAATTACACAGGATGTAGAGCTATTACCCATCTTAAAGGGGGCTCGAACCTAGATAATTCTCGCTCCCGTGCCTTTTGATTTATTGATACCTTGAACATCTTGAGAATCTGTCTAAGCCTCATACCTTCTAACTTTCTTTCTCGCATAAGATCGACAGAGGTACCCAGAGTTGCAATCGTTGACAACTAGGTCTTTCCATGTTGAGAAAATTGTAGTCCTTTGAGTCAGCTTTCCAATGAGTCAAGGAGTACCTAAATTTAATGTCTAGATTAAAAGTTATGACAATTTTACCAAAAGCTGCACAAACTCACCCGAATCGTCTGATAGAATTTTTGATGCATTGAACTGTGTGGAAGATTGTCTGGGACATTTTAACAGTAAGGGTGAAATTCGAGTCTCAAAATTTTTGTATGCACTGGACTATCTATTAGTGTTCTGGATTGTCCGATAGTAATTTGAATTGCCCTCAACGGCTAGTTTTGAGGTTTGCCAGTAGTCGTCGCAACTACTCCGAACTAACCGGTAGTGATCCCAAATTGTCCACTACAGTTGTTTTTAGCCTATTGTTTTGGAGTGGCTAGAATTTGTTGTGGGGTTATAAATAGATGGCTTATGGCTTTCATCTGTATGCTTTTGCACCAAAATTCATTGATATATAGCCAAGCACACTCTAGGGCATTCAACTCTCATGTGTTGCATTAGAGTGAGATTATCTAGTGAATTCATTTGCATTAATAGAGCATTCAGTGAGTTGAGAGTCTTGTGTGCATTTCTTCTCACGTGTTTGAGTTTCCTAGAACTTGATTAGTGTCAAGTGAAGATTTTGAACTTATTACTCTTGCTGATCGCCGTCAACTAGACGGTCGAGGGAGGCCAGAGATCTCTCCACCGACGAAGATTGTCGGAGAGACCCGATAGTATTGTGAAAAACTTGGTGCTCGCCTATCCAGAGTAGAAAATGAGCAATCTTAGTGAATATCGAAGTGAGGCTCACTTTGGCTCCAGTTGATAATATAGCTCCAATTGATAATCCGTTTGTGTCGATCTAATCATTTTGGCTTCACGATTCCAATGGTTCAAATAGATTGTCAATCCAAGTTATAGATCAAAAGATATCGATGCCGGAAGAATTGAAATTTTTTTGTACAAAACATTGAATCTGAATTAATAAAAGAAATTTGAAAATTTACTGTAGCACACTAGGAGTGCGATAGACTCTTTTTTTGGCCGAACTCCTGCTGCTATGTGTCATGTCCAGATTCATCCGCACTAATAAAAAGGATTATTCTTGTTTAAAAAAGTTATTTATATAAACAAAAGTCTTGAATCGATAATGGATAATTGTTCAACGGGAACACAAAATGACAAATGTTCAACTGGAACACAAAACCTAACAATAGGGCGTAAAAAATGTATGTCTGACAAAAATAACTAGGAGATGGAATATCTAAATGAGATTATGCATGATCTCCAAAATCATCTTCGAGCTCTAATCCCATCAAGCCATCATCATTATCAATTGGAGACAAATATGTGAAATGTGACTCATGTTTGGTCTCCTGGCCCTTTTTGTTTTTCATCATCCTTTGATAAGTTCGACCAAGTATTTTGGTGTGCGGCATATGCGAGACCAATGACCATCGCATCCGCTTCTATAGCAAACTTATTTCTGGCTGTTGATCTTCTAACTTGGGTCGTCGACCTGGGATTTTCCTTTCCATGGCTGTTGTTTTCATTATTATTTTGATGGCATCTTCCGCCTCTATGTCCACCTTATCCCTGAGCTCTTCCACGTCCACATCTATTGTTAGACTTCTGAGCGGTGGCATGTGTTTCAACCACATGCTGGGAGTCTGCTGGCTGAGCGCTATGATTTTTTTATAAGTAATTCATTTTGTTATAACTACTAACGGTGTAGAAATCAACTCATAGTGCTTAGCGTAGTTCTTAATCCTGTACTGCTACTGGAGCACAAGGTTATTAGTGTAGAAGGTTGACAAAGTCTTTTCTATCAATTCAATCTTTGTAATTTTCTACTTACAGAGTTTCAGTTGGGAGATAATACAGTGGAGGGTCGAATTATATGCAATTATAGAGTTAAGTCTTGCAAACGCAAATCAAAACAACCAATCATATTGTGCTTTAGGGAGGACAATAATAGCCTTTTACTGGTCAAAGCGATCCTTCAAGGATTCCCATAGTGCTAACGGGTCCTTTTCAATGAAATACTCATTCTTGAGATCTTTGTTCAAATGATATCGAAGAAAATTTAGCGCTTTTTCTTTCTAGGCATTAGTGCATTTGTTTCCCTTAACGACTATCCCACTGAGATCATTGGAGACTAAATGAATTTCAATATCAAGACCCCACACAAGTAATTATTGCCATCAAGGGCAAGCTTGGCAAATACTCTCTTTGCAATGCCACACATATTCCCTACAAGATTTTATAGCATGCAAAAGTAATGTAAATTTATTTAATCATTGAACAAGCATGTAGACATCATAAACAAGTGAATAATAAGAAATAAAAAAAATTTAGATAGTAGACAAATTTTCATAATTTTCCTGCATTTTCTTGCAATTTTTTTGTAATTTTTTTTATTTTTATATATTATTCTTAACTAAAATCAGACCAGAAATGCAAAAATATAAATATTGTATTTTCTAAAATAATTATCCAATATAGTAAATGTCAGAGGACATAAATGTAGGAAACAAAAAAATTCCAAGGGCTACAACTAGGGGTGTGCAAATTTAAACCGAACCAAGAATAGCGTTTTTTTTGGTATTTTCGAATATATTGGCATGCTCCCACAAAACTACGCACGTCCGTAACTGTTCGCGGTCGCGGCTATTCGCGAATCACTTTTACCTTGTCCGGGTCGATTTGCAATGTACCGTTGCCGACCATGAATCCGAGGTAAAGTATAGTTTGCTGGCCGAACTCGCACTTTTTACGGTTGAGGCGAAGTTGATGTTGCCAAAGTTGTTCGAACACCTTTTCGACATGAGTGAGGTGCTCATCCCACGAACGACTATAAACCAATATGTCGTCGAGGTAAACGATCACAAAGTCGTCGATGAACTATCTCAATACGTCATTCATAAGACGCATGAAGGTTGCCGGAGCATTGCAGAGACCAAACGGCATGACCAGCCATTCGAACAGAACTTGTCGTGCTTTAAACGCGGTCTTCCACGTATCCTCCTCTCGAATGCTAACTTGATGATATTCTAACTTAAGATCCAATTTGGAGAAGACAACAGCATGCTTCAATTGGTCTAGCAGGTCGTCAATACGAGAAAGGGGGTGCCGGTTCTTGATGGTGATCTTGTTTAGTGCTCGGTAGTCGATGCACATACGCCAAGTCCCATCTTTCTTTGACACTAACACCACAGGAGATCCACAAGGTGAACTACTCGTTGAATGGCACCATCGTTTAGCAACTCACCAAGTTGTCTCTTGATCTCTTCATTCTCCAATACTGAGTTGCGATACATACTCAGATTGGGCAGTGTCGCATCAGACACAAGCTGAATTTCGTGTTCGATTGGATGTTTCGGCGGACGACCCTGGGTAGTCTCGAACAGATCACTGTATTTCTCCAGCAGTCCCGACAAACGACTAGAATCCTCTCGGCATGCCAACGATAACGATGGTCGAGTACCCTCACCTTGACCAATGGGTCGAATCATGACAAGCACATACTTGTGACATGCATTGACAATTCGTTTGGTTTGATTTGCGGTAATTAAGTTTGAAGTGTTGACATGGATGTCTCTACTGATCACGAACTTAACTCCGTCTTTGGTGAGGTCGTATCACTACTACAGAATTCATTATCACAGTCGGGTCAAAACAGTCATCACAAACGGTTCTGACTCGTCAGTGATATTCGAGTCAGTGATAATCGAGTATTATCACTGACAGTTTTGAACCGTCTGTGATTTTTCCCTTCACAGACTGTTATAAAATCAAAACCGTCTGTGATAATCATAATACACAGACTGTTATAACATCATAACCGTCTGTGATACTCTTAATACACAGATTGTTATAAGATCAAAACCATCTGTAATAATCATAATACATAGACTGTTATAACATCAGAACCGTCTGTGATACTCTTAATACACAGACTATTATAACATCAAAGCCGTCTGAGATACTCATACTACCACAGACAGTTTTGATCTCAGAACCGTCAGTAATAATATGAGTATCGCAGACGGTTCTGACCTCAAAACCATCTGGGATACTCACATTATCAGAGACAGTTATGACCTCAGAACCATCTGTGATACTCATTTATCACAGACGGTTATGACATCAGAACCATCTGTGATACTCACATTATCACAGACGGGTTTAAGGTCAAAACCATCTGCGAGGATGGTTATAATCTTGGAGCCGTCTGTGATAGTGTCCTTATCACAGACGGTTGTAATCTCAGAACCGTCTGTGTAGTAAGAGTATCACAGACGGCTTTGAGGTCAAAAGTATCTGCGATATTGTCATTATCGGCGACTGTTATAATCTCGGAACCGTTAGTATCACAGACGGCTTTGAGGTCAAAACCATCTGTGATAGTGTCATTATCGGCGACAGTTATAATCTCAGTCGGTTTGTAAGATCAAAACTATCTGCGCATATTAATATTAGACATGTCCTCTGTACAAATAGTAGTTCATATATACAGTTCATTTCATACATGCACAATACTCAAATATATACAGCCTCATATATGCACACAACTTCGAAACATGTATAATAGCATTTCATATATACAGCACAACTCAAAAATATGTGTAATTGAGATTGAACAAATAAATGTAATCGACAATTAAAGTCAGTATGTTAGATGTACAAATAAATATAAGGCCGCACTAATATGAACCTTGCGGGTCCCTAAACTTCCCCTTGGTTGATATGACCTCCGCAAGGAAAAACTCAGCGAGTATACCTCGGACCATACGAATCTGCCGAGAGTCAAAGCTTTCCGAAGGGAGGTCGACCCCCTGCAGCAAGAGTTGGTATATAAAAAATTAGCTCAATGCAGTTGTAAATTCTGCGAAATAGATACAAAGGGGAATAGTTGTATACCTCGGGGAAATCTAGGCGGTGAGGGGTGATGATCAGGTCATACATGTGGCGCATCACGTAGAACCCACATGTATTGTCGTTCGGCTGCTGATGGCACTGCCAACTTATAGACCGAGAGTTAGCTGGGGACACGTTATAAAGTAAAACAGATGCCAGTTGAATTTTGTACCGAAAATTGTAACCACTGAAACTTATCGGCTCGCCGCTCGTGTTGTCACCCTCCCTCGGCAAAGTAGTTCGTGAAAGCCCTGCAGATAGTCAAAATTGACAGTTTGAGGATAGTCGAAATTGACAATTTGAGGACAGTAAATCTAAATACAAGACAGGTCCACATGAATATCATAACCTTTCGAATACATCTCGTGCGCCGCAATACTCGTACCCTTTCCTCTGCAATGAATCAAGGTAGAACACCTTGTTCCTTTTCGGAATAAGTACTAGCAGGATCCAGTGGTAGCTACATGTTACACGTAAAGAATTAATAATTTAATCTAAGTTTGGGGGTGTGCATATGGAGACACTAATCTACGGGTGAAGTACTGATGAAAGCACTCACCTCTGGTTGTAGGGTACAAGTATGTACTCCTTTTCGACCTGAGCAAGTAACCCTCTTTTGATGTAGTCGACAACAAAGTCCGCGTCGGTCCTAAACATCACCTCGGCGACCATCTGGGGGTCCAAGAAACCAACAGGTTTGCCCTTAGATTTGGCATATCTGGTCATGCAGTTGCATGGAAGTAACCAATTAATAAATGACATATATCCGTATATGCACGAACAAGCGTAGGATAGTAGGATACTTACAGCACCCAAGACCGTAGGATTGACACGTCGAGTGCATCTTTGTTGAGTAAATTGTGCAGGTCTTCGAAGGTCACCGGGTAGGTCCCAACGTCGTTATGGAACTCTGCCACGGTGTACTTGACTATGATGTGCGTCGGATGCTGCGTCCTGGTCTGGTTTGTCCTCTTCATGTACCATCCATGCAGGCTCTGGCATGCTATCCCCATGGTAGAAATTGTGGCATCAGAGTCCATGGGCATCCCTAGAGCGAACGGCATGAGAGCTGGCGCACTCTTCTCACTCTCCTTCGTCGGGCTCGTCTTTGCTTTGCCCCTACTAGCCAGCTTCTTGAATGGCTGCCTCCTAGTCGGAGTCAGCTTCGTAATCGAACCCGTTGGTTGGCTTCTCGGAGGGGTCGGCTAGCTAGTAGGCCGAGTGTCGGTGAGTGTCGGTCTGTGATCTAAGAACCTACGTATTAGGACACTAACTCCGAGGGCTATTATTACAGTACGAATTATGAAACTGGTGGGGGAATTACCTCATCCAGGACAATGTCTTTCTTGGGCCATTGCACGAACGTGTGCACCGCATCCCCGATAGTGGTAATCTCGTTGTTCGGCGGCTTCTCCAACGGAAAACCCTTGCAATGGTCGGAGATACTATCCACTTGGACCGGTGCAAAACCCTCAGATAGAGGGACACCGTGAATTGTGGCCCCCGCCGTGTATGGTTGCGCCATCCCACTGGCAGCCTCGATCGGGAAGAGACCGGCCAGCACCATAAGCTTGCAGGAGTCGGGTTCCTACAAACAGTGCACATTAACATATTGAATTTCACCGCTTTTCACTTTCGAATGAATTAACATAGAAAAACGGTCATTACCTGCAGAAAGTCCACTGGATACTTTGGAGAGGGCTCCGTCTGCGAAGACCCCGGCGCAGACGTGCAGGTACTACGGTGGACAAGAATGGGGCTCGGTAATTCCGCTGCTACAAGGGCGGTGCCCTGGGTCGCCTTTCTTAGCTCGTCATACATGGACCGCATCTCCGCCAACTGCTGCAGGAGTGCTTTGTCCTGAGTAGCGAACTCCGATTGCATCTCCTTCTTGAGACGTTCATCGCGGGCTTTGTGGGATCTCTTTCTCCTCTTAGCCGCCTACTCATCATCAGGGAAACCATCTCTCCGCAGCCTGGATGCTCCTTGTTTCCGAGCACTGCTGTGAGGATATCCCTGTCCCTCCTCAGGTTGAACTCTCTGGATGCTGCCTGAGCACTCAGCATCACCAGCAAGAGGAGAACTTAGCAATACAACCAATTGCATGCGTGTTACGAGGATAGCAAGTGATCGTATAATCTTACCAACCGGTCGATCACTTCCCTGTCCGCAGGGTTATTCACAGAGACGCTTCCGGAGGAGGTCATCGTCGATCTTGCTCGGCACCAATTACGGGCGTGCACGTCGTTTATGCCCGCATAAGGACTGTCGGCCGAAGACTGCGAAGCCTCCTCATCCTGCTTCCTCCACAACACCTTCTTCCCCACATACCCACCGGTGCCTAGTCTATGTCGGTGGGTATTCTTGGCCTGGTTAGCCTGGCCCTTCGCACTAAGCTGATCTTGGAACTCAGGCTTGCCCTTCATCTCCATGAACTGCTACCATGCCTCGGGAGTCACGAAAGGGTAGTCATTGAAGGGGGTCTTCGACTCCTTCATATAGTGCCTGACAAGTTCGCTCTTGAAGTTCCTCCACGCCTTGTTTATTGACATAAGTGTCCTCCGGCGGAGGGTGAACTAGCGATCCTCGGGAATGTGAAACGCCGCCTGCACTTCTTCCCACAGCGCATCCTTGCACTCTGGGGGCACTTGACCCCAGTCAGAGGTGGTGATGCGCACCCGCTCCCTTGCCGCTTTGCCGCATAGTGAGCGGTACTGACCGACAAGTTTGTCCGGAGCTTCTGGCACTCCATTGTCGTCGAATTGTACGTGCTGCTTTTCCCGCTTGTCGAGACGCGCGCATGTCGTCCGGCCTCACCCCTTTCTCTTCTGCGACTGGGTCACGTTGGACGCGGCGACCTCCGGCCCAGGCATCTCATCGCCAGCGAGGTCACTCTGACTCCCCGAGTGGTGCATTTCATCACCAGACATATCAGTTCCTAACATAAGTGAAAGAGAGAACAATTTAAGTAAATCTGAAACTAATAATTCTATAACAAAACCCATATACTTATAATTAACCAAGAATGACAGAAACGGTGGGGAGGCGACGGAGGTGATCGTGTCGGAAGGTGGGAGGGTGATGGAGGTGATCGCGCTTGACGGTGGAAAGGCGATGGAGGTGATCGCAACGAACGGTGCGAGGGCTGAGAGAGCTAGGGAAAACAGTGGCTGGAAATGAGCGGGACAAAGCCCGCCTTGAACTATGTACCGAGTAGAGATTATCACAGTCGGTCCGATATTCACAACCGTCTGTGATAATATTATCACAGTCGGTTCTCAACTCAAAACCGTTTGTGATAATCTCTATAGTGATAATCTCTAGAGAGGTTATCACAGATGGTTTTGAGTTGTGAACCGTCTGTGATACTCATTTGTCACAGACGGTTTTGACTTGAGAACCGACTGTGACTGCACGAATGCATGTTAAGAACTAGAAGCGTTGGACACTGTTGGGAATATCACAGTCGGTTCTAGATTCATACCCGTCTGTGATAATTCATAACCGTCTGTGATAATCTCTCCAGTAACTCTGTAGCCCTGCAACTCTTAATGCTCGAAAACTTGTTTTAAATGAACACTCTGTAGCCCTGCAACTCTTAATGCTCGAAAACTTGTTTTAAATGAACACTTAGATATTTCAAATGGAGTCCAAATGCTCCGTAAATTGGTTACAATGTAGATCCAAAAATTGGTTACAATGTGGAATATGCTCAAATAAATTTAACATACAATGTGGAGCATATATGCTCAAATAAATGTTACATACAAATGGGGACTTTGACCGACAATTTCCACATATACAGCCATGTTATCCTCAACTTTCCACTTGCCGCGGCCCTACAAAGACGAGAATTAGAGAAGATATATAAGTTATATCGATGGAAACAGAGAGATAAGGACGTACGGTTGATTACCTTTAAAGTATAACCCTTCCTGGTGATCCATACACACGTAACTGGTTTCGTCGGTGTCTTCAGTATCGACCTGTACGCCATCTCCAAATGGAGGCATCTCATCAAATTGATTGTATTCCTCCTCGTCTACGACATGTTTAACTCCAACAATCCTTCTCTTGCCATGAAGGACGATACCACTTCTTATTGGCCGGGTCAGTGACATAAATGACCTGAATGGCTTGCATCGCAAGTATGAATGGCTCATCTTTATAAACAACTCGATCGAGATCCACAGAAGTGAAACCGTAACTGTCAACCTTCACACCCTGTGGGATTTGGACCCATCGGCATCGAAACAGGAGAATCTTGAACAGTATGTAATCGAGCTCCCAAATTTCTTCAATGAACCCGTAGTACGAGTTCAATCCACATACTACCCTTGTTGGGCCTGTCTCGGTGAACTCCTCATGGAAAGCTTCTACGCTCACTCCACTATTTTGCACAGTGCTATTTCGATCTTGAGCTTTCGTGTAAAATGTGTACCCATTGATGTCGTATCCCTGCCATGTCTGTACAGTAAACGTGGGCCCTTTTGCCAACCATTTAAGGTTCTCACTTGCGGACTCTCCGGTGATTCGCACTTTCATCCACGCATTGAATTGACTGTTATGTTGTCCCGTGATACAAACCTCGGATCAGCGAGGATTGTCTTGTCGTAGCATCTCCTTGTGCTCGTCGATGTACGGAGACACCTCCGTCATGTGTTGCAAGACCCAAAAATGAGCTTTCGAGTACATATCGAAATCAGGACTGATGGCTCTCCGTCCAATAGTGCCAACACCATCAAGCCTCCCCTCGTGACGAGACATAGGAACTCCTATTGCTTCTACCTCGGCCATGTAATCGATGCAGAACTCAACAACCTCTTCCGCTGCATAACCTTCGACAATGCTACCCTTGGGCTGAGACCGATTCCTCACGTAGGCCTTAAGTACACCCATGTACCTCTCGAATGGATACATATAACGTAGGAACACGGGTCCACATATCTTGATTTCTCTGACAAGGTGGACGGTGAGATGGACCATGATATCAAAAAACGACAAGAGGAAAATACATCTCAAGCTGAGAGAGAGTTCGAACCACCTCCCTCTGCAAAGAATCTAGTCCATCAGGATCAATGACCTTGCAAGAAATTGCATTGAAGAAATAACACAGCCTCGTGATCGTCTCTCTGACCTTATGCGGCAGAATACTCCGGATGGCAACAGGAAGCATTTGTGTCATCAACACGTGAAAATCATGAGACTTCATACCCAGCAATTTCAAATCGCCCAAGGACACAAGCTTTTTCATATTTACGGAGTAACCCGATGGAACTTTAACACCATAGAGACACTTACAGAGTTCTGTCCTCTCAGCCTTGCACAAAGTGTAGCATGCAGGGGGGAGGTATATACGGCCTTTATCGTCCTCTCTCAGTACTAGCTCGGGCCTGATTTTCATTTCGATCATGTCACGCCACACATTGACGCCATCCTTTGTCTTCCCCGGAATGTCCAACAATAGGTCGATTACACTGTCACAAACATTCTTCTCCACATGCATGACATCAATGCAATGACGAATCTCTAAATGCTCCTAATACGGTAATTCCCAAAATATCGATCTCTTCTTCCAAGTGTTCTTCGTGCAGGGTTTCAATTTACGACCCTTTCCAAACACAACGTCTATGTCCTTCACCCGTGAGTAAACTTCTTTCCCGCACGTAGGCTTCGGGGCTGAACCATCTTCCTTGTGGCCATCAAATGCCCTCTTCCTCTTACGATACGCGTCATTCTTCGAAAGAAACCTACGGTGACGCATGTACACTGTTTTCCTGCAATTCTTCAGCCACACGCTCTCAGTCTCATCTTCGCAGTGGGGACAGGCTTTGGCTCCTTTCGTAGTACGGCCCGACAAATTTTCAAGGGCAGGGAAATCGTTGATGGTGCAGAATATCATAGCACGTAGGATGAAGATCTCTCGTTTGTATGCGTCCCATACGTGCACCCCTCGGTTCCACATTGTTAGGAGATCCCCTATCAATGGTGCTAGGTACACATCAATATCGTTTCCAAGTTGTTTTGGTCTTGAGATAAGTAGAAACATCATGATGTACTTGCGCTTCATACACAACCAAGGAGGAAGGTTGTAGATACACAAAAGAACCGGCCAAGTGCTATGCCAACTGCTCATGTTACCAAAAGGATTAATTCCATCGGTACTCAACCCGAACCTTATATTCCTCAATTCCGCTCCGAAGTTAACAAATTCCTTGTCGATGTTTCTCCATTGCGAAGAATCAGCTGGGTGTCTCAGCTTTCCATCCTTCTTTCGGTCTTCCGAGTGCCAACACAATAATTTTGCCTCTTTACGGTTTGCAAACAAACGCTGCAAGTGGGGAATGACGGGCAAATACCACAACACCTTAGCAGGAGGTCCTTGCTTTATCTCAGCGCAGTCACCGTCGTCGGTTCAGACCTTACGCTTATAGCGGGATGCGCCGCACACCGGACAAACATGCATATCCTTGTAGTCGTTACGGTAAAGGATGCAATCATTAGGGCATGCGTGTATCCTTTCTACTTCCATTCCCAAAGGACACAACAGCTTTTTCACTTGGTAGGTGTTTTTTGGCAACTCGTTTCCTTCTGGGAGCATGTCCGCCAAAAGATCTAACAGTGCCGTGAATTGCACAGTGCTATTTCGATCTTGAGCTTTCGTGTAAAATGTGTACCCATTGATGTCGTATCCCTGCCATGTCTGTACAGTAAATGTGAGCCCTTTTGCCAACCATTTAAGGTTCTCACTTGCGGACTCTCCGGTGATTCGCTCTTTCATCCACGCATTGAATTGACTGTTATGTTGTCCCGTGATCCAAACCTCGGATCAGCGAGGATTGTCTTGTCGTAGCATCTCCTTGTGCTCGTCGATGTACGGAGACACCTCCGTCATGTGTTGCAAGACCCAAAAATGAGCTTTCGAGTACATATCGAAATCAAGACTGATGGCTCTCCGTCCAATAGTGCCAACACCATCAAGCCTCCCCTCGTGACGAGACATAGGAACTCCTATTGCTTCTACCTGAGCCATGTAATCGACGCAGAACTCAACAACCACTTCCTCTGCATAACCTTCGACAATGCTACCCTCGGGCCGAGACCGATTCCTCACGTAGGCCTTAAGTACACCCATGTACTTCTCGAATGGATACATATAACGTAGGAACACAGGTCTATATATCTTGATTTCTCTGACAAGGTGAACGGTGAGATGGACCATGATATCAAAAAACGACGGAGGAAAATACATCTCAAGCTGACAAAGAGTTCGAACCACCTCCCTCTGCAGAGAATCTAGCCCATCGGGATCAATGACCTTGCAAGAAATTGCATTGAAGAAATAACACAGCCTCGTGATCGTCTCTCTGACCTTATGCGGCAGAATACTCCGGATGGCAACAGGAAGCATTTTGTGTCATCAACACGTGACAATCATGAGACTTCATACCCAGCAATTTCAAATGGCCCATGGACACAAGCTTTTTCATATTTGCGGAGTAACCCGATGGAACTTTAACACCATAGAGACACTTACAGAGTTCTGTCCTCTTAGTCTTGCACAAAGTTAGCATGCAGGGGGGAGGTATATACGGCCTTTATCGTCCTCTCTCGGTGCTAGCTCGGGCCTAATTTTCATTTTGATCATGTCACGCCGCACATTGACGCCATCCTTTGTCTTCCCCGGAATGTCCAGCAATAGGCCGATTAAACTGTCGCAAACATTCTTCTCTACATGCATACCATCAATGCAATGACGAACCTCTAAATGCTCCCAATACAGTAATTCCCAAAATATCGATCTCTTCTTCCAAGTGTTCTTCGTGCGGGGTTTCAATTTACGACCCTTTCCAAACATAACGTCTATGTCCTTCACCCATGAGTAAACTTCTTTCCCGCACGTAGGCTTCGGGGCTGAACCATCTTCCTTGTGGCCGTCAAATTCCCTCTTCCTCTTACGATACACGTCATTCTTCGGAAGAAACATACGGTGACGCATGTACACTGTTTTCCTGCAATTCTTCAGCCACATGCTCTCAATCTCATCTTCGCAGTGGAGACAGGCTTTGGCTCCTTTCGTAGTACGGCCCGACAAATTTTCAAGGGCAGGGAAATCGTTGATGGTGTAGAATATCATAGCACGTAGGATGAAGGTCTCTCATTTGTATGCGTCCCATACCTGCACCCCTTGGTTCCACATTGTTAAAAGATCCTCTATCAATGGTGCTAGGTACACATCAATATCGTTTCCAGCTGGTTGTTTTGGTCCTGATATAAGTAGAGACATCATGATGTACTTGCACTTCATACACAACCAAGGAGGAAGGTTGTAGATACACAAAAGAACCGGCCAAGTGCTATGCCGACTGCTCATGTTACCAAAAGGATTAATTCCATCGGTACTCAACCCGAACCTTATATTCTTCAATTCCGCTCCGAAGTTAATAAATTCCCTGTCAATGTTTCTCCACTACGAAGAATCAGCGGGGTGTCTCAGCTTTCCATCCTTCTTCCGGTCTTCCGAGTGCCAACGCAATAATTTTGCCTCTTTGTGGTTTGCAAACAAATGCTGCAAGCGGGGAATGACGGGAAAATACCACAACACCTTAGCAGGAGCTCCTTGCTTTATCTCAGCGCAGTTGTCATTGTCGGTTCGGTCCTTACGCTTATAGCGGGATGCGCCGCACACCAGACAAACATGCATATCCTTGTAGTCGTTACGGTAAAGGATGCAATCATTAGGGCATGCGTGTATCCTTTCTACTTCCATTCCCAAAGGACACAACAGCTTTTTCTCTTGGTAGGTGTTTTTTGGCAACTCGTTTCCTTCCGGGAGCATGTCCGCCAAAAGATCTAACAGTGCCGTGAAACTCTTGTCGCTCCAGCTGTTACTTGCCTTCAATTTTAACAGTTCAAGCACAGAGGCCAACTTTATGTACTTCAACTTACAACCAAGGAACAACGGCTTTTCTGAGTCCTCAATCAAGCGCTTGAATTTGCCAAACTCCCTTTCACTGTAATTTCCTTCAACATCACGCAACATGTCATCTAAATTGTCATCCTCTGGCATATCCTCATCGAAGTCGTTGTTGGGATCCAACATGTCTTGTTCCTCAACCTGAGTGGCACTTGTTTCTGCAGTTGGCTCTTCTCCATGGTGGACCCAACATGTGTACCCCTTTTTGAAACCACGTCGGATCAAGTGGGCGACAATTTGAGATGAGTTGGTGAACATCTTAAGATTCTGGCAGTCTACGCAAGAACAATACATATATGGTAAACCCTTCTTCGCCATGTCTTACTCAGCAACCTTTTGGAAATCTAAAACACCTTTCATGTATTCCTCACTCACTCGGTTGTCATTATACATCCAGTCTCGATGGACCATCTGCAATTAATTAAATTCATACACATGCTAATTAGTAATACTCTATATACGTTCGACACGTAATAAATTATAAATCTAGCTAGCTAGTGTTTGATGTGGAGTTTGCGGTATAACTAGTTAACTACTCTTGAACTACAAACAATTAGTTGGGGGCGTGGATAACGCACATCATAAAGCAATTAAATAGCTACAGGTTGAAAATGAGTTACAAATAGGGTTTGCTACTGTAGCTTCCCCTCCCTCTCGCTCTAATTTAGTCAATCAATGGAGATCGATATTGATGATGAAATGAAGTAATGTGTACGCCTTAGGACCAAGTACCAATCTTGGATCTTCAAATTTGTTGCCCCCAAATGCTCCCCTTTCGAGATATTGCTCTTCCTTGCCCCAAATCTCTTCCAACTGGACAGTATGTCGAGCAAGATTGTGGGAGTAGCTCAAAACATCCGCCAAAAGACCTTTTATACCATACCAGGTTCAATACAGACGGTTCTATATAATACCGTCGGTAATATCGGTGCATTTTTTAAGAACATAATATCACTGATGGGTTTCACTCTATTAAACCGTCCGTAATATCGGTGCATTCATGTAGAACTATGACAGAAATATCACAGACGGTTTTGACATCTGAACCGTCAGTGATAATTAGAATATCCCAGACGGTTCCAAGCTCAAAACCGTCTGCTTTACTATCACAGTTAGTTTTTACTTCAGAACCGTCTGTGGTAATTATAAAATCAACACTCTACTCTACTATCACAGATGGTGATGAGGTCCAAACCGTCTATAATATCCTGGATTGCTTGCAGTCGAAACATTCGACTAGTTGAATTGTTCCACTTGTTTTTCATATTTGGTTCTATCTTATTTTCAATGTTAGTATTTAAAAAAATTAACATTGAGACTATTTGGTTTTATCTTGTTTTTCATATTTGTTGTATATATATGTCTGTGGATGTTCAAAGAATGTTGAGAGTATTACAGTCGGTCCTGAAATTAAAACCGTCTGTAATGTTATTATCAGAGACGGTTTTGAGTTAAAAACCGTCTTGATTGCAGCAGTATTTTCTTGTTAACATTTTCACACAGAACATCATTTGGTTATTATCAGTTACATAATCAATCGAAAAGCCAGATATATATGGAAAAGAAATGTTTTATTTCTTACAATCTTTGCATACATAAGGGATACAAGAGACCAAAGCGTCGACCTGATCCGAAAGTAATTTACAAAGTTCTCCTAGGGACGTATTGGCATCAATAGGATCTACACTGGCCGGCCCAAGAGAACTAGCAATGGCTCTAAGCCTATCTACATCATCTCTCAGCAAAGGAGTGCAGCTGTTCCTTATTGTATCGGAGAGTTCTCACTGCTGCCGAGCGTAATCTCTCTCCGACCGAAACCTACGCGCTTCTTCGCGAGAACCCTCATAGCACTCTGCCAAGTGCAGAATGGCAGAAGACATCCCCTCAGAATGCTTCTCCAGCGCCTCTATTTCTTCTTGGAGAGTTCTGCACAAGGCAGCTTTCTCCTCCTGCACATGCATGGGTTAGTTTTGAAAGACATAACGACCAGCAAGAGAGGGTGAAGATGATTTCCAAGCTTCGGAGTGGATTTGGACGTGGAAGTGTGCGCTTTACCCCAGAAAGTTGATCATCCAAGAAAAGCTGATAATACAAAGGTGATGAAAAGGGGATATTGGAAGGATTGTTGTGGATCCCCAAAGGTGGAGTCAATGCAACTAGAGGGATTGCAAGGGGCAATGTGGCAACACAGGCCTCACACCCTCTAGAGTCTTCGCTGCAGCTGCACTGGAGGATCTTTCATCATTTCTGAGTCTCTTCTTTGGAGAGAGCATTTCCTCAGGCACCTGTGGATTTCGAAATGCATTTGTTTCGAGGTAATCAAGTCATAAAAGAAAGATCTGCATTAGAGTTTCAAAGAGGACTTACTTTCTGAAGATCCCGATCGAGTTCATTCCTTATCTCTTCCTCATCACTCTCAATTTCAATAACCTCATTGGAATCTCGGCTCGCCATCAAGGTGGGAGTTGAGGAGGGAATAAAGACAGCGATTTATGAGCAGAATTCCTAAAAGACTTAGCCAAGAATTTATAAGTCTTAAGGATTGAAGAGCCTTGCTATTTATAGAACCAGAAGGTGACGGTTCATATGTGCGGGTGCCTCGAGTTTTAAAAAGCGCACTACTGGTTTTCAAGGTCAATAAATTCATGATAATTTCTTGGGAGATAAACTGCAACACTGCGGAACAGTGCCCACTTAAGAAGTTGAAGCGTCAGATTACATAATTCGATGCCAATTAAATTTGAAGTAAATAATTAAGTCTCTTCATCTGCGCAGTTATTATGTGCGGTTATCCACGATTGCATGTTGAGAATTCGAAGTGTCGGACACTGTTGGCACTATCACAGACGGTTGGGAGATCAAAACCGTCTGCTTTACTATTACAGACCGTTCTGATGTCCAAACCGTCTGTAATATGACTATCACAGACGGTTGGGAGATCAAAACCGTCTGCTTTACTATTACAGACGGTTCTGATGTCTGAACCGTCTGTAATATTCCTGGAATTTTGAACCGTTCGACTTCTACAAATACTTGTTTCCCCCTGGAGGTTGAACCGTTCCATTTCTTTTTCTCCAAGAACATGCGGGAAAATTGGAAAATTGACATAAGAACAAAATTTTAATTAATTTTTCAACATTAATGAAAAATAAGCTATTTATAGAATTTCCAAGGCGACGCTTCATGTTCCCAGGCTAGTGCACCGCGCAAACATCAGAACCCGAAATGACACAACACACCATTGAGAATTTGGAGTGTCGACCACTGTTGGGACTATCACAGTCGGTCCTTACATAAAAACCGTCTGTAATGTTACTATCACAGACGGTTTTGAGTTAAAAACTGTCTGTGATATTGAAAGAAGTTGAGAATTTGAAGCGTCGGTCACTGTTGGGGCTATCACAGTCGGTCCTTATATAAAAACTGTCTGTAATGTGACTATCACAGATGTTTTTTTACCACAGAACCGTCTGTGATATTCAAAGAACATTGAGAAAGTTGACATAAGAACAAAGTATAAAGAAAGAGGGAAGATAGCATGCAGTCGAAGAACGTACTGGAAAATTGGAAAGTTGACATAAGAACAAAGTTTTCATTAATTTTTTCTCATCACTTACAAAAAAAAGTAAAAATACAGAATGCTAGGTCAAGGAGTGGTCTTAGCCCTGGTTGCATCTAGAATAAAGTCAGTTTGACTTGCAGCCAGGACGCAGGACTCCTCCAGCGACAAGTTGTCCTTCTTAGGATCAACTACTACCACTTCGAGAAGGCCTGTGACCTCCCTCAGCTTCGTGATTGTATCCTTCATAGTCAAACTGAAGCCAGCGATGGTCATATCCGCGGCTTTCTTCTCCTCGCGAAGATGCCTCGTCTTCGCCCTAGCATTGTCACCATCCGTCTTCATGCGCTGGAAGAGATCGTCCAAGTCAATCTATAGCCGAGTGTGCTTCTCCGTAAGGAGCTTGTGCTCCTCCTGGAGGGCCCTCAGCTTGGCTTTCACCTTGCCCGAGTCTTCCATGGCTCCCCTTCCCTGTGCAAATCAATAGGTCAAGAATGTACTAAACAGGGATTAACAATACAGGGGTAAGTCCAAAAGATTGAGAGTTCTTACCGGGGAGGGCGAGGCTGATGATGCCATCGAGGATGCCATTGGCGGAGAGAAGCTAAGGAGTCAAACAGTTTAAAAATTATAAAAAATTTAAAGTAAATGACAATTATTCCACTGCCAAGTTATTTATAGAACTTCCAAAGCAACGCTTCGTGTTCGCCTAGGCACCGCGCACGAAGATCAGAGACAGAAATGTATATATCACAGTCACAGTCAGTTCTTTTTCAGTCGGTTCTGAAAAAGAATTCGAAGCGCCTCGAGCTGCGCGCGAAGTTTGAGATTTCGAAGTGCCGGCACTTTTTCAGTCGGTTCTGACCTCAGAACCTTCTCTAATACTACACTATCACAGTCGGTTCTGAGTTCAGAGCCGATTGTATATATCACATTCGGTTTTGAGTTCAGAACCGTCTGTGATATTCTAGTTATCACAGACGGTTCTCAGTTAAGAACCGATTGTATCTATCACAGTCGGGTTTTAGGTCAAAATCGTCTGTGATAAGTAGACTATTAGAGACGGTTTTGTGTTCAGAACCGTCTGCTTTACTATCACAGTTGTTTTTGACATCAGAACCAACTGTGATAACTGAACATATTCTCCTAACAGGCCTTCGCAGACGGTGTTCCATTGAAAAGTTCATAACCGTCTGTGATGTGCCGTCCTGGATGTCTGTTTCTGTGGTAGTGTACTCTTGCGCACGCTGATGGAAGTGAGTGTCTCGATCATACAGATACGGACTCCCAAAGATTACCTGACAGATATCAATAGGGACAACATCGCATTGCACCTCGTCGATATATCATGCAGAGATTGCAAACTTCAGCTCACACTAACTCGTAATCTATTGGTTCACGTCGGATGTAAACCAACCTAGCGGATATGGTCGCAGCTGTGTGGGTCGTGGGTGTGTGGTTGTCTTCAAACCAAGTCGCCGAACCAGTCCAGCGGAGACCGGATTCTTTTGACTTTCGGGATCGAATATCGCTGCGACCACTTCGTGCTTCACCTGGATGTTGATGGTGAACATGTCCTCCGTTGGGTGACGGTCATTCGGTGGATCCGAACCCTTCTTCTTCGGCATTGCCATCAGAGACAAGATCGTATCCGCCTCATTAGCCGAATTCACTCGGACAAGACCATCAGGTGAAGTCGCAGTAGCCGTGGCTGTTCTTTTCCCTGGTCCGTTTTTCTTCGGTCGAAGTTCAGGATGAAGCTTGTAGCATTTGTCCTTGGTATGTCCTGTGACTTGACAATGTTCACAAAAGGCACCCGTGCCCGATTTCGAAGCGTTCTTCTTCAGACTCGGCTTTTTCTTTGTCGAGGTCGCACTTTCCTTCGTGCTTTTGTCGCTGCGGGATTTGTTCTTCTTCTCGATCGCCATAGCAGTTGTGCTTGCGGTCACGATGTCTTGGAAGCCAAACAGACTTAGCTCAGTACTAATCGTTTTTTGAAGTCCAGATGTGTATTTTGAAATACCTGAGGATCGGACAGTGAGATGCCGATGACCATTGCTTGTCTCCAGAATTCCATAGTATAGTCTTGGACGGTCTGGTCGCGCCGTTGGTACAATCTATGCCAACGCTCACATCTCTCCTCAAGGTAACCCATCGGATAGAATTCTTGTCGCAGAAGTCATTTGAACTGACCCCACGCAAGGTCGTCCGCATCACCACTGGCGACAAGGGCCTTCCACCAAGTCTTGGCGTGGTCTTTCATCTTCAAAGGTGCGAACTTCACCTTTTGAGCGCTAGTGAACCCTTTCAGGTCAAAGTAGGTCTCAAGTTGGTCGATCCAAGAATCCAGTTTCTCAGCATCGATCACCCCATCATATATGGGTATATCAATCTTAGAGTCAACCTTAAAAGACCCGACAGCTAAGGAGGTGTTGGCGAGGTCGTTGGTCTTGTGGTCGCCTTCGTCTTCATCTTCGTCTACTCTACGCAAGTCTTCACCAGTCTTCACACCCATAACCTTCCCTACTTCCGGAGGTACCATCATGGCCTGCTGCTTAATCCAAGCAAGCACAATTTCCATATCGGTGGAGAGCTTAGCCACTTGTTCGGCTAGGTTAGTTTGAACGAAGGTATCGTCAGACATTGTTGGAGACGCGACTGTAGGAACCGTCGATTGATCGCCTGGATTTTCACCGGAGGTTTTGTAACCCTGGCGAGTCTTCACCATCCAGAGGATAGGAAAGTTGCTCTGATACCAACTTGATCCGTTTGAGACATAGCCTTGGTTTTCGCACTAGACTCGCCCAGATTCTAATATGCGGAATAACGGGATCTTACTCGAAAATACCAAAACCCAAATTAATTGCACAACTCTTTATTTCAAAGAGGACTTTACACGTCGAACATTAGACACACTTGCCTATGTCGAAGGAATTATAAGTGTCTAAAACTCAAATAAGTTCTATGACTCTTCGATGATCTAAACTAGACCTATTACAAGGTATTTATAGTCTAATCGTATGAATACGTATCAGACTCAGTAACCTAAACGTATTAGACTCATATATATAACTAACTAACCCTAAACAGATAAGCTTAGTTATACATATTCGGATCGGATTACAATTCCGAACAGGGAACGAATTCCTTTTCATGGTCACAAACTAATCCATGGTCGCGGACCCATCTATGGTCGCGAAACCTTTCCAAACATGGTTAAGGTCGCGAAGCCGTATGCGATCAGGACTTGAAGATCCTCCCGGATCAAATATCTATTTTAGTATGGGTTATTTAAATGTTTAGTAATAATCGCAAGTGAACGGCTGTACGCTGACTACTTGAGGGTCGAATCCATAGGGAACAAGAGAAAACTCAATTTTGGATCAAAATTACTAAACTAAATTAAGTGAGTGTTATTTGTTGAGAGCTAATCCTAAAATTACTAAAACTATGAAAATTCTTAGAGAAAACAGAGAGAGAAAATTTAGGGTTCTGAGAATTCCATAACCTTTGGGAGTGATTGGCGAATTAATTTCAAAGATTTCAAACGAGACAAATTAACCTGTTGGCTCCAACTCCAATCAATAATCACAGAGGATCACATCTGTTGCTCTAACTTAGCTAGGTGAAAAGTTTCTTCCAAACCCTAGATTTAGCATTACGGTGTAGCATTCGCATGTTGTCCTAATTTATGAATACCGATCATCTCATGGGGTGCGAACAATGTTGCGCCCCCGCCTTGGGAACAAAGACTACTCCCGTGGGGACCCAGCTCGCTGCAGCTGACCCCATACATGCATACCATTGACTTCCCAGGATAAGTCAAGCACATGAGTATATTTATATTACAGCAAAGTAAATTACAAAATATTTAAGTAGTGTGGCCTACTGGCCTTAATACAACATAACGGGATTACAATGCCTTCGCGGCATACATGGTCTAGCTAAGCAAAATAAAACATCTACACGGAGGAAATTAGGTGAACCCCCATAGCAAGAAGTTGACGGCAGAACAACACGCATCAAGGCTCTGGCGGAACTGGTTCTCCTCTTTCTTGATCCAAGTTCTCCACGCCTTCATCTTGATCATTGAACACTCCATCTATTGGATTTTAGGTTGCAAGGGTGAGTACTTACGTACTCAGCAAGTCATAAGTAAGAATATATACATATAGTAATGATGATATGAAGTGTGGATGGTTGTAAAATAGTCTTTTCCTTTATATCTCATCTCATGGCAGTATTTTTCATAGCATAGTATCGCTATTCATGTTCACTATTTATAGCACTACCGCGACACGTCGACACACGACAGCCCATGGCAGCACCCCTTATCATGACAACACATATCATTTGGGTAATCTTGACTTATCAAATTTTATTTAGAAAACATACTTGTGTCACACCCCGTGGATTTAATCCACCGCAGCAGACTCCTATAAACCCGGGAGCTCGGAGTATTCGAATATGTTTTTAACTCTGCAAAGAGGTACCAATTTACCCGCAAGATATTCCACTTTCATTCCCATCCTATCAAGATGATTAGACCCTTCCTCACTGCACAGTGTGAGTGGCAAGGTGGAGATAATAAGAACTTTTGTTATGTTTCACTCACAATCCACCCCTGACCCTATGGTCGGACAAACCACAGTTGTGGCGGGCTATACCCCCACCCTGACCGCATTTCCCCATTACTGGGTCAGCGTTCATCATCACATCCAGTGATATGCGTAGGAGCCACACTCTGTGCCAATCGTGCACCACTTTCCATCTCATGCAAGGGTTTCATGTGCGATCCGCATACTTACTTGTTCAGGCCTGTCCCATACCAGGCTTGCGGTTAGCACGTTTTTCATGCCACTAGGCGCACAACACAAGGTTCTAGCCCTTATATGCCAGTGACCAGACCATCCATAGCCACGCACATCCAGTGTCACCACCATTCCATACCAAATTCTGATCACGACTAGGGTTTTGTTTCATGAATATACATAAATACACATATAATAGTCCGTGGCTCATTTCTTGATCATTTCACATTTCTCAGGCATTCAACCTTTTACTACCATTTCATATTTCAATCATTCTTTCACATGCAATACTAATTATATTCAAGGCTATATTATAGCAACTCTTAAAATATAGGTTCAAGATGTTCAAGAATATGACTTGCCTTCCGCGTCGTAAAAATCAACAATTGGTGTCGAGTCAACAGTGAAGTCCTCAAACTTAGCTTCCGGATTTTCTCGGTGGCAAACAAACACACAATGATTATTAACTATATTAAAATGTTTTATGAGCTACATGTAGACATGCTTGAGAAGAGATGATCTCATTGTTGCTGAGTTAGGCAGGATTTGGGAGATCAAATTAATTGAGTTGGACTCTCAAATCTGTAGTCTGGGCTAAAGATGAGGGTTAGAGGCTCTTAGGGTTTCAAGGCATCCAAATCGACATTGAGTCTGCGGCTGGTTTGCTCAAAAACGACGAACGTCAATAGGTTGACATTCAGGTCACGGCCTGACATGGCTTTGGTTGGCTTTAGAAGGCTCTTCTCAAGATATGGCAATTGAAGGAAATGTAGAACATGGTTCTAAAAACTTGGTAGACAAAGTGGAATTCAATTTGCACAACCAGAAGTGGTCGAACGAGGATAATGCCATTGGCTGACATGGGCTGTCACAAGCTGACATGCACAGAAACTAGGGCATAGCTGTGAAAATGATTCAAAGCTTCAATTGCTTCACCAACTATGTCTAGGAGATAAGCGAAGACAACAGGAATCCAATGGTGGTGGTTTCGATCACTGGGATGGACGGACGGCGACGAACAGCGGCGAGGAAACACGGTGGCGACACGGCAAGGCACAAGTACTGGACAAGATCTTGGCACAGGGATAACTTGTGATTTAGGGTAGAACCAGAGGTCGAGATAGTGGAGAGATATGCTCAGGAGGCTAAGGCGGATCTACTGGACAAGGCGGCGACGACGGCGATGGCCGGCGGCGACCAGACGGCACGCGGGCGATGATACCAGAAACGGCTCACGGTGGTAGAGAACTACAGGTGCTAAAGCTTGAAATTTATTTAGGGCTTACGCTCCTGGAGTCACACTGATGGTTCTGGAGAGGTTAATTTGATTAAAACGGTGGTTTTAGGGCTCACCGGCAAAAAGGGGCGCCGTTGTTCTGGAGTATTGCTGGTCAATCGGCTTCGGCTAAACCATCTACAAGACACAGGAAACGAGTAGAGGCGGCCCAATTGGTCAAAGGAATGGTGGTGCGGCTTGGCGACGTGAGCCGGTCGCCAGTGGCGCGCGAGAATTGGGGAAGCTACAGTCCGAGCTCGAATTTGAAATCCAAATGCACAGGCTTGCTAAAAAGGTTCCACTGATCATTTAATTCTACTAACAGAAGGGCTAATTCAGGCTAAATCAAATAGCATTGCCAGAACAAGGCAAATGCAATCTATGGCGATCACCGGCGCTAAGGTCCGCCAGAGCTCAATCAAAAGCTGTAGCACAGAGAGGTGAACGAGAGGTACTCACTAGTCGAAGCAATTTGAAGATTGGTGTAGTGGATCAAGTTGGCGTCATGCTCCTCCTCGGCGGCTCGCCGGAGAAGAAGAAGAAACAGAGAAGTTTGGAGACTTAATCGATTTTCTGGTGAAGTGAGAATTGTACAGGATGGTGGGGTGTTTAAATAGGCCAATGACGGAGTTGGCAAGGAGGGAACAGCCACGATCCTTGCACCAGGGATGAGACTGGCCGGGCGCAAAAGCAACAGTCGTGACGATGACGCAACGGCGACAACAGCTCTACAACTGCTCAAATTGTCGGCTAGTTGGGACTTGGCGCCGGCTGGTGCAAAGCGAAGGCAAAGGCGACAATGCTGGCACGGCGTGATGATGTGGCGCGAAGCTCCTGACAAAGTGCTGCTGCGGTCGCTGCTGGTCGCGCGTGCGATTGTTGGAGCTGCCATGGCAACGCTCTTGGCGCGGACACGTGCGCACATGCAAGCACAAACGAACACGAGCACAGGCGAGGGCGAAGATGGTCGGCGATGAGGAGACATGGCGAAGCCTGCCGCTGGTCGAAGCTGCTGCTAGGAGCTCTGGTCGAAACAGGGATTGGACCTGATTGCAAAATCTGGATTTTGGCTTTGGACTGATTTGCAAATTTTGGGATTTAGGTGATTAGGGCTGATTTTGACTTCAAAATTCTGGTAAACTTTGTTCAGCAATTAATTTGGCAAAGGTATTTGGTAAAATTTGGAACATTTGAGTAGTTTTCAGATGAAACGAAAACAGGGTAAATTTAGGGTATTTGAATCTAAATTTTGTCAAAACTGAAATTCTGGGACATAGGGTAAGATTTTGATATCCTCACAGAAGAAGATTTTGTGTTGAATAGGCTTTGGGAGGTGTTCCCTAAACAGATTTGAATTTGGAGTTGATTTGTGGCTTTTAGCCTTTTCAGGGTTCTGGAAAGGACTGAACTGCGATACTTCTTGGACTGACTTGTGAAAATGGTCTAGATGATAGAATCTGACTGCCAACTTTTTTGATTAAGGTATTGGCATACCCTTGATCATAATCTAAGAATTATCTGATCTGGATTAGGTCAAGATTTGATTAAATCAGAGTTCAGAGTATTTAGGGTAATTAGGATACTTAATTAATTTTCAGTTTTCGAAAACAGAAAGAATTGACAAATCTGGGAGTTAGAGATGGATCTGAATCTGGCTTCTGAAGACTTTTATTCTCAAGATAAATAGTAGATCAAATCTGGAAGTTAGATCTTGATTTGGGTTTTTAGGGCTTAGGATAAAATAAATCTGGGCTGATATTGCTGATCTTGAAGAGACATATGCATGCATGACTTTTTATGAAAAGAATTTTCACCCCCAATCCAGGTGTTACAAAAAATACCGTAGATGAAGCACAAAATCCAAGATTCAAAGAATAAAATTCAGGAAATTAAGTTGGCAAACTTTCAAACAAAATCAAATGTGAAACCGTGCCCTCCGGATTAGGTCAACCCTAATCCTAGAGGGAAAACTACTCACTAAAAGCCATGAAAATCAGTAAATATGTAAGAAATAATGAAAACGTACTGAATTGAATTAATCACGAAGAAACGGTCGTCCAGGTCGGCTTACAACTCAATGCGAGAAATTGATTGAAAACTAGACTAAAACAAACCCTAAATTAGAGAGGACGCAAAACTAAACTTTTTTGGGATGCTAAACCAAGCCAAAAGACTCTTTATTTATCCCTAAAAGTTTGAGTTAACTTGATTAAAACTCCTCCAAACAAATTAGCACAAAAATGAGTTTGAAATCACATAAAATGACACGACACAGCTCAAGACAGGAGATAGCACGCTCTGGACCATGGGCATGCTCCAACCCTTGCTCACTTCTGGTTCCTATGCGCTGGTTTGTTTATTAATTTGCACCTTCGTTTCTCAGAATTTGTTTTAGCTTCATCCTTTGTCGAAATTGCTTCAAATTTGGCACATTCAACTCCTGAAACATAACAAACTCACTCGTAGAAGTGGATTGTTGATATCTTGAAAACACACATAAAATGATGAGTCGAATGAATATATACCATCTACTAACACTCGATAAAAATTGATGTCTCAGAAGGACATAGTCTGCCAATAATGAGACAAAAGCAAGCATAAAGAGGATCAAGAACCTAAATTTGTTGAAGAATGCAAACATAGAAATGATTGGCTAAAATGGAAAACAATTGAGGCAGAATTGAATTCTCCTGCAAACAGAGAAGTTTTTGGGCCTATAGCCCGCACACCTGATGGTGTAAAACCTGTTGCTTATAAATGGGTCTTTGTGCGAAAATAAAATGAGAAAGGAGAAATGACAAGATATAAAGCACGATTAGTTGCACAATGTTTTTGTGAAAGACCTGCCATTGATTATGATGAAACATATTCTCCCATGATGGATGCAACAACTTTTCAATATCTTATCAGTCTGGCCATAAAAGAAGGTCTTGTCTTGTGTGTAATGGATGTTGTTACAGCCTACTTGTATAGCTCACTTGATAATGACACTTATATGAAACTCCCTAATGGATTCAAACTGCCAAAAGTAGGTTCTCAAGAATAATATTCAATCAAATTATGTCAGTCATTATAAGGATTAAAACAATCTAGACGAATGTGGTATAATCGTCTCAATGAATATTTGAAAGAAGGGTACACAAACAATTATATTTGTCCTTATATTTTAATAAAAAAAATCTGGATCTGAATTTGTGATCATTGTTGTATATGTTGATGATTTAAATTTAATTGGAACTATAAAGAGCTTTCTAAGATGATTGATTGTTTGGAAAAGAATTTGAAATGAAGGATCTTGAGAAAACAAAATTTTGCTTTGGAATTATCGAGCATCAAGTAGTTTATACAGATAAAATATTAAAACAATTTTATATGGATAAAATACATTTATTGAGTACCCTAATGGTTGTAAGGTCACTTAATGTAGACATAGATCCATTTCGACCCCGAAAAAATGATGAGGAAATTCTTGGCCCTGAAGTGTCATACTTAAGTGCTATAGGAGCACTAATGTATCTGGCTACTCATACACAAACTGATATGTCATTTTTCATTAATTTATTAGTGAGATACAACTCTTATTACAAGAAGACATTGAAATGGTATGAAACATGTACTTCGTTACCTTCAAGGCACAAAGGACATGGGCTTATATTTTTCTAACGTGTCCAAAATAGACCTAGTTGGTTTTGTAGATTCAGGGTATTTATCTAATACTCATAATGGTCAATCACAAAGTAGATATGTTTTCACTTGTGGTAGTATTGATATTTCATGGCATTCAATGAAATTGACTATTGCTGCAACATCATCTAATCATACATAAATTTTGGCAATTCACAAAGCCAGTAGAGAATGTGTTAGGTTGAGGAATGTGACACAACATATTCGAAGAGTCTATGATCTAACTTCAAAGAAGGAAGCACTCACGATTTTATATGAGGACAATGTTGCATGCATCACCCAAATGAGAGAAGGATTCATCAAAGAAAACAAAACATATTTCACCAAAGTTCTTCTTCAGTCATGATCTACAAAAGGATAGCATCATAATAGTTCAACAAATTTATTCAAGTGAGAATTTGACAGATATTTTTACCGAGGTGCTTCCTACGGCAACATTCAAGAAGTTGACTTATGATATTTGGTTACATAAGTTTAAAGATCTTAACTAACATGATTATCAGAGAGAGGAGATATGTATGTACTCTTTTTTTCTCAAGCATGGTTTTTTCCACTTGGTTTTTTCTTATTAAGGTTTTTAATGAAACATACATATTCACTAGTAATTAACATTCAAGGGGGGTGTTATGAATATACCTCTCTCTCTCTCTAGTGAATACCCATGAATAATACAACATAAATATTGTAACCCTTATGCTATCAAAACAATAGCCTACTATCCCATCATGTAATCATAATCATAATCTCTCATATTATGGATTGTGTAACTCCAAAACATCAATTTTTTGTAACTCCAAATCTATTTATCTATCATACTTGTCTATAAATAGGAGGATTTTATATACTTAGGAGGACATGAGAAGATAATAAGAATTCTATCATTCTCTCATTTCTCTCTATATTCTCTCTATGTTCTATATTTGTAGTTGACAATCATATTTTCATAATAGCTCTACTATTTATAAACAAATTGTTTTCACTAGTGTACCGAATAAATTGACCAAATTTTATTTGGTTAATTAGATTTGATTTTGATTTTTTTATTTTGGTTAATTCAGTGTCCAAAATTACAAAATGAAAATTTTTAGTTCAATTAGAAAATATTACAAAATCGAGTATATCAATCGAATACTCACCCACAGTGGGGGATGTCTCCATACAAGGAGCCTTCCCTCTAATAGTCATATCTGAACAGTCTAGCTAGCACAGGATTTATTAGCTAAAGTAATACACATAAATATCAAGCAATTAAGCGATAAAAGTGAGGTAAGACTGAACCTTAATGGCTGTCAAATGATCCTAACACAGGCAAGAATGTCGGGGGGAAAACATGAGGTGTTGTCAAAGAGCTGTGTGGTGCCCTACTAAGAAACCATTAAGCTAAATTATAGCATGAGATTGAGACATAAATTTGGCACACATTCACCAAGTTAAACCAAGAAGATCTTTGTTCATGCATGCATAAATGTGCCAACTTGGAAAATTTTAAGCAAAACTTTTCAATTCTTAACTTTTGACGATACAAAGTGAGTCGAGCTCGCTTTTGTATAGGACAAATTAACACTTGGACAAAGATTCTAGAACAAGACGAGCATGCAAAAAAGGAATTAATGCATGCTGTACCACACTGGCGTGTGGGCTGGATCTGATTGTACGTATACAATGGTGAGCACCTCGTCTGTTTGGAATTACATACAGTGAAGTACATTGTCGGTGGCCAATCCACGGGCAATGTAAACATAGTTTAGATAGCAATACTTGATTAGATAAATTTATATATAATTTGAAATATCACAGGAGTAAATTTTCATAAAATTACTTAAATTGAAGGCTTTTCTTGCATACTAGGATGACTTGTACTTAATTTTTAAAAGCTAGAAGGGGGAAATTACTATATAACAACTATCACTAAAAGGACTTCTTTGTAATTAAAAAAATTAGGGGGACACACCTGAATCGCACTGCAGTGGAGTATTGCAGTGCCAGAAGATTATGCCATATTTAATAAGGATACAGATCAAGTACAAACCCCTTTCAAGCACAAGGTACAAACACATGCAAACCCTAAAAAAATTTTTTAAATCATCTAAAAAAAATAATAAAAATTATAAGAAATGGAGACTACATTGCTCTACTCTACTACAAAATTTCATGAATTAACTCAACATACAAAATGGAAGAAAAAATGGCTTAAAAAATAAAAATAATAAAATAATAAAACATAAAGTCACTATTCAATGAAATTCATTTTAGATTAAGTTGCATTTTCTCGTGGACATTAGACAACTCTAGTTGTTACATTTTTTGGAAAAGAACCATTATTAATCAGATGTTTTTTTAAGAAGACGGTATTAAAGTGGTAATATTTGTTCCCTTGATAACACACTCCAAACCACCATCACCACCAACACCCCCCCCCACCCCGCCCTGCTTTGTAAATTCAAAGATATCCAAGTCCCTCTATTGTCCAAGGAAAGTCCTTCCATTCAAATTGTTTTATGAAAATTTACTCATTTAAACTATTAAAATTATATCTATGAGCTCATTTAATTTGTCATAGGATTGAAAGCCCGCAGCAAGTAAGTCTCGTGATTCATAGGAAATCAGTGACCTGGAATGACCATAGGACAAGTCACTCCAAATCAGGCAATCAAGGAAAGGTTGACACAGAATTTATATAGGTTGGGGTTCCAAGTAGAATCTTAGTCCTATTGATGCGCTCTCGACATTAGTTGGTTGAGAGGCTTTCTCTAGAAGAGAGAGTTCCAAGGCACATCAATTGATGGTTGAATATATTACATTGAAGTAAGTTAAGTTACAAATAAGAGTTTACAAGTGATATTTATATCCTAAGGTGGCGGCTAATGACTGTAATGCCCTCACTGCAGCTGTCGGATGAGGGACGAGATGGTCAATTTGTTGTATTTTAATTGTGGATATTAATTTGACATGTGTTGACACAAATCCCACCAAGGACGATGAAGGGAGTTCCCTAGCAAAATGATCATAACATCTCCCGAAGAGGGTTTCCTCTCAAGCTCATCGCGCTGAAGCTTACCCGTGTGAAGTCTCACCCAGGTTAATGCTTACCCATGGGTAAAACTACCCTAGAGGGCACATCAAGATGAAGCTTACCCGAATAGAGTCTAACCCGAGTTAATGTTTACTTAGGGATAAGACTACCTAGAGGGCTCACTAGGTTGAAGCTTATCCAAGTAGAGTCTAACCCGTGCTAATACTTACCCTGGGGTAAGACTACCAAACTTCATCGGCTTGCCTTGTTTTAGCTCTCTTGGTACCATTAGGACCCCGAGCGCCTAACCTCCCCAAGATAGGGTAGTTGCTTGCTTGCGAGCTGGAGCCCCCAGTCAGCATGGGCCCAAATGTCAGGGGCAAGGTTTTGGAGGTCAACCCGACAATGGTGACCTTAGATTGCCTTGAGTCCACCGAGTTCACGACTGAAATTTTGGAAGACTTCCATGCCTAGAACGTCCTGGACGCAGTCCACGCAACCAACCGAGACCATCCCCCACCTGGGAGAGTGGGAGGTGATTTTGAGGCTTGGTTTGACACCGGCCTCAGGCTACCAGTGCATCCCCCTCTAAGCCATCACTAAGGATCCCAGGTAAGACCCTAACCAAGACACCGGCTAGAGTTCTCGACCAGACTCAAGAGAAGACGCCGGCTAAGGCTCCGACCGGCGCTCTGGCCAAAACCTCAACCAAGGTCTCTACTAGGGAGGAATCCCTAGGGGACATGGGCGACCTCCTCGTGAGGCTGCACTCGCTTGCTACATCTGGTGACTCCGGAGAGGCCAAGGACCCAGGGGCGAAGACGGTGGAGTCCAACTCTGGGATTACGTCCCAACTCCATCCCTGGAGGATGTGAGCCAGAAGGTGGCATCGCCGAATGATGTCAGCCCAGGGGACCGGCCCAAGAGCCGGTTCCGAGGGACAATGATCTGATTCGACAAGGCTGTTGACCAACGGCCTATCACCCTCAGAGGGACAAACGTCCCAGAGCCCTGGGAAAGATAAGAGATTGTTCTTCCTCCCGAAGGGGTACAACCCACTTGAAGACCTAACTTTGATGGGCTCTATAGAGGAAGGTCTCCCGAAGGAGGAGGCAACAGGTGACGAACGCCCAATCGACATGGTGAGCGGGAGAGCAATTCCAGTTGTGTCCAAATCCGCTTCGATGCTTCCCCGGGTGAATCCCAGAGGTTTGCTCGGGAGTTGCTCATCCCGAAGGTGTTGGCTTACGCCAAGAGCGAGTTGACAGAGGAGCGCTTCCGAGGGATGATTTCCCTCTCCCTTCGGGTAATATTCTCCCCTTGAGGCCCTAGTTGAGACTTGGTGCTATTGGGGCTTTCTAACCCTGTTTTTTGGTGTAGTCAGTTGTGATCGCCCAAGGGCTCTAGGACAGGCTCTTCGATAACATTCGCACGGCCAAGCAAGCCATCGAAACAGAGAAGGTCGGCCGAGAGAAGGTACGCTGGAAACTCGCCAAGACCTAGGCACAGTTGGAGACCTCGGAGCAGGAGAATTTCAGTTTATAGGCGAAGCTGGAGGCAAGCGAAACGCTCTTCAAAGCTCAAAGGATCTCGTTTCCCGGGGAATCCTCGACATGACCAACACCGCGAATGACATTTGGGCGACGCTAGGGAAGCTCGTGCTCAAATATGATCCAGATGAGCTAGCCCGAGACCCACCCAAGTTGATGAAGGGATCCAAGTGCTTCCTTAACTGTCATATTTTAGTCATCGCCGAGGCGACCAATCTTTCGGACTAGGTCGATGGATGTCTCGGTGATTGCGGCGGGTGTGGCCCTGGTAGAGCACAGGGGTGAGAGGGCTATGGCTATTAGCACTCCAATGCAGACAAGTTTTCCGGGCTTCCATGAGCCCCAGAAAAGTGAGTTCGAGAAGCACGATGGGGCATTCTTTGACAAGCTCATTTCCATTTCCTCCGCTAGGGGAGATGCACCAAGAAGAGGCAACGTGGTCATTGGGGAAGAGAATTTTTTTTCCAAATAACCCTTAAAAAAATAAATTCGAAAACTAACCCCTAACTTTTAAATTTTGCAAAAACGGCTCTCTGTCGCGAAGCCACGCGCGCGACTGATCTTCAGTCGCTATCCCGGCTAGCGACTGAAGACGTGGCACGGCACAACGCCCCGCTAGCCCTCGTGTCGTGCCACGCCAGCTTTCAGTCGCTAGCCGAGCTAGCGACTGAAACCCGCAGCGTTTCAGTCGCTATCTCGGCTAGCGACTGAAAGCTGTATTTAGCCCCCAGCCGTCCCTCTCACAGTACAGCCGAGTTCATTTTTTCGAATTTTTCCAAAAATTACTAAAATCTGTTAGAAGGAAGAGAAGAAGAGAAGAAAGAGGAGCAGAAAAACTTTTTTCAGAGATTTTTCAAATCTGTTCGCTGAGGTATATTTTTTTAACTCGTATATTTAAATTAACTAGATCGTTAACTCGTAGTATTTAGATATGATTTAGAATATATTTTTATACGGATGGTAAATGCGTGAATGTGATGAACAAAAAAATTTAGGGTTAGGATTAATGTATGTTCGCAAATTAGGGTTAGGGTTAGTGTATGTTCGCAGATTAGGGTTAGGGTTAGTGTATGTTCGCAGATTAAAAAATTTAGGGTTCACTACTACAGAAATGCTTTTCACTATCGGTTAAAAATCCACTCTACTATCGGTTCTCTTACCGATAGTGATCGGCACGATAGTAGAAACGTAGCACACTACTATCAGTTGAAAACCGTTAGTAAAACATCTACATTCCCAACGTTCACTAATCGCTATCAACTATTTCTTCTATCGGCTCGGATCTAAACCGATAGTATTGTGTAGATTTTTTCTATCGGCTCGAATATAAACCGATAGTATTGTGTAGGTATTTTCTATCGGCTAGGATCTAAACCGATAGTAATGTGTATGTTTTTTCTATCAGCTGGGATCTAAACCGATAGTAATGTGTATGTTTTTTCTATCGGTTGTTGTATATGAACCGATAGTACTGTAATATTTATTCTATCGGTTGTAGTATATAACCGATAGTACTGTGTAGTGTTTCCTATCGGTTATGTACTCGACACGGTTAGTACTGGAATCTTGCACCTATACAGACAGCAATACAGAGATATATTGGATCATTCACAAATACACCAATATTTACAAATATACACCAATATTCACATATTGAATTTGTTCACAGATACACTAATACAGTAATATACACATGCGTTGGACAAATTGAATTTATTCACATATTGATAGAGTTTATTCACAAATACATCAATGAATCTATTCACATATTGAGTTTATTCACAAATACAGCAATCAACAAATTCAATATATATTACACAAGTTAGTTACAATCGATCGTTGATAGCCACTTCTTCCATGACATATTGAGCCCAAATTGTTCGCAGTTCCCTCAATTGACCCAACTCATATTGCTCTTTCAACATGGCGCTCTGCATATATGCGTGTATGAAGTTAGTATCGTACGTCACATCCAATTAAAGTTCGACTTTGAGTCAGGAAAAATGGTTACCTTAGGGAATTGGGCAAAGTTTCTCCTGATCAGGTCATACATGAATCTCATGACATAGAAGCCACATTCCCACAATTGTGGCTGCTGATGGCACTGGGAAAATTGCATATGCAAAGACATAAATCCACATTAACTCGAAATAACTAATTAAGCTTAAATTAAAAGACCCATCATGAGTACTTCCATCCGTATTAATTACCTCATATTCTTTCCAAGAAATTGTTGTGCCCTTCGACGCGTCATGCCTCCCTCCAGCACTAGCATAATTTTTGAAAGCTCTGTATTTAATTTAGCATTGCAGGTTAATATGTTATCATTAATTAGCTAGTCAGAGAAAAATTTAAAACAACTATATTACTTACGCGTCTATGTGCCATGTGAGGGTGAAAACATGCGCCACCTTGTCGCTCATCGAATCGAGGTAATAGACCTCATTCATCCATGGGCAAATGACGGCGAGGATCCAGTGGCCCCTACATTGCATATATAAGCGAACCGTTTCATACATATGTTAGGCGTAACATACAAGAATGAGTTAAATTAGTAGGAAATGCACTAACCTTTGGTGGTACGGCGCAAGGATGAACTCTCGGTCCTGCTGCACTAGTAGTGCCCTTGATATGTATTCCTCCGCATGTGCTTGGTCGTGCTCTAGCATCGTGAGGCTTATTTTCTCTGGGTCGAGGAAACCCACCTTGTCACATGCCCTCATCGACGCCAGCCTATACATGCACCTGGATGAAAAGTAGACATTAGTAAGTAGTGCATACAAAGTGATTAGATTTATGAAACGAACTGTGATAACTTCAGACAACAGCAAACTCACAGGACTCCAGTCCGTATGATGGACATATCAAGCTCCCGCCAGTTGAGGAGGTCGAACAAATCCTCGTGGGCCACCGATATGCTCTCGGGCTCACGGTGAAAATGGGCTGGCCTGAAGTGAACCAAGAAGTTGATGTGGCGCCTAGACCGGGTCAGGTACCACTCGTGGAGACTTCTGGTTATTTGATCCATATTGCGCAGAAGGTACTCCGACACGAGTGGGGATCTGTTCTTGAACATACCCGGCTGGCTTTGTTTGGCCTTGCCTTTGGCCTTGCCCTTGCCTTTGGGCGGGGAGCGAGTGTATACCTTCGAAGGTTGGGGTGTGGTGCCGCCGGCCTCATTTGATGGCGAAGGGTTTGAGGCCGTCGGAGGAGGCATGGGGGCCGGAGGAGTTCACTCATGCGTTGTGGCGGGGGTGGTGTCCTCAGGAAGTGAGTTGGTATCCATTGTCCACTTTAAGTACAAACGCATAAGTTAGATTTTACAAATTGAGTATATTAACTGAGTTGTAAGCTAGAATGGCTAGGGTTTACCTCATGTAGTCTAACACCCTTCTTGGGCCACTGTATGTACGAGCCCAATGCCTTGCCAATTGTCCGCATTTCGTCCGTTGGGACAAGCAACGGAAAAGAGCTGTAGCCCGGGAGGGCCATGTCCACCTGTACCTTTGCGAATCTAGGCTCCAAAGGTACGCAGTGGATCCGGACATCCTCCCAAGACTGGTATACGACCCCGTTTGCAACCGCAACAGGTTTGTCGCCTATGTTGATCAATAGGCTACAGCTCTCCGGCTTCTGGAATTTGCAACAATTATAACAGGTTAGCGAAACAATTCTAACGTAACGAGAGTGGCATCAACCGAACTGCATATATAGCTCAAGAGTTGCAACACCTCGATCAGGTCCACCGGATCCACGTGAACCTTCGAGCCGCAACTACTCGGCCTGGCAGCGTCGACCTCGGCAGTTGGATCTAAACCCTTGGACTGCACAACTCGGCTGAGGTGTTCATACTTCTCGTTCATTTGAGCGAACATGTCCGCGAATTGTGCAGTCACATTTGCCCGTATCTTCTGAGATAGCTCCACTTCCCTTTCCTTCCAGCTGCCAGCCTTCTTCGCCTTTTGCCCGGGCTCCGAGAAGCCTTCCTTCCATGGCACCACAGCCCCCACGGTTCGCGTCCGCCCTGGATGCTCCTTGTTCCCTAGAGCCCAGGTAAGGATGTCGTTCTCCCTATGGGGACTGAACAATCCCTCGGTCGCCTCCTTCGAGCAAGAGATCTGTTACATTGAAAGCTCTCCATTGTGAGGAAGAAATATATACAAACTTGTGCGCACACTAGTGATCATAGTTTTTTCTACCACACTCTATGATTCCAACCAGGAAGTTAGCCAACTTATGAGTCGCTGCACGACCTCGACGTCCCTGGGGTTTGGGAACGCCACAGTCCCCGTGGCCGACACGGTCCCTCTGGCCAGCCACCAGCGCTTGCATCGCTAATTGCGGATCTCGGAGAGTGGTAGGTCAGGGGAGTCGACGAAATTCGACGCCTCGTCTTCAGCCTTCTTCCACTGCTCCTCCTTCCCCGCATAGCCGCGAGAGCCGAGCCGGTGTGGGTGGTCGTTCCTCCTCTGGATTGCCATGTTCTTCTCGCTGAGGGCCTTCATAGCAGAAACAAAAAAATTAATGCACCGCTGCTTACTGCATACAATGGTGTAACCAAGCAAAGGAACCATACATACCTTGAACTCAGGAGTCCCCTTCTGTTGGGCGAATTGCTCCCATACCTCCTCCGTTATGAAGGGGTACTTCTCGCATGGAGATTTGCCTTTAGCGAGGAAGGTACACTACTACAGAAGTGCATTTCACTAACCCATATTTTCTAACGGTTATGAGCAATCTGGGAAAAATCCGATAGAATAGGACGACAACGGCGGAAAAGAGGCAATTTACTATTGGTTACACACTAGTCCAACGTTAGTGAAATGCAAATACTTTTTACTATCGGTCATTACTGTACAAACCGATATAATATATTAAATAGTACTATCAGTTTTCCACTTTTAACTGATAGTAAAATTGCGCACTTTATACTATCGGTTATTACTGTACCAACCGATATAATATATTAAAACAGTACTATCGGTTTTTCGTTCATAACAGATAGTAAAATTACTCACTTTATACTATCGGTTCATACTGTACCAACCGATATAATATATTACATAGTACTATCGGTTTTTCTCGCGTAACTGATAGTGAAATTACTGACTTTTTACTATCGGTTATTACTGTACTAACCGATACAATATATGAAATAGTACTATCGGTTATATAAAACAAACCGATAGTAAAATGACTTCATATACACTAATGATTATGACAGTGGGGACCTTATTTTACTATCGGTTTGTGTTTTTGAACCGATAGTAAAATTGGACAACTTAATTAGGTCGACCCCTGCTCTGCGCTCTACATGTTGGAATCATTTCAGCCGCGCACGACTCCAAGCTAGAGTGATCTGGAGAAGCTAGCTGAGAGGTTGATCATATTTCCATCCCCCTCGGTATTGTCATCTTCTCATCACCTCTCCCTCTCTCTCGATCACTCTTTCACATGCACTCTCCCTCTCTCTCTCTACTTGCAATTCAGTAAACTAGATACATGTATCTCCAAACTAGCTAGAAGGCTAGGTTGGCTAGCTAGCTATAGCTTACTGAATTTAAGTAGCTAGCTAGCTGGCTCTTCCAATTAATGCATGTATCAAGTTAATTAGGGTTTCATTTATACAAATCCATTTAATGTAATTAAGCAGCTCATGTAGACACATATGGCCTAGCTAATTATGTTTCATGCATATATGCATGCCCTGAGTCATTAATTATTTATTTGAATTTGTCAATTTTGTGAAATAATTGTAGATGGACCGAGAATATTGGATGTATGGAATAAAACGTACTACTGTTGAGTATTTGGAGGGTGTGAATGGGTTTATTAAATTTGCTGAGCAAGAAAAGGCGAAGAAGGGAGAGAAAGATATGCATTGTCCTTGTATAGATTGTATGAACTTAAAAAGGTTCGGCAACTCTGATCAGATTAGGAGTCATTTGATTCGTCGTGGTTTTAACGCACGCTATACCCGTTGGATATGGCATGGTGAAGATCTTGAGGAAACGAGCACCGCTACCACTCAGCAGCACCCGGAAGTGGATTGCAGTAATGATGATCATGATTAGAATATTGGTAATGTTCATTCGGAAGTCCATATAGATGACGACAATTTAGATGAAATGTTACGTGATGTAGAAGAAGACTACAGCGAAAACGATTTAGCTAAATTTGAGAAATTAATTGTTGATTCTGAGAAGCCTTTGTTCCCCGGATGTGCAAAATTTACAAAGTTGTCTTCTGTGTTGAGATTATATAACTTGAAGGCAAGCAACGGTTGGAGCGATAAGAGTTTCATGGCGCTATTGGATCTGTTAGCGGACATGCTTCCAGAGGGAAATCAGTTGCCAAGATCGGTTTACTAGGCCAAAAAACTAGTGTCCGTTGGGAATGGAAATCAAAAGAATACATGCATGCCCAAGTGATTGTGTTCTGTACCATAATGAGTACGAGGATTTGCATGTTTCACTAGTACAGAAATGCAGTCTACTAACCCCTATCTTCTATCGGTTATTAGCGAACCAGCAGAAAACCGATAGAAAATGTGCCTCGCGGTCATAAAAGCCCGACGGATGTATTTTCCCTATCGGTTTCTAAGAAACTTACCGATAGAATAAATAATATGATTTACTCTAGCGGTGATGAACATATTTGCCGTTAGAAGAGATGCATAAGTACTGACGGAAGAATGTTGTGCGCCGATAGGACTGGTCGACTTCAACAACTAGACTTATTCTGTCGCTACTGTATGAATATACCGACAGAGTATATTAAAAATTCCTATCGGCAATATGTAGTGCGCCGATAGAATAGTTGGCCTTCTACAAATATTTTTATTCTATCGGTAATGGATTCTTTTACCGTTAGAATATATAGAAAATTGCTTAGAACTGTTCGTCTTCAAATAGTTTTATTCTATCGGTAATGAATGTTTATACCGGTAGAATATTGCAAAAATATCTTAGAACTGTTGGCCTTCTACAACTAGTAATATTCTATCGGCAATGTACGTACAAACCGATAGAGTATGTACAAAAATTCCTATCGGTAATATTTATTGTGCCGATAGAACCATTCGCCTTCTACAGATGTTTTTATTACTAACGGTGTTCTGTTTTCATACCGATAGAAAATATATATTTGTATAAATACACGGGTATGTCTCTTTCATTCTCACAGTTCATCTGGGACTCGTAGTCCTAACCCGTAAGCTCCATGGACGGCCGGCGCACCTCTACAGGGGACCGCTGCACCTCCGCACCTCCATCAACGCTCTCTAGACGTCGGCATCCCAAGGAAGGTACGTAAAATTTCTGCAATATTGTTAGATTATTCTAATCCGATTATGGCAATAATTCTGCTTTTTTTGTATCCTTCATTTTGATGTGTCTTCTTTTCAATATGATTATGATCTGTTCAGGTCCTTGGATGATGCTCGTGAGGGGCAACGTATTTCACGGTTCTTCATCGCAGTACGCTGCCTACGTTGGCTTGTTGGCGAAAGAAATGGTGAAGATCACCGTCGAGAGCTGGAAGGACGTGAAGGGCGAGATCTTGGTTGGCTCGGTCGAGAAGATGCTTAAGCCCGGCGTGTTTCTCAAATCAGGACCTATAGAAAGCATCTTACATTTTTTTGCATGCACCAGCTTGTGGCCAGATGCTTACCTGCTTGGAGAAGAAGAATTGTTGTTATTTGCACAGCCATTCTACACCATCACTACACAGAACAACATCTTGGAAGGTAGGTTCTTTTTGTTAATAGAGTTGAGTTGAGTTGAGTTGAGTTGAGTTGATCGAGTTTGAGTCCGAGGAAATCACCAATACGTACAAATGTATGTCGACGGCAGTTCCAGCTCCTCGGGCGTCTTCGAACTGAACTCCTATGGTTAAGTCCAATGTGGTTCAGACATTTGCTGTTTTGGATGAATGGATTTGTGATGTATCAGGTCTAACTTGTAGTCGGTAGTTGCATTGTGGCAACCTGCAAAGATTCCCTTTTATGTAAAATGCATGTATGGGCCACTGGGTCCTCGTCGTGATCAGTTGTTAATTTCAGACGTGGCTTTTGTAATATACATCGAATGTGTGAATTGTTGTATTTGTATATTGTTGTATATTTGTGTATCATGTATTGCTAATTGGGACATGAACTTGAATGTGCAGGGAGTATTTGTGTATTTAATTGTATTGGTAGGTAGGTGTGTATTTGTACTGCTGTTTCAGACATGCACTTCAATTTGTGAACTGGCATGTGTATGTTTGTACCTGAATTTGTATTGGTGAACTAGCATGTGTATGTTTGTACCTGAATTTGTGAACTGGCATCTGTAATTTCTTTGGCAAGATGAAGTCCCAACTACCTACGAAAAGTATTTTTGTGTCTCCTAGTTAATCCACAAATTAGCATTTCTTGAAATATATTGCTTTATCTTCTAGTTAAGATCCGTTTGATGTAAGATCTGTTTGATGTTACATTGATATGATTCCTTGAATGTGAGAAATGGCATGTGCATGTTTGTACCAGTTTGGTACCAGTACCTCCTCTAACGGTAAGTACACATATTTACCGATAGGAAAACACATATATTTGTTCATTCATGCATATTCTAACGGTAAATACACATATTTGCCGATAGGAAACACATATATTTGCTCAGTCATGCATATTCTAACGGTAAATATGTGTATTTACCGATAGAAAAAGACATATATTTGCTCAGTCATGCATAGTCTAACGGTAAATACACATATTTACTGATAGAAAAACTAATGCTCGAGTGTCATGCATCATCTAACGGTAAGTACACATACCTACCGATAGAAAAACTCATGTGCGTGCTGTGTCATGCATGATCTAACGGTAAGTACACATATTTACCGATAGGAAAACACATATATTTGCTCAGTAATGTATATTCTAACGGTAAATACACATATTTACCGATAGAAAAACTCATGCTCGAGTGTCATGCATCATCTAACGGTTCGTACACATATTTACCGAAAGAAGAAGTCCTGTACCTGCTCGGTAATGCACATTCTCTAACGGTTATTTCATGTATTTACCGTTAGAAAAATATCCATTATAAGGAAAACCCCACTCGTGCATTGCTGTGCTGCTCTTTAATTTGTTCTGTTGCACTCTGTGTCCCTCTGTTTGTGACGAAAGTTCCAGCTACACTGCTAGGGTGATCAGCGCAGGCTGGAGGGAAGTTGATTGCGCCCCTCTCTTTAAGGTACGCTTAATCGTCGACACTTATCTCTCTCTCTCCCTCTAGATCTCCCTTCCTCTCTACTTGCAAGCTAGCTGTATTGTGTAGTTCCAAGTTTGTAGCTCTAAGCTTGGGAGCTTGGTAGCTGGAAATGCGTCATGTTTTAGGAGCTAACTAGCTTGTATTGTGTAGTTAGCTAGGTTAATTAGTGTTAATTTCGTCAGGCTAGGGTTCAACACATGTATCTATTGTAAGAGGCTGTACATGTACATATACATAACTTAATCGGGCAGGTTTCATGCATGGCTTACTCGTTAAATTTTGTTAATTGTAGATGGACAGGAAATATTGGATGTATGGAATAAAACGTACTACTCTTGAATATTTGGATGGTGTGAATGAGTTTATTAAATTTGCTGAGCAACAAAAGGAGAGGAAGGGAGAGAAAAATATGCTCTGTCCTTGTACAGATTGTATGAACTTGAAGAGGTTTAGCAACTCTGATCAAATTAAGAGTCATTTGATTCGTCGTGGTTTTAACGCGCGATACACCCGTTGGATATGGCATGGCGAAGATCTTGAGGAAACAAGCACCACTACTACCAATCAGCACGACTCGGATGTGGATTGCAATAATATCGATGATCATCCCAATTTTGGTAATGTTCATTCCGATGTGCACGTAGATGATGATGATGACAATCTAGATGAGATGTTACGTGATGTAGAGGAAGATTACAACGAAAATGACTTCTGTGAATTTGAGAAACTGATTGCTGACTCTGAGAAGCCTCTGTTCCCTGGATGTGCAGCATTTACAAAACTGTCTTCTGTGCTGAGATTATATAACTTGAAGGCAGGAAACGGTTGGAGTGATAAGAGTTTCACGGCACTATTAGATCTTCTAGCGGACATGCTTCCAGTGGGAAATGAGTTGCCAAGATCTACTAACCAAGCCAAAAAACTGTTGTGTCCGTTGGGAATGGAAATCGAAAGAATACACGCATGCCCAAATGATTGTGTGTTGTACCGTAACGAGTACTCCAGTTTGCATGTTTGTCCAAGATGCGGCGCATCGAGGTATACGCGTAGGGACCGGATTGACAGTGAACGTCACGAGGTAAGGAAAGGGCCCCCGGCAAAAACTGTGTGGTACTTGCCTGTGATACCTAGATTGAAGCGGCTGTTTGCAAATCCGAAAGTCGCGAAGCACTTGCATTGGCATGCTGAAGCCCGGAAACAAGACGGAAAACTGAGACACCCAGCTGATTTTATTCAATGGAGAAACTTCAACAGAACATTTGCTGAGTTCGGCGGCGAACTTAGGAATGTAAGGTTCGGGCTGAGTACAGATGGTATGAACCCACATGGTAATATGAGCAGCCGGCACAGCACTTGGCCGGTTCTTTTATGCATCTACAATCTTCCTCCTTGGTTATGCATGAAGCGCAAGTACATCATGATGGCGTTACTAATCTCAGGACCCAGACAACCCGGAAATGATATTGACGTGTTTCTAGCGCCTTTAATCGAGGACTTACAGAAATTGTGGAGCGAGGGTGTGCAGGTGTGGGATGCATACAAGAAAGAGAATTTCATCTTGCGGACCCTGATATTTTGCACCATAAATGATTTTCCTGCCTACGGCAATTTGTCGGGGTATAGTACGAAAGGAGCCAAGGCTTGCCCTATTTGCCTAGATGAAACTGAGAGCATGTTGCTGCGAAACTGCCGGAAAACAGTGTACATGGGTCACCGTAGGTTTCTTCCGGTGCATCACACGTACTGTAAGAAGAGAAAATCATTTAACGGGAAGCCTGAGAAGGGATCAGCTCCAGTGTTTCTGACCGGTAAGGAGATTTACTCGCGCGTGAACGACATCAAAGTTGAGTTCGGTAAGCATTCTAAACCTCAAGAAAAAAATGTTTGGAAGAAGAGATCGATTCTCTGGGATCTACCGTACTGGGAGCACTTATAAGTTCGACATTGCATTGACGTCATGCATGTAGAGAAAAATGTCTGTGACAGTTTGATTGGTTTGTTGTTGAACATTCCGGGAAAGACAAAGGATGGTGTGAAAGCTCGTCGTGACATGGTGGAAATGGGGATAAGGACTGAGCTTGCACCTTTAGAGAATGGAAAGCGTACATACCTCCCCCCGGCCTGCTATACGTTGTCCAAGAGCGAAAAAACAGAACTCTGTCGGTGCCTGCATGGTGTTAAAGTTCCATGTGGGTACTCCGCGAACTTGAAAAAACTTGTGTCTATGAAGGACCTAAGACTGGTTGGCATGAAGTCCCACGACTGTCATGTCTTGATGTCACAGATGCTTCCCATTGCTATCAGAGGCATTCTCCAAGTTAAAGTCAGAGAGACAATCACAAACCTATGTTATTTCTTCAACGCAATATCTTGCAAGGTAAGTACGTGCACTCGTACTATAAGTTCACTACCTCCATTTGTGGAGCTTAATTAGAAGATTTTTCTGATATGAATATTTGGCGCAACTGTGTCCTCGTAGGTAATTGATCCCGATGGACTGGACGCTTTGCAACGCGACGTGGTTACAACTCTTTGTCAGCTCGAGATGTATTTCCCTCCATCCTTTTTTGATGTTATGGTCCATCTGATTGTTCACCTTATCAGAGAAATTAAGTTTTGTGGACCCGTGTGCCTGCGCTGCATGTATCCATTTGAGAGATTTATGGGTGTATTGAAGGGATACGTAAGGACTCGTCGTCGACCCGAGGGGAGTATCATGGAAGGTTATGCCGCCGAGGAGGTGATTGAATTTTGCACAGATTATATGGCCGGGGTTGACCCAATTGGTGTTCCTAGGTCCCGACACGAGGGTAGGCTTGAGGGAATCAGAACGATTGGATTCAAAGCTATCGTCCCCGCTCGTGATGTGTACGCAAAATCACATTTTTGGGTCTTACAACACATGACGGAGGTCGAGCCATACATACACGAGCACAAGGTAATGTTACGGTCACAGAATCCTTCGAAGTCAGACGTTTGGGTAAGCAGAGAACATAACAGGAAATTTGCTGAGTGGATCCAAGAAAGAGTCACGCGAGCTGCCGAGGGCTCCGTAAGTGAAACTGTGACATGGTTGGCTAGAGGCCCAAGATTCACTGTAGGGACTTGGCAGGGGTACGACATCAATGGGTATTCATTTTACACAAGAGCTCAAGACGCCAAGAGTAGCACGCAATGTAGCGGAGTGACACTGTTTGCTATTTCCGAGGATGCCAGGTCAGTAAGGGCGCTGAACTCATATTACGGTGTTATTGACGAAATATGGGAGCTCGATTACGGATTACTTAAGATTCCCCTGTTTCGATGCCAATGGGTCGAAATACCTCGAGGTGTTCAAGTTGACAGTTACGGGTTTACTCTCGTCGATCTTGGTCGAGTCGGACACCAAGACGATCCATTCATACTTGCAAAGCAAGCCACACAGGTATTCTACATCGTTGACTCGGCCAATCCAAACTTGCATGTTGTCCTCCACAGCAAGAGACGTATTGTTGGGGTCGAAGATGTTGTCGACGAAGAGGAGTATAACCAATTCGATGAAATACCTCAATTTTTAGAGGACATTCAATCTATCCGTACTGAAGATATCGACGAAACAACGTATCTGCGAGATGACCACGAAGAAGGATTATGGGTTGAGAACCATTGATGATTAATTTCTATTTCAGGGATAAATGCCAAGCAAACAGCCCACAAGTTCTGCAGCAAGGTGAGGAACTTATCATTAATACATCAGGCAGTACATTTTTCTTTAGAATTTAATGATAAGCTAGTTCACAGCATTAATACATCTCAATTTTACTCCACAGCATGAGTTCTAACATGTACAGTACCTTTATCCTGTAAATATTTAATTCTTCCCTTCAAATAGCACTTGCAAAAATCTCATCGCAGCCTCTTCAAATTAAGTTCTGCAAAAATCCCTTTTTTCTGACGGTATTTTGTTATTTATACCGATAGAGAAGGACATCTTCTCTCAGGCACTTCAAAACGTTTACTATCGGTATTGTTCTATTTTACCGTTAGAATAAATTCATTAGTCTCACGGTATTTGTTGTCTGACGGTTTTTTCCTGTTTTTACCGATAGAAGAATACTCTGCCGCTTTGAATTCTCAACCGTGTCGCCATGCGTCGCCTTGGAAACTCTATAAGTACCTCGCCATGCGTCGCGGTATTTTGTTGTTTTTCTAATTCTCGAACGGTTCGACTCCTCATCTTCTCTTTCACAATGGCAACCTCCATGGGATCGTCATCCACGCCCTCCCCGGTAAGAACTCTAAATCTCCTCGGTTTACCCCTGTATTGTTAATCCATGTTCAATTCATTCTTGACCTGTTGATTTGCACAGGGAATGGTAGCCATGGAAGACACTGCCAAAGTGAAGGCTGACCTGAGGGCCCTCCAGGAGGAGCACAAGCTCCTTACAGACAAACACACTCAGCTACGGCTTGACCTTGACGATCTCTTCCAGCGCATTAAGCGCATGAAGACGGATGGTGACAATGCTAGGGCGAGGACGAGGCATCTTCGCGAGGAGAAGAAAGCCGCGGATATGACCATCGCTGGCTGCGGTTTGACTATGAAGGATACCATAGCGAAGCTGAGGGAGGTCGCAGGCCTTCTCGACGCGGTAGTAGTTGATCCTAGGGACAACTTGTCGCTAGAGGAGTCCTGCGTCCTGGCTGCAAGTCTAACTGACTCTATTCTACATGCAGCCAGGGCTAAGACCACCCCTTGACCTAGCATTTTGGGTTTTATTTTTTTTTGTAAGTGATAAAACAACAATGAATGAATAATTTCTTTTTATGTCAATTTTCCAATTTTCCGGCTATCTTCCCTCTTTCTTTAACATTCTGCAGCTTTCAACCACGGTATTTTGTTGTTTTACCGATAGAAAAAGGGCACACAATACTATATCTCAAGCACTTAATCAAAAAAATTTTCTGGGGAAAATTGGTCTCACGGTATTTTGTTGTTTTTACCGATAGAAACTATAATCTCAAGCATTTTAAAAAAAATTTCTGGGGAAAATTGGGCTCACGGGATTTTTTTGTTTATATCGATAGAAAAAGGCACCTTTTCATTACTCTCACGGTATTTTGTTGTTTTTACCGATAGAAAAATGGCACCCAATACTATAATCTCAAGCACTTTAAAAAAATTTTCTGTGGAAAATTGGTCTCACGGGATTTTATTGTTTATACCGATAGAAAAAGGCATCCACTAATTCAAATATTTTTTCGGAAAATTTACTTGTTCTATCGGTATTATTTTGTTGTTTCGATAGAAAAGTACATAAGTCTATCGGTATCATTTTGTTATACCGATAGAAAAGTTTCTCCGCTACTTTATTACTCGTACACGGCCCTTTAGTTTCCCTCCACTCGAACAGTTCCACCTTAGAGCACTGCGTCTCTTCGAGAGCGAAGAAAACCCCAACCTCCGCCGTGACCACTCACTTCCTCTCTCCCGCACGACGATCACCGGCTGGACACTGGTTCGCCACTGCCACCGGTTCTTATTTTCGTCCTTCGCCGGCCGCCGCTGCGTTCTACACCGCCTCTCCATCACCAGAACTGATCGCCGCCGTAAATACCCTAATTCGTCGTTCTATTTCCAGCATCTTCCTTATTTGATCCTAGTGTTTTGCACGTACTAATTCTTCGAGTTTTGCAATTACACTAGGGTTCCCTATTGTGTTGGCTTATGTACATTCCGCAGGCAATGTTGATTTTAATTAGGGTTTACATAATATGTTCCAGTGCTGTAATGAACCTGTTTTGAGATTTTAACTTATCTATACTGCTGTATGTGTGATCAATTGTATCCAACTGCCATGTAATGCAGATTATATGTTGGAGGTGTTTTACACATATTCTATCGGCAGCTCATGTGTTTACCGATAGGAAATTTTTCTGCACAAGTAGTAAAACTTAATTTGGATCTGGAAGGACATGAGCCATGCAATGTACTAGTTTGGTTGGGAATTTTTACTCACTTCGTATGAATATATGGCAATGTGGATGGGTCTTTGATGTATATGTTTCAAATGCCTATATACATGACTTTTCCCAACCTAATAGATGTGAAGTCCTGATGACTCACATACAGGCTAGGCTAAAGATTATGCACAGTGGCACTTAGATGCTTGTGTGCATATTTACGTGTGAAATAATAATGCTGGCCCATGAATATTAGTATAGCAAATCATCGAGAATGTTATGTGATGACAGTGAATGGTGGCTTGTCAACAAAATTCCATATGTAGAGAACATTGTTATGTTCTATCGGTATCTCACGTGTTTGCCGATAGAAAAATTGTCTTCTGTGGAGGTAATTGTTATGGTCTATCGGCAGCTCATGTGTTTACCGATAGAAAATATTTCTGAACAGTTCAGGAAGTAATTTATGCATGTCTTTCTTTTTGTATTATTTTCCCTTTTGCCGCCCTAGTTAGTCTCCAGTCCTGGGCTGAGTTATGGAACTCCAAGGCGAATTAATTGCCATATATATGGTTTGTTGAAGGTTTTGTAGGGGAAGACATGTCGTCGTCTTCATCGGATGGTACTAGTGGTTCGACTAGGGCCAACCCCATCGTAACTACTGAAGATGCAGCTGTTACATCCCAGCGCAAGAGGGTGGGGCGAGGCGCGACGACGTTGGGGCGTTTGGCCAAACGCACGGATCTTTCTTGTGAGTTCAACCAATTTGGGAGGCCGATTGGAAAGAATGCTGGGAGGTACGCGGCCTACGTTGGGCTGTTGGCGAAAGAAAGGGTGAAGATCACCGTCCAGAGCTGGAAGGACGTGACGGCGGACGAGAGGAATAGGTTGTGGGCGGAAGTGAAGGTTAAATGAACTGAAATCGCTGAACTCTTTCGTAATCACGTTCTCTTGGCTTATACTAAAGTTTAACTAACTCGTGATTAATTGTATGCATTTTTCGGAAACAGGCTAAGTGGAACATCCCCGACGATACACCTAGGACTGCCTGCTTGAAGGACATGAACGGAACATGGAAAACCTTTAAGAGCTGGCTCGTCAGTAACTTCCTCGCTGCGGGGAAATCTCCTTGCGAGAAGTACCCCTTCATATCGGAGGAGGTATGGGAGGAATTCACCAAGCATAAGGGGACTGAGGAGTTCAAGGCCCTTAGCGAGAAGAATAGGGCGATCCAGAAGAGGAACGACCACCCGCATCGGCTCGGATCCCGGGGCTATGCGGGGAAGGAGGAACAATGGAAGAAGGAAGACGAACAAAATCCTGTCATCGACACCCCTGAGTTGCCGCTCTCCGAGATCCGGGATGAGAGGTGCAAGCGATGGTGGAGGGGGAGGGGGTCCGTGTCGTCCACGGGGTCTGTGCAGTTCGCAACCCCTGGGGACGCCGACGTTGTGAGGCGAATGGTAAGTTGGCTAACCTCGTAAACTGTGTGCGCACAAGTGTATATAAGGCAATTTGTCTCACAAGGTACCTTCAAATGTAACAGATCTCTTTTGAGAAGGAGGCAGCGGAGGGATTGTTTATCCCGCAGAGGGAGAACGACATCCTCACCCGGGCTCTAGGAAATAAGGAGCATCTCGGGCGGACACGGGCCGTGGGAGTCATTGTGTCGTGGAAGGCCGGTTTCGTAGATCCGGCTCCACCGAGGAAGAAGGCCCGCACCTGGAAGGAAAAGGAAGCTGACCTCTCCGATAAGATACGGGCTGAGGTACGGGAGGAGATACGGGCGGAGATGCGGGCTGAGATACGGGCTGAGGTACAGTCTGAGGTGCAGACCGAGGTCGCACAAATGAGGGAAGAGTTTGCACGGTTGAGAGAAGCATTGCTGGCCAAGAGTGCAGATGCGGATCCCCAGGACGACGGTACCCCGCGGGGTCGGATAAGCAGTTGCGCTTCGAAGGTACTCGCGGATCCAGTGGATCTACTTGAGGTACTGCAAGCCTTCATCTGTGCACTTAAGTTGATGCAAGCCTTCATCTGTGCACTTAATTGTTACAAATTTGCAGGGGCCGGAGGGCTGCATCCTACAGAATCACGTAGGCGCCGGGCAGGAAGTGGTTGGACACGGCTTCGTATATCCGTCTGGGCCGGATGTCCGGGTCCACTGTGTACCTCTGCGGTTGGGTTTCGCAAAGGTACAGGTGGACATGGCCATGCCGGGCTACAACGATTCTCCGTTGCCAGTCCCAACAGAGGAACTGCAGACACTTGCTGAGGCAGTGGGCTCCTACGTACAGTGGCCCAAGAAGTGTCTTGTAATACAACCGGTAAATCCTACACATTTTAGATTACATCCTACTCAGTACACTCAACTTGCATAATCTAACATACGTGCTCATTAATTGAAGTGGCCTGCCGCTGGGCTACCAGGGGACTGTGCCCCCAACTCGGGGTATGAGGCCCGATCTCGTGCGACCCTGGACACATCAAAGACGGCCTCCACCCCACCCAGCGCATCCACGCCTTCATCTCGGAAGAAAGCTGCCATCACCTCGCCCTTGCCTTCAAAGGTACGCGCTCAGTCCCCGGCAAAAGGCAAGGGCAAAGGCAAGGGAAAAGGGCGACAGGGACAGCCGGAGAGGTTCAAGAACGGGTTCCCACTCATGTCGGAGGCAGCTTTGCGCAAATTGGATCGATCAACCAGAGACCTCCACGAGTGGTACCTACACCGAGCTCGGCGCAATCTGAACTTCTTAGTTCCCTACAGGCCTGGGCAGTTCCACCGTAAGCCCGGGAGTATATCCGTGGCACACGAGGATCTGTTCGACCTCTACAACTGGCGGGAGCTCGATATGTCCATCATACGGACTGGAGTCCTGTGAGTTTGCTGATGCTATGTATTGCTGTTTTCTAACTCTGTTTGCTAACTCTGCATTGTTGTAGTTCATTTGAAATGTAGTAACTTTCTGTGCAATACTAATGTCGTCATTTGCATGCAGGTGCATGTACAGGCTAGCATCGGAGACTGCGTGTGACAAGGTGGGTTTCCTCGACCCAGAGAAAATAAGCCTCACGATGCTAGAGCACGACGCCGCGCACGCTGAGCTGTACATATCCAAGGCACTGATGGCGCAGCAGGACAGGGAGTTCATTCTAGTGCCGTACCACCAAAAGTTAGTGCATTTCGTACTAATTTAACTCGATCTTGTATGTTACACCTGAGATATACTTTGAGCTAGCGGTCCTCTTTTACGTACAATGCAGGGGCCACTGGATCCTCATCGTGATCTGTCCGCCGAGGAAAGAGGTGTACTACCTCGATTCGATGCGTGACAGATTATCGATCGAATATGTGGTCAAGGGGAATATGGAGGCGTAAGTAACTTATATGTTTGATTTAAATTTTCACCTCACTAGCTAATGATAATACATTAACGGGCAATACTAACTGAAATGCAGGGCTTTTGATAAATATGCGTCCGCTGGAGGGAGGCATGCCGCACCGCAGGGCTCCCTACTAGCTTGAAAAGAATATGAGGTACTCACGAGACTTTTTGTTTATGCTTAATTAGTTTATGGAAACAATAGCTAACATGTCTTCGCATATGCAATTATCTCAGTGCCATCAGCAGCCGCAATCGTGGGAATGCGGGTTTTATGTGTTGCGCTACATGTACGACCTAGTGCAGACAAACTTTGCCCAATTCCCCCAGGTAAGCATCGATAGCTAACTCAAATTTGAAAATTGGGTGTCACGTTCTAAATTAGGAAGTTAGTTACTAAGTATTCACACATGCTTGCAGATCGCCATGTTGAAAGACTCATACGAAAATGCAAAGATTAGAGATCTTCGACAAATCTGGGCTCAATATGTCATGGAGGAAGTTGCGCCCAACCATCCGCCATGATAATTTTCTCTTTTTCGTGTACTCTGTGCATAGACTGTTTATATACATGTGAATAAATATATATGTCAATAAATGTCCACATTGGATTGCAATTTGTATTTGTCGATATATACGTGAATAAATGTGAATAACTGTCTAATGTGTCAATCTGTACTGTATTGTGTATCCAATCTATAATGTATTGCATCTGTACTGTATTGTGAATACAAATAATGTACTGTATATGTGAATGTTCTATCGGCAAACTCATCCACAACCGAGAGACTACTGTAGTTTTTTCTATCGGTAAACTTGAAATTAACCGTCAGAATAGAGTTACTTTTCCTGCCGGTGAACTCATCCACAACCGAGAGACTACTGTGGTTTTTTCTATCGGTAAACTCATCCACAACCGAGAGACTACTGTAGTTTTTTCTATCGGTAAACTTGAAATTACCCGTCAGAATAGAGTTACTTTTCCTGCCAGTGAACTCATCCACAACCGAGAGACTACTGTGGTTTGTCTATCGGTAAACTCATCCACAACCGAGAGACTACTACCCATTTTTCTATCGGTAAACTTGAAATTAACCGTCAGAATATAGTGACTTTTCCTGCCGGTGAACTCATCCACAACCGAGAGACTACTGTGATTTTTTCTATCGATAATGTCATTTCCAACCGATAGAGAGTGCTACACTTTTTTCTGTCGGTAAACTTATAATTAACCATTAGAATATGGGTATTTTTCCCAACGCTAAACATCAGACGAGGACGGGTTTTCTATCGGTACAATCATAAGGTGCCGATAGAATAGTAATATTTTCCTGTCGGTAATCATGTAATTAACCGTAAGAATAGTGTACTTTTCCCACCGTTAATCGTCAGGCTACGACGGTTTTGCTATCGGTACACTCCTAAGATGCCGATAGAATTGTGAATTTCTTCTGTCGGTTATTTACCGATAGAAAATGTTCTGTCTTGTTCTATCGTGTCTATCTCTATCGGTACGAAAACCGATAGTAGAAGGGTTTTTTTTACCAATAGAAGAAAGCTTTTCTGTACTAGTGTTTGTCCAAGATGCGGTGCATCGCGGTATAAGCATGGGGACAGAATTTATCACAATGGATGTGATGAAGTAAAGAAAAGGCCTCCGGCCAAAACTGTGTGGTATTTGCCTGTGATTCCCAGATTGAAACGGCTGTTTGCAAATCCGAAAGATGCGAAGTACTTGCATTGGCATGTTGAAGGTCGGAAACAAGACGGAAAACTAAGACATCCAGCTGATTCTATTCAATGGAGAAACATTAACAGAACATTCGGTGAGTTTGGCGGTGAAGTGAGGAATATAAGGTTTGGGCTGAGTACGGATGGTATGAATCCACACGGAAATATGAGCAGTCGACATAGCACTTGGCCGGTTCTTTTATGCATCTACAATCTTCCTCCTTGGTTATGTATGAAGTGCAAGTACATCATGATGTCGTTACTAATTTCAGGACCCAGACAACCCGGGAATGATATTGACGTGTTTCTATCACCGTTAGTCGAGGACTTACATAAATTGTGGAGCGAAGGGGTGCGGGTGTGGGATGCACATAAGCGAGAGATATGGGAGCTTCTGAGGGCGACGTAGATGAAGTTGTTACATGGTTGGCCAGAGGGCCTAGATTTACTGTAGGGAGTTGACAGGGGTATGACATCAACGGCTATTCATTTTACACAAGAACTCAGGACGAGAAGAGTACTATGCAATGTAGTGGAGTGACACTACTTGCTATTTCGGAGGATGCCAGAGCAGTAAGGGCACTCGACTCATATTACGGTGTTATTGAGGAAATATGGGAGCTCGATTATGTATTACTTAAGATTCCTTTGTTTCGATGCCAATGGGTCAAAATCTCTCGAGGTGTTAAAGTCGATAATTATGGGTTTACTCTCATCGATCTCAGTAGAGTCGCACACCAAGATGATCCATTTATACTTGCTGAGCAAGCCACATAGGTGTTCTACATCGTTGACCCGGCCAACCCAAAGTTGCACGTTGTCTTTCACAGTAAGAGACGTATTGTTGGGGTCGAAGACGTTGTGGATGAAAAAGAGTACGATCAGTTCGACGAACTACCTCCATTTTTAGATGGAATTCTTCAATCTGTCCCTCCCGAAAATATTGACGAAACAAGTTACCTGCGAGACGACCACAAAGAAGGATTATGGGTGGACAACTATTCTTGACTAATTTGCAATATGTAAGTGACGTATATTACTTGGATCTTTAATCGAAGAATTTTTCAAATCATTTTTCAAAAATTCTTTGGGAAAACATACGTGATGCATTGAGAATCATTTATGCAAATTTTCATTTCAATTGGAGTATATACTTGATTTGAGCAATAATTGATTCTTTTCACAAATCAATATGAAAACTGCAAATTTTCATTCCATGATTGGTCTTTACTGTTAATTTATTTAAAAATTATTGGAAGTCATTTGCATGGGGTTTCAGGTGTCTTTACAAGTGCAAAATGATGTACTGAGACCCATCTGTAATTGTTCTCAGGAAATACCTTTAGATCAATTTAACAGTATTTTACTATCGGTTTCAACTTCCAAACCGATATGAAATTAACATATACTATCAGTTTATTTTCATAAAACCGATAGTAAAATACAATGCAAAATGATGTACTGAGATCATCTGTAATTCTTCTAAGGGAAATCCTTTAGGGTCAATAACATTGTATTTTACTATCGGTTTTAACTGTGAAACCGATATGAAATTAAACTATACTATCGGTTTATCGTTCATAACCGATAGTGATTTATACTGTGTTACGAGCCCTTGTTCTTAGTTTACTATCGGTTTGGTATAATAAAACCGATAGTGAACAGTGCCAACACTGAAAACCCTAACTTACATGTTTTTACTTTCAGTTTATTGTTTATAACCGATAGTGATTTGTACTGTGTTATGAGCCCCTGTTCTTAGTTCACTATCGGTTTGGTGTAATAAAACCGATAGTGAAAAGTGCCCATACGGAAAACCCTAACTTACATGTTTGTACTATCGGTTTGGTGGTTATGAACCGATAGTAAATATTCGTACATTAGGTTATAACCTTGCACGATTTTCCCTCCAGTGCAACTGATCACATTCCAATTTCCAAATACTCGCGCGGAAAACCCTAGATTGCCCGACGATCGCTTCTTCGCTCCTCTGCGCCACCATTGCCGATCAGAATCTGGTTCTCCACCGCCTCCGGCACTGCATTACGCCACCACCTCCGGCCACTCCACGATTGACTGTAAGTGTTCTTGACCAAATCGCTCGCGTGTATTGCTTAAGTTTGTATGCAATGGTTCATATCCCGTTCAATGGATTACAAATATAAACCTAGAGTAAAATTCATGAACTACAAACTTGATAGCTATGAGAATGACAGAATTGATGAAAACCACTAGCAATTTGTCGTACAGTGTAGTCCACTATCGATTTCTTATTTAGAACCGATCGTAAATACCTTAAACTGAATTTTCTGTTAATTATTTCCCATTTTCTAATTTTCATCTGAAATTTTGGTTCATTTACATTTTAACATACTTTATGTTCCTGCTGAGAGACTAGCATAGTTTGCACTGCTAATCTTATAGATTTTACTGAATACAAACTTGATTACTATCGGTTTGACTTGGAAAACCGATAGGAAATAGAGTATATCATAGTTTGCACTGCTAATTTGAATTTTCTGTGAATTACTTCCCATTTTCTAATGTTCATCTGAAATTTAGGTTCATTTAAATTTTAACAGACTTTATTTTCCTGCAGAGATATTAGCATAGTTTGCACTGCTAATCTTTTAAATTTTCCTGAATACAAACCTTAGTACTATCGGTTTTCCTTTCAAAACCGATAGGAAATAGAGTATGTCTTAGTTTGCACTGCTAATCTGAATTTTCTGTTAATTACTTCCCATTTTCTAATGTTCATCTGAAATTTTGGTTCATTTACATTTCAACAGACTTTATGTTCATGCAGAGAGACTAGCGTAGGGCACAACAATTTTAGTTATGAACTTTGTCATGTACCTTTCTTCATATCAATTGATGGTTTGTTCATGGAATTTTAGGTAAAGCCATGTCGGCATCTTCCTCGGCTGATAGTAGTGATTCGGCGAGGGCGAACGTAGATGGCGCTGCCTCGTCCCAGCGCAAGAGGAAGGCGCGAGGCCCGACGATGTTGGGTCGTTTGGCCAAACGCGCGGATCTTTCATGTGAGTTCAACCAGTTCGGGAGACCGATCAAGAAGAACGCCGGCCACTATGCTGCCTATGTTGGCTTGTTGGCGAAGGAAAGGGTGAAGATCACCGTCCAGAGCTGGAAGGACGTCAAGGCCGACGAGAGGGATAGGCTGTGGGCGGAAGTGAAGGTAAAATTAATCAAAATCACTGAACTCTTGAGTAATTAATCACATTCCCTTGGTTTATCCCAGAGATTAGGTAAGTCCTACTTATATGCACCATTTGAAACAGGCCAAGTGGAACATCCCCGACGATGGTCCCAAGATAGCTTGCTTGAAGGACATGAACAACACGTGGAAAACCTTCAAGAGCGTCCTCGTCAGTACCTTCCTCGCTAAAGGCGAATCTCTATGCGAGAAGTACCCCTTCATAACGGAGGAGGTATGGGAGCAATTCGCCCAACAGAAGGGGACTCCTGAGTTCAAGGTATGTATGGTTCCTTTGCTTGGTTACACCATTGTATGCAGTAAGCAACGGTGCATTAATTTTCTTGTTTCTGGTATGAAGGCCCTCAGCGAGAAGAACAAGGCAATCCAGAGGAGGAACGACCACCCTCACCGGCCCGGCTCTCGCGGCTATGCGGGGAAGGAGGAGCAGTGGAAGAAGGGTGAAGACGAGGCGTCGAATTTTGTCGACTCCCCTGACCTACCACTCTCCGAGATCCGCGATCAGCGATGCAAGCGCTGGTGGCTGGCCAGAGGGACCGTGTCGGCCACGGGGACTGTGGCGTTCCCAAACCCCAGGGACGTCGAGGTCGTGCAGCAACTCGTAAGTTGGCTAACTATGATCACTAGTGTGCGCACAAGTTTGTATATATTTCTTCCTCACAATGGAGAGCTTTCAATGTAACAGATCTCTTGCTCGAAGGAGGCGACCGAGGGATTGTTCAGTCCCCATAGAGAGAACGACATCCTTACCCGGGCTCTAGGGAACAAGGAGCATCCAGGGCGGACGCGAACCGTGGGGGCTGTGGTGCCATGGAAGGAAGGCTTCTCGGAGCCCGGGCAAAAGGCGAAGAAGGCTGGCAGCTGGAAGGAAAGGGTAGTGGAGCTATCTCAGAAGATACGGGCAGATGTGACTGCACAATTCGCGGACATGTTCGCACAAATGAACGAGAAGTATGAATGCCTCAACCGAGTTGTGCTGTCCAAGGGTTTAGATCCAGCTGCCGAGGTCGACGCTGCCAAGCTGAGTAGTGTCGACTCGAAGGTTCACGTGGATCCGGTGGACCTGATCGAGGTATTGCAACTCTTGAGCTATATATGCAGTTCGGTTGATGCCACTCCCGTTACGTTAGAATTGTTTCGCTAACCTGTTATAATTGTTGCAAATTGCAGAAGCCAGACAGCTGTAGCCTATTGATCAACATAGGCGACAAACCTATTGCGGTTGCAAACGGGGTCGTATACCAGACTTGGGAGGATGTCCGGATCCACTGCGTACCTCTGGAGCCTGGATTCGCAAAGGTACAAGTGGACATGGCCCTCCCGGGCTATAGCTCTTTTCCGTTGTCCGTCCTAACGGACAAAATGCGGACAATTGGCGAGGCATTGGGCTCATACATACAGTGGCCCAAGAAGGGTGTTAGACTACAGGAGGTAAACCCTAGCCATTCTAGCTTACAACTCAGTTAATATACTCAATTTGCAAAATCTAACTTATGCGTTTGTACTTAAAGTGGACGATGGGTACCAGCTCACTTCCTGAGGACACCACCCCCGCCACAACGCATGAGCGAACTCCTTCGGCCCCCATGCCTTCTCCGACGGCCTCAAACCCTTCGCCATCAAATGAGGCCGGCAGCACCACACCCCAACCTTCGAAGGTATACACTCGCTCCCTGCCCAAAGGCAAGGCCAAACAAAGCCAGCTGGGTACGTTCAAGAACGGGTCCCCACTCGTATCAGAGTACCTTCTGCGCAGTATGGATCAAATAACCAGAAGTCTCCACGAGTGGTACCTGACCCGGTCTAGGCGCCACATCAACTTCTTGGTTCACTTCAGGCCAGCCCATTTTCACCGTGAGCCCGGGAGCATATCGGTGGCCCACGAGGATTTGTTCGACCTCCTCAACTGGCGGGAGCTTGATATGTCCATCATACGGACTGGAGTCCTGTGAGTTTGCTGTTGTCTGAAGTTATCACAGTTCGTTTCATAAATCTAATCACTTTGTATGCACTACTTACTAATGTCTACTTTGCATCCAGGTGCATGTATAGGCTGGCATCGATGAGGGCATGTGACAAGGTGGGTTTCCTCGACCCAGAGAAAATAAGCCTCACGATGCTAGAGCACGACCAAGCACATGCGGAGGAATACATATCAAGGGCACTACTAGTGCAGCAGGACCGAGAGTTCATCCTTGCGCCGTACCACCAAAGGTTAGTGCATTTCCTACTAATTTAACTCATTCTTGTATGTTACGCCTAACATATTTATGAAACGGTTCACTTATATATGCAATGTAGGGGCCACTGGGTCCTCGCCGTCATTTTCCCATGGATGAATGAGGTCTATTACCTCAATTCGATGAGCGACAAGGTGGCGCATGTTTTCACCCTCACATGGCACATAGACGCATAAGTAACATAGTTGTTTTAAATTTTTCTCTGACTAGCTAATTAATGATAACATATTCACCGGCAATGCTAAATTAAATACAGGGCTTTCAAAAATTATGCTAGTGCTGGAGGGAGGCACAACAATTTCTTGGAAAGAATATGAGGTAATTAATACGGATGGAAGTACTCATGATGAGTCTTTTAATTTAAGCTTAATTAGTTCTTTCGAGTTAATGTGGGTTTATGTCTTTGCATATGCAATTTTTTCAGTGCCATCAGCAGCCACAATCGTGGGAATGTGGCTTCTATGTCAAGAGATTCATGTATGACCTGATCAGGAGAAACTTTGCCCAATTCCCTAAGGTAACCATTTTTCCTGACTCAAAGTCGAACTTTAATTGGATGTGACGTACGATCCTAACTTCATACACGCATATATGCAGAGCGCCATGTTGAAAGAGCAATATGAGTTGCCTCAATTGAAGGAGCTGTGAACAATTTGGGCTCAATATGTCATGGAAGAAGTGACTATCAACGATCGATAGTAACTGACTTGTGTTTATTGCTGTATTTGTGAATATATATTGAATGTGTTGATTGCTGTATTTGTGAATAAACTCAATATGTGAATAGATTCATTGATGTATTTGTGAATAAACTCGATCAATATGTGCATAAATTCAATCTGTCCAATGCATGTGTATAATACTGTATTAATGTATTTGTGAACAAATTTAATATGTGAATATTGGTGAATATTTGTAAATATTGGTGTATTTGTGAATGATCCAATGTATCTCTGTATGGCTATATGTATATGTGCATGATTCCAGTACTAACTGTGCCACTACATAACCGATAGGAAAAACTAATATTACTATCGGTTATATACTACAACTGATAGAACAAATATTACAGTACTATCGGTTCATATGCTAAAACCGATAGAATAAAGTTTTCAGTACTAAACGTGTCTACAAAATACTATCGGTTATATAATATAACCGATAGAATAAACACTTCGATACTATCGGTTCATATATAACAACCGATAGAATAAAGTTTCCAGTACTAACTGTATCTACACAATACTATCGGTTTATATATAACAACCGATAGAATAAAGTTTCCAGTACTAACTGTGTCCACACAATACTATCGGTTTATATAAGAGCCGATAGAAAAAAATATTTATATTACTATCGGTTTAGATCCTAGCCGATAGAAAAAACCTACACAATACTATCGGTTTATATACGAGCCGATAAAAAAAACGTATACAATACTATCGGTTTAAATCCGAGCCGATAGAAGAAATAGTCGATAGCGATTAGTGAACGTTGGGAATGTAGATGTTTTACTAACGGTTTTTGAACTGATAGAAGTGTACTGCCCCTCTACTATCGTGCCGACCACTATCGGTAAGAGAACCGATAGTAGAGTGGATTTTTAACCAATAGTAAAAAGCATTTCTGTAGTAGTGGTACTGACGAGAACGCTCTTGAAGGTTTTCCACGTGTTGTTCATGTCCTTCAAGCAAGCTATCTTGGGACCATCGTCGGGGATGTTCCACTTGGCCTGTTTCAAATGATGCATATAAGCAGGACTTACCTAATCTCTGGGATAAACCAAGGGAATGTGATTACTCAAGAGTTCAGTGATTTTGATTAATTTTACCTTCACTTCCGCCCACAGCCTATCCCTCTTGTCGGCCTTGACATCCTTCCAGCTCTGGACGGTGATCTTCACCCTTTCCTTCACCAACAAGGCAACATAGGCAGCATAGTGGCCGGCGTTCTTCCCGATTGGTCTCCCGAACTGGTTGAACTCACATGAAAGATCCGCGCGTTTGGCCAAACGACCCAACATCGTCGCGCCTCGCGCCTTCCTCTTGCGCTGGGACGAGGTAGTGCCATCTACGTTCGCCCTCTCCGAATCACTACTATCAGCCAAGGAAGATGCCGACATGGCTTTACCTAAAATTCCATGAACAGACCATCAATTGATATGAAGATTAGCAGTGCAAACTATACTAGTCTCTCTGCAGGAACATAAAGTCTTTTAAAATTTAAATGAACCAAAATTTCAGATGAAAATTAGAAAATGGGAAGTAATTAACAGAAAATTCAGATTAGCAGTGAAAACTATGACATACTCTATTTCCTATCGGTTTTCCAAGTAAAACCGATAGTACTCAAGTTTATATTCAGGAAAATTTATAAGATTAGCAGTGCAAACTATGCTAGTCTCTCTGCAGGAACATAAAGTATGTTAAAATTTAAATGAACTAAAATTTCAGAAGAAAATTAGAAAATGGGAAGTAATTAACAGAAAATTCAGATTAGCAGTGCAAACTATGACATACTCTATTTCCTATCTGTTTTCCAAGTAAAACCAATAGTACTCAAGTTTATATTCAGAAATATTTATAAGATTAGCAGCGCAAACTATGATAGTCTCTCTGTAGGAACATAAAGTCTGTTAAAATTTAAACGAACTAAAATTTCAGATGAAAATTAGAAAATGGAAAGTAATTAACAGAAAATTCAGATTAGTCTATTTCCTATCGGTTTTCCAAGTCAAACCGATAGTAATCAAGTTTGTATTCAGTAAAATATATAAAATTAGCAGTGCAAACTATGCTAGTCTATCTGCAGGAACATAAAGTCTGTTAAAATTTAAATGATCAAAAATTTCAGATGAAAATTAGAAAATGGGAAATAATTAACAGAAAATTCAGATTAGTTTATTTCCTATCGGTTTTCCAAGTCAAACCGATAGTAATCAAGTTTGTATTCTGTAAAATATATAAAAGTAGCAGTGCAAACTATGCTAGTCTCTCTGTAGGAACATAAAGTCTGTTAAAATTTAAATGATCGAAAATTTCAGATGAAAATTAGAAAATGGGAAATAATTAATAGAAAATTCAGATTAGTCTATTTCCTATCGGTTTTCCAAGTCAAACCGATAGTAATCAAGTTTATATTCTGTAAAATATATAAAAGCAGCAGTGCAAACTATGCTAGTCTCTCTGCAGGAACATAAATTCTGTTAAAATTTAAATGATCAAAAATTTCAGATGAAAATTACAAAATGGGAAATAATTAACAGAAAATTCAGATTAGTCTATTTCCTCTCGGTTTTCCAAGTCAAACCGATAGTAATCAAGTTTGTATTCTGTAAAATATATAAAAGTAGTAGTGCAAACTATGCTAGTCTCTCTGCAGGAACATAAAGTCTGTTAAAATTTAAATGATCAAAAATTTCATATGAAAATTAGAAAATGGGAAATAATCAACAGAAAATTCAGTTTACGGTATTTACTATCGGTTCTACATAATAAACCGATAGTGGACTACACTGTATGGCAAATTCCTAGTGATTATCATCAAGTCTGTCATTCTCATAGCTATCAAGTTTGTAGTTCACGAATTTTACTCTAGTTTTATATTTGTAAACCATTGAACCACATATGAACCATTACATATAAATTTAAGCAATTGACGCGAGCGGTTTGGTCAAGAACACTTACAGCCGTTCGTGGAGTTGCCGGAGGCGGTGGCTGGATGCAGTGGCCGGAGGCGGTGGAGAAGCTAGGGTTTTCCGGCTTGCGATCGGCAATGGTGGCACAGAGGAGCGAAGAAACGAATGTCGGGGAAGCTAGTGTTTTCCGCGCGTGAGTATTTGGAATGTGATCAGTTGCACTGGAGGGAAAATCGTGCGAGACAGCAAGGTAATACCCTAATATATGAATATTTACTATCGGTTCATAACCACAAAACCGATAGTAAATACATGTAAATTAGGGTTTAGAGTGTGGGATTATTCACTATCGGTTTTATTATTACTAACCGATAGTAAATTAAGAACAGGGGCTCATAACACAGTACAAATCACTATCGGTTATGAACAATAAACCGATAGTAAAGTTTAATTTCATATCGGTTTGGTAGTTGAAACCGATAGTAAACTACAATGTTATTAACCCTAAAGGATTTTCCTTAGAACAATTACATATGATCTCAGCACATCATTTTTGCATTGTATTTCACTATCGGTTATTAACAATAAACCGATAGTATATGTTAATTTCATATCGGTTGGGTAGTTGAAACCGATAGTAGAATACTGTGTTATTGACTTAAAGGGATTTACTGAGAACAATTACAGATGGGTCTCAGTACATCATTTTGCACTTGTAGAGACACCTGAAACCCCATGCAAATGACTTCAAATAATTTTGAAATAAATTAACAGTAAAGACTAATGATGGAATGAAAATTTGCAGTTTTCATATTGATTTGTGAAAAGAATCAAATATTGCTCAAATCAAGTATATACTCCAATTGAAATGAAAATTTGCATAAATGATTCTCAATGCATCACGTATGTTTTCCCAAAGAATTTTTGAAAAATGATTTGAAGAATTCTTCGATTAAAGATCTAAGTAATATACGTCACTTACATATTGCAAATTAGTCAAGAATGGTTGTCCACCCATAATCCTTCTTCGTGGTCGTCTCGCAGGTAACTTGTTTCGTCAATATCTTCGGTAGGGACAGATTGAAGAATTCCATCTAAAATTGGAGGTAGTTCGTCGAACTGATCATACTCTTCTTCATCCACAACGTCTTCGACCCCAACAATACTTCTCTTACTGTGAAGGACAACGTGCAACTTTGGGTTGGCCGAGTCAACGATGTAGAACACCTGTGTGGCTTGCTCAACAAGTATAAATGGATCATCTTGGTGTGCAACTCTACTGAGATCGACGAGAGTAAACCCATAATTGTCGACTTTAACACCTCGAGGGATTTCGACCCATTGGCATCGAAACAGAGGAATCTTAAGTAATACATAATCGAGCTCCCATATTTCCTCAATAACACCGTAATATGAGTCGAGTGCCCTTACTGCCCTGGCATCCTCCGAAATAGCAAGTAGTGTCACTCCACTACATTGCATAGTACTCTTCTCGTCCTGAGTTCTTGTGTAAAATGAATAGCCGTTGATGTCATACCCCTGTCAACTCCCTACAGTAAATCTAGGCCCTCTGGCCAACCATGTAACAACTTCATCTACGTCGCCCTCAGAAGCTCCCATATCTCTCGCTTATGTGCATCCCACACCCGCACCCCTTCGCTCCACAATTTATGTAAGTCCTCGACTAACGGTGATAGAAACACGTCAATATCATTCCCGGGTTGTCTGGGTCCTGAAATTAGTAACGACATCATGATGTACTTGCGCTTCATACATAACCAAGGAGGAAGATTGTAGATGCATAAAAGAACCGGCCAAGTGCTATGTCGACTGCTCATATTTCCGTGTGGATTCATACCATCCGTACTCAGCCCAAAGCTTATATTCCTCACTTCGCCGCCAAATTCACCGAATGTTCTGTTAATGTTTCTCCATTGAATGGAATCAGCTGGATGTCTTAGTTTTCCGTCTTGTTTCCGACCTTCAACATGCCAACGCAAGTACTTCGCATCTTTCGGATTTGCAAACAGCCGTTTCAATCTGGGAATCACAGGCAAATACCACACAGTTTTGACCGGAGGCCCTTTCTTTACCTCATCACATCCATTGTGATAAATTCTGTCCCCATACTTATACCGCGATGCACCGCATGTAACGCCCTGAGTTAGGGGTGAAAATTTCCTTTTTCATAAATAGCATGCATGCATGTATCTGTAGTAATAGCCATATCAGTTTCTATCTCAAGCCCTGAAATCTCGAAAATCTATCCTGTGACCTCAAATGAAGATCAGATTGTTCAGATATGATCCATCAGTTACTTTGAACTTAAAAGCCTTCAGAACCTAGATCCAATTCTATCCCTAACTCTCAGATTTATCAGCTCCTTCTGTTTTCGAAAACAGAAATACCTTCTATTACTTAAATACCCTAAGTTTCAGAATCCAGATTTAATCCGAATCTTGACCAAGTTCAGACCAGATTATTCCTGGAATATGATCATGGGTATGTCAATACCTTAATATAAAAAGTTGACAGCCATATTTCACCATCTAGACTCTTTTCACAAATCAGTCCAAGAATTATCGCAAAATAGTCCTTATCTGTTATTTGAAAATCCAAAAAGGCTAAAATCTCCAGATTAACTCCAAATTCAGAATTTCTTCGGCAAATCTTCTCAAAATGCTATTTGTCACAAGTTTCTCTTCTGTTCAAATTCCAAAATCTCATCCTAAGTACCAGAATTCAAAACCAAATGAAATTCAGATTTCAATTACCCTAAATTACCCTATTTTCAGTTTGTATCAAAAACTATTCAAACGTATCATATTTTATCAATTATCATTGCCAATTAACCTGTTGAATATAATCTACCAGATTAGTGAAATCAAATTCAACTCTAACCTTCCAAATCTCCAGAATTACAGATAGGTCCAATTGTGAAAATCAAATATTGCAAATCAGCCCATTTTCGACCAGGGAAGCAGCCAGTGCACGACCAGAAGCTCGCCGTGTTTTCTTGCGCCGTGCACGCTCACCGCCGGCCAAGCTTCGCCGCACTTGTGACCGTGCATGCCAGTACGCACGTGTCCTCGCCTCAGCCGTCACCGTGGCAGCGCCGTTGCTACGTCGACGACCAGCGTTTGCTCCCGCGCGCGATCAGCAGCAACTTTGTCAGCAATCCATCGCCACGTAGCCTCGCCGCGCCAGTACTTGTCGCCACCGCTTGCTACAAGCTTCGCCAGGTCCCGATGAAGCGACATTGTGATCAGCTGAAGACTTGTCGCCGTCGCATCACCGTTCTTCGCTGTGTCTTCGCCGCTGTTGCTCCAGCACGCAACCAATCAAGTCATCGGCTGCTAATTACTTCATTGTCTCCTTCTTGCTTGCTTCGCCTGGCCTATTTAAGCATTCCTGTGCTCAGCAGCTCCCTCAAACCTCACTGGAAATCATCCACGTTTCAGATTTTCTGTCTTAGTCTTCTTCTCCGGCGAGACCAGTTCGAGGCCTCACGGTGACAGCCTCAACCGCAGCCTCAACCACCAAATTGACAGCACTAGTAAGTTCCCCTCGCCTCCCTCATCGTGCTGTACTATTTAATTGCTCCCCGATGACCCCTAACGCCGGCGATCACCGGAAATGGCTGAAAATCGAAGATTGCCCTGTTCCGGCAATGCAGGCCAAATCAATTCGAATTAGCCCTCGAACCTGTGAAGCAAATTGATCAGTGGGTTATTTCAAGCAAGCCTGTAAGCTTAGAATCCCTAATTAAACATCATTCGAAGCTTTTCCCAAATTCAAGCTCTACCAGAAAACCGGCGATCGTCGCCAGGTTTCTCCAGTGATCCTCCGGCCAATACAATTGTACCAGAAGCTTCCCTATACATCCTAGATGCTCTCCAAGCAAGGAATTAAGTTCTTGTTGCTTGTAGCAGAAACCCCCAACTGGCAGTGTCTCTTCTCCGGCGCCGATGATCGGAAAAGTGTTCCCGGCCATTTCAGCCCTCGAAACCTTGTCATTTAGATGTGCCCTAGTCTCCTGAGTATTTTTGTCTTCTAGCCCGACACCTAGATCGGCCTAGATTGGAAGTTATAGCCATGCCAAGTTTGTGTCCAGAACTGCTCCAGTGCAGCCAGTTCATCTCTGTTCATCATCAAATTTCTTGCTTTCCAGCCATTTCTTGCCCTAGATCCTGTTGACTTAATTGTTCCTGTTATCAATGCCTACCTCCCAGACAAAGTGGTGCATCATTTGGAGTTCCAGATCAAAAGTTATGCTAAGCCCTAGTTTTTGACATTGTCAGCTCTATGCCAGAGCTTGTCAGCCAGTGGCATTGACCTTGTTTACCCACTTCTGGTTGTGTAATTTGAAAATCACTTTGTCCACTAAATTTGTAGAGTTGTGATCTACATTTTATTCTACTACCACAAGTTAAAATAACCCCTCTATCATTCATCGACCCTATGTCGATGCTTTGAACCGAATGTCGATCTAAAGACGTTCGCTGTTTTTGAGCGAACCAGTCGCAACCTTGACATCATTCTGATATTTTGAGACATTTGGAACCTTGTAAACCTTTGACAACTAATCTTAACATTGGTTTCCTTAACTTAACCCTAATCAGCCTCTTAACCCAATCATTTCAGAATCATCAAGACTTCATCTTGCATCATTGCATATAGTATAATAATGTATTGAAAAGATTATGATTATTGGTTGTTTGTTTGATTTGAGAGCAGATCAAGAGCCCGAGTTCGAGGACTTCACTGCGGACCCGTCGTCAACTGCTGTATCTTACGACGCGGAAGGCAAGTCATATCCTTGGTCATCTTGAACCTATATTTTAAATGTTGCTATAATATAACCTTGAATATAGGCAATATTGCATGTGAAAGATTGAGAATGGTTGATTTATGAATTGGCAGTACTAGACTGGTTATCGATGAAATGTGAAATAAACAAGTTTTGAGCCATGAACTATTATATGTATTTATATACTTATATTCATGAAATAAAACCCCTAGCCGTGACCAGAAAAATGGTGTGGATGGCTGTAGCACTGGAGGTGCTAGACTGCAAAGGAATGCAGGCACTGAAGGTGCAGGGTTGTGGATGGTCTGGTCACTGGCATATAAGGACTAGAACCTTGTGTTGTGCGTCTAGTGGCATGAACAACGTGCTAACCGCAAGCCTGGTATGGGACAGGCCTGAACAAGTAATTATGTGGATCGCACATGAAACCCCTGCATGAGATGTGTAGTGATGCACGATAAACACGGAGCGCGGCTCCCACACATATCACTGAAGGTGATCAAGCACGCTGACCCAGTAATGGGAATAAGCAATGGGGTGGAGGTTTGGATACAACCTGCCACAACTGTGCCTCGCTGAGAGCCACAGGGTCGGGGGTGAATTGTGAGTAAAACATAACAAAAGTTCTTGTTATTTCCACCTTGCCGCTCACAGTATGAAGTGAGTCAGGGGTCCAATCATTTTGTTATGATAGGAAAGGTTTGAAAGTGGAATATCTTGCGGGTAAATTGGTACCTCTCTGCAGAGTTAAAAATGTATTCGAATACTCCGAGCTCCCGGGTTTTATAGGAGTCTGCTGCGGTGGATTAAATCCACGGGGTGTGACACAAGTACTATTTTCTAAATAAAATATGTTAAATCAAGATTACCCAAATGACATGTGTTGTCATGATAAGGAGTGCTGCCGTGGGCTGTTGTGTGTCGACGTGTCGCGGTAGTGCTATAATCTAGTGAACATGAATGATGATGTTACTTTATGAAGAGTGCTGCCATAAGATGAGATGAGAAAGGAAAAGACTATTTTACAAATATCCATAATTCTTGACTAGTCTAGGTTCATATCATCAATACTATATGGATCTACTCTTACCTATGACTTGCTGAGTATGTAAGTGCTCACCCTTGCAACATTCAACTCAATAGATGGAGCCTACCTTGATCAAGATGATGGCACGGAGTACTACGTGGATCCAGAAGGAGGAGAATTAGTTCCGCCAGAACCCTGAAGTGTGTTGTTCTGCCGTCAACTTCTGTTGTGGGAGGGTCACCTATCTTCTGCTGTGTAGTTAAATATTTTGTTAAACCCTGAATGCCTTGTAGGCATTGTAATCCTCTTTATGTAATATTAAGGCCAGCAGGCCACACTGCTTAATATTTTGTAAGTACTCTGTTGCAATGTAATATACTCCTGTGTTTGACTCATCCTGGGAAGTCAAAGGGTTGTGGTTGAGACTAGCTGCAGCGAGCTAGGTCTCTACAGGAGTAGTCGTTGTCCCAGTCTCGGGGCGCGACACCACATCTTGGACAAACATGCAAATCCTCGTACTCGTTACGGTACAGAACACAATCATTTGGGCATGCATGTATTCTTTCGATTTTCATTCCCAACGGACACAATAGTTTTTTGGCCTAGTAAACCGATCTTGGCAACTCATTTCCCTCTGGAAGCATGTGTGCTAACAGATCCAATAGCGCCGTGAAACTCTTATCGCTCCAACCGTTGCTTGCCTTCAAGTTATATAATCTCAACACAGAAGACAACTTTGTAAATTTTGCACATCCGGGGAACAAAGGCTTCTCAGAATCAACAATTAATTTCTCAAATTTAGCTAAATCGTTTTCGCTGTAGTCTTCTTCTACATCACGTAACATTTCATCTAAATTGTCGTCATCTACATGGACTTCCGAATGAACATTACCAATGTTCTGATCATGATCATCATTACTGCAATCCACTTCCGGGTGCTTCTGAGTGGTAGCGGTGCTCGTTTCCTCAAGATCTTCACCATGCCATATCCAACGGGTATAGCGTGCGTTAAAACCACGACGAATCAAATGACTCCTAATCTGATCAGAGTTGCTGAACCTTTTTAAGTTCATACAATCTATACAAGGACAATGCATATCTTTCTCTCCCTTCTTCGCCTTTTCTTGCTCAGCAAATTTAATAAACCTATTCACACCCTCCAAATACTCATCAGTAGTACGTTTTATTCCATACATCCAATATTCTCGGTCCATCTACAATTATTTCACAAAATTGACAAATTCAAATAAATAATTAATGACTCAGGGCATGCATATATGCATGAAACATAATTAGCTAGGCCATATGTGTGTACATGAGCTGCTTAATTACATTAAATGGATTTGTATATATGAAACCCTAATTAACTTGATGCATGCATTAATTGGAAGAGCCAGCTAGCTAGCTGCTTAAATTCAGCAAGCTATAGCTAGCTAGCCAACCTAGCCTTCTAGCTAGTTTGGAGCTACATGTATCTAGTTTAATGAATTGCAAGTAGAGAGAGAGAGGGAGAGTGTGAAAGAGTGATAGAGAGAGAGGTGATGAGAAGATGACAATACCGAGAGGGATGGAAATATGATCAACCTCTCAGCTAGCTTCTCCAGATCACTCTAGCTTGGAGTCGTGCGCGGCTGAAATGATTCCAACATGCAGAGCGCAGAGCAGGGGTCGACCTAATTAAGTTGTCCAATTTTACTATCGGTTCAAAAACACAAACCGATAGTAAAATAGGGTCCCCACTGTCATAACCATTAGTTTATATGAAGTCATTTTACTATCGGTTTGTTTTATATAACCGATAGTAAACTTTACTATATTGTATCGGTTAGTACAGTAAGAACCGATAGTAAAAAGTCAGTAATTTCACTATCAGTTACGCGAGAAAAACTGATAGTACTATTTAATATATTATATCGGTTGGTACAGTACGAACCGATAGTATAAAGTGAGTAATTTTACTATCTGTTACGAATGAAAAACCGATAGTACTATTTTAATATATTATATCGGTTGGTACAGTAATAACCGATAGTATAAAGTGCGTAATTTTACTATCAGTTAAAAATGGAAAACCGATAGTACTATTTAATATATTATATCGGTTTGTATAGTAATGACCGATAGTAAAAAGTATTTGCATTTCACTAACGTTGGACTAGTGTGTAACCGATAATAAAATGTCTCTTTTCCGCCGCTGTCATCCTATTCTATCGGATTTTTCCCAGATTGCTTATAACCGTTAGAAAATATAGGTTAGTGGAATGCACTTCTGTAGTAGTGGTTAGTGTATGTTCGCAGATTAAAAAATTTGAAGAACCACTAAAAAATGTGATGTTTTTCAAATTTGAATTTTATTAGTATGCACGTAGATTAAAATATTTGTTAATATGTAGATGTAAACATTTGTGATTATGTATATTAAAATGATTGTTATTATTAGGGTTAGGGTTAGGGTTAGTCATCACCGCTGTCGCTTCTTTTAGTTAGTGTTAGGATTAGGGTTAGGGTTAATCATCACCGCTGTCACTCTCACCGTCTTGGCCTTTCCCGCATGGGTTTAGAGGGAGAGGGGTTATTTTTTTTTAGGGTTGTAGGTAAAAATCGTGTAGCCCAATAGCGACTGAAATGGTATTTAAACACCGTGCGTCGCTTTCACATAGTACGGCCATTTCATTTTTCTGAAAATTCAGAAATTAGCAGAGAGAAAGAAGAGAAGAGAAGGACGAGGAGGAGAGGAGAAGAGAAGAGAAGAGAAGAGAAGGGTTGTTTTTTTGTTAGGTTTAGGGGTAGGGTTGTCAATCAGTTAGGGTTAGGGTTAGGAATCGCGGCCTCATTGTCGTAGTCATCACCGCTGTCGCCCTCACCGTGTTGGCCTTTCCCGCATGGGTTTAGAGGGAGAGAGGAAAATTTTTGTTGTTTGAAAAATCATGTTTTTTCTAGTACTATGAGCAATGTTGGTTCTCTAATTATACACTCTGATACAGCTATGGAGCAATCCAGTACGGTTTGTGTTTATTACGGAGCTGGTATAATCCGTAATGGACCAAACGATGATGATCTTGGTGGTTGTATGTATGTTTACAGTCAAATGAGACAACCACAGTCAATGTCTTTCAATGATTTGAAGATGTGGTTAGTCGACCTGTTACAACTCAATGTTGCGACAAATAATCTCAGGGTCGAAGGCATGGTTCCGGATGGAAACAAATGGGTGCTGAAGAGACTGAAAGGTGACAAATCATGGGGTTCGTTTGGACGATTTTTGACAAACCAGGCTATGCTGTCGGAACCATCATAATGTATGTTGAAATCTTAGCACATAGTTCGGAGGGCAGCCATTCAGTTGAAAGAGAAAGCACTAATATCTGTACCGGAGGTCACGATGGCGGTGGCGATGCCGATAGCGGTGCAGGTGGCAGTACCAATGCCAGTGCAACTGGCAGTGTAGGTTTGCAAACTGTAGGAGATACAACTCAATTTGGTGGCCATCAAGTAGATGCAGCTGAAGAATTGCCAGAATTGAAGGAGAATTTTAATGAGGAGGAGTATACTGATCCGTCAGAAATGTATGAATCTCCTGTTGAACCCACGGAACAGCAGAATCCTATAAGTGAGTGGACTGATCCATCATCCTTGAATAACGCTGTGGTTCGTGATGAGCTGGGTTCGCGATGGTCTTATAATGAATCAACCGTCCAGCTTGGACAGTTGTTTCGGAATAAAAAGGATGCAAAGAAAGCCATAACTGCCTGGGCTGTCTCACTAAATAGGCCATTCCGGGTGGTCAAATCACATCCGAGCCTGTGGACTGTGAGGTGCTTAGTCCAGAATTGTCCATGGTACGTACGTGTCTGGCGGCCACAAGATGGCCCGTTCTTTCGGGTGACCAGAGTTGAAGACCACGGATGTCTGGCTGAGGGCATGGTGCAGCATCATAGAAATATCACTTCCAATTTTGTTGCCAGTCTGATACTGTCAGTAGTGAAGGAAAATATGGCAATAACACCGAAAGTGATAATTGCACATGTCGCGGAGAAGTACGGTTATAATATCAAGTACGCGAAGGCATGGAGGGCTAAACAGAAGACGTTAGAGGAGCTTTTTGGTACATATGTTGAGGCATACAACTTAGTACCGCGGCTGTTGCGGCGCATATGCGAAGCAAATCCAGGCACAGTCACCGCAATTGTTGATACGCCGGCAATCGGCTCCGAGGGTGCTGTGATTCCTGGGTGCATGGTACTGCGGAGATTTTTCTGGGCATTCCAACAGTGCGTTGCATCGTTCAGGTACATGAGACTCGTGCTTTGCATTGACGGAACATTTTTGACTGGAAAATACCAGGGAACTCTGCTGACTGCCGTGGCTGTTGATGCCAATGACCAGCTTCTCCCCATAGCATATGCCGTGGTCGAGGGGAGAACTATAGCAGTTGGCTGTGGTTCTTGGGCACTTTGAAGAATGAGGTCGTGAAAGACCGAGAGCACGTGTGCTTGATTCATGATCGAAATGGAGGAATGCTGAGTGCGATGGAGTACATGCGATCGGGAGAGGATCCATCGCTGAGTTGGGATGATTTGCAGAGTCGTTGGTGCTCACGGCATCTTGGCGCGAATTTTCACAGTCGTTTCAAGAGCAAGCGCCTGATGCTCGTGTTCAAATGGCTTGCCAAACAGAACCAACAGTCAAAGTTCTCACAAATCTGGAAGTCACTGGAGGAAAGTACGTTGGCGGAATTGCAACAAGCAGGGGTTGCAGAAGATCGTGGCGATACCGGCACGGGAAGCCGCCGGGGTCGTCTCAGTTTCAGTCAATGGATTCAACCCAAACCAATGGAGAAGTGGGCGTTGCTTCACGACACAAGTGGGGCTTGGTACGGAATCATGACGACAAATCTGGCCGAGGTGTACAACTTCGTCCTCAAAGGTGTGCGATGCTTACCACTCACTGCAATAGTTGAAATGACATTCTATCGCACAGTAGCGTACTACGACAGCAGGGGTATGGCGGCATCAAGCCTTTTGCATGACCCCTTAGCACACTGGCCCAAAAAGATCAATGATTACCTCGAATTTCGGACAAGAAAATCGTTGACACATGATGTCACAGTAGTGAGTCACTTGCACAGGAAGTACGAGGTTCGGCTAAGGCATAGACATGTTCGTGGCACACTGCGGGCTGGTCAGGTCCACGAATGTCAAATTTCAAATGCAGATGCCCAATGCACATGCAACAAGCCTCATCTGCTACACATTCCTTGCTCGCATGTCATCGCTGTCTGCTCTGTTCCTGGGATCGATCCGGCATGGTACATCTTAACCTATTATACTCTGCAGTACCTGTGGAAAACATGGGATGGTGTCTTCAATGGGTTTGCGGCGGGGGAAAACTATCGACAACTATCCCCGGAAGATGCCATCACGTGGATCCCAGACAAGAGGCTCCTCGTAGGCCATGTCGGCCGACGTTGATCCAGGAGGATAAATAACGATATGGATGCAGCGGAGCGTGAAGATGACGTACGTAGATGCAGCACTTGCAGGCAGCCTGGTCACAGAAGAGATCGATGCCCGCGGGTGACAGGCGCATCGTCTTCGTCGCAAAACTAAATGTTGTAATATTTCAACTACTGAATGTTTTGTCGTGAGTTGTACTGAATTTTCCTATATCAGTTGTACTTAATTTCCGTAATGCCTTCTCGTGAATTTTCGTAAGTACTACTGAATATTTTTTTATTTACTGAATGTTTGTTTATGTACTCAGTGTTTCAACTTCTCAACCAATATGTGACAACTGCAGGTATGGCAGACGACCATCAGCTTCCCGAGCTGATTGCACAGCACCATCAGGAGCGTCAGCGTGCTCGACGCCTTCTACAGGGCATCGTTCTCTCAGCTCTGCGTATGAGGACACCGCGTGAGATGTGGCCTCTAGATGAGCGGTTCGTGCCTTATTTGCTCGAGGCCGGACTGTTGCCATTCGCCCGCATGGTAGATCGGGCGAGGCGATTCCCTTTCGACCGAGCCCTCATTATTGCGCTTGTGGATCGATGGAGGCCCGAGACGCACACGTTCCACTTCAGTTTTGGCGAGCTCACTATCACGCTGCAGGACGTCAGCATGCTGCTTGGCCTGCCTATCCGCGGGGAGATATATGTCCCAGTGGCCACCGAGAGAGTTGCATGGCGCCCAGATTTCTTACAGCGCTTCGAGGGAGTAGGGCCAGTGGGGGGGTTTGTGCAGGACACGTGAGTTCCCCAGAGTTACCTTCGCACAGTGCGCAATGGTGCGCTCCCCTTGGCCGCTCCAGAGGAGGTCTTCAGGCGCCACCTTGAGGCGTACTTTCTGTACCTGTTTGGGTGGTTGCTCTTCCCTGGCACCCACGGAGACATCTGCAAGCGGCAGTACATTCAGCTCGCCAGGAGTATTGCCGACTCGGCCCTGGGCCACGTGCCGAGGTTCAGTTTCGGATCCGCCGTGCTCTGCCACACCTACAGGGGGTTGTGCGACGCCACGAGCAGAGACCAGGTCAGCTCTCTTTTCACTGGGTGCGCCATCCTCTTGCAGATGTGGTCATACGAGCATTTCCCCATCGGTCGACCGTTGGTTCTGCGGGATCAGTTCGCGTTAGCCGGGGATGCGAGAGACGGCCCCGTGATGGGATGGAGGTGGGCTAGGCTGAGTTTGAGGTGGGCCACAGATCAGGCGCACCTCTGTTATCCTTCGTACGCCACGGGCTTCGATTTGCTTCTTGATGACAGCGTCATTTGGGATCCGTGGACCACCGCGAACCTCCAATCCGTCGCTCCAGTCGGCCTTCTTGCACATGATTGAGAGTTACTCGCCTGAGCGAGTTATGCGCCAGTTCGGCCTGCGCCAGCTTGTCCCCGTGCCGCCTCCTCGACAGATCCCGCACCATATCCACGAGTACGTCAAATATGCATTACATTCACATGTTATTTTATACATAATTTTCGTCACGAACTAATTGCTTTGTCCGCAGGCAATCCAGGAAGGGTCGAGTGAGGGACGATTTCGTTCATCGACAGCAGCCCTATGTGCCGGGGTGGATGGATTGGGCCCACACACGCACGGTCGAGGAGCACAGGCCGTACAGCCATGACATCCATTTTTCCTATCTGTTCTGGTACCGACCTCGCACGATCTACCGATTGGCGGGCGGTCCACCAGCCGCGCCTGATGAGCCCATCCCTCCCGCCACTATCAATGACCGCTACGACCGACGCCTAACTGGGCGAATCCACTCTTCTGTGAGTTCCTTAGGTCTTTGCAACCTTACTTTCACATGGATTGTCGTTCTATAATTGCATTAATTCGTGTGCATAGCTAGACATCCTCAACGGCATCTCTACTGGTGCACGGGACATGATGGTCAAGTCCCGCCTCGGACCCACCATGCCCAGCGACGATGTCTACGCATATTGTTCAGAGGTCTAGCGGCAGGTCGATCAGATTCTGGTTGGTTTCAGAGTGCTGCTGCCACCTCACTTGACCGTGATTCCCCCACCATCACCGTCGGCGCTGGGTCCTTCATCGCATGTGCCACCAGCGGACCGTCCGTCGTCGTCGCGCCCTCCACCACTGCACACGGGTTTCGTGCCTGCCGATAGCTCTTCGGATGAAGAGCTCGATACTCCTCCATGGCACCAGCCTCTCGACCAGGCACAGCAGCATCCTACGCAGCCAACACATATACTTCCTAGCTTCCTTCCCGATGCTCCGCCGCCTATGCAGCCGACAAAGCCTTCCCAGTCTCCGCCAGCTGCGCACACACCACCAGCGAGGAGGCGGCGCGTCAAGGATCGTCAGCCCCCCTCTCGGTACACACCATCAGAGTATCAGCCCCCCCACAGAGGGGCAGGAGGGGGCAGTAGTCCGATGTAGGCTTTTCTCGGACTGTTCAGTTTTCGTACATTTTTGTTAGGTTTCCAACTTTTTGGGGTTTTCTGTTTTCTACTGTTCTACTTTTGTATGACTCTACGTTTCTGCTTTTCAGCCTTTACCTATTCATCTGATGCTCGTATTCGTATGATTAGTCTTTTCGACTTTTGTACCTACCATCTTTTGCTCCGAGACATCTGGTTTCGTACAAATGTGTCGAACCAACGACACAAAACTAGGTATCAAAAGCACGGTATAAATGCGAAATTAGTATGTACTTGTACGGTCCTGATGCCAAAACTTTGTCGTCTTACTCCTTTTCGCAAATCAGCCCAGAATTATCGCGGCTTATACCTTTTTCAGATTTTTCGCGGAACCTAAAAAGGCTAAAACCCACATCTCATCTCCAAACTTTGATCTAATTCAAGGAGTATCTCCCATTCACTATTCTGACCAAGTTTCCCTTCTGTAAGATTTTCAAAATCTCATCCGAGGCCTTAGTTTCAAGTCTCGCCATTTTCCGAAGTTCTAATTACCCTAAAGTACCCTGTTTTCGAATTATCCCAAAATCATCAAATCTTGCCGAATTTCATCAAAACTTCTGCTGAATATGCTCCTGAAATAAAGTTACACTTGTGTGTGAAATTAGATCTCAAATCAGCCCTCTCAATCTCAAAATTTACAAACAAGTTCTAATTCCCAAGCGAAATCATCACAAAGTCCTTCGACCACGACCATGGGCCAAAAGAAACTCAATTGAAAATGTCCCGGGGGAGGTAGCTTTCAGTCACTAGCCGGGCTAGCAACTGAAACCCGCAGCGTTTCAGTCTCTAGCCCGACTAACGACTGAAAGATGGCGTGGCATGGCACGGGGCCAGCGGAGCATTGTGCCGTGCCACGTCTTCAGTCGCTAACCGGGCTAGCGACTGAAGATCAGTCGTGCGAGTGGCTTCGCGACAGAGAGCCGTTTTTGCAAAATTTAAAAGTTAGGGGTTAGTTTTCGAATTTATTTTTTTTAAGGGTTATTTGGAAAAAAAAAATTCTTGGGGAAGACTCCACTGGCCATCAAGTATGAGTCTCCCACTTGAGCTTTAGTTTATTTTCTTTTATTAGGACTTTTTCCCCTCGTAGTCTTTTAGTAAAGGCCTTGGAAACATGTAAAAAACATTTTCTTGTGAAATGAAAGTAACCTTTTTGCTATCTCCGATCATCGCCTTCACTTACTAGCAAGTGCTGGGGAAGGTTTGTTTCCGGGGCCCCTAAGTCACCTGGGTTCTGGGGACCTAGGGTTGCTTCATCTAGAGATCATGCAGACATCAAGTCTTGATGAGTACTGCCTCTAAGGTTCATAAGTACTAAATTGGTATGAATTTTACCCTAAATTTGCATCTCAAAATGTGCTGAAAACTATTTTGATGTGACATTTTATGTGACTTTTTGTATCATTTTACAATCCACTTTCACAGTTGTATTCGTTATGTTCCAGGGATCATGCCTACAAAATTTGGGAGCAGTACGAGCTCATTTGAACAAGATACAACAAAAAATACGAAAACCAAACGAAAAAGGGGCCACAGGGGACCAAATCCTAGCCCTAGCAGAGCCTGGCATGGGCTTGGGCACAGCCCCTGCTTGGCCATGGGCACGGCCCATGCTAGGGCCCGTGCCCGGCTCAGTTCTAGCTATTTTAGGGTTGTTTTATCTCTATCTCGACTGTTTCACGCCATTTGAATTCGGATTATGTCGCCTACACATCAAGAGTTTTATTTGGTCATGTTGTCTTATTGTACGATAAATAGAGAACCTTTTGACTCAATTAGGTGTGCTTTTAAAGGTATTTTTCAAAGTTGATTCAAGTTTAGAAGTTATATTTAGACGAGCCCCCTTCTCTATTTAGATCTAGTTTTCTCCTCTGTAAGCCGGTGTGGATGATAGACTTCATCACTGAATGCAATTGAGTAAGTTTTTATTTAATTATTTTTATTTTTGTATTTTTATGGATTTTTGCGAGTAATTCTCTTCTAGGGTTAGGGATGACCTAATCCGGAATCCGTAATTCTTCCTCGGTCTCGATTTCAAGTTTTGCGACTTAGTTTTTAGTGTTTTCTTCCTCGAAACCCTAAATTCTCGCCCTGGTAACAGACGTAATAGTTGAGTCTAAGCAGAAATTTAGGGGAGTTCTGAAGTCCTTTCATGCCTTGATGCGGGACCCTAAACAAGAGAGATGCTCTCTCCAGACTTAATCGTGGAAGTGATCCACTAACCATTGTACCGGCGACCATACCGACAACTTAATCTATCTTAGAAAACACTTAAAACTGATTTGTAACTCTCAGGCCTTGGTGAAAATTACATCCGATGGTTATGGAATTCTTGAAAATTTAAGTTTTCTCCCTCAATTCTAAAACCCTAATTTTCATACTTAGTCCTTAACTACTTTTAAACCCTAGATTGCTAGTTTTTAGTGATAGAACTTAGTAGTAGTAGATACACAAACGCCCAAATTCGCTCAGACTTAATCGGCAATCTTTTAACTTAAGAGACGAATACGCTTATTTCTCGTGTAATTCAATCCTAAAGTACTCAACATCAACCATTTTCTTGCAATATTACTCAAACGCGTCCCTCTCTAGCATGTCAAAGGTGAACAAGAGAGTTTCACCAGGGTGGAGCCACGTGAGCAATTAACTCTAGAGCACTAGGCTCTTGGGGTGTGACGGTTGACAGAGCTGAGGGAGTGCGTGCTCCCTCGGAGGTAATGCCACTGAGGTAGCACCTAGAGTGGCATTTTGCTAATTTTGATGATAGCAAATTGGATATCCTACCTCCAGGACCCAAGGCTCTCCCTGTTCCACCACTTCAAATATTGCCACCAACCAGCTACGAGTGTTGGTCGAAAGACTTGCAAAATTGTGTGTTTCAGAGTGTGGAGTTTGTATCAAGACCTCTCTTGGGAGCTTGCCAAAGATCTTAGGAATTTTTAGGTTACTCATCGGGGGGAGATTTTACTCCCCGGATAAAATGTAGTTGCACCCAAGGATCATCTCCCGAGTTGCCCCTAGCTCACTAGAGGGGGTTGTCCTCCAAGAAACCCTGGTAATAAAATGTTTGATATTCAAACATTTTCCTTTATTCTGCTTGCTATAGCAAGCATATTTCGAGTAACACTAGGTGATTTTCAGGATGATGACCACCGGAGTATCAGTGGTTTTGCTGACAATTTCCCGAAGTGCCTTTTCTCGGCTAAGGGTGACCCTTGTCTGGGCAAAGCGTGTCTCAGTGAATGTGTCCCCCCTCCCAACGTCAGGGGGTTAGAAATAACTTGCCGGTGATGGTATGTGATAGCTAGGGTATTCAGTGCACCAAAATACTAATCAGTTATTGCACACGGGTAGTATACTATTGGGTTGTCATGTTCAGGAAAATACATTTGAGGAAAGGTGTTTAGGCTATCACCAATTTCTTTAAGCTTTGCAATCCCAGTAGTTCAACTGACCTTGTCTAGGGAGTGCGTTTGAATAGAGGCGTCGGGTTTACTCCGGTAGCATCGTTTATCTAACCCTGAGCCCGGGTTGAAACTTACATGGATGGAATCTAACCTGAGAGTAAGACTACCCTGGAGGGCTCACTACCCCGGAGGACTCACTAGGTTGAAGCTTACCTGGGCAGAGTAACTCGGGTTAATACTTACCTGGGATAAGACTACCTCGAAGGGCTCACTAGGTTGTAATCTACATGGGCGGAACTTAACCCGGGTTAGGTCTTACCCAGGGGTAAGTCTACCTCAGAAGGTTCATCGGGTTTAATGCTTATCCCGAAGCACGACTATCTCAGAGGGCAACATCCTTCCACGTGATGTCGGAGATTTCCTCCAACATAATTCTAGATAAATTATTACTATGCAAACTATATTTACAGCCCCGAGTTTAGTTTCTAGATTCGCCATTGCAAACCACCCCCGCACACCCTAACACCAAACTACACCCAAGCACGCAAATGAAACTATAGGGGATGAAGAGTCGAACTATAACCTCTCTTGCATTGGTACATGCTCTAACCATCTGGGTGCGAATGTATGTACAATCAAATGGTTGAAAACATGATGCAAACTCCAAACTATAGGTGAATCTAAATAAGGGCTCACAACTTTTACATACAAAGAATTTTGTAAGAAAAAGTGACAACCTAAAATAAAAATATGATAACCATAACTAAGAAAATACAACAATTTAAAATAAGAAAATACGACAACCTCAAATAATAAAATACGACAACCTAAAATGATAAAATGTGAATGCGACAATCTAAAATAAATGTGATATTCTAAAATAATATAATACGATACCCTAAATTAAAAAAATGCGACAACTTAAAAAGCGACAATCTTAAATCTATCAAATCAAACTGATAGTCATTAGATCAAGATCTGTTGGTTGGTTGATATAAAAAGTGAAATCAAATTTGATTAAAAAACAATGTTTTTATCTTTGTGGTACCATTTACATAAATTTCAAAACAAAGAGAGAAATATCAGCAATGAGCAAGTTGTTAATAACAAGCGGAGAAGGATGAATTTCTTTATAAATAACCCAAAATAAAAAAATAATTGAAAAAATGACCCGCAGTGCCGAAATTGTAAAAATGATCTGGTTGGGTGTGATAAGTCAATTATCACGGCTGTGATACGTGACAGAAACCGTAAACCTTCAAAAAAAATATTTTCATCTTTTCTATTTTGAAAATGCAACAAAAAAGACATTTCTCCTCTTTTCCATTTTGAAAATGCGACAGAAAACAAAAATCAATTTCTCGCGAGTACTAGTGGTCGAGTGTCTGTGGTCAAAAGTCATCATGGAGGTGGTCGTGGGTCGAAGTGGGGAGTGGTTGTTGCGGCTTGAGTGATTGAAGAAGTGGTTGGTCGATGACGACCAAAATCAATGAAGTTACATCTCATCACGATAACCTTCGACCACATTCACGACGACCTTCGACCACAGACACTCGACCACTATTACTCGCGAGAAATTGATATTTTACTTTTTATCGTGTTTTCAATATGGAAAAGAGGAAAAATGTCTTTTCAGTCGCGTTTTCAAAATGAAAAAGATGGAATCATATTTTTCGAAGGTTGAGGGTTTCTGTCACGTATCACAACCGCGATAATTGATTTATCGCACCTAATCAGATTATTTTTATAATTATATATATATATATATATAGAGAGAGAGAGCCGGCACCAGCAGCAGACGGGAGGCAGTAGGCGACAAGAGCACACGCATAGACTGTTTCCTCACGTGTCGTACTGACGTGGCAATGCAGTGGGCGATACCATGATAGGTACCGAACAAAATCCAAGGCCACATTTTTGGAACTAATCATGTCACTCACGGTTGACTTGTGAAAAAAAAAAAGAAAAAAGAAAGAAAAATTGAGATCCTAAATTTTGTCAAAAGAAAAGTGAGAGATGCAAGTTGGACTGCAGATCTTAGCTAGCCGTTGGATTATGTGACCAATGATTAAGATCAAGTATGATTGTTTGGCATAAAATCTAGTTAGACCACCTAGTAATACGATCCAACTAATAAAATGGATGTCATACATGTAACATGTTTTAGATGGAAGCAGGGCCATATAGAATTTGGTTTCGGTCTTTCAAATTGAACGCTCATATATTTCTCTCATTTTAGAAAATCAATTTTGAAATGTGTATATTTGTTTGTTCAGCTGTTCCACATGAATAGATGAGTTTTCATAATTTACATAATTGTTCAGATTTGTACAACATCGACAGAAATATAAACGAGCATCACAAAAGAAAACATAAACACATAAAGAAAAAGAACAAGTTGTGCTCGGATTTAGTGCCTACATAAAACTTTTTTTTTCTCTCTTTTCACCAAGAGCCCCTTAAAGTATATACTCAAAAAAGCCAGTTTTTTTTCCTAATTCCACTCCATTTGGTCAGAGGATCACACCATAACCCATTGACCAGGCCTCCATTTATCCCACACAAAAACTAAAACAATAAAATAATAAAATTCACATTGAAAAAAAAGGCAAATTTCTAATTTATAAAAGGGGAAAATTTTAATTTCAAAAAGTTGCTTTTCCTTGAGAGGCTGCCTAAGCAATGCAAGAAGTTTTCATTAAACTTTTTTCATACTTACTGACACAGAGTTTTCTAATCATACATTTCGAGAATTTATCTTCCATAATCATTTTTTAGAAATCTGTTTTTAAAAGTTGAAGTATCTTGTTTTGAGGAGAAATCTAGCATAAGCTCTCAATTGGATCCTAAGTTCCTAGTATGCTAACCATAACGACTACTAGATCATCACAAAGTTCTCAAAAAATTCATATAAATAGTCCTATAATTCATCTAATATCTTACAAAGTTTCAAGTCTAAATTCGTTTGGTGCTACGAGGAAAAAAAGAAATTTCCAACAAAAAAAGAAAAAACAAAAGTCAATATTAACAGCAAATTTCTTTTTTATATTTTTCATAACTTTCATCTAATTTGAACTAGAAATTTATAAGATCTAATTTGAACTAGAAATTTATAAGATGCTAGATTACTTTACATAGTATCCACATAAATTTTTTGAGAACTTTTTATAATAATTAGATGATTTAACCCATGTGATTAGCACATTAACAACCAAATAACTCCCCATCTTGTTTTGTTGACCACCATCCCTTTCAATACATATACCAATACAAGACCCAATCAAACATATACACAACCGTGCAAGTGCATATCAGTATTTGAGTACAAGCAGGATGGTCCAATTTAATCTTCTTTTTTTTATAATTTACACCTCTTCGGTGTATGTAAAACTGGATATCTTTACATACATGGTAGACTCCAAACCTTTATGCACAAATAAAATTGGGCCAACAAACAAGTTCGAGCTATAACATAAATTCTAATAATTTGCATCATTTATCTTCTATTAATAAAGTTTAGTGCGTGTTTTTGTAAAAAGAAGTCAAGTGTTTGGTTCTCAATTTCTCTATTTTTATATGTGCACTTAATTGTAATATTTCTCTTCGCGAGTTGTTTAGAGTAGAGTAGGAGATGATGTATATATTATCAATATAGTAGAATCTATTATTTGTAATCACAGTTTTATAAAAAAAATCTGATATTTATTTTTTTAACAGTGCCATGAAAACAACTTTGGAATTTGGTAGGAGCCAATCACGGCTTAACATTCGGAGGCGCTTCCCAGCACCGCCGGCTGCTCTCCGCAGGTCCCGACGAGGACAGCGACGCGACCAGACAGCATCTGCCGTTGCTGTTCTCGTCCGTACGATGTCATCCGAACGACCCATTGATTTCTTTTACTGTTAATAATTAAGGATAAAACTATTTTTATCTTTCAACTTTGGTTTTTGTCCATTTTAGAACCTTAATTTTTTTTAAGTTTTTCTAATGAAAAAGTACACATGTATATTTCTCTCTAGATCAAATTTTTCTCTTAAATCTAACTCTTTAGAATTCACCTAACTTTCTGCTTAATTACTTCAATGTCGACAGCCTGACGATGAACAGAGACAAGGTGGTGGGGTAGCGAGGCGGTATGCCATCGGCTCCAATGGAGGTGGTAACAGGAGAGACAAGCAATGGAAGGGAGGCGGGCGGAGGCGGTGGGAGATGATCGCTACGGGGAAGATGGGTGACAGAAGAATGGTGGTTGTTATAATGGCAGTGCCACTAACTGCGGGTGGCAATGACTGGTGAAAGACAAGAATAGGATGGGGCGAGAGCGATGGTGGCATTGACTAATCAGGAGAAGGGAAGAAGAGGAGGGTGGAGAAAAGGTGCGGGAGAAAGAAAGGTGGACATTAAATCTAGATCTAGATCTACGATGTAAATGGTGAAATTTTTTTTTTTAAAAAAATATGTACATACACAATAGACAACCCAATTGTTTAGACAAAAAATTCTTCAACTTTGGACCTAGTCCAAAATCATGCCTCAATGCCAATGACATACAGTTCCTCTAATGCTCTAGGGTCTAAATACGTTGTCATCCTAACTTCCCGTAAGAGAGTTAGCTCAGAGTTTTTCCTAAAATCAACTCAGAATTAATACATATGGTCACTTGGCCTTATATGCACACATTTTACGCCTTGTACTTTTAAAGTAGGATTAAATTCATGTATAAGATGCGCAAGGGGGCTCACGGGCCACCTGATTTGGCCAGGATGTCATAGTGCTTGACCCAGCACATATCAATGACACTATCAACGCACTTGGCTGTGCTTATCTCAGATGTAGATGCTCATATAAGCCCAAACCAAGCTTAACACTTCGTAGCTTATCGAGCCTACCAAGAGAGTTTCAACTTATGTGGCAATATAAGCTAAAGCATCCCTATCTCGGCAAATATAGTTTATTTCTCTATAGGGGTGAAAACGGATCAGATATAGATAGATAGTGACTATCTCATATCCTAACTCATTTTTTTGTTAGATACAGAATCGGATACGAACACTATTACAGAAATGCTTTTCACTATCGATTCAAAATCAAATCTACTATCGGTTCTCTTACCACTAGTGATCGGCACAATAGAAGAAACGTAGCACACCCCTATCAGTTAAAAACCGATAGTAAAATACCTACACCTCCAACGTTTAGTAATCGCTAATGACAATTCTTCTATCGGCTCAATGATCTCAACCGATAGTGATATTACATTTCTTGTAACGATTATTCACTGGAAACCGATAGTAATGTATAGTTTTTTCTATCGGTTAGAAACTCGACACGGTTAGTACCACAACTTTCTTCTATCGGTTGTAGGATATGAACCGATAGTATTACAAAGGATCATTAACAGATACAGAGATACACTAATACAGCAGATTTAATTTATTCACAAATACACTAATACAAAGATATACACATGCATTGAACAGGTTGAATTTATTCACATATTGAGTTTATTCAAAAATACACCAACGAATTTATTCACATATTGAGTTTATTCGCAAATACACCAATCAACACATTCAATATATATTACACAAGTCATTTACGATGGATCGTTGATAGCCACTTCTTCCATCACATATTAAGCCCAAATTGTTCGCAGCTCATTCAATTGAGGCAACTCATATTGCTCTTTCAACATGGCTCTCTACATGCATGTATGAAGTTAGGAACGTACGAGACATCCAATGTTTGACTTTGAGTCAAGAAAAATGGTTACCTTAGAGAATTGGGCAAAGTTTTTCCTGATCAGGTCATACATAAATCTCATGACATAGAAGCCACATTCCCATGATTGTGGCTGCTGATGGCACTGGAATAATTGCATATGAAAAGACATAAACCCACATTAATTCGAAAGAACTAATTAAGTTTAAATTAAAAGACTAATCATGAGTAGTTCCATCCGTATTAATTACCTCATATTCTTTCCAAGAAATTATTGTGCCTTTCGACGCTTCATACCTCCCTCTAGCAGTAACATAATTTTTGAAAGCCCTGTATTTAATTTAGCATTGCCGGTTAATATGTTATCATTAATTAGCTAGTCAGAGAAAAATTTAAAACAATTGTGTTACTTACGCGTCTATGTGCCACATGAGGGTGAAAACATGTGCCACCCTGTCGCTCATCGAATCGAGGTAATAGACCTCATTCATCCATGGGCAAATGATGGCGAGGACCCAGTGGCCCCTACATTGCATATATAAGCGAACCGTTTCATACATATGTTAGGCGTAACATACAAGAATGAGTTAAATTAGTAGGAAATGCACTAACCTTTGGTGGTACGGCACAAGAATGAACTCTCGGTCCTACTGCGCTAGTAGTGCCCTTGATATGTATTCCTCCGCATGTGCTTGGTCGTGCTCTAGCATCGTGAGGCTTATTTTCTCTGGGTCGAGGAAACCTTCCTTGTCACATGCTCTCATCGACGCCAGCCTATACATGCACCTGGATGCAAAGTAGACATTAGTAAGTAGTGCATACAAAGTGATTAGATTTATGAAATGAACTGTGATAACTTCACACAACAGCAAACTCACAGGACTGCAGTCCGTATGATGGACATATCAAGCTCCCGCCAGTTGAGGAGGTCGAACAAATCCTCGTGAGCCACCGATATGCTCCCTGCCTCACGGTGAAAATGACCTGGCCTGAAGTGAACTAAGAAATTGATGTGGCGCCTAGACCGGATCAGGTACCACTCGTGGAGACTTCTGGTTATTTGATCCATATTGCGCAGAAGGTACTCCGACATGAGTGGGAACCCGTTCTTGAACGTACCCGGCTGGTTTTGTTTCACCTTGCCTTTGGCCTTGCCCTTGCCTTTGGGCGAGGAGCGAGTGTATACCTTCGAAGGTTGGGGCGCGGTGCCGCCGGCCTCATTTGATGGCGAAGGGTTTGAGGCCGTCGGAGGAGGCACAGGGGCCGAAGGAGCTCGGTCATGCGTTGTGCTGGGGGTGGTGTCCTCAGGAAGTGAGCTCGCATCCTTCGTCCACTTTAAGTTACGAACGCATAAGTTAGATTTTACAAATTGAGTATATTAACTGAGTTGTAAGCTAGAATGGCTAGGGTTTACCTCCTGTAGTCTAACACCCTTTTTGGGCCACTGTATGTACGAGCCTAATGCCTCACCAATTGTTCGCATATCGTCTGTTGGGACGGGCAACGGAAAAGAGCTGTAGCCCGGGAGGGCCATGTCCACCTGTACCTTTGCGAATCCAGGCTCCAGAGGTACGCAGTGGATCCGGACATCCTCCCAAGACTGATATACGACCCCGTTTGCAACCACTACAGGTTTGTCGCCTATGTTGATCAATAGGCTACAGCTCTCCGGCTTCTGCAATTTACAACAATTGTAACAGGTTAGCGAAACAGTTCTAACGTAATGGGAGTGGCATCAACCTAACTGCATATATAGCTCAAGAGTTGCAATACCTCAATCAGGTCCACCGGATCCATGTGAACCTTCGAGCCGCAACTACTCGGCCTGGCAACGTCGACCTCGGCAGTTGGATCTAAACCCTTGGACTGCACAACTCAGCTGAGGCGTTCATACTTCTCATTCATTTGAGCGAACATGTCCGCGAATTGTGTAGTCACATCTAACCGTATCTTCTGAGACAGCTCCGATTCCCTTTCGTTCCAGCTGTGAGCCTTTTTCGCCTTTTGCCAGGGCTCCGAGAAGCCTTCCTTCCATGGCACCACACCCCCCACGGTTCGTGTCCGCCCTGGATGCTCCTTGTTCCCTAGAGCCCGGGTAAGGATGTCGTTCTCCCTATGAGGAGTGAACAATCCCTCGGTCACCTCCTTCGAGCAAGAGATCTGTTACATTCAAAGCTCTATATTGTGAGGAAAAAATATATACAAACTTGTGCGCAGACTAGTGATCATAGTTTTTTCTACCACACTCTATGATTCCAACCAGGAAGTTAGCCAACTTACGATTCGCTGCACGACCTCGACGTCCTTGGGGTTTGGGAACTCCACAGTCCCCGTGGATGACACGGTCCCTCTGGCCAGCCACCAGCGCTTGCATCGCAGATTGCGGATCTCGGAGAGCAGTAGGTCAGGGAAGTCGACGAAATTCGACGCCTCGTCTTCGGCCTTCTTCCACTACTCCTCCTTCCCCGCATAGCCACGAGAGTCGAGCCGGTGCGGGTGGTCGTTCCTCCTCTGGATTGCCTTGTTCTTCTCGCTAAGGGCCTTCGTACCAGAAACAAGAAAATTAATGCACCGCTGGTTACTGCATACAACGGTGTAACCAAGCAAAGGAACCATACATACCTTGAACTCAGGGGTCCCCTTATGTTGGGTGAATTTCTCTCATACCTCCTCCATTATGAAGGGGTACTTCTCGCATGGAGATTTTCCTTTAACGAGGAAGGTACTGACGAGGACGCTCTTGAAGGTTTTCCACGTGTTGTTCATGTCCTTCAAGCAAGCTATCTTGGGACCATCATCGGGGATGTTCCACTTGGCCTGTTTCAAATTGTGCATATAAACAGAACTTACCTAATCTCTGGGATAAACCAATCGAATGTGATTACTCAAGAGTTCAGTGATTTTGATTAATTTTACCTTCACTTCCGCCCACAGCCTATACCTCTCGTCGGCCTTAACGTCCTTCCAGCTCTGGATGGTGATCTTCACCCTTTCCTTCGCCAACAAACCAACATAGGCAGCGTACTGGCCGGCGTTCTTCCCGATCGGTCTCTTGAACTGGTTGAACTCACATGAAAGATCCGTGTGTTTGGCCAAACGGCACAACATCATCGCACCTCGCGCCTTCCTCTTGCGCTGGGACGAGGCAGCGTCATCTACGTTTGCCCTTGCCGAATCACTACTGTCAGCCGAGGAAGATGCCGACATGGCTTTACCTAAAATTCCATGACCAGACCATCAATTGATATGAAGAAGAGTACATGACAATGTTCATAACTAAAATGGAATGGCAATGATGAACCACCTCTTTTTGTTAAAATGTCAAATTTTCATTCAAAAGGCCAAAAATCATCAATTCCTATCAACATGGTCTTCAAAATGGATTTAAAATGGATTTGTAAACTCAATTTGCAAAAGGTTGTCGAACTTCAACCTTCTTGCTTAACATAAAGATCATTTGACCATAACTCTTGATTGTAAAATCCTATTTGGAAAATTTTTTCAGAAAAATATATTTCATGCAATGAAAATCATTTCTGTAAATTTTCATTTCAAATGTATTTGATTTGAGCAATAGTTGATTCCTTTCACAAATGAAATATGAACTCTGCAAAATTCAGACTTTTCAATGTACAATCGGTTGACAATAACAAACCAATATGACATTCTCTATTTCCTATCGGTTTGACAATTAAAACCGATAGTACTCAAGTTTGTATTCAGGAAAATATATAAGATTAGCAGTGCAAACTATGCTAGTCTCTTTGCAGGAACATAAAGAATCATGGCTTTGTGATAAAAATTTAAATGAATCAAAATTTCAGATGAAAATTAGAAAATGGGAAATAATTAACAGAAAATTCAGATTAGCAGTGCAAACTATGACATACTCTATTTCCTATCGGTTTGACAATTAAAACCGATAGTATTCAAGTTTGTATTCAGGAAAATATATAAGATTAGGAGTGCAAACTATGCTAGTCTCTCCGCAGGAACATAAAGAATCATGGCTTTGTGATAAAAATTTAAATGAACCAAAATTTCAGATGAAAATTAGAAAATGGGAAATAATTAACAGAAAATTCAGATTATGGTCTTTTACTATCGGTTTGAAATAACAAACCGATAGTGGACGACACTATACGAAAAATTCCTAGTGATTTTCATCAAGTCTGTAATTCTCATAGCTATCAAGTTTGTAATTCATGCATTTTTCATCTAATTTTATATTTGTAATCCATTGAACCACATATGAACTATTGAATATAAATTTAAGAAATTGACGTGAGCGGCAAGATCAATGATACTGCGGTTTGGTCAAGAACACTTACAGTCATTCGTGGAGTGACCTACGATGGCGCGATGCAGTGGCCGGAGGCGGTGGAGAACCCAATTGCGATCGGCAATGGTGGCGCAGAGGAGCGAAAAAGGGAACGTCGGGGAGGCTAGGGTTTTCCGCGCGCGAGTATTTGGAATGTGATCAGTTGCACTGGAGGGAAAATCGTGCGAGGTTAACCTAATATATGAATCTTTACTATCGATTCATAATCATCAAACCGATAGTAAATACAATGGAAGTTAGGGTTTGGAGTGTTGGCATTGTTCACTATCGGTTTTATGATTATTAATCGATAGTAAATTAAGACAGGGTCTCATAACACAATATAAATTACTATCAGTTATGAACAATAAACCGATAGTAGATCTTAATTTCATATCGGTTTGGAAATTGAAACCGATAGTAGAATACAATGTTATTGATCCTAAAGGATTTCTCTGAGAACAATTACAGATGGGTCTCAGTACATCATTTTGCACTTGTAAAGACACCTGAAACCCCATGCAAATGACTTCCAATAATTTTGAAATAAATTAACAGTAAAGACCAATCATGTAACATAAGGAATCATGCATATAGAAACTTTCTTCGAATAGCCAATCATGATGAAGATATCGAAATGACAAACCAGCCAAAAACAACGAGGAATCAGAACTTTGCAGTATTCATATTGATTTGTGAAAAGAATCAATTATTGTTCAAATCAACTCCAATTGAAATGAAAATTTACAAAAATGATTTTCATTGCATGAAATATATTTTTCTGAAAAAATTTTCCAAATAGGATTTTACAATCAAGAGTTATGTTCAAATGATCTTTATTGCCATTGTATTTTACTATCGGTTTTATGATTATTAACCGATAGTAAATTAATCCATTGTACAAGATCAAACCAAAATGTAGAACAGGGTCTCATAACACAATATGAATTACTATCGGTTATGAAGAATAAACCGATAGTAGATCTTAATTTCATATCGGTTTGGAAATTGAAACCGATAGTAGAATACAATGTTATTGACCCTAAAGGGTTTTCCTGAGAACAATTACAGATGAGTCTCAGTACATCATTTTGCACTTCTAAACACACCTGAAACCCCATGCAAATGACTTCCAATAATTTTGAAATAAATTAACAGTAAAGACCAATCATGGAACATAAGGAATCATGCATATAGAAACTTTCTTCAAATAGCCAATCATGATGAAGATATCAAAATGACAAACCAGCCAAAAACAATGAGGAATATGAACTTTGCAGTTTTCATATTGATTTGTGAAAAGAATCAATTATTACTCAAATCAACTCCAATTGAAATGAAAATTTACAGAAATGATTTTCATTGCATGAAATATATTTTTCTGAAAAAATTTTCCAAATAGGATTTTACAATCAAGGGTTATGTTCAAATGATCTTTATTGCCATTGTATTTCACTATCAGTTTTATGATTATTAACTGATAGTAAATTAATCCACTGTACAAGATCAAACCAAAATGTAGAACAGGGTCTCATAACACAATATGAATTACTATCGGTTATGAACAATAAACCGATAGTAGATCTTAATTTCATGTCGGTTTGGAAATTGAAACCGATAGTAGAATACAATGTTATTGACCCTAAAGGGTTTTCCTGAGAACAATTACAGATGGGTCTCAGTTCATCATTTTGCACTTGTAAACACACCTAAAACCCCATGCAAATGACTTCCAATAATTTTGAAATAAATTAACAGTAAAGACCAATCATGGAACATAAGGAATCATGCATATAGAAACTTTCTTCGAATAGCCAATCAAAATGGAGATATCAAAATGACAAACCAGCCAAAAACCACGAGGAATATGAACTTTGCAGTTTTCATATTGATTTGTGGAAAGAATCAATTAATGCTCAAATCAACTCCAATTGAAATGAAAATTTGCAGAAATGATTCTCAATGCATCACGTATGTTTTTCCAAAGAATTTTTGAAAAATGATTTGAAGAATTCTTCGATTAAAGATCCAAGTAATATACGTCACTTACATATTGCAAATTAGTCAAGAATGGTTGTCCACCCATAATCCTTCTTCGTGGTCGTCTCGCATGTAACTTGTTTTGTCAATTTCTTCGGTAGGGACAGATTGAAGAACTCCATCTAAAAATGGAGGTAGTTTGTCGAACTGATCATACTCTTCTTCATCCACAACGTCTTCGACCCCAACAATACATCTCTTACTGTGAAGGACAACGTGCAACTTTGGGTTGGCCGGGTCAACGATGTAGAACACCTGTGTGGCTTGCTCAGCAAGTAGAAATGGATCATCTTGGTGTGCGACTCTATTGAGATCGATGAGAGTAAACCCATAATTGTTGACTTTAACACCTCGAGAGATTTCGACCTATTGGCATCGAAACAGAGGAATCTTAAGTAATACATAATCGAGCTCCCATCTTTCCTCAATAACACCGTAATATGAGTTGAGTGCCCTTACTACCCTGGCATCCTCTTAAATAGCAAGTAGTGTCACTCCACTACATTGCATGGTACTCTTCTCGTCCTGAGTTCTTGTGTAAAATGAATAGCCGTTGATGTCATACCCCTGCCAAGTCCCTACAGTAAATCTAGGCCCTCTGGCCAACCATGTAACAACTTCATCTACATTGCCCTCAGAAGCTTGCAAGACTCTATTTTCGATCCACCCAGCAAACTTCCTGTTATGTTCTCTGGTGACCCAAATCTCTGGCTTCGAAGGATTCTGTTTCCATAACATTTCCTTGTGCTCGTGTATGTATGGCTCCACCCCCATCATGTGCTGTAAGACCCAAAAATGGGATTTTGCATACAGATCACTAGAGGGAACGACTACTTTAAATCCAATCGTTCCAATGCCCTGAACCTTGCCCTCATGCCAGGACGTAGGAACGCCAATTGGGTCAACCCGGCCATATAGTTGGTGCAAAATTCAATCACCTCCTCGGCGGCATAACCTTCAATGATACTGTCCTCAGGCCGATGTCGATTCCTTACATATCCCTTCAAGATACCCATAAATCTCTCAAATGGATACATGTAGCGCAGGAACACGGGTCCACAAAACTTAATTTCTCTGACAAGGTGAACAATTAGATGGACCATAACATCAAAAAAGATGGAGGGAAATACATCTCCAGCTGACAAAGAGTTGTAGTCACAGCGCGTTGCAAATCATCCAGTCCATCCAGATCAATTACCTGCAAGGACACAGTTGCAGCAAATATTCAAATCCAAAAAATCTGACAAGTTCCATGAATGGAGCTAATTAACTTGCTAGGAGTACACGCTTACCTTGCCAGATATTGTGTTAAAGAAATAACATAGCTTTGTAATTGTCTCTCTGACTTTGACTGGGAGAATGTCTCTTATAGCAATGGGAAGCATTTGCGACATCAGTACATGACAATTATGGGACTTCATACCAACCAGTTTCAAGTCTTTCATGGACACAAGTTTTTTCAAGTTCGCAGAATACCCGCATGGAACTTTGACACCATATAGGCATTGGCAGAGTTTTGTTTTTTCTCTTTTTGACAAAGTATAGCAGGCCGGGGGGAGGTATGTACACTTTCCCTTCTCCAACGGTGCAAGCTCAGTCCTTATGCCCATGTCGAGCATGTCACTGCGAACGTTGATGCCATCTTTCGTCTTTCCTGGAATGTTCAACAACAAACCAATCAAACTGTCACAAACATTTTTCTCTATGTGCATGACATCAATGCAATGTCGAACTTGTAAGTGCTCCCAATATGGCAGATCCCAAAGAATCGATCTCTTTTTTCAAACATTTTTTCCTAGAGGTTTAGAACATTTACCGAACTCAACTTTGATGTCCTTCACGTGCAAGTAAAGCTCCTTACCAGTCACAAACACTGGGGCTGATCCTTTCTCAGGCTTCCCATTAAATGACTTCCTCTTCTTACGGTAGGCGTGATGCATTGGAAGGAATCTGCGGTGACCCATGTATACTGTTTTTCTGCAGTTCGATAACCACATGCTTTCAGTTTCATCCAGGCAAATAGGACAAGTCTTGCCTCCTTTGTACTATATCCCGACAAATTTCCATATGCCGGGAAATCATTTATGGCGCAAAATATCATGACCCGCAACATGAAATTCTCTCGCTTATGTGCATCCCACACCTACACCCCTTCGCTCCACAATTTATGTAAGTCCTCGACTAACAGTGATCGAAACACGTCAATATCATTCCCGGGTTGTCTGGGTCCTGAAATTAGTAACGACATCATGATGTACTTGCGCTTCATACATAACCAAGGAGGAAGATTGTAGATGCATAAAAGAACCGGCCAAGTGCTATATCAACTGCTCATATTTCCGTGTGCATTCACCATCCGTACTCAACCGAAACCTTATATTCCTCACTTTGCCGCCAAACTCACCGAATATTTTGTTAATGTTTCTCCATTGAATAGAATCAGCTGGATGTCTTAGTTTTCCGTCTTGTTTCTGACCTTCAACATGCCAACGCAAGTACTTCGCATCTTTCAGATTTGCAAACAGCCATTTCAATCTAGGAATCAGAGACAAATACCACACAATTTTGGTCGGAGGCCCTTTCTTTAACTCATCACATCCATTGTGATAAATTCTGTCCCCATGCTTATACCGCGATGCACCGCATCTTGGACAAACATGCAAATCCTCATACTCGTTACGGTACAGAACACAATCATTTGGGCATGCATGTATTCTTTCGATTTCCATTCCCAACGGACAATAGATTTTTGTCCTGGTAAACCGATCTTGGCAACTCATTTCTCTTTGGAAGCATGTCCGCTAACAGATCTAATAGCGCCGTGAAACTCTTATCGCTCCAACCGTTGCTTGCCTTCAAGTTATATAATCTCAACACAGAAGACAACTTTGTAAATTTTGCACATCCGGGGAACAAAGGCTTCTCAGAATCAACAATTAATTTCTCAAATTTAGCTAAATCGTTTTAGCTGTAATCTTCTTCTACATCACGTAACATTTCATCTAAATTGTCGTCATCTACATGGACATCTGAATGAACATTACCAATGTTCTGATGATCATCATTACTGCAATCCACTTCCGGGTGCTGCTGAGTGGTAGCGGTGCTCATTTCCTCAAGATCTTCACCATGCCATATCCAATGGGTATAGCGTGCGTTAAAACCACAACGAATCAAATGACTCCTAATCTGATCAGAGTTGACGAACCTTTTTAAGTTCATACAATCTATACAAGGACAATGCATATTTTTCTCTCCCTTCTTCGCCTTTTCTTGCTCAGCAAATTTAATAAACCCATTCACACCCTCCAAATACTCAACAGTAGTACATTTTATTCCATACATCCAATATTCTCGGTCCATCTACAATTATTTCACAAAATTGACAAATTGAAATAAATAATTAATGACTCAGGGCATGCATGCATGAAACATCATCAATTAGCTAGGCCATATGTGTGTACAGCTGCTTAATTACATTAAATGGATATGTCGAAACCCTAATTAACTTGATGCATTAATTGGAAGAGCGAGCTAGCTAGCTGGTTTGTTGGATCAAGGATGCCGACTAGAGGGGGGGTGATGAGGAGGGTTTTAAATTTTCTTCCCCCCTAAGCTATTTCAACAAGATAATTGTTTGAGTTAGATTATACAATAAGGTTTAAAACAATTCAATCAACTAGTTGCATTCAACCATATGAAATATTTAACAATACATGCAACAATAGTGGTATAAGTAATTGTGTCAAGAAGAATATAAAGCAAATAAGAATTACGCAATTGACACAATATTTTTACCGAGGTCTCGGAGACTCACCCGGTCTCCCCTACTCCTCGTTGAAGCGCTCGCTCGGAGCCTCGCTTCTATATCCACGAAGGATATCTCACTAGGGTTGCTCCTTCTCCACACCAGATAGGCGAGCACCACACCTTTCACAATCTTTTGCCGGCCTCTCCGACAAACTTCAATTGGAGAGATCTCGGCTCTCCTCCGGCACCGTCTAGGCGAAGGCGATCGCCAAGAGTAACAAGCCGGATGCACTTTCACTTGAATCAACCACGTGCTAGAAGCCCAATGATGCAAATGAGATGCTCAACACTCTAGCACTAGCAATCTAATGGAGATGAAGTGCACTAAACACTCACACAATCTCCCTCAAGCTCTCTCTCAAATCTACTCAAGATTTGGGCTCAATTCTAGCCTCTAAATGCAATAACACATATGCAACTCAATTGGCTAGGTTTTCAGCTGAAGAATGAAGTCTTTGAGCACCCAAAAATGAAGCCAAACACGAAGTATTTATAGCCTCAACGAAAAACTAGCCGTTTGCAAGAAACCGGGCCAAAAGTTGTACAGGCCGGACATTGTCCGGTCACTTCAGACACTGTCCGGCCAGTACAAAAATTTCAGCCGTTGCAAACGTGTCAGTGACCGTTGGGCGAAATTTGTGAAGGCCGGACGGATACTATTTGTCCGGACAAAAAGTCCGGACAAATGGATATGTCTCTGTTAACTCTCGGCTAAAAAAAAACTTGTACAGGCCGGACAATGTCCGGTCATTTCGGACAAAGTCCGGCCATAACGGACAGATAGCCCCGGACGGATGCATTTGTCCGTTTCATTTTTCGGCTCAAAAAATTTGTACAGGCCGGACAATGTCTGGTCATTTCGGACAAAGTCCGGCCACTTCGGACAAATAGCTCCGGACGGATGCATTTGTTCGACCACTGCACACTGACAGTAAAACAAGGATAACTTTTGATCCCGAGATCCGATTGAGGTGATTTTTGGCTTGTTAGAAAAATAACTGAGAGCTCTACAATTTTGTCAACAGGAGCAAGACCTAGAAAGGTCTAGAAACTTCTAGAAAACTCAGAAAATTTCCTGCTGTCAAAATGTTCAATCCAAAAATCATCTCAAATGCAATTTTAGAGTATTTGCACATACGGATTTGCAGTTTTCTTGCGGATGTGATTTGTGTCACTTAGCAACGACCACGACCACACAGGTCTTGACATCCGATCGAAAACAGGTGGTCGATAGGGTTTGGTCAAGCATACGCAAGCGAGTCGAAAACTGGTACGACCAGTCCGAACTTCTACGACCACGCCTAAACCCTAAACAGAAAGTCGCCAAACAAGCGACACGACCACGACCACGTACCAACACTGATACGATCAGAATATGCAAATACGACCACAACCAGCTCTCGATAAATAAACCAATTTAAACAGCTGGCGATCATGACTAAGTGCAGATTTCAAAACATTTAATCTAATGTACATGAACTACACTTAGACTCACTAGTAATGCAAGACACTAGTGCAAGATGATATGAATGCATCTGAGCTTCCGCACTAGATAGATTCAAGCTACTAGTTTCTGACCCCTCTTAATAGTACGGTCAAACTAGTAAAAAGAAACCTATCAACCCGGTCTGTCTCCAAACACCGAGACCGGTAAAACCCTAAGAAAACAGTCCATAATCTTGGATTTTACCTTAGGTGGAGTTTGACCTCGCGAAGCTCGATCGCTCGACGCTCGTCTTCTCAAATCTCGTCCTCGCTAAGCTTGACCTTGCTCGGGATGTCTCATCTCGTCTTCATCCTCTTCACGCCCTTGCTTGCTTTCATCCTGCAACCATTCTGAGACTAGAACATATACACTCAATGCGCAAACGTTAGTCTCATTTGCAGTTCGTCATTAATCACCACCAGGTAAATCACTCCACACAGGAGTTCACTCAACAATTTCTTTCTTCGGTGGAATGACAAAACCAATTTCAATGAACAACAAATGAGTAATGGATGAATCTCACAATCATATAGATCCATATATGATACAAGGAATGCGCACACGATCCATACTACTCAAGTTATGATATCAATCAATATGGATGACTAATATCATGAGCTCTCTCTCAATCATACATAGAGATATCAAATCCAGAACACGGAGTCATCAACCTTTTGCACAAACATGGATAACTAATCATCCTGAGCTCTCCCTCAACATGTGCATCGATATTAAATCCACAACTGGAGTCATCAACCTCAAGATTTAACATATAACATCTTGATCAATCAATTAGCACAAGCTTGATGCAACCACCGAGCTCATCCTTTACATATGCATCAATATCAAACCCGCAATCGAGGAAAACATCCAATTCAGGGTTTACTGATAATCAATTCAATTTACTTGTGCTAAATCAGGATTTATCTAAATTGTCATTTAATCATCAAATCTGATATCTTCAGATGAACTTTAATCATCATGGATTCATCCAAAATGTCATTAATCATCAAAATCTAGATACTAAGATCTACCTAGATCCAACATGGTTAACTTTAGCCATAAATCATTCCTAACTTAACTTTAGCAAGCTATAGCTAACTAGCCAACCTAGCCTTCTAGCTAGTTTGGAGCTATATGTATCTAGTTTAATGAATTGCAAGTAGAGAGACAGAGGGAGAGTGTGAAAGAGTGATCGAGAGAGAGAGGTGATGAGAAGATGACAATACCGAGGGGGATCGAATTATCAACCTCTCAGCTAGCTTCTCCAGATCACTCTAGATGGGAGTGTGGATGCACGTACGGTAGAAATGAATCGAGGATGCAGAGCGCAGAGCAGTGGTCGAAATAAGTTGTACAATTTTACTATCGGTTCAAAAACACAACCGATAGTAAACTAAGGTCCCCACTGTCATAACCATTAGTTTATATGACGTCATTTTACTATCGGTTTATTTTATATAACCAATAGTAAAATTTACTCTATTATATTGGTTGGTATAGTAGTAATTGATAGTAAAAATTCCGTAATTTCACTATCAGTTACCAAAGACAAACCAATAGTAAAATTTACTCTATTATATCGGTTGGTACAGTATGAACTGATAGTATAAAGTCCATAATTTCACTATCAGTTACGAAAGCCAAACCGATAGTACAATTTCATCTATTATATCAGTTGGTACAGTAATGACCGATAGTAAAAAATATTTGCATTTCACTAACGGTGTATCAGAATATAACAGATAGTAAAAAGCCTCTTCTCCACCGCTGTCGTCCTACTCTATCGGATTTTTCCCAGATTGCTTATAACCGTTAGAAGATATGGGTTAGTGGATTGCATTTCTGTAGTAGTGGAATATCGACAAATTGAATAGAGATTCTGATAATTACGGCTTCGAACATGGAACGGATATGAATATGGATTGGATGCGAACATGGTTCTGGAAATAATCTATATATTATTAATAATAAAATATATATCATAATTTAGAAAATTCTAAATTTAAAGAGCTTATGTTAAATTATAAATTTCTTATTTTTCTTAGTAGGTACTATCGAACAAGTCCAAATACTTACTTAAAAAATGAAACATGCAGTAGAAAGTAAAATAAGGATGGTTACATAGGCACAAGACCAAAACAAATATATATTTTATCATTTTTATGGATATCCATCGGATGCAGATATAGAATCAGATATCACTCTTCCTGTATCCTAAAAAAAATAAAAACTGGATCCAAATACGGATAAAGATATCGTCTAGATCTCAAAATTACAACATATATTAAGAATTTTACGAATAGAGAATCGGATCAAGCGGATATTATCTGTCTCATTTTCACCCCTACTTCCCTGCATCTCCTCCCACATTTTAAATTATTTATAGCCTAAAAAAAGGCAAAATAACTTCCTTTACTTTTCAAAGAAGAGTTAAAAAAATCTTCTAAATGGAGAAACCCTTTTGAACCTGAAATGAAACCTAGAGCCTTTTCTGTCCATTCAAAAAGTTGAAGTCTAAACTTTTGATGCTCTCAATAAAAGTAAACTTTTGATAAAAACTGAAGGACCAAAATAAGATTTTTTTTCTTTATAATTAAAAAATCCAGCACATGCACACAAAGAAATATGTTATGTGTGCACGGGGACATATATTTAGTGTGAACTCTTAAAATAGGAGCATGCAAATTCACAATTTGAACCATCTAATAAGTGAGGAAACAAATCATGTTTCTCAAATCTGTTTTATGGAATACTAGTATTGCAAACGCCAAACATAATATTTCATGATCAAATAGATGATGTAACACTCAAAAATAGAGTCTAAAAATTTCTTTTTGTCTAAAAGACTCCTTGAAAAATTCATTTTTAACTTAGGTCCCAAAACCTCCTTCAGAGATGCCTCTGAGAGTTTTTCACAAAAACTTAGACCTATTTCTCAAAATACTAAGAGTAATTCCCCACATACATATGCATATATATAAATGTATGTGTATGTATGCATCTGTATTACCATTTTACTAAAACACCACCTTTGTATTATCTCAAAAAGACCTATTTTACCAAATTAATTGGAGAGACCCTCAGCTTTTAAATACAAAAATACCTCTTTTACACTTTAACCCAAAAAGAATCGCTAAAACCCTAATATGAATTAATTAAATTAACCTCTAATTATTTTAGCCTCTTAAAAAACCCTAATATACTGCAGTGACCTATAACATTTTTCCAGTCTTGTTTACATTTTGTCCAAACTTATATTATTAAGCCATTTATTTTTGAACATTTACAGATTAGTTCCTCCTCATGTTTCCCACATTACCAATCAGTCCTTGCAACTCTAGAATTAGCCAATTTCTTTCAAACAACTCATAATTCAAATCTGCTTGATCAATCAGGGCCTTCTACCTATCTTATACAAGTTTTCCTTCAGTATCCAGATCAAATTCAATCCCTAAAGTCAGGTATTCACCCCTCCAACCGTTTTCGGCTATTACTATTCATTTACAATAATAACCCCATTTTCAAAATTCAATTAGATTAATTCTAGAGCCATTTTCTCCTAGATTTCTCTGAAACTCAAAATCTTAATATACTTGCATACCATTCCTAAAATCTCCTAACCAAATTTTCTCATTTGATCACTTTTCATGATTCAGTCCAAATTCTATCGTGGATCGGTTCTTTTTAAGTTTTCAAAAGCTAGAAGTGGTTAAATTCTCCAATTCACCTCCAAATTCGAATTTAATTGAATGTTCATGTTCATTTCTATTCAATATAAGTTTCTCTTCTGTCACTACTTAAGATTCATTCCCAAAATTCAATTATTCACGTTTCAACTAATTTCAATGAAACTACTATTCACTTTTACCTTGTTTTTGTTTTCATATTCATTTATGTTTTTATTTTCATTTTTGAACTTGAAATCTTTTAGACCAGAATTACCTAATTCAGCAAAAATATTCCAACCTAAGTGTAGATTGATCCCCAAATTTGCAATTTATGAAAAACCTAAGGACCAATTTCCAAAACAGCCAAAACAACAAAATGCCCTCAACCGCCACTGATTTCCTCAGCCTAGCACTCTCCTCAAAACCCCCACCCCAATTTCATCACCTCCATCGCTAGCAGTTGGGACTTCGCCGGTGTTTGGCACCCCCTCTTCCACTCAGCCCTCCTTGTTGCTCTATCTGTCCCAGATCCAGCAAACCGCGGCAAGTTCTACCTTCTAGCCCTCTTTGCTACCTCACTCCCGGCTAGCCGCGAGAAGGGCCCCCTTTTGTGCACCGCTGCCACTCTGTCAACGCCTTCATTTCCACAGCCACCGCACTAACATCCCCTTCACCATCTACCGCCGCTCATCACGTCGCTCCAGATCCACCGAATCTAAGCCCTCGCCGTCACTGGATCTCCACCTCTAAGCCGCTGCGCCACAACTTTGTCACGCCACCAACGTAGATTCTGACACCGCCACCACAAAACTCTAGATCCACCCCAAAATCGCTTCGCCCTCACCGCCGATGACCACACAACCACTTCCCCACGCTTGGACCACGACCTATGACCACTTCCTCCACGGCCGTAGCTTTATGGAGACCACGACCTACGACCAGCTCCCTCCTTGTCGACTATGTCCTATGGACCGACGACAACCAACTCCGACGTCTCCTTCAACAACCACTCCTTCGACGACCATTGCCACTATAACTGCTCCATCCACCGTCGACCATAGCTCCACGTCGAACTCCTCCACTTCGACCACAACCGTAGCTCTCTGGCGACCATAACCTATGACCACTTCTTCAAGCAACCTCGACCACCTCCATCACCTTCAGCTTCAATGCTAGTGATAAGTGCTAACTTGGTAGCACTTTTACCCTAGGTTTAGTATTGAAAACATGCAAAATCATGCTTAAAACTCCTCTCATGGTACATTTTATTTGCAAAATTAAATTATTTTCCCAAATTACTATAACGGTTGTGTTCATCATGTTTCATGGATCAAATCCTCCAAATTTGAAGCAATCTCGACCACATTTGGACATCAAACGACCAAGAAAACCAACTGGAAAAGCAAAAGAGTCCTGGTCGAAGACGAATTGGCGGGTAAAAATCTTATCCGTACGAAACCGGGTGCAAAAAGGACTTTTACTTGAAAAAGGCTACTGCTCAAAGAAGAGACCTGGTCAAATACAACGTTGCCGAAGGAGATTTCGGCTATGCCACATGTTTGGCCGTGAAAGCGCCACCTGTCCCAGTCGTGGTTGAGTTGGATTCCTCGGCTTGGTTTTGATCCAAACCGGCCGTATTGAGTCGGATTTGACCCAGATTGGTCATAGATGAGTTGTTTCGAAGCGGGTTTGATCCAAACTGTTGTTTGTCGACCGTTTTGATCTGTTTTTGACTCAAACTGGTCGAACTTGGTTGGTTTTAGCCAGAATTGGTCGGTTTGAGTCGTATTGGATCAGAACTGGTCGAATATGGTCGGTTGTGACTCAAATTTATCCGTTCTCGCACTGTTTGAAGCCAAACTTTGTCGCCTACATGTCAAGGAGTTATTTTTTGGACACATTTTCCTGTGTACTATAAATAGATAAGCTTTTGGCTCAATCAATCATGCTTTTATGCTTTTAGATATTTTTTTACATACTAACCATTAGGGCTTAGCTTAGTTTTAGTTTAGTAGAGTCCCTTCTCTATTTTATTTCTTTCGTAAGCCGGCAAGCACGGCAACTTTAATTTACAAGCAATGAAGTAACTTTTATTTATTTCTTATTGTTAATTCTACATTATTATGGCTTTTAGCGAGTAGATCCCTTCTAGGGTTAGGGATGACCTAATCCTGAAGGCGCGATTCTTCCTCGGTCTTTATTTCAAGTTTTGGAGTAATTTCATGATGTTTTTTCCTTCAAACCCTAAATTCTAGTTTAGGCAATAGACATAACAGTTGAGCCTTAGCAAGAATTTAGGGGAGTTCTCGAGTTCTTAGTGCCTTGAAGCAGAACCTTGAACAGGAGAGAGGCTCTCGCCAAACGTGACAGTGGAAGCGATCCTCTGGCTATTAACCCAACGCCCCGAACTGGAAACTTAATTTGTCTTGGAAAACAATTGCAATTAACTTAAAATTGTTGGACCTTGGATAGAATTAAGCCGGATGATTATGGAATTCCTGAAATCCTAGATTTTCATTCCAACTTGCAAACCCTAGATTGATAGACTTAGTTGTAGAAAGACAACCACCCCAAAATGTTTAGACTTAATCAGTGATCCATTAAGCTAGAAAGACGAATATGCTTGTTCCTCATGGAATTCGACCCTCAAGTGCTCAACGTTCAACCGTTCACTTGCGATTATTACACAATCGCGCTCGACCCTTTCGGGTGCGATCAAGTTTTTGGCGTCGTTGCTGGGGAACAACGATAATTCATCTTTTTAGATTAATTTTCGCTGATATAAGTCGATCTCACTTCTCAATCTTGCTTCTATTTTCTTTTTTTTCTTTGCACCACTAACCTTTCAGGGAAGTAGTGCAAAACTAGATAGCCCGGACACACCTGTCAAAACCGCACGCCAACTTTGGTACGAGGCAAACGGGTCAAATTGGAGGAAAACTTGCACACTTTTGAAGACATCGAAGAAAACCAACAATGGAGGACCAAAAGAGACTCAAGGATTATGTGTGAGACCCCCATTTGAGGATCACCTTGGTAACCGCCCAGGTAGGTTACACACAGCAGGATGACGCATGAGCTCCAAACCACACAAGCATAGTAATATCATTAAACAAGTATCAGGCCAACATGGCCAATATTACATAGCCAAAGCACCGAAAATGGCGCTAAGTAGAGTTGCTAAGAAAATAACAAGTTTATCAGAACCAGAGTCGGTATCTAAGTACCGAACACACAGCATAAAGCACAAAGCAACGACAAAAAGCTTGACTTCCATCCGCAGCGAGGTTGAAGTGGCTCCTCCCACATCTGACTTGACTTGGTGCGCAATCCTTCTAGAACGTGGGCTCGTCCGGGGCACTTCCATCTTCTGCCGGGAACTCATAACTGAAGGAATCGGGATCCTCGAATCCCTCTTCTACAGTTGGATGTAAATGCAAGGGTGAGCACTTGGTGCTCAGCAACACTCATTCCGGGGATTATAGTAATTGTACTTATATGAGGGTGAAACATATGATTCAAGGGTTTTAGTTTCATATGGATAGAGATATATAGATTTCCAAGTTATTGGTTTAACGAAACAGTACTTTGTCATGAAAACAGTACTTTAAACATTTAACAGGTTTTCAATAAAAACATTAGATGTAGTGGTCTCCCATGAGTCACTACTTTGTTAACCGCATTATGAAAACATTCCAAAACATTACTTGTGCTATAACCCATGGATAACATCCACTACGAAAAGACTCCTGAACCTGGGAGTACAGAGTATCTGATACTTCTTTTACACTTTGCAAAGGTGTACCTCTTTTTAAATCCACTGGTTCACTCGGCTTTCAAGTCGGATCAGCTTCATGTGACTTATACACATGTGACAAGGCCGAGATCACACAACGCTTTACAGTTCAGTATTAACAGTATCCCTGCCCGGTAAATAGACAATTAAGTCTCAAGTACCGTTGTGGGTCTTCCCCACTGCCTTACTTCCTAGCCTCTCTGGTCTATGTTCCATCAGGACACATAGCCTTGGTCTATGTCCACGCGAGACATACGACCATTTAAGATTACAGCCGCTCACGGCTTAATCAGGTCTAGGGCGCCTTCCTTCATTAACTCCTTTTTCTCTCATCATTTTTCTGACTCACATCACTCATGGCCGAACCTTGGCCTTCCAGTTTCCACGCGAGAAACCAGATCGTCAAACCATGCAGGGAACTGCTAATACCAAAAAGCTACTGGGTTGTGCCTGTCCCATACCAGGCAAGTGGTTGGCACGTTTACAATTCGTATAGAGACACAGCACAAGGTTCTTGTCCTTATGAACCAATAGTGAGGAACATTCACATACCCTGGTGCGCACCGCACCCTCTCCATACAATCCAATACTCACTACTGATCCCTTTTATCAGTTTTCTTGTCAAAACGGTTTTCATTATAACATCTCATGCATTTGACCATTTTAAGTTTAATGTGGATATTCAGTATATGAGTCCTAGGGTGACAAAAGCATATATAAGAAGGTTCAATAACAAAAAGGGTTTCATGATTCATTAGGGAATATCTACTCATGTCATTCAAACATAACTTGTATTTCAACTAAGCATGCATAGTAAGAAACAGTGAATATACTTCATATGAAAATATTGGGTGAGACATGATCAAAGGAATGAGGCTTGCCTTGCAATGTGGGGTCTAAAAACTCAGACGGATCTTCAAAGACTTCTTCCGCTCCTTCAGCTTCTGACTCTGCGGCAATCAGACAACACACAAACACATACCACATAAGCATACTGAAAATAGTTTCTATAGAAAGTATTAAGTAAATAAGTCATGTATGCAGGGGAAAAGGTTAGGGTAAGGTCACAAGGGCTCTGGTCGAAGAAACGGCTAAAAAGGATTGAACGTCGAAGGGTCGACATTCAGTTCATGGCTTTGACATAACTGGAAACTAGTCTTAGGATGGTTTTCTGGAGAAGTGACAGTAGAGAAAGTTGTAGATCTCAACTCCAGGAATCTAAGGGACAAGGTGGCATTTCAATTGCTCAACCAGAAGGGGTCAAACAAGGCTAATGCCAGTGGCTGGCATGCACTGACATGGTGCTGGACATGGCCAGAAACTAGGGCATGGCTTAACTTTTGATCCAGGGCTCCAAATGATGCACCACTTTGTCTGGGAGGTAGGCATTACTAACAGGAACAATATACTCAACAGGCACAAGGGCTGAAAGTGGCCGGAGGGTGGCCAAATCCGGCGATGAACCACGGTGGCCTGGACATGAACTGAGTTACTGGACAGTAATCTTGGCATAGGCATAACTCACAATCTAGGCAGATCCAGGTGTCGAGCTAGTGGACAATATTGCTCAGGGTACTGGAATCTATCTAAGGGACAAGGTTTCAGGTGCTGGATCGGCCGGGAATAAATTCCGGCGACCGGCGCTGGAGAAGACGACACTGGAGCTTGGGTTTTTGTGATACAGGGCGAAAGAGCTCAATTCCAAGCTTGGGGATGGTCTCTAGGGCACAACAAAGCTACTGGGGAGGTTAATTTCATTAGATATCGGCCGGAGAAGCTTGGCGCCGAAGTCCGGCGAACGGCCGAGGTTCGAATTTGGGATTTCTTCGATTTGAGCTTAATTGGGGATTCTGGTTCTACAGGCTTGCTCTACTAGGCTTACTGATCAACTTCTTCTACAGGATTGAGGGTTAATTTGGGCTGAATCGAACGGCATTGGGGGAACAGGGCAAATCAGGAATCCGGCGATCACCGGCGATGGGGATCGATCTGGTGCAATTGGTTGCTATGACACAGAGAGGGGAACGAGGGGGACTCACTGGTGAACCTGGATTGAAGAGAGGGGCTGTGGAAAGGGCTGGCACCGTGAGCTCTCTCACTGGCTTGCTGGAGAAGAAAGCGAAAACGGCGAGAAGCTGGAATTTTGGCTAAGTCCTGAGGTTGTGCTCCTTCACAGCGTTGAGGGGGTTTAAATAGGCACGGGGACGGAGCTTGCGAGGGTGAACGCGACAACGGTTGCTTGCGCCGGGGAGAAACTTGTCGGGCGCAGGCGCAACGACGGCGACGGCGACGTGATCGCGCTTCAGGCGGTGCTGCAGCTTTGCCAGTTGCCTTGGGACTTCACCAGTGATGGCGCAGATGCGGAGGCGACAATGTAGCTCCGGCAATGACACGTAACGCCATGCAACTGCCACGGCAACGGGAGCGCGCGCGAAAATGAGGCTCGGGAGCGCGGCCGTTTAACCGCTGGGCAAGGCGATGCCACGGCGCTGGCACGTGCGCGGGAGGTGGCTCAGTTGCTCACAATGCAGGCGACAAGAAACGGTGGCCGGCGGCGAGCAAACGCGGCGAGAACGCGGCGCGGCAACGGTGGCTCGAGCACTGGTCGTGGCAACGACCAGGCGCTGGTCGAAAGGACTCGAAAATAACATTTGGGCTGTTCTGCAATTTCTGAAACTTACTCCAGGGGCTGTTCTGTGAGGATAATTTGAATAGGACTTGGGCCTGTTTGCAAATTTGGAGAGCTGAGGGTCCGATCTGAAATCTGATTTCGCAGCTAAGTTGCAAAAGATTAGTAGAACTTATCTGGCCAAAGTTTGGTAAGATCGGGCAAGATCTGAAGGGTTTCGACAAAATTGGGGAAAACAGTTTAGGGTAATTAGGGTAATTAGGGTTTTAAAATAGCAAGGCTTGAAACTCAGCTTTAGGGTGAGATTTTGGAGATGGTCCCGAAGGGAAAAATGTTCTGAACAGCATTTAGAAGGGAATGGCTGAAGCAGATTAGGTTTTGGGATCCGGATGTGGATTTTGGCTATTTTAGGGTTTAGCAAAACAGGGATGTTACAAATCTACCCACCTTAGAAACAATCTCGTCCTCGAGATTAGGGCAGGTCAGAGAATAGGAAGGGAAATTCTCGTCGGAGATCTCCTTCTTTTTCCCACGTTGACTCCTCCTCTGAGTGATTGTTCCACTGGACTCTGCAGAATCGGAGGGTTCTTGACTTCAGCACTTTCTCTCTGGTTTCCAGAATTCTAATAGGGTATTCTTGACAAGATAAGTCTGGTTGAATCTCATTCTCTGTAGGAGATATCTGTTCTGTTGGTTTTCTCAAGCATTTCTTCAGCTGAGATACATGAAATACGTCATGGATTCCACTCAGTTCTGGTGGCAGTTCCAACTTGTATGCCATTTCGCCTCGCTTTTCCAGAATTCGATATGGTCCCACATATCTAGGTTTTAACTTTCCCTTCATCTGGAATCTTCGAACTCCTTTGTATGGCATAACCTTGAGATACACATAATCGCCCTCTTCAAAAGATAGCTCTCTTCTACGGTTACCCGCATAGCTTTTCTGTCTAGATTGAGCTGTTTTCAGTTTTTCTTGTATGATCCTGACGTGGGCTGTGGCTTCTTCTATCAATTGGGGTCCTAGATGTTGCTTTTGACCAATTTCTGTCCAATACAGAGGCGTGCGGCATCTTCTTCCATATAAGGCTTCATATGGTGCCATTTGCAGGCTTGCTTGGAAACTGTTGTTGTAGGTGAATTCTGCATAAGGTAGAAATAACTCCCAAGAGTCTCCATAGTCCAAAACACAAGCCCTCAACATATCTTCCAAAATTTGGTTTACTCTTTCAGTCTGACCTCCAGTTTGAGGGTGGTAGGCGGTACTGAACTTTAACTTTGTGCCCAGGGTTTTCTGCAACTCTTGCCAAAATCTTGAAACAAACTGGGCTCCTCTGTCGGAAACGATAGCCTTCGGCACTCCGTGTAGGACGACTATTCTGTTGAGATACAGCTCTGCTAAGTCCTTAGCTGTATATAGGGTCTTCACTGGGAGAAAATGTGCTACTTTTGTTAATCTATCAACTATGACCCATATAGAATCGAATCCTTTCCTCGTCCTTGGTAGTCCCACAATAAAATCCATTCCGATTTCATCCCACTTCCACTCTGGGATTTGTAGAGGTTGTAGCGGTCCCGCAGGCTTTTGATGTTCTGCTTTCACTCTTTGGCATGTGTCACAAGTTGCGACAAACTTGGCAATCTCTCTCTTCATTCCTTTCCACCAAAAATTTTTCTTCAAGTCCTTGTACATTTTGGTGCTGCCTGGGTGTATGGAATATGGGGTTTGATGAGCTTCTTGCATGATTAGGTCTTTGATCTCGTGGTCATTCGGAATGCAGATACGGTCATCGTACCATAGAATTCCCTGTTCATCTTCTCGAAGGTTGGTTGTATCTTTGCTCTTCATGTCCTCCTTCATCTCTTGAAGGTCTGGGTTCATTGCTTGAGCTTGTCTGATCTTATCCTTCAATTCACATTCCATCTTTAGTGTAGCGATGGTTCCTTGGTCCACTAATTCCAGTTGCAACTTTTCGAAATCCTTGATCAGTTGTGTCGGCACTTCTAGCTGTGTTATCTGGTTATAACGAGACTTCCTGCTCAAAGCATCAGCTACTACGTTGGCTTTTCCCGGGTGATAGTGGATCTCTAGATTATAATCTTTGATCAGTTCTAGCCATCTTCTCTGCCTCATATTCAACTCCTGTTGCGTGAAGATATACTTCAGGCTCTTATGATCCGTATAAATTTCGCACTTACTGCCTAGTAGGTAGTGTCTCCATATCTTCAGTGCAGTACAACGGCAGCTAACTCCAGATCATGTGTTGGATAATTCTCCTCATGAGGTCGTAGCTGTCTAGAAGCATAAGCTATCACTTTCCTTTCTTGCATCAATACACATCCTAATCCTTGTTTGGAGGCGTCACAGAAGACTTGAAAATCCTTCTTGACGTCCGGCAGTATCAGGATTGGTGCAGTTGTCAGCCTTTTCTTCAGTTCCTCAAAGCTTCTTTCGCACTCCTCAGTCCAATTAAAAGGGGCATTCTTCTTCAGTAGCTGGGTTAGCGGTTTGGTGATCTTCGAGAATCCTTCTACAAATCTTCGATAATATCCCGCTAATCCCAAGAAACTTCTAACTTCTGTTGCGGTTTCAGGTTGTTTCCAATCGGTAACAGCTTGTATCTTCAACGGGTCCATAAATATTCCTTCTCCTGAGATGATGTGTCCCAAGAAAGAAATCTTCTTCAACCAAAAAGCACATTTGCTAAACTTGGCATATAGCTGGTGGTCTGCCAGTTTCTGTAGCACTATCCTCAGGTGATGTGCGTGTTCCTCCTCTGTCTTAGAGTAGACAAGGATATCATCCACAAATACAATGATGTACTTATCCAGGAATTCCATGAGGATCTTATTCATTAGATTCATGAATACCGCGGGCGCATTAGTTAATCCAAAGGGCATCACTGTGAACTCATGCAACCCATATCTGGTCACGAAAGCAGTTTTAGGAATGTCCTGCTCTCGGATCCTTAACTGATGGTATCCCGATCTCAGGTCTATCCTTGAGAATACTTTAGCTTCTCTGAGCTGGTCAAAAAGGTCATCTATCCTTGGTAAGGGGTATTTGTTCTTGATGGTCATGTCATTCAGCTTGCGGTAGTCTATGCAAAGTCGCATGCTACCATCTTTCTTCTTAACAAAGAGCACTGGGGCTCCCCAGGGTGATGAGCTTGATCTGATGAATCCTTTTTCTTCCAATTCAGCTATCTGCTTCTTCAATTCCTCTTGCTCATGGCCTGTCATCCTAAACAACTTTCTAGCATACGGCGCAGATCCGGGTTTTAGTTCAATAGTGAACTCTATATCCCTATTTGGTGGCAATCCGGGAAGTTCTTCTGGAAAGACTTCCGGGTACTCGTTGACAACCGGTACCTCTTCAAACTTCACTTCTTTGATGCAGTTCAATCTCTGCAGGTGGTCGCAGATTGGAGTTCTGTCTGCATGGAATGTAATTTGCTTTCCACTGGCATTTGTCAGGGTGATGGTTTTCTTCTCACAATCCATCAATCCCTTATGCTTGGCCAGCCAATTCATTCCAAGAATGACATCCAATCCTTGAAGGTTTAGAACTAGCATGTCTGCCAGGAATTCTAGATTGCCGATACGGAAGGCAACATTTCTACAGATAGAATTAACAATCATCCTAGCACCACGTGACTGAATGATGATAGGATGCTCTAAAGCAACCACAGGCAAGTTATTACTCAACAAGCAATCTTTTGACATGAATGAATGAGTTGCACCGGGATCAAATAGAACAACTGAAATCTGAGAGGAGATCAAGAGTCTACCGATCACGACGTCAGTTGCCTCTCCTGCTTCTGTAGCAGTCACGAAGTTGAGTCTTCCTCCGGTGGTTGGCGTTCCTCTTCCTCTGTTGGTTTGGAATCTTCCTCCTCTGGCTTGTGGTGCTCCTCTGGCAATAGTTCGTGCAGGTGCAGTGGATTTGGCTGCCTGAGCTTTGGCAACGTTGGGAGGTAAATGCCGAAATGGACAAGTCTCTCTGTGGTGTCCTCTTCTGCCACAATGGAAGCATTCTGCATTCTTCAGTGTACAGTCTCTATAGAGGTGACTCCCTTTGCATCCGGGGCATGTCAGAGTTGTTGGCGATGAAGTCCTCTGGGGTCTTGGTGGTGCGGGTGGTCTGAAAGCGGCTCTGGCATATGGCGCTGGTCTTCCTCGGCTAGAATTTCCTTGAAATGGATATGCTACACTTTTCCTCTTGCGGTCCTCTTCTACTACGCCTCTTTTCTCCTCCATTTTGAGTACTCGATTTACAAGGACTTGGAAATCCGTGAACTCGTGTGTTGACAGGTGATACTGATATGAGTTTTGTAGGCCTTCGCAGAATCTGTCGATCTTCCGCTCTTCTGTCATGATATCTTCAGGTGCATACCTGGCCAATTTGATGAACTCATGCAAATACTGCTTCACCGTCCTTCCTCCTTGCCTTAGATTCAAGAATTCTCTGCGTTTGGCTTGGATAGCTCCTTTGGGGACATGGTATCTACGGAACTGTTCCTTGAATTCATTCCAGGTGATTGAATTCTGATTAGGGTGTACCGTCTTGTAATTCTCCCACCACGCTGCAGCCGATCCTGTGAGCTGATGGGGTCCATATAGCAGCTTCTCTTCATCATTACACCTGACAGTGTCCAATTTCCTTTCAATTTCTCTTAACCAATCGTCTGCCACAATTGGGTCTTCAGTGCAGGAGAAAGTTGGAGGACGCGTCTTCTGAAAATCTGTCAGTCTTGCTCCAATGCTCGAACTTTCCTCGCGGCGTGTTGCGGAGTTTTGCATTAACTGTTCCAGAATTTGACTCTGTACCTCTGCAGATCTCTGTCTGTTTTGCTCCATCCATATTAATATTTCCGTCAGATTTCCTCCTTGCGGTACTGAGGCTGATGAATTTGGCTGATCTGAGTCATCTCTAGTCCTTCTTGTTGATGTGTTTCTTGGGACTTCTTCTGAACCTTGGATTCTACCTCTGGTGTTCACCATTCTGTTCTGACAAGATAATTGAGAAAAGACTACTAATTCAAGAGAGCACAGATTGAACATAAGCTGAAAGAAAAGATCAATCCAAGAGATTGGATTGGAACATGCAATTTCCATTTTCAAAGATTTTCTAAAGATACAAGGTTTTCACCTTTACAGCTTTGGAGTTACCAACAAACAATACAAACAAAGCGGCTACTACAACAAGAGCTAAAGACTAACGGTTACAAGGGCTAGAGCAGAAGGGTCAAGCTGAAGAGAAAACTACGATCTCCTGTCGGTCTTGGAAGAACTGCAAGGTTCCACTTCTTCAGGGTCTTCCTCCTCTTGATCTTCGTCGGCATCCATAGGGTCCCATTGCATGTTGTTGTCTTCTTCTTCCTCGGATGAATCGTTGGTGTTGCAGGTAGCAATCTCTTTTCCTTTGCCCTCAGGAACTTCCTTCCCTTTCGCGAGAGTAGGATACTCTGGTGCAGGGGTGTTGATCACAATGCCACGCGAAGCAGGCGTGAAATAACCCAGGTAATCCCTAGGTCTTCCCACACTCTTGCGGGCTGTGAGTCTTATCTTCAAGCGGTTCCTCTTGTTCACCGATCCTTCGTCTTCGACTTCTCGAGCTCTGCTAGGTTCAGCCAACTCTTGAATCTGTTTCTCCTTCTCTTGGAGTTCTGAGCGAACCTTCGCAAGCGCTCCTTCCAGATAGTGACGGTCATCCCGAGCATTTTCATGCTCACGCAGCAACCGAGTGTAGCTCGACTCCAAGGCTTGGACTACATCTCTGGTTTTGGTCAGGATGGCGTCTCTCTGGTTGTTGGAGGGATGAACAGTTCGACGATCCGATCCGGGAACTTGGTAGGGTACAAAACAGAAAGGAGAACCTATAAGAAAGTCATCGTACAGCTGGCGGATGGTACCTATGGCACGAGGAGCAGCGTCTTGGATAGCATCTTCTTCTTCTTCTCTACGAGCTTCCTTTCTTGTTGATCCTCTCCCGATCTCTGGGATCTCGTACACAATCACCGAGGCACGGAAACCAAAAGGTCTACCATCGACTTCCTCTCGACGGACGTAGTATACGGGTCGCTGATTGTCTCTTGCTCCCAGAAATTGTAGCATCATCCAAAGCATCAATGCCCATGATCCCAACTCGTCTCCGTGAATTAGCTTCTTACCAGGGGCCATCTGCGATGATGAGACACGGAACACTTAAAAGTAGGAAAATGGTTTTGAAAGTTTTCAAATAATACTCATTATGCTTTTCTTAAACAAACTAGGTTTTTTTTTTCACAATTAGATTTTTACCAAATAATCTAGCGATCCTCTACTTTAGGGACGCCCATTCTAGTAAGGGTCACGACCTACAGTCAAGCTTCATGCTCTGATACCATTCGCTGTGAGACCCCCATTTGAGGATCACCTTGGTAACCGCCCAGGTAGGTTACACACAGCAGGATGACGCATGAGCTCCAAACCACACAAGCATAGTAATATCATTAAACAAGTATCAGGCCAACATGGCCAATATTACATAGCCAAAGCACCGAAAATGGCGCTAAGTAGAGTTGCTAAGAAAATAACAAGTTTATCAGAACCAGAGTCGGTATCTAAGTACCGAACACACAGCATAAAGCACAAAGCAACGACAAAAAGCTTGACTTCCATCCGCAGCGAGGTTGAAGTGGCTCCTCCCACATCTGACTTGACTTGGTGCGCAATCCTTCTAGAACGTGGGCTCGTCCGGGGCACTTCCATCTTCTGCCGGGAACTCATAACTGAAGGAATCGGGATCCTCGAATCCCTCTTCTACAGTTGGATGTAAATGCAAGGGTGAGCACTTGGTGCTCAGCAACACTCATTCCGGGGATTATAGTAATTGTACTTATATGAGGGTGAAACATATGATTCAAGGGTTTTAGTTTCATATGGATAGAGATATATAGATTTCCAAGTTATTGGTTTAACGAAACAGTACTTTGTCATGAAAACAGTACTTTAAACATTTAACAGGTTTTCAATAAAAACATTAGATGTAGTGGTCTCCCATGAGTCACTACTTTGTTAACCGCATTATGAAAACATTCCAAAACATTACTTGTGCTATAACCCATGGATAACATCCACTACGAAAAGACTCCTGAACCTGGGAGTACAGAGTATCTGATACTTCTTTTACACTTTGCAAAGGTGTACCTCTTTTTAAATCCACTGGTTCACTCGGCTTTCAAGTCGGATCAGCTTCATGTGACTTATACACATGTGACAAGGCCGAGATCACACAACGCTTTACAGTTCAGTATTAACAGTATCCCTGCCCGGTAAATAGACAATTAAGTCTCAAGTACCGTTGTGGGTCTTCCCCACTGCCTTACTTCCTAGCCTCTCTGGTCTATGTTCCATCAGGACACATAGCCTTGGTCTATGTCCACGCGAGACATACGACCATTTAAGATTACAGCCGCTCACGGCTTAATCAGGTCTAGGGCGCCTTCCTTCATTAACTCCTTTTTCTCTCATCATTTTTCTGACTCACATCACTCATGGCCGAACCTTGGCCTTCCAGTTTCCACGCGAGAAACCAGATCGTCAAACCATGCAGGGAACTGCTAATACCAAAAAGCTACTGGGTTGTGCCTGTCCCATACCAGGCAAGTGGTTGGCACGTTTACAATTCGTATAGAGACACAGCACAAGGTTCTTGTCCTTATGAACCAATAGTGAGGAACATTCACATACCCTGGTGCGCACCGCACCCTCTCCATACAATCCAATACTCACTACTGATCCCTTTTATCAGTTTTCTTGTCAAAACGGTTTTCATTATAACATCTCATGCATTTGACCATTTTAAGTTTAATGTGGATATTCAGTATATGAGTCCTAGGGTGACAAAAGCATATATAAGAAGGTTCAATAACAAAAAGGGTTTCATGATTCATTAGGGAATATCTACTCATGTCATTCAAACATAACTTGTATTTCAACTAAGCATGCATAGTAAGAAACAGTGAATATACTTCATATGAAAATATTGGGTGAGACATGATCAAAGGAATGAGGCTTGCCTTGCAATGTGGGGTCTAAAAACTCAGACGGATCTTCAAAGACTTCTTCCGCTCCTTCAGCTTCTGACTCTGCGGCAATCAGACAACACACAAACACATACCACATAAGCATACTGAAAATAGTTTCTATAGAAAGTATTAAGTAAATAAGTCATGTATGCAGGGGAAAAGGTTAGGGTAAGGTCACAAGGGCTCTGGTCGAAGAAACGGCTAAAAAGGATTGAACGTCGAAGGGTCGACATTCAGTTCATGGCTTTGACATAACTGGAAACTAGTCTTAGGATGGTTTTCTGGAGAAGTGACAGTAGAGAAAGTTGTAGATCTCAACTCCAGGAATCTAAGGGACAAGGTGGCATTTCAATTGCTCAACCAGAAGGGGTCAAACAAGGCTAATGCCAGTGGCTGGCATGCACTGACATGGTGCTGGACATGGCCAGAAACTAGGGCATGGCTTAACTTTTGATCCAGGGCTCCAAATGATGCACCACTTTGTCTGGGAGGTAGGCATTACTAACAGGAACAATATACTCAACAGGCACAAGGGCTGAAAGTGGCCGGAGGGTGGCCAAATCCGGCGATGAACCACGGTGGCCTGGACATGAACTGAGTTACTGGACAGTAATCTTGGCATAGGCATAACTCACAATCTAGGCAGATCCAGGTGTCGAGCTAGTGGACAATATTGCTCAGGGTACTGGAATCTATCTAAGGGACAAGGTTTCAGGTGCTGGATCGGCCGGGAATAAATTCCGGCGACCGGCGCTGGAGAAGACGACACTGGAGCTTGGGTTTTTGTGATACAGGGCGAAAGAGCTCAATTCCAAGCTTGGGGATGGTCTCTAGGGCACAACAAAGCTACTGGGGAGGTTAATTTCATTAGATATCGGCCGGAGAAGCTTGGCGCCGAAGTCCGGCGAACGGCCGAGGTTCGAATTTGGGATTTCTTCGATTTGAGCTTAATTGGGGATTCTGGTTCTACAGGCTTGCTCTACTAGGCTTACTGATCAACTTCTTCTACAGGATTGAGGGTTAATTTGGGCTGAATCGAACGGCATTGGGGGAACAGGGCAAATCGGGAATCCGGCGATCACCGGCGATGGGGATCGATCTGGTGCAATTGGTTGCTATGACACAGAGAGGGGAACGAGGGGGACTCACTGGTGAACCTGGATTGAAGAGAGGGGCTGTGGAAAGGGCTGGCACCGTGAGCTCTCTCACTGGCTCGCCGGAGAAGAAAGCGAAAACGGCGAGAAGCTGGAATTTTGGCTAAGTCCTGAGGTTGTGCTCCTTCACAGCGTTGAGGGGGTTTAAATAGGCACGGGGACGGAGCTTGCGAGGGTGAACGCGACAACGGTTGCTTGCGCCGGGGAGAAACTTGTCGGGCGCAGGTGCAACGACGGCGACGGCGACGTGATCGCGCTTCAGGCGGTGCTGCAGCTTTGCCAGTTGCCTTGGGACTTCACCAGTGATGGCGCAGATGCGGAGGCGACAATGTAGCTCCGGCAATGACACGTAACGCCATGCAACTGCCACGGCAACGGGAGCGCGCGCGAAAACGAGGCTCGGGAGCGCGGCCGTTTAACCGCTGGGCAAGGCGATGCCACGGCGCTGGCACGTGCGCGGGAGGTGGCTCAGTTGCTCACAATGCAGGCGACAAGAAACGGTGGCCGGCGGCGAGCAAACGCGGCGAGAACGCGGCGCGGCAACGGTGGCTCGAGCACTGGTCGTGGCAACGACCAGGCGCTGGTCGAAAGGACTCGAAAATAACATTTGGGCTGTTCTGCAATTTCTGAAACTTACTCCAGGGGCTGTTCTGTGAGGATAATTTGAATAGGACTTGGGCCTGTTTGCAAATTTGGAGAGCTGAGGGTCCGATCTGAAATCTGATTTCGTAGCTAAGTTGCAAAAGATTAGTAGAACTTATCTGGCCAAAGTTTGGTAAGATCGGGCAAGATCTGAAGGGTTTCGACAAAATTGGGGAAAACAGTTTAGGGTAATTAGGGTAATTAGGGTTTTAAAATAGCAAGGCTTGAAACTCAGCTTTAGGGTGAGATTTTGGAGATGGTCCCGAAGGGAAAAATGTTCTGAACAGCATTTAGAAGGGAATGGCTGAAGCAGATTAGGTTTTGGGGTCCGGATGTGGATTTTGGCTATTTTAGGGTTTAGCAAAACAGGGATGTTACATTATGCAACCCCGCTCAGCATGGGATTGCAATCAAGTATTCTTAAACCACCGATTGAATCAAATAATTTTAAGATAAAACTTGTGTTTTTGAATTTGGTTCAACAAAATCTAATTCAACAGTCTTTCCGCTGAAGGTTCATCATTACATCTACATATGTTTCTTGAGCATTGTGATACTTTCAAAATTCATGGGGTAACATAGGTTGCAGTTCACTTGATGCTCTTTCCTTTCTTGCTTCATGAGAAGGCGAGGGCATGGTTATACACTCTTCCTCCTATGTCAATTACTACTTGGGACGAACTCTCATGAGCTTTTCTAGGCAAGTTTTTCCATCCTATTAAAATTATTCAAATTCGCAACCAGATTGCATCTTTTTCTCAGCAGGTAGGTGAATCACTTTACAACACTTGGGAGCGGTGCAAGGACCTGCTAATCAAATGTCTGCATCACGGACTAAAGAAGTGGCTTGTAGTTCAAACGTTCTATAGCGGATTGAACTACAATGCACGGATGGTCGTAGACGCCGCAGCTGGTGGCGCACTGATGAACAAAAGTGTAGACGAAGCATACGACCTCATCGAAGGTATAACTCAGAACTACACACAATGGGTGATGAGACAGCGGCCTGATCTTTCGATAGGTTCGATTAATCGACTTGTGGACGTTGGCGTTTTGAGGCTTCCGATCAGCGGATCATCACCTCGTAATCGCTACACCCGCGCGTCTCGTCGCTATCGACCACGCTCGTACACGGCCGACCTTTCCACGAAGGTAATTGTTCCTAAAACAATCGAGAAATTCACAAGAACAAGGAAGAAGCAATCTGGCATTGCAAATAAAGATGAAGCGAGTTGGGGTTCCACATATATACCAACGCAGCGGCCTAGTTGGTCCAATGCAAAGGCGAAAAGAATCTACAAGATGTCGTGTAGATGCAACCTAAGCAAAACTCGCCTGTTTGTGACAGCTAAAGGGGGTATTTGAGGGGTACACAACCCTAGGGATGCGCCCCTAATGGGCTCTACTTGATACAAGGTCCATCGGCCCAAGTTAAGGTGGTGCAGCACCGTTTCCAGGAAGGAACACGGACTCCTTCGATGATTGCGGACGGATCAGGTAGAATTTGGAGATGAGGCTAGATCTGTTAAAACATAGACTTGATAAGCTTTCCATGAAGTCCAAGAACGTCCTAAACGGAGTCCGTATGAGGAAGTTATGGCCATTTGAATTCAGTGTTGTCGCAGTAGTGCGAATCCGAATCCAGCGCAAACCCAACTCAAACTCTAGCTTCCCTTGGGCCCAAAATGACGCGGGGATCTTGTGGAAACGTTGATGAAAGTATGGGGGCTGGTGGTTGCAGGTTTAAGCCCATGTCCAGCTTCACTTGTGGCGCCATGCATCCCTCCTTGATCAACCGAAAGGTGATGTCTTAAGACAGCACTGTTGAGTTCCTCTCTTCCCCTACTCCCACGTTCCTGATCACATGTAGATCACAAGAGTTAGGTAGTAATCCATTATGAAATTTCAGAGTATTAAACCTGAGGAAAGAGTCACCCCGATAGTTTAGTTGTCGTGCCCGAGGTCTATTTATAGGTCCTAGTAATTGTTCCGGTTCAGCTTCATCTAGAAAAGTAGTCGTGCGTATATCCAAGGTTGTTATCTCCACATCAATGGGGAACCGAATGAGCTGCTCAACAAGCTCCGACCAATAGCATGGATGTAAGTGTAATATCGCAATTATCCGAATAGGTAGCACTTCTAATCGATAAACTTGCTATTCTTGGATCAAATGCTACTTCATCTGTTAATGCGATTACACCTATATGTGAACTATGCGGCATACAAGGCCACTATGGCCATGAATGCCAATTTAACCCATCTATGGAGCAGGAAAATGCTTTTCAGGGTATGCAACAATGGCAAGGTAATACTTTTCCTAACTCATATAAGTCTGGATGGCGCAATAATCAAAATTCTGCATGGTCAGGACAAAATCAGCAACCTTAACGCCAACAACAAAACTTTGGATAGCAGCAACTACAGCTACAAAACCCCCAATATCAAACTCCAAGGCCGCTATTCCAATCACAAAATCAGCAACCTTATCGACCACCAAATCAACGACAACCCGAGCAGTCGAACATGGAGCGCATGCTAGAGAACTTTCTAGCAAACCAAGAGAAAGAGAAGACATCCATGAGCCAAAAGATAGACTCCATATCGACTTACGTCCACATGCTCAAAGCTCAAATCGCACAATTGGCGAATCTTGCACTGAAAAACGATAACTCTCTTCCTTCTCAACCGATCAATCCTCGTAATTCTAAGCAAATTAATTCTGTTCTAAACCTCTTGTTTCTAATGCAGTGATCCTTAGGAGTGGAACAAAACTACCGAAACGAACACCACCAACCGAACTTGCCCCAACAAGCGACGCCGACGAAACACCATCACAACCGGCAAAGGATGACGACAAGGATGCCGAACCACAAGAAAAGGAAAGTGAAGAAAATCAGGTAACACGTATTTATAATCTAACTCCACCTTTTTCAGGAAGGTAATTAAAAGAAAAACTTGATAAGCAATTTGAAAGATTTGTGGAAATCTTGAAAAAACTTAATGTGATTGTACCTTTCACTGACTTAGTAACTCAAATGCCTTTTTATGAAAAATTATTAAAAGATATACTTACTAAAAAGAGGGATTTGAGTGAATTTCAAACCGTTGCTTTAACCAAAAATTGTAGTGCTCTAATTCAGAATAGGATGCCGGTAAAGCTGCGGGATCAAGGGAGCTTCTCCATCCTTGCAACATAGGTACGGGACACATAAATCGAGCTCTTTACGACCTAGGCGCAAGCGTTAGTGTGATGCCCTTAACCATCGCACAACATTTGAGCATAGGTGAGATCAAGCCTACACGCATGGTTCTGCAACTTGCCGATCGTTCGGTCAAACATCCAGAGGGAATCCTGGAAGATGTGCCTCTTCAAGTCGGTAAATTTTATCTCTAGTTGATTTTGTCGTTCTTGATATGGATGAAGATGTTGCTATACCTATTATATTGGGACGACCAATGTTCCGAACAACAGATTCCCTCATTGATGTTGTGAGGGAAGAATTATTTTTCGCATAGGGGAGGAGAAAATTTTGTTTAAAATGTCTAACCTTGTCAACTGCCCTATGTATGAGGAGAAAATTTGCAGCGTGGATGATATAGAAGAAGTCCTAGAAGAAGAGTTTCTGCTTCAACTTACTTTTGGAGAAGAAAAAAATGAAATATTCGACAACGAAAATTCGGACAGCAGCAATGAAGATGAACAAAACAGCGATGAACCTACAAAAGAAACATCCAACGAGGACATCTCGGATTCCAACATCACAGGTAAGGAAAAGGTAAGTAAACCTGCACTTAAAACTCTTTCTTCCTCGCTGAAATATGTATTTTTTGGATGATGATGAGATGCAACCTATCATTGTTAATGCAAACTTGACCGATTCGCAACTAGACATTGATTTCTTTACTCCGTGTGCATCGCAATGCTCTAGGTTATTCAATTGATGCTATCAAAGGGATTAGCCCTGAAATTTGCATGCATAGGATCTTTTTAGTTGATGAAACTAAAACCTCCGTTGAGCATCAACGAAGACTAAATCTAAATTTGAAGGAACCTATAAAAGCTGAAATTTCTAAACTATTAGATGCGAGTATCATTAATCCTATCTCTGATAGTAATTGGGTTAGTCTTGTTCATGTGTTTCTAAAGAAAGGGGGTATGACTGTGGTTAAGAATGCTAACAATGAATTGATCCCTACTATACTTGTTACTAGATGCCGCATGTGAATTGACTATCGTAAATTGAATAGCGCCACTAGGAAGGATCACTTTCCATTACCTTTCAGTGATCAAATGTTGGAAAGACTAGCCAATCGTGCATATTTTTGTTTTCTTGATGGGTATTCGGGATTCTTTCAAATCCCAATTCATCCCGATGATCAAGATAAGATGACATTTACATGTCCTTTTGGTACTTTTACTTACCAGCGAATGACGTTTGGGTTATGTAACGCACCTGCAACCTTTCAACGATGTATGATGGCTATCTTTTCGGATTTGATTGAGAAAATAATAGAAGTCTTTATGGATGATTTTAGCATTTATGGTTCCTCTTTCGACGCATGTCTACAAAATCTTTCTCGAGAGCAGGTGCGAAGACGTCAACTTAGTGCTAAATTGGGAGAAATGCCAATTCATAGTTCAAGAAGGCGTGGTACTTGGCCACGTGATTTCTAAATGAGGGATTGAAGTCGACAAGGCAAAAATCAAGGTCACAGCAAATCTTCCACCACCAACAAACGTGAAAGGCATATGCAGTTTCTTGGGACATGCAAGTTTCTACTGCCGTTTCATTAAGAATTTTTCCAAAACTGCTAAACCTCTCACTCTGCTCGGTAAAGATGTGCCTTTTGATTTTGATGATAAATGTCTTGATGCCTTTAATCAACTGAAACATGCATTAACTAGTGCACCCATCATACAACCTCCAAATTGGAATGAACCTTTTGAATTAATGTGTGATGCTAGTGACTATGCGATTGGCACTGTTCTAGGGCAAAAAACAAACAAAATTTTACATGATATATACTACGTAAGCAAAACTTTAGATCATACTCAAAGTAATAACACTATGACTGAAAAAGAATTGCTTGCTATAGTATATACCCTAGATAAATTTCGTCCCTATTTAATTGGTTCAAATGTTATTGTGCATACTGATCATGCTACTCTTAAGTATCTTTTGACCAAGACAAAACCAAGCCACGACTTGCACGATGGATCCTACTACTGCAGGAATTTGATTTAGAGATCAAAGATAAAAAAAAAGGTGCTAAGAACGTCATCGCCGATCATCTCTCGCGACTCTTGACCGACACTGCCAATGTTGACGTCAATGACGCTTTACCAGACGAGCACCTTTACTTGATTGAACAAGAACCATGGTATGCTGATATTGCAAATTACTTATTTAACCATGAACTTCCTCTAGGGTTGACAAGTAGACAACGAAAGTGCTTCCTCCACGACATCCAACGCTACTACTGGGACGATTTGAACCTTTTCAAAAAAGGAGTTGACAACATATTTCGAAGATGTGTGCCCGACCACGAGATCCAAAGCATTCTTGAACACTATCATTCATCTCCATGTGGTGGACATGCTGGACCTTCAAAAACAGTGGCTAAGTATTGCAATCAGGTTTGTTTTGGCCTTCTCTATTTAAAAATTCTTATGACTTTGTGCAAAAATGCGATCCTTGCCAACATTCCGAAAATTTGAGTAAAATACATGAAATGCCCTTAGCAAATATTCTTGAAACTGAACTCTTTGATGTATGAGGGGTAGATTACATGGGACCTTTTCCCTCTTCTATGTGTAACTCCTACATCTTGGTTGCGGTTAATTATGTTTCAGAGTGGGTAGAGATTGTGATGAGGACATCGCGACCACACATCCATATGTTTTAACTCGAGCACATGCGCGTCGCCTTGGACAGCAGGTGAATTCGTTTTTTGGGCAAATTAATTATTTAATTACAGAACAAATGATATTGCCTAATGATTTCCGTTTGCTTGTTGTTACATGTGAAGGAGGTCTAGACGAAGTTTTTAATCCAATTGATAGCCAAGGAAGAATGAACACTTTTCTGGCAACTTCGACCAACAGTTACGTCGACCTTATTGATCAGAAGAACTCTGCACATGACCAGAAAGGCTCAAGGTCGCAGCATTGCTCAAGGTCGCAACACTGCTCATAGTCACAGCTGATCAAGCCTGAAGACACATGGTCGCAGCTGATCAAGCCTGAAGACACATGGTCGCAACCTGAGGATCATCCAGTTTGCCGATCAAGCTTGACTGTCCAGCAACTTCAACCAAGTGAAAATTTCAGCACAGATGTCCAAATAGGTCGTGCAAGCACTAGTTGGAAAGGTAATCTAAAGGGCTTTCCAACGCATTAAGAATTATCGAATTCCAACATCGTATGAAACCAGGAAACCCGAAACAATGGCAAATACACGAGGGGGACGAGTCCTGTTCGGATCCGTGAAAAGTAGCTCGGGATTTTCTTTTTATAGTTTGTTAGGATTCTATTTTGTTTCAAATTAGTTTAGAATTCTGGTTTTAAACCTTCTATCTTTGTAGACACCATCCTCTATAAAATAGAAGGCATGGTCTTAGTTTTAGGTAGACTTCGTTGATATACAGATTGTATGCTCATGCCTTTGCTGACTTGTACAATTCGGAGTCTCAATGTTCAACTCATAATTCAGATTATTGAGTGTTATCCTTCCGCTGTTGCTCTTGCTTTTCTTATTGATTTGCTTGAGTTGTTCTTCGTGAACAGGTCAACCTAGCTTTGCTCGGTTGATAACCAATTGAGGAGTGGTTTAGCGATTGTGAGGTTTCTGGTCACGTGTTTGATTGTAGTTAGCTGCCCCTTCGTCAAGGTCACAACTCGCATTTATCCACAGATTTCTCCTACTACGGAAGATCGGGACCAAACTACATGCACGCATCTTAAGGTTGGCGTGTGCATATCAGGCTGTTGCTAAGCCAACAAATGAATCAAAACATGTGATTAAGCTTTTCAAAACAATCATCTTTCCTTGATTTGGTATACCGCGCGCAGTAATTAGTGATGGTGGTGCGCATTTTACTAATTACCAATTTCAGAAATTGCTAATGAAATATGGGGTACTTCATAAAATTGCTCTTGCATATCACCCTCAAACAAGTGGACAAGTAGAAGTCTGAAACAGGGAGATCAAGTCGATCTTGCAGAAGGTGGTGGCTCCATCTCGTACGTACTGAGCACTCAAACTTCCATATTTTCTTTTGGGCATATCGCACTGCATTCAAGACTCTACAAGGTATGACTCCTTATAAACTTGTATTTGGTAAAAACTGTCATTTTCCAGTTGAACTGTCACACAGGGCGTTATGGACGTTAGAAGAACTCAACTAGGATTTTGACAAAGCAGCACGAAGGCAAATCCTTGAATTGCATGAGCTAGAAGAGCTTCAAAATAACTCCTATGAAAGTTCCTTGATCTATAAAGACAACACAAAGAAGTGGCACGACAAATGGATCCTCAGCCATGAATTTAAACCAAGTGATTTGATTCTATTATTCAATTCTCGGTTGAAATTATTCCCAGGGAAATTGAAATCGCGATGGACTGGACCATATGAAATAGAAAAGATCTTTCCGTATGGTGTCGTAGAGCTTCTAGCACAAAACGGCACCACTTTCAAGGTAAACATGCATCGTATCAAGATTTCCAATGTGGGAGACTAGGTAAGTACGCTGAACGTGGTTGATTCCATATATTTTTGAACAGTCGAGGATGTTCTATCGAGCGGGACGTTAAACTAGCACTATTTCAGAGGCAACCCAGTACATTAACATGTAGTTCTCTCTTTTATGAACACAGCGGTGCAAAAATCACTCAATTCTAACACCGTTTGACCACCCAAACCTTGTTTTTCGTAGACTAGGGCTGACACATTTTGAAAAAAAAAAAACAAAACAAAACAAAAAATCATTATTTTCACATTGGAATAAACGACCCTGACCACTTGCACGACCAGTTTTGGGTTTGGTTTGGTTAAAAACTTTCAAAAAACCATTTTTCACCTCAGCTGAGACGACCACGACCAGGTTTACGATTAGTGGTGGCTTCGGTTTGATAATTTTTCAAAAACTTTAAGTTTTCTTTTTCACCCAATTCGAGCACGACCGGAGGAACGACCAGTGCCGCTTTCAGGTACAATTTTTCAAAGAAAAATAAATTTCCAAAACCAACCGAGGTGAGCACAGGTACGAGCACGACCAGTGCCACTTTCGGGTGCGAATTTGTAAAGAAAAAATACATTTTCTAAACTCCCGAGGCGATTACGACCTTGACCACGACCAGTGCTTGTTTCGGGCTATTTTTCAAGAAAAACTAAAAAAGTTTCAAAATCCACTCGATGCAACCACGATCTCGCGCATGACACGTGGCACGCCCTGGTTTAATTTTCAAAATATTAAAAAACCTTTTTATTTTCGACCGCAAAAACCACAACACGTGGCATGTCCCGTGCCCGTGTTTTTCCAAACCGAACCAAACCAAAACAAGAATGCGCCGTGCTCGTGAACGTGGCCCCGTTAGTGCGACCAGCTGGTTGTAGGCGGGTGCAACCGAACCAACACAACTCGTGCCCATGCAAGTGGCGTCGTCGGTGCGACAACGTGGTCGTAGCGGGTCAAAACCGAGCCGCCCATGACCCGGAACACGCCCCATGCCCGAATGCGTGTTGGGCTCGGATTATCTGTGGTTTTTGACCCGAATTCAATCCTTTTGCTTTTCAAACTCCTTTTTCTTTCCAAAAACTTTTCTAACTGAACCTACCACCCTATTTAAACCATGGCCTTCTTCTCCATACAGCACCCATCCAGTATTTTAGCCAAACATTTTCTCAAAACCTCTCCACATACTTAGCTCCAGAAATCCAAATCCAACCATTCAAACTCTGATCCGACCATGGATTCCGGCTCCTCGCGCCTTGGCACCCCCGGATCTGAAGTTTTCTACTGCAATGACGACTCCCTGACACAATGTCAAGAAGGTAACAAAGCACAAATGAGGTATGTCTCCTCAAACTTTCTCAGATCCAGATTTTCCATAAATTTACTTCACAAACCCTGATCATCTTGCTAGATTTATGCATTTGAAGAAGAGGCCTTTGTGGCCTACTAGATTTTTAGATGTTCATGCCACTAGATCTCTAGGAAACGAAGATGATGTTAAGCACCTGCTTAGTATTGTGGGTTGGGACACGCTTTTAGGAGTTCCGGTTTCGAATTTTCGCGAAGTCGTAAGGGAGATTCTAGCCTCCTTTGAACAAAACACTATACATGTCCATCCTGATGAAACTGAAGGTGTTAGATTTAGGTTTGCAAATGTGGATTATAATTTTTCAATAGATGAATTTGCAAATCTATTAGGGTTTAAACCCGGGGGAACTTTTCATGCTTCTATTATTTGCACCCTCGGTAAAATTTGGAGTGATATAGTAAAGGAAGGACAACATGTTTTTTGACCTGGTAAATCCAAGGCTGCCAAAATTTGTAATCCAGCCTTTCACTATTTACAGCGCCTCATGGTAGGGACAATTTTGGGCTGAGATAGTAATCAAGATAAAGTTTTAGAAACTGAGGTTGAATTTTTGTGGGTTATGTTGGGCAAAATTCACATATCATCTGCAACCTACTTTGCCCATCACCTTGAAAGTATTGGGAAGGTTTTACGCAAAACCTCACCCATTGTCTTAGGTGGCTTAATCAGTCACATAGCAAAAGCCTTAGGGTTTGATGCTACAGATTATGAAGAATCTGTGCCCGCAGCCACCTTAGATTTGAATACATTGTTTTCAATAGGGTTTTGTAGGAGGAAAGAGAATTCTTTTCATTGGATTATTAATGGCATTCTCTCTATCCTTTTGCCCAATATTTCTCGGACTTACTTATCTAATGAGTAGAATTGGAGAATGCTCCCATCTAGCTCATCTAATTCTAACTCCTCATGTGCTGCTGAGTCTAACCAACCAACAGCGAATGTTATTGCCACTCTGCATGTTTCCATAGAGTCCTTGCGCACTAGCCTCTCCGACTTTAGGTCAAAATTTGCAGAATACAACACTATGATGGATTGAACCAACTCCAAGGCCACATGAACAGCATCTACGACTATCATGTACATGTAGGCCACATTTTTCCAGACGGCACATTTCCAGGCGCACGTACCCACTATAGGGACAACCTCCACACCTACCGACTTTCCCCACAACTCTTTCATCCACCTATATATCTATCCTATACATCGCCACAGTTCTACCATTCCCCTCCACCGGCCTCCGACAAGTGATCTCCAAGGTACGCAAGTTTTTATTTTTATTTTCCTTTTCTTTTTTGTTTATTTTTGTTTTTCTTTTCAGATTTTCAGTTGCGGCGTCTTGGATTGCATCATTGGAACTACGTGGACCACAACATCATCTTTCACTACGTCATCTTCACAACATCTACCAACCTGAACCATGACCGCAAATGGTAATCTATATCTCTCTCCATACATTGAGGACAATGTCTTATTTAGCTTGGGGGCTGTTCACTTAACTGTTTGCTTAGTCTGATTTAGCTTGGGGGATGTTCACTTCACCATATGTTTAGTCTTCAGCAAATCATCATTCCACCACATTCCATCATAAACTGAAAAATAAAAAGAGATTTATCACCTGAAATGCCTGGTTTTGAAGATGATCCTTAATCAATTATATGACTATTCTATCACATCTTTGCATATGATCCATTGAACTTAGCTTTCTTAAAAATTTCCATTGCTTATGTTCAGTTTTATCTTAAATTTACAATTAAAGTTTGAACTTATCTATTAAATTTTACTTGACTTCTTCCAAATTGAAGATTTCTAATAAAACCATTTTTTGGAATTAACTCTCTTATATTACTTTTTATGCTTAGATTGCTAATTGCCTTTCTCTCTAAAAATAAAAAAATGTGTAAGAGTAAAGTATAATCGACCCATTGGGGGAAGGCGGTGGAAAATCATCGACCAGTTGGGGAAGGGAAGATTTACTTAACTTATGCACACAAAAAAACAAATATTTTCAGTAAAACGATTTCTTAAGCTGCGGTTTTGTCTAATCTTGTGTAACGTATATGCGACCCACTGGGGGGAGGCAGTGGTGAATCGTCGACCAGCTGGTGAAGGGAAGGTATACGGAGTATTGAGGTTGCTTACAGGGGCTCGGGAAACCGACAAAACTGCCTTTCTGTAAGTGCACTTAAGTAAGCGGCTTCAGCTGTGTCTCCTCTCGCCGCGAAGGAATGATCCAGTAAAAATATTCTGGCCAAGAGCACAAAAAAGTTGAAGTAGAAAAATAAAAATAAAAAAAAGAATAAGTGTTTTAATTTTTCTTTAGAAAAGGACAATCTAGCAACTTTGTATAAATCGTAGCATAACGAGTATTTTCTTTGCATGGTTTATTCTAAATCCTATATGAAAGAAGATTGTTAAGATAATTCAATTTATTAAGCTCTCTCTTTTCTAAGGTTGAAATTTGATAATCTTAAGTATGCATTTGAAAAGTATAAATTGTTAAGATCAATTGCCTCATATGCATAGATGTGTTGTGAATCTTTGAAAGATTGTTTATTGAAAATCAGATAAACCAAGACATCTCAATTTTTGAAAAATCATTCACATTCTTTTCTTGAGGACAAGCAAAATGCTAACTTGGGGGAATTTGATAAGCACTAACTTGGTAGCATTTTTACCCTAGGTTTAGTACTGAAAACATACAAAATCATGCTTAAAACTCCTCTGATGCGACATTTTATGTGTAAAATTTAATTATTTTCACAAATTACTTTCACGGTTGTGTTCATCATATTTCATGGATCAAATCCTCCAAATTTGAAGCAATCTCGACCACATTTGGACATCAAACGACCAAGAAAACCAACTGGAGAAGCAAAAGAGTCCTAGTCGAAGTCGAATTGGCGGGTCGGATCCAAAAAGGACTTTTACTCGAAAAAGGCTACTGCTCAAAGAAGAGACCCAATCAAATACAATGCGGTCGCAGGAGATTCCCGCTCGATTTCAGCTACGCCACGTGTCTGGCCGTAAAAGTGCCACGTGTCCCGATCGTGATCGAGTTGGATTCCTCGGCTCGGTTTTGATCCAAACTAGTCGTATTGAGTTGGATTTGACCCGGATTGGTCGTGGATGAGCCATTTCGAAGCGGATTTGATCCAATTGGTCGTTTGTCGGCTGTTTTGATCTGGTTTTGACTCAAACTGGTCGAACTTGGTTGGTTTTAGCCAGAATTGGTCGGTTTGAGTCTTATTGGATCAGAACTAGTCGAATCTGGTCAGTTTTGACTCAGATTTATCCATTCTCACATCGTTTGAAGCCAAACTTTGTCGCTTGCACGTCAATGAGTTATTTTTTGGACACATTTTCCTGTGTACTATAAATAGAGAAACTTTTAGCTCAATTAATCATGCTTTTATGCTTTTAGATGCTTTTTTACATACTAGCCATTATGGCTTAGTTTAGCTTTAGTTTAGTAGAGCCCCCTTCTCTATTTTATTGTTTTTGTAAGCCGGCAAGTATGGCAACTCCAATTTTCACGCAGTCAAGTGAGTTTTTATTTATTTCTTATTGTTATTTCTACATTATTATGGATTTTAGCGAGTAAATACCTTCTAGGGTTAGGGATGACCTAATCTTGAAGGCGTGATTCTTCCTCGGTCTTTATTTTAAGTTTTGGAGTAATTTCATGATGTTTTCTTCCTCTAAACCCTAAATTCTAGTTTCAGCAACAGACGTAACAGTTGAGCCTTAGCAAGAATTAATTTAGGGGAGTTCTCGAGTTCTTAGCGCCTTGACGCGGAACCCTGAACAGGAGAAAGGCTCTCGCCAAACGTGACAGTGAAAGCGATCCTCTGACTGTTGACCCAGCGCCCCGAATTGCAAACTTGATTTGTCTTGGAAAACAATTGAAATAAACTTACAATCCTCGGACCTTGGATAGAATTACACTGGATGATTATGAAATTCTCAAAAACCTAGATTTTTATTCCAGCTTGCAAACCCTAGATTGATAGACTTTGCTGTAGAAAAACAACCACCCCAAAATCGTTTAGACTTATTCAATGATCCATTAAACTAGAAAGACAAATAGTATTCCTCATGGAATTTGACCCTCAAGTGCTCAACATTCAACCGTTCACTTGCGGTTATTACACAACCACGAGACCCATTCGGGCGCGATCAGCTAGCCAGCTCGAGAAGCAAGAAATTGGTGATCAATTCTTCTCCCCCTTCTTTTGTTCTGCAACTTTGAATGACCTGTGATGTGTGTATAAGATGCTCACTTCTATAAATGTGTTGAATCAAACTTAACCCTCTGGATTCAATAGAAATGATTGTCGGTATTGAAATTAGCTACAATCTCTTATAGCTCTATCTAGTGAATGCAAGTGTAGGATTTACTGTTGGATGAACTGTTTTGTTGAGCTGTGTTCCAGAGATAAAGTCAAATAGATTTATATTTATAGATTGAACTGAAAATTCCCTGAGCAATACAGATGGTATTTCTGTTTGAATTTATGTTTTTGTTTGAATGAAAGTTGGATTGCTTGAGAGCTATGAGGACTGGACATTCAATTCCAGTAATTACATTGTTTCACAAATAAGATCTCTCTTCTGGGAAATTGGCCCCTTTTCGTGGTCTAAGCATGCCAGTATACATAAGTATACAAATAAAATGGTAGATAATGCACAATCTTAGGAGAAACAATGCACTTTATTAATTCTAAATAGAATTACAAGTTACAAGTCTCTTTGGAATTTACAATCTCTCATTGCGCCAAAGGAAAGTACATCTTGGCTTCAGGGGATTTCATGGTTCATGGTTTCTCAGGTCTTTTGAAAAGCTTCTAGTTAATTACATCTGCAAAACGATTCTACAGAAAACCTTCGATTAAACTATGCTTATGGTCATCATCTTCAAGCCTCAAAATCTTTGCCCTTTGATGAATAAATACAATGCGGATGCCCATGCATGCAGATATGCAAACCCATAGCTTCATCAGACTATGACGCTATCACAAAAATGTGTGGCCTTCACCTCATCGATGCCCAGCTAGGGGTTGTTCGGCCTCATCATTCACGAACAAGTGGATGCATTCACCTCATCAGTACCTGGCATAAATGGTGTCCGGCTTCATCAGTCATGGACAAAAGCATGTTGTCTTCACTTCATCAATACCCAACGACATGAAAAACATAGTGGAAACAAGTTGTGATAACATCTTGACTTCCTTAGCTTCAAGAAATTCACATTGCATGGTAGGCAACACATCGGAATATTCATCAAAAATTTAGAAATATTTCAACTTGTCTTGACAACTTCAGACGTTGGCTCCTCTTCAACAAGCTGTATGCGAGCTTTTATGGCCTCTGATTGGCATGAAACTTTGTATCATAGCTTTTGAACAGATCTTCGATTAGTCATCAAAATTTGAGATCAATCAGATTGTCGAATTGAAAGCTATCTTCAATGCAATGTTCGTACGTCAAGCTGGAATTCAGCGAGACAGAATTTCTTTGCATTGGTCTTCTGGAACTCTTCTTATCTTATGATCAAGGTGGAACTAGGAGTAATAGTTTCTGGACAGATCCTTGATTGTTCATCAAAATTTGAGATCAATCGGACCATCAAATTAGAAACTATCTTCAATACAATTTTCGTACGTCAAGCTGGAATTCAGCGAGACAACTTGTTTGCATTGGTCTTCTGATGATCTTCTTGCCCTTGGATTGAGGTGAAACTTGGAGTAATAGTTTTTGGATAGATTCTCTATTGTTCATCAAAATTTGAGATCAATTGGACCGTCGGATTAGAAACTATCTTCAATACAATATTCATACATCAAGCTGAAATTCAGCGAGACAGAACTTGTTTGCACTAGTCTTCTGATGATCTTTGCCCTTGGATTGAGGTGGGACTTAGAGGAACTACATCACATTAAACCTTCTGCCTTGCATAAAAGTTTGGGGTCGATTGGACTTTTGGATTAGAAGTTACCATCAATCTTCTCCCGTAGGACAAAATGATCTTCAACTGGACAGAGCCTTTCTTAGTCAAATGGAGACTTGGTCGTTGATCGAATCTGCACACTGGTCTTGATCGACTTAGTGCAACTGGTCGTGGTCGAATGATGCCATTTGATCAAAAGTGCAACTTTGTCTCTGGTCGAAAGTACATTTCGATCATGATCGAAAATGCAACTTTGCCTTTGGCCAAAAATTAAACTTAAGGGCATTAGTCAAAAGTACACTTTGATCATGATCAAAAATGCAACTTTGCCTCTGGCTAAAAGTTAAACTTAAAGGCACTGTTCAAAAGTACACTTTTATCATTATCGAAAATGCAAGTTTACCTTTGGTCGAAAGTTAAACTTAAGGGCACTGGTCGAAAGTACACTTTGATCATGATTGAAAATGCAACTTTGCCTCTGGTCGAAAGTTAAACTTAAGGGCATTGGTTGAAAGTACACATTGATCGTGATCGAAAATGCAACTTTGCCTCTGGTCGAAAGTTAAATTTAAGGGCATTGGTGGAAAGTACATTTTGATCATGATCGAAAATGCAACTGGTCTTGGTCAAATTCGACCGAAAACGCAATGAATTTCGATCAGGTTGCTATTTTCAAGTCACTGCCCAAAAATACTCGGTTTTGACCGAAAATGCAACTTTCTTGATTTCTAATTGAAAGTGCATATATGACCTTCAGATCTTTGATCGATGGCAACCTTGGTGGCGTCTTGATCTCTGATCAAAAGCGCATTTGTGACTTTCAGACAAACCTTGATGGCATCCTGATCTTTGATCGATAGTGCATTTGCAACATTCAGATCAAGGCTTAGTTTGCACAGATGATTGGGACCATCAGATTAGGGCTTCTCTTCATCTTCATGGATGGACCGGCACGGGCACCAACGAACAGGACTCCACTTCTGATATGCAATACATGATGATGCATGCTTATGATGGATCAACACTCACTCATGGTAACCTTCATGGACTGCTTGAGTGGATCTATAGAGGGAAAGGAAGGCTCTCTGGTCGAACAGAGAAGCTCCTTCTTGATCTTCGTCTTCTCATGGCACCAGTCTTTTGTCCTTCATCCACCTCATGTTTGTAGGATCGAGGATGCCGACTAGAGAAGGGGTGAATAGGAGGCTTTAAAAAATTCTTTTTAACTAAAACAATTTTTACAAGATATGAAGGAAAATCAAGTTTTTGCAAAGGGTTTAAAACTATCTAATATCAAGTTGCATTCAACAAAATAGAAAATGCAATACAACATGCAACAAGAGTAAGTGGAAGCAATTTTGTCAAGGTAAATACAAATTATGCAAGAGAGAACAATTGACACAACAATTTTTTCCGAGGTCTCGAAGACCCGCCCGGTCTCCCCTACTCCTCGTTGAAGCGCTCATGCGTGAACCTCGCTTCTATATCCATGAAGGATATCTCCACTCGAGTTGCTCCTTCTCCACTCTGGATAGGCGAGCACCAATACCTTTCACACGTTTTTGTCGGCATCTCCAACAAACTCTAACGGAGAGATTGTGACTCTCCTCCAACAACCGTCTAGGCGATGGCGATCACCAAGAGTAACAAATCGAACGCCTTCACTTGATTGAATCAAGTGCTAGAAGTTCAAATGATACAAATGAATGCTCACACTCTAGCACTAGCTTGCAAAATGATGGATGATGTGCACTAAGCACTCTTAGTCTCTCACAAATGCTTCTCTTCTCAAATGCTCTGAAAGATTTTGAATCAAATCTTGGCTCTAAATGCAAGAGATTGAATTCAAAGGATTTGGCTAGCTTTTGCACAAGATTTTTGAGTTGTTGAGCACCTCAAATGCTACCCAAATCGAGGTATATATAACCCTCTCAAAGAAACTAGCCATTTGCAAGAAGATAAGAAGATTTTGTACAGGCCGGACATTGTCTGACATAGCCGGACAATGTCCGGACAGTATATGTCAATATCCGTTGCAAACGTGTCAGTTACCTTTCAGCTACTTTTGTGAAAGTCAGACAAATAGCCTTTTGTTCGGACAAAAAGCCCGAACAGATGTAAACATATCTATTTCACTTTTAATTTTTCCTCAAAACAAATTTGTATTGGGCGGACATTGTCCGCCACATTGAACAAAGTCCGCTGAGTCCCGGACAGATGTGCCCGAACAAATTCATTTGTCTCTGGTTCACTTTTGTTTAAAGCTCGCAAGTTTTGTATTAGCCGGACAATGTCCGCTCACACCAAACAATATCCGCTCAACTCTAGACAAAAACACCCGGACAAAAACATTTGTCTCTGGTTCATTTTTGCTCAAGGCTGAAAAAATTTGTACTAGTAAGACATTGTCCGGCCATCACAGACAATGTCCGGCCTGTACAAACCAAAAACAGGACTTAGGAATTTTACTCAAACTTGATTTGAGGCTATATGCAAATGCAATTGTTTGTGTCCACACGGATATGCATGCTAACAGTTAGCATAGACTACGACTAGTTTTGATTGAAGAACTTTAAGCCACTGGTCGAATAGCAAGTGGTCGAATGTCCGTATTCGAGTTGTGTACTGGTACAACTAGTTTGAACTTCTATGACCACGACCAACTCCAAATAGTGATACGGCCAATTTGTGCATATACGACCACGACCAGCTCTAATACTGAATCAATTTGTTTACTATGTGCGACCACGACTAAATGTAGTTTTCAAATATTCACTACTACAGAAATGCTTTTCACTATCGGTTAAAAATCCACTCTACTATCGGTTCTCTTACTGATAGTGATCGGCACGATAGTAGAAACGTAGCACACTTCTATTGGTTGAAAATCGTTAGTAAAACATCTACATTCCCAACGTTCACTAATCGCTAACGACTATTTCTTCTGTCGGCTTGGATCTAAACAGATAGTATTGTATAGGTTTTTTCTATCGGCTCGGATATAAACCGATAGTATTGTGTAGGTTTTTTCTATCGGCTAGGATCTAAACCGATAGTAATGTGTAGGTTTTTTCTATTGGCTCGGATATAAACCAATAGTATTGTGTAGACACAGTTAGTACTGGAAACTTTATTCTATCGGTTGTTGTATATGAACCGATAGTACTGGAATATTTATTCTATCGGTTATAGTATATAACCGATAGTACTGTGTAGTTTTCCCTATCGGTTATATACTCGACACGGTTAGTACTGGAATCTTTCACATATACATACCACAATACAGAGATACATTGGATCATTCACAAATACACCAATATTTACAAATACACCAATATTCACATATTGAATTTGTTCAAAATTACACTAATACAGTAATATACACATGCATTGGACAGATTGAATTTATTCACATATTGATCGAGTTTATTCACAAATACATCAATGAATCTATTCACATATTGAGTTTATTCACAAATACAGTAATCAACACATTCAATATATATTACACAAGTCAGTTACTATCGATCGTTGATAGCCACCTCTTCCATGACATATTGAGCCCAAATTGTTCGCAGCTCCTTCAATTGAGGCAACTCATATTGCTCTTTCAACATGGCGCTCTGCATATATGCGTGTATGAAGTTAGGATCGTACATCACATCCAATTAAAGTTCGACTTTGAGTCAGAAAAAATGGTTACCTTAGGGAATTGGGCAAAGTTTCTCCTAATCAGGTCATACATGAATCTCATGACATAGAAGCCACATTCCCACGATTGTGGCTGCTGATGGCACTGGGAAAATTGCATATGCAAAGACATAAACCCATATTAACTCGAAAGAACTAATTAAAGTTAAATTAAAAGACTCATCATGAGTACTTCCATCCATATTAATTACCTCATATTCTTTCCAAGAAATTGTTGTGCCCTTCGACGCGTCATGCCTCCCTCCAGCACTAGCATAATTTTTGAAAGCCCTGTATTTAATTTAGCATTGCCGGTTAATATGTTATCATTAATTAGCTAGTTAGAGAAAAATTTAAAACAACTATGTTACTTACGCGTCTATGTGCCATGTGAGGGTGAAAACATGCGCCACCTTGTCGCTCATTGAATCGAGGTAATAGACCTCATTCATTCATTGGCAAATGACGGCGAGGACCCAGTGGCCCCTACATTGCATATATAAGCGAACCGTTTCATACATATGTTAGGCGTAACATATAAGAATGAGTTAAATTAGTAGGAAATGCACTAACCTTTGGTAGTACGGCGCACGGATGAACTCTCGGTCCTGCTGCGCTAGTAGTGCCCTTGATATGTATTCCTCCGCATGTGCTTGGTCGTGCTCTAGCATCGTGAGGCTTATTTTCTCTAGGTCAAGGAAACCCACCTTGTCACATGCCCTCATCGACGCCAGCCTATACATGCACCTGGATGCAAAGTAGACATTAGTAAGTAGTGCATACAAAGTGATTAGATTTATGAAACGAACTGTGATAACTTCAGACAACAGCAAACTCACAGGACTCCAGTCCGTATGATGGACATATCAAGCTCCCGCCAGTTGAGGAGGTCGAACAAATCCTCGTGGGCCACCGATATGCTCCCGGCCTCACGGTGAAAATGACCTGGCCTGAAGTGAACTAAGAAGTTGATGTGGCGCCTAGACCGGGCCAGGTACCACTCGTGGAGACTTCTGGTTATTTGATCCATATTGCGCAGAAGGTACTCCGACACGAGTGGGGACCCGTTCTTGAACGTACCCGGCTGGCTTTGTTTGGCCTTGCCTTTGGCCTTGCCCTTGCCTTTGGGCGGGGAGCGAGTGTATACCTTCGAAGGTTGGGGTGTGGTGCCGCCGGCCTCATTTGATGGCGAAGGGTTTGAGGCCGTCGGAGGAGTCATGGGGGCCGAAGGAGCTCGCTCATGCGTTGTGGCGGGGGTGGTGTCCTCAGGAAGCAAGCTGGTATCCATCGTCCACTTTAAGTACAAACGCATAAGTTAGATTTTACAAATTGAGTATATTAACTGAGTTGTAAACTAGAATGGCTAGGGTTTACCTCCTGTAGTCTAATACCCTTCTTGGGCCACTGTATGTACGAGCCCAATGTCTCGCCAATTGTCCGCATTTCGTCCGTTGGGACGGGCAACGGAAAAGAGCTGTAGCCCGAGAGGGCCATGTCCACCTGTACCTTTGCGAATCCAGGCTCCAGAGGTATGCAGTGGATCCGGACATCCTCCCAAGACTGGTATACGACCCCGTTTGCAACCACTACAGGTTTGTCGCCTATGTTGATCAATAGGCTACAGCTCTCCGGCTTCTGCAATTTGCAACAATTATAACAGGTTAGCGAAACAATTCTAACGTAACGGGAGTGGCATCAACCGAACTACATATATAGCTCAAGAGTTGCAATACCTCGATCAGGTCCACCGGATCCACGTGAACCTTCGAACCGCAACTACTCGGCCTGGCAGCGTCGACCTCGGCAGCTGGATCTAAACCCTTGGACTGCACAACTCGGCTGAGACATTCATACTTCTCATTCATTTGAGCGAACATGTCCGCGAATTGTGCAGTCACATCTGCCCGTATCTTCTGAGATAGCTCCACTTCCCTTTCCTTCCAGCTGCCAGCCTTCTTCGCTTTTTGCCCGGACTCCGAGAAGCCTTCCTTCCATGGCACCACAGCCCCCACGGTTCGCGTCCGCCCTGGATGCTCCTTGTTCCCTAGAGCCCGGGTAAGGATGTCGTTCTCCCTATGGGGAGTGAACAATCCCTCGGTCGCCTCCTTCGAGCAAGAGATCTGTTACATTGAAAGCTCTCCATTGTGAGGAAGAAATATATACAAACTTGTGTGCACACTAGTGATCATAGTTTTTTCTACCACACTCTATTATGATTCCAACCAGGAAGTTAGCCAACTTACGAGTCGCTGCACGACCTCGACATCCCTGGGGTTTGGGAACGCCACAGTCCCCGTGGCCGACACGGTCCCTCTGGCCAGCCACCAGCGCTTGCATAGCTGATCGCGGATCTCGGAGAGTGGTAGGTCAGGGGAATCGACGAAATTCGATGCCTCGTCTTCAGCCTTCTTCCACTGCTCCTCCTTCCCCGCATAGCCGCGAGAGCCGAGCCGGTGTGGGTGGTCGTTCCTCCTCTAGATTGCCTTGTTCTTCTCGTTGAGGGCCTTCGTACCAGAAACAAGAAAATTAATGCACCGCTGCTTACTACATACAATGGTGTAACCAAACAAAGGAACCATACATACCTTGAACTCAGGAGTCCCCTTCTGTTGGGCGAATTGCTCCCATACCTCCTCCGTTATGAAGGGGTACTTCTCGCATGGAGATTTGCCTTTAGCGAGGAAGGTACTGACGAGGACGCTCTTGAAGGTTTTCCACGTGTTGTTCATGTCCTTCAAGCAAGCTATCTTGGGACCATCGTCAGGGATGTTCCACTTGGCCTGTTTCAAATGGTCCATATAAGCAGGACTTACCTAATCTCTGGGATAAACCAAGGGAATGTGATTACTCAAGAGTTCAGTGATTTTGATTAATTTTACCTTCACTTCCGCCTACTGCCTATTCCACTCGTCAGCCTTGACGTCCTTCCAGCTCTGGACGGTGATCTTCACCCTTTCCTTCGCCAACAAGCCAACATAGGCAGCATAGTGGCCTGCGTTCTTCCCGATCGGTCTCCTGAACTGGTTCAACTCACATGAAAGATCCGCGCGTTTGGCCAAACGACCCAACATCGTCGCGCCTCGCGCCTTCCTCTTGCGTTGGGACGAGGCAGCACCATCTACGTTCGCTCTCACCGAATCACTACTATCAGCCGAGGAAGATGCTGACATGGCTTTACCTAAAATTCCATTAACAGACCATCAATTGATATGAAGAAAGGTACATGACAAAGTTCATAACTAAAATTGTTGTGCCCTACGCTAGTCTCTCTACATGAACATAAAGTCTGTTAAAATTTAAATGAACCAAAATTTCAGATGAACATTAGAAAATGGGAAGTAATTAACAGAAAATTCAGATTAGCAGTGCAAACTATGACATACTCTATTTCCTATCGGTTTTCTAAGTAAAACCGATAGTAATCAAGTTTGTAATCAGGAAAATTTAAAAGATTGGCAGTGCAAACTATGCTAGTCTCTCTGCAGGAACATAAAGTCTGTTAAAATTTAAATGAACCAAAATTTCAAATGAACATTAGAAAATAGGAAGTAATTAACAGAAAATTCAGATTAGCAGTGCAAACTATGACATACTCTATTTCCTATCGGTTTTCTAAGAAAAACCGATAGTAATCAAGTTTGTATTCAGTAAAATTTAAAAGATTAGTAGTGCAAACTATGCTAATCTCTCTGCAAGAACATAAAGTCTGTTAAAATTTAAATGAACCAAAATTTTAGATGAATATTAGAAAATGGGAAGTAATTAACAGAAAATTCAGATTAGCAGTGCAAACTATGACATACTCTATTTCCTATCGGTTTTCCAAGTAAAACCAATAGTAATCAAGTTTGTATTCAGTAAAATATATAAGATTAGCAGTGCAAACTATGCTAGTCTCTCTGTAGGAACATAAAGTCTGCTAAAATTTAAATGAACCAAAATTTCAGATGAAAATTAGAAAATGGGAAATAATTAACAGAAAATTCAGTTTAAGGTATTTACTATCGGTTCTAAATAAGAAACCGATAGTGGACTACACTGTATGACAAATTGCTAGTGATTTTCATCAATTTTGTCATTCTCATAGCTATTAAGTTTGTAGTTCATGAATTTTACTCTAGTTTTATATTTGTAATCCATTGAACCTCATATGAACCATTGCATACAAATTTAAGCAATTGACGCGAGCGATTTGGTCAAGAACACTTACATTCGTTCGTGGAGTGGCCGGAGGCAGTGGCGCAATGCAGTGGCCGGAGGCAGTGGAGAACCAGATTGCGATCGGCAATGGTGGCGCAGAGGAGCGAAGAAGCGAACGTCGGGGAAGCTAGGGTTTTCTGCGCGTGAGTATTTGGAATGTGATCAGTTGCACGAAACCGATGGTAAATACAATGTAAGTTAGGGTTTGGAGTGTTGGCATTGTTCACTATCGATTTTATTATTACTAACCGATAGTAAATAAAGAACATGTAAGTTAGGGTTTGAAATGTTGGCATTGTTCACTATCGGTTTTATTATTCCGAACTGATAGTAAACTAAGAACAGGGGCTCATAACATAGTATAAATCACTATCGGTTATGAACAATAAACCGATAGTAGAGTTTAATTTCATATCGGTTTGGCAGTTGAAACCGATCGTAAAATACAATGTTATTGACCCTAAAGGATTTCCCTTAGAACAATTACAGATGATCTCAGTACATCATTTTTCATTGTATTTTACTATCGGTTTTATGACAATAAACCGATAGTATATGTTAATTTCATATCGGTTTGGAAGTTGAAACCGATAGTAGAATACTGCTAAATTGATCTAAAGGGATTTCCTGAGAACAATTATAGATAGGTCTCAGTACATCATTTTGCACTTGTAAAGACACCTGAAACCCCATGCAAATGACTTCCAATAATTTTGAAATAAATTAACAGTAAAGACCAATCATGGAATGAAAATTTGCAGTTTTCATATTGATTTGTGAAAAGAATCAATTATTGCTCAAATCAAGTATATACTCCAATTGAAATGAAAATTTGCATAAATGATTCTCAATGCATCACGTATGTTTTCCCAAAGAATTTTTGAAAAATGATTTGAAGAATTCTTCGATTAAAGATCCAAGTAATATACGTCACTTACATATTGCAAATTAGTCAAGAATGGTTGTCCACCCATAATCCTTCTTCGTGGTCGTCTCGCAGGTAACTTGTTTCGTCAATATCTTCGGTACGGACAGAATGAAGAATTCCATCTAAAAATGGAGGTAGTTCGTCGAACTGATCGTACTCTTCTTCATCCACAACGTCTTCGACCCCAACAATACGTCTCTTACTGTGAAGGACAACGTGCAACTTTGGGTTGGCCGGGTCAATGATGTAGAACACTTGTGTGGCTTGCTCAGCAAGTATAAATGGATCATCTTGGTGTGCGACTCTACTAAGATCGACGAGAGTAAACCCATAATTGTCGACTTTAACACCTCGAGCGATTTCCACCCATTGGCATCGAAACAGAGGAATCTTAAGTAATACATAATCGAGCTCCCATATTTCCTCAATAACACCGTAATATGAGTCGAGTGCCCTTACTGCCCTGGCATCCTCCGAAATAGCAAGTAGTGCCACTCCACTACATTGCATAGTACTCTTCTCGTCCTGAGTTCTTGTGTAAAATGAATAGCCGTTGATGTCATACCCCTGCCAAGTCCCTACAGTAAATCTAGGCCCTCTGGCCAACCATGTAACAACTTCATCTACGTCGCCCTCAGAAGCTTGTAGGACTCTATTTTCGATCCACCCAGCAAACTTCCTATTATGTTCTCTGGTGACCCAAATCTCTGGCTTCGTGAAATTCTGTTTCCGTAACATTTCCTTGTGCTCGTGTATGTATGGCTCCACCCCCATCATGTGCTGTAAGACCCAAAAATGGGCTTTTGCATACAGATCACTAGAGCGGACGACTGCTTTAAATCCAATCGTTCCAATGCCCTGAAGCCTGCCCTCATGCCGGGACGTAGGAACGCCAATTGGGTCAACCTCGGCCATATAGTTGGTGCAAAATTCGATCACCTCCTCGGCGGCATAACCTTCAATGATACTGCCCTCAGACCGATGTCGATTCCTTACATATCCCTTCAAGATACCCATAAATCTCTCAAATGGATACATGTAGCGCAGGAACACGGGTCCACAAAACTTAATTTCTCTGACAAGATGAACAATTAGATGGACCATAACATCAAAAAAGGATAGAGGGAAATACATCTCCAGCTGACAAAGAGTTGTAGTTACATCGCGTTGCAAATCGTCCAGTCCATCCAGATCAATTACCTGCAAGGACACAGTTGCAGCAAATATTCAGATCCAAAAAATCTGACAAGTTCCACGAATGGAGCTAATTAACTTGCTAGGAGTACACGCTTATGTACCATACCAGATTTTGTGTTGAAGAAATAACATAGCTTTGTAATTCTCTCTCTGACTTTGACTGGGAGAATGCCTCTGATAGCAATGGGAAGCATTTGTGACATCAGTACATGACAATCATGGGACTTCATACCAACCAGTTTCAAGTCTTTCATGGACACAAGTTTTTTCAAGTTCGCAGAATACCCGCATGGAACTTTGACACCATGTAGGCACTGACAGAGTTCTGTTTTTTCTCTTTTTGACAAAGTATAGCAGGCCGAGGGGAGGTATGTCTGCTTTCCCTTCTCCAACGGTGCAAGCTCAGTCCTTATGCCCATGTCGAGCATGTCACGGCAAACGTTGATGCCATCTTTCGTCTTTCCTGGAATGTTCAACAACAAACCAGTCAAACTGTCACAAATATTTTTCTCTACGTGCATGACATCAATGCAATGTCGAACTTGTAAGTGCTCCCAATATGGCAGATCCCAAAGAATCGATCTCTTCTTCCAAACATTCTTTCCTGGAGGTTTAGAACATTTACCGAACTCAACTTTGATGTCCTTCACGCGCAAGTAAAGCTCCTTACCAGTCACAAACACTGGGGCTAATCCTTTCTCAGGCTTCCCATTGAATGACTTCCTCTTCTTACATAAGCGTGATGCATCGGAAGGAATCTGTGGTGACCCATGTACACTGTTTTTCTGCAGTTCGATAATCACATGCTTTCAGTTTCATCCAGGCAAATAGGATAAGCCTTGCCTCCTTTCGTACTATACCCCGACAAATTTTCATAGGCCGGGAAATCATTTATGGTGCAAAATATCATGGCCCGCAACATGAAATTCTCTCGCTTATGTGCATCCCACACCCGCACCCCTTCGCTCCACAATTTATGTAAGTCCTCGACTAACGGTGATAGAAACACGTCAATATCATTCCCGGGTTGTCTGCGTCCTGAAATTAGTAACGACATCATGATGTACTTGCACTTCATACATAACCAAGGAGGAAGATTGTAGATGCATAAAAGAACCGGCCAAGTGCTATGTCCACTGCTCATATTTCCGTGTGGATTCATACCATCCGTACTCAGCCCAAACCTTATATTCCTCACTTCGCCGCCAAACTCACCGAATGTTCTGTTAATATTTCTCCATTGAATGGAATCAGCTGGATGTCTTAGTTTTCCGTCTTGTTTCCGACCTTCAACATGCCAACGCAAGTACTTCGCATCTTTCGGATTTGCAAACAGCCGTTTCAATCTAGGAATCACAAGCAAATACCACACAGTTTTGGCCGGAGGCCCTTTCTTTACCTCATCACATCTGTCCCCATGCTTATACCGCGATGCGCCGCATCTTGGACAAACATGCAAATCCTCGTACTCGTTACGGTACAGAACACAATCATTTGGGCATGCATGTAGTCTTTCGATTTCCATTCCCAACGGACATAATAGTTTTTTGGCCTGGTAAACCGATCTTGGCAACTCATTTCCCTCTGGAAGCATGTCCGCTAACAGATCCAATAGAGCCGTGAAACTCTTATCGCTCCAACCGTTGCTTGCCTTCAAGTTATATAATCTCAACACAGAAGACAACTTTGTAAATTTTGCACATCCGGGGAACAAAGGCTTCTCAGAATCAATAATTAATTTCTCAAATTTAGCTAAATCGTTTTCGCTGTAGTCTTCTTCTACATCACGTAACATTTCATCTAAATTGTCGTCATCTACATGGACTTCCGAATGAACATTACTAATGTTCTGATCATGATCATCATTACTGCAATCCACTTTCGGGTGCTGCTGACTGGTAGCGGTGCTCGTTTCCTCAAGATCTTCACCATGCCATATCCAACGGGTATAGCGTGCGTTAAAACCACGACGAATCAAATGACTTCTAATCTGATCAGAGTTGCCGAACCTTTTTAAGTTCATACAATCTATACAAGGACAATGCATATCTTTCTCTCCCTTCTTCGCCTTTTCTTGCTCAGCAAATTTAATAAACCCATTCACACCCTCCAAATACTCAACAGTAGTACGTTTTATTCCATACATCCAATATTCTCGGTCCATATACAATTATTTCACAAAATTAACAAATTGAAATAAATAATTAATGACTCAGGGCATGCATATATGCATGAAACATAATTAGCTAGGCCATATGTGTGTACAGCTGCTTAATTACATTAAATGGATTTGCATATATGAAACCCTAATTAACTTGATGCATTAATTGGAAGAGCCAGCTAGCTAGCTGCTTAACTTCAGCAAACTATAGCTAGCTAGCCAACCTAGCCTTCTAGCTAGTTTGGAGCTACATGTATCTAGTTTAATGAATTGCAAGTAGAGAGAGAGAGGGAGAGTCTGAAAGAGTGATCGAGAGAGAGAGAGGTGATGAGAAGATAACAATACCGAGGGGGATTGAATTATGATCAACCTCTCAGCTAGCTTCTCCAGATCACCCTAGCTTGGAGCATGGATGCACATACGGTATAAATGATTCCAACATGCAGAGCGCAGAGTAGGGGTCGACTTAATTAAGTTGTACAATTTTACTATCGGTTCGAAAACACAAACCGATAGTAAAACAAGGTCCCCACTGTCATAACAATTAGTTTATACGACGTCATTTTACTATCGGTTTGTTTTGTATAACCGATAGTAAACTTTACTCTATTATATCGGTTAGTTCAGTAAAAACTGATAGTAAAAAGTCAGTAATTTCACTATCAGTTACGCAAGAAAAATCGATAGTACTATTTAATATATTATATCGGTTGGTAAAGTATGAACCGATAGTATAAAGTGCGTAATTTTATTATCAGTTACGAATAAAAAACCGATAGTACTATTTAATATATTATATCGGTTTGTACAGTACTAACCGATAGTATAAAGTGAGTAATTTTACTATCAGTTACGAATGGAAAACCGATAGTACTATTTCATATATTATATCGGTTTGGACAATAATGACCGATAGTAAAAAATGTTTGCGTTTCACTAACGGTGTGCCAGTGTATAACCGATAGTAAAAAGCCTCTTCTCCGCCGCTGTCGTCCTATTCTATCGGATTTTTCCCAGATTGCTTATAACCGTTAGAAGATATGGGTTAGTGGAATGCATTTCTGTAGTAGTGATTACCTCTAATTAAAACAAACTACAATTGTTTTCTAGCAATGTAAAAGGTGAATGAGCACTAGTGCAATATGTTATGAATGCATTTGAGCTTCCACACTAGATCGACTCAAACTACTAGTTTCTAACCCCTCTTAATAGTATGGTTAAACTAGCAAAAAGAAACATATCAACTCGGTCTATCTCCAAACACCAAGACCGATAAAATTCTAAGAAAATAATCCTTAATCTTAGATCTTACCTTCGGTGAAGCTTGACCTCGCTCAAGGTGGGTCATATCAACATCATTCTCTATACGCCCTTGTTTGCTTTCATCTTGCAATCCGCTTTGAGATTACAACACATATAATCATTAAACCACGTTAGTCTCATAGTTGGGTTGTCATTAATCACCAAAATAATTACTCCCAAAGAAGTTGACTCAACAATTTCTCTTTTTGGTGTTTAATGACAGAACCATTTTCGATAAACCACAAAAGGGTAAGAGATGAAATATACAGTCATATAGATCCAATCATGATAAGAAGTAAGCACAAGATCCATACTACTAATGCCAAGATAATAATTAGAATAAGCTTGATGCAGGCACATATGACTGATATGATGAGCTCCCCCTTAACATATGCATCGATATTAAAACCACAACAAAGGAGACATCAACTTCAAATTCAAGATAAGGAAGCTCCAAAATAAGGGTTTAGCAAATAACATTTCAATTAATTCTACTAAAACAAGGTTTATCCAAATTACCATTAATCATCAAAATCTAGATCCAACACCGTTCACCTCCTGTCTAGCTCCAAAAAGGCTAGCATCCCCCTCAATTTATAGGGGCTCTAGGTTGGTTGCAACCATCCAACAACCAAATATTTTTGGGAGATTTGAATTTGAAAAGAGATAAACATTGATTTTTAAATAATTAAAAATAATTTTTAATGTTTATCCTTATCCTGTTCAAACTCGGGTTGAATGTCGGTGCGACCAGGCGCAATCCGGGTCGAATTTGACCAAACCGGAGTCTGATTCGAACCCGACCAGGACCTGATTCGACCAGACTCGAGGCCGAGTCTAATTTCGACCAGGCCTAGTCCAAATCTGATTCAGCCAGACTCAATTAACCTGATTTGTCAGTGTGACCAGACCACTTTTGTCTGTGCGACCAGACTAGTTTGGTTCAAATTTGACCAGTGGGTATTTTAGTTGGATTTTGACCAGGTTTTGATTATTTTCAAAATTGTATTTTTTTATTTTAATTCTTTTGATCAACTAGGACTTTTCATGACAAATTTTATTACAAAAATTCGTCAAGCACACATGTAGATGAAATGATACTTTGATTGCCTTCTTGAGTACTTTTATTTCTGATTCTAGATTGAGTTCTCTATACTCTATTCGTTGGCCTAAGTTTGTGATTTTGTAGTATTCAACCTCCTGTATTGTCAATCACATGTGCTGTGTTTTATCTGAGATGCATGAGAAGGCTATTATACTTTTGCTCACTCCATAGCTTATTTGGTTACTAGTACTAGTTCCGAAAGAGATCTGGATTGTTATTTCAGCATCATTTCTCTTTCTCTACCAAATTAACCTGAATTAAGTACTCTTTCTGTTTTGCTTGCTGAGAGATGAGGGTATTGAGGTAAAAGTTTCATTGCTTGATTTCTGCTGACCAGAAAATTGTCGTTCTGCTGGGTTTTTGAGTTCATGCGCATTACTTCAGTTATGAGGTCTTTTTGTTTGGTTGTGGTTGTGATTAAGAGTGCTGATGGGGAACGGTCTATTCTACCTCTGCAAAATTAAAAACATATTTGAATACTCCATACTACTGGATGTTTAGGAATCAGCTTGCGGTGGGTTTAACCCACGTCATTGCGATGCAAGCAGTATTTCTAAATTAGAATTGGATGGTTAAGGTGCATCCATCATAGACAACTAAAATATTGGTAGTTAGGATTTTTGCATCTGTTTTTAGTTGTTTTGTCATTTACTTATCTTCTATTCTTTCGATGTACCTTGACATGTGCACGAGAAATATATGCTACACTAGTTACCAGTATTGTACTCACCGTTGCTTATTTGTGAAGTTCAGTTGAAGAAGAGACTAGTTTTGGGGAAACGCGACCTTCCGATGTTTAGATGGTTATAGACTGCACTCAAGCTTACGACTGTGGATGAGCCATAGAACCTTAGCTACAGCCCGTTATCAAAAATTATCTTTTAAAAAACTCGAATACTTGATCACATCAACCCATATGTATTTTTTTGTGAGTTAAGGCCTGAAAGCCCTATGATATACTCTTAATATATTGGTTCTATTTGTGTAATTGAGCTGAATAATTGTTATATGTTATGTGCACAATTGTGTCCTAGGTAGTTAGGGTAAATACACACATGAAATTCGCTGCAAGGATGACTGATGATAATGAACGTTACATATTGTTCTATTTTAAAGATAGTGGTCACTTCATACATCCTCTTCACATACCCACACACAGGTTAAGCAGTAGTAATGCGAATTACTGAATTAAATGGTAAAAACCTGGACACAAATATCTTACACATACTGTCAAAGATCCCTGACAGGTAGGGTTCTTAAGCGACAAGCTCCACTGACAAAGACTAAAAATAAATTAAAAAGAAGAAGAAAAAAAATGCAAACAAAATTGGCAGAATTAATCCCTAATTCGGTTGTTTACATCAAAGGTTTTAAATTAAAAAAGAAAAATAATTAAAGTTTTCTACTACCCTTGTTCAAACTACGGGAAGCGCGTCCATTTCGAGCAGATCGGTGATGTCCTCGGAGAAGAATTCGTCGTCCAGTTGCAGCCACCTCGTCGGCGACGAAACGCCGGCGTCGGAGGGGATGAGATCGTTGAGTTGCGGCTCCGGCGGGGCCTCGGAGGGCAAGGGACACGGCGGCGGGACGGCCAGGAAGTCGAGCGGCGGCGGTGGTTCTTGGAAGTCGGCGAGGAGGTCGAAGTCATCGTAGAATGGAGCGAGCTCGTCGGCGATGTCGTTGCAGGGGAAGAAGACGTCGCTAAACTGGTTGGTTTCTTGGGGCACCTGAGGAAGCGGGGGAGGGGGTTCGTTGGACGGGTTTGAGGCGGCAATGGCGGAGGGCGGGAAGGAGCTGAGGACGGAGGTGGGGGACGCGACCACGTGGGACAACTCCTCGCCGGAGTCGTAGGAGGTGGCGATGGAGGAGTTATTGGAGAGTTGCCGAGGCGGGAGTGGGACGTCGTTGGCGTCGGCGGCGGGAGGCTGGAGGAAGTTGGTGGTGGCCTTGGGGCCGCGCAGCCTGATCGCCGCGGAGTCGTACTCCTTGGCCGCCGCCTCGGCGGTGTCGAACGTGCCCAGCCAGACCCGCACGCGCCGCGACGGGTCCCGGATCTCCGCCGCGTACTTCCCCCATGGCCGCCGCCGCACGCCGCGGAACCGCGGCTCCCCATCCTCGCCGGCCTTCCTCTTCCTCCCGCCACCCGCCGCGGCCCTCGACCTCTTTGGCAACTCCCCGGCTCTCTTCAGCCCCTCAATCATGACTTCTTGCACATACCGCCGGACACGCCGGCGCTCACCCTCGCCATCCCCCTCGTCTCCGGACGACTCAGTTGCGTCACCATCGCCGCAAAAGATCCGCAGCTTCCTCGGCGCGGCACCCACCTTCGCCTTCCCCAGTTCCGCCACCGCCGGCGCCACCGCCCTGGCCATCACGTCCACGTGCTCCGTCCGCTTAACCGCCATGGGCATGGACACACCAAGAAGCCCCTCTCCTTCCGTACCACCACCCATCTTTAACCTCACATAACACAACAAAACTCAAGATAGACCGAGCTTTGGAGGCTAAGAAATGGAGAGTACTACTTGGGAGAAGAAGAAGAGGTTTTGGGAGAAGAGGTGAAGTCTTTGAGAGGTTTTGGAGATTTTTTTGTGGGGTTTATAGGATGGAGAAGCAGCTGTAGGCTGTTCTATTTTATAGGATCCAATAAAGGATCGATTTTTTTAATTTAATTTATTTAATTATTTACTTCTCTTTTTACATTATACTTTTGAAGGTTTTTATGTTTGCAACAAAGGGCTTATATGCTTATGAGGGTTTTTTTAGTATATAGTTTTGAAGGCTGATATGTTTATGAATGCAATTGTGTGAAAACAAAGGGTATATGTGAATAATAAATATACAGTCAGTCGTTGGCGTGCGTTTTTTCCCAGCTGGAGTTTGTAGGAATCTGATTGTCATTTACTTTTTATGACTTCAGCAGAATCATCCACTACTGGCAATGGGTTATGTATATGGACAGACGGAAGTACATTCCACGTGGATTTTCGAAGAGTGGGTTGCGTAGTGTTGTCAATACATAAGAGTTTCACCTGATGCACCAACTATCGGTTTCACTTTTTGTTTCTTCCCATTTGTCTTTCCATTACTGCCCCTGTTTTTAAAAAAAATACTATGGTTTATCAAACTATAAACAATTTCGATCATTGATGTGTTATCATGTTTAAATGGTGCTGATGGATGTAAATAAATATATAAAAAATTGCTAAAAGGGAGTTTTATCCCGATTAAAATTTAGAAGAATCCATTTGTTTGCTATTATTTATATCCACAGACGAACTTTGTTATGTATAGCAAACGGAAGTATGCCCCACATGGATTTCGGAAGAACACATTTGGTAGTTGTTGTCAGCACACATTTTCACGATTTCATCTAGCACACCATCTTCTTTTGTTGTCAATACATATTTTTCACGATTTTACCTCGTGCACTAATTATCTGTTTTTTTTTTTCTTTCTAGTTGATTGCCCTTTCATTACTCTCCTCTTTTTTTAAAATCAGATTGACTATGGTCGGATATTTGTATAATAATGGCTATTTCTGGATGTTAGATTATGTTTAAAGGGCGTGGAGTGATGCAAATAAATATATAAAATATTGCTGAAAGCCGGGTTTTATCTTAATTATATTTTGGAAGAATCCACTTGCCTGCTATTATTTATTTCTTTAAAAGATTCGTAATTGCAAGATCATTATGTATACAAATAGACGTGAGTATGTCCCATGTGAGCTTCGAAAGAGCGCATCTGGTGTGGACATTGTCAGTACACATTTTGCAATGTTTCATTTTTTTTGTCCATGTGGGCCCCGCAGGTCAGTGAGAGAGGGAAGGATCGCGGGGTGCAGTCACAAGATTCTAGTCGCTGCCGCGTGTGAGCACCACGATACGCCGCATCCGGAGTGGGCTAATGGGCGAAGAACGCGTGTCTTTAGACCCACATGTCGGTGTGCGTGTGTCAAGCGTATCACGTGCTTGTATGGCGGTCAAACCATTTTGCTGTGTTGGTTACTGTGTAAAGTAGGAGGAGAAAAAACACCTGCATACGCCATAAATTTTCTTGTATAAAGCATATAAATTTGGAGAAATTTTCATGAAGGGCTCAACTCCTTTATCAAGTATTTAATTTAAATCTCACTCATTACAATTTCAAAAATTAAATCTCACTTGTTTTCAAATTGATTTAATTAAATATTTTCTTTATTTCAAAAATTAGGTCCCACTTCTTTCAAAATTATTTTAATTGAGTCTCATCTATCACTTGTTACTAATAAATATTTCTATGATTTTGAAAAATTTTACAAATCGTTAGTGGATTTAATGATTATATGATGTTCTTGTAATTTTTTCAAGTTTTTTTTTGCGCCAAATTAGAGATCAATTATCATGTCCGGTTAGTGTTTAAGCAGTTCAAATAACAATAGAACTAATTGAGACAAATTAAAAAGAAGTGGGCATAATTTTAAAATTGAAAGAAGTGGGACTCATCTAGAATATTTAAAAAAGTAGTGGGACTATAGGTGAAAATTTCTCTATAAATATGTGATGTCCACTTCAAACAAATTGTAATTGGAAAATTTTGTTTTGTCTATATCGCTATAAAGTTTTAAAATTATGGTTTGCTAGTTTGATAGGGTTGAATCAAGTCTATATATGTTAGTGAGATGGCTATATATATATATATATATATATATATATATATATATATATATATATATATATATATATATGAAGCGGATTTACTACAATGTATAGTAGTTATGAAAAAGATGAGATTCAGAGATCTTCGAGTTCTCAAAAAATTGAAAAAATTATGAGCTGTAGATGGTGTAATATAATGGAGATATGCAAATTTTATGAAAAAAACAACTGTATGTGAGAGAAACAAAAAAGAGAAAATTAGACTGAATATATATATTATTATCGGTTGTTTGTCTTTTTTTTGACTTTCTTATATATAGTCATATTTGATCATGAAAACTTTGTGAGACTTCTAATATAGACTACTATTTTGACTACTGAGATTTATATATATCAGTTTTAATAAATTATGATATATATTTTTCTAAGTTGTAAGGTATATTTTATATATATATATATACTATAAGTAAAAAAATTGAATATTGAAAATACATACTGTTAAGAGTATAAAATCATTTTCATACAGTGTGTGTCAAAATACATACTATATACATTGGAGGACATAAAACAGTTCGCCCCTTCATAATTTGGTTTACACTTGTACTTCTCTACTTTTAGCACCCAAGAAGTATGTAAAACCTTATCACATTGTCATCCGTACAAACAATGCAGTTTATAATGTTCACTAATAGACATGCATCATGAGTCATGACTGGATGGCATTTGTGGGGTGGTAGGGGAGTGTTGTTTCCAACGAGTTTTTTTTTATAAATAATTCACTTTAAAAAAATATTTACAAAATTAATCCATAGTTGTAAAATTTCACAAAAATGATCTACTACGTCAATGGTAACAATTAGATTAGGACCTTTTGCTACTCTAAAAGCCCTGGTTAAATTAATATAGATGGTTGGTGACGAAGACTATGATGGAACAGTGTGGGTTGGTGACGAAGACTATGATGCATCACTAATGTTTATTGTTTGAATAACCTACATATCTCAAAAATTATTGTACTACTTATTTAAAAATCACCATAGTAACACGTGTGTGATAGGCACATAGACTCAAACTCATAATCTGCAAATGTTAAGCTTTAAACTCTAACCTATATGAGCACCGAGTGACATCGTACAATTGAACAACATAGTTTGGAGACATGGATATAAGGTGTTTGGATCTCTATTCTAAAATTATCCAATCTTAAATATATTTATTTAGTTACTAGAATGAAATTATCTTGTTCTAGTATCAACTCATTACATAAAAGATGGAGTTGAATATAAAATGTGAAATTAAATCATCCAACTAATTTTATAAAATAACATCATTCTATCCAAATGCAAACAACATATATCACATTATTGGTCTTTGTATGTATTTTTTAAAATTTTATTTCTTGTCGTAAATATTTCTCGCTCATGATTTATAGGAGTACTAAACAACTTTTTTGAAATTTTTTCATGATAATTTGGGGATTAGGAGTTAGGGGTGAGGGCTTAAGGTTGAAGGGTTTAGGGTTAGGGTTAGGGTTTAGAGTGAGGCCGAGATATATTTAGTGAGAGATATATTATTGAAAATGGATAAAATACATGAGTAAGCGAGAAACATTGAAGGAAATTAAGCACGAAATCATCTAGAAGGGCCAACGACGAGGAAAGCTTCAAGAAGGCTTTGGTTCCGCCCTGAAAGTACGATTAGTTTTGTGCCAACGCTTCAATCTTTGTTCCTCCATAAGTCGGTCCGGTGCGAAACGCCATTCGGCCTCACAGTATGGGTCAACCTCATCTAGACCCCAGTCCTTTGCAAGACTGAAGCTCCTGCGACAAGCCTTTGCCTCTTGTAGATGTAAGATCGAGGATGCCGACTAGAGGGGGTGATTAGGAGGCTTTTAAATTTTCTTCCCCACTAAGCAATTTCAACAAGATAATCGGTTAAGCTAGATTATACAATGAGGCTTAAAACAATTTAATCAACTAGTTGCATTCAACCATGTAAGTTATTCAACAAATCATGCAACAAAAGTAAATATAGCAATTGTGTCAAGATGAATGTAATGCAAAAGATAAATATGCAATTGACACAATATTTATACCGAGGTCTCGGAGACTCGCCCGGTCTCCCCTACTCTTCGTTGAAGCGCTCACTCGGAGCCTCGCTTCTATATCCACGAAGGATATCTCACTAGGGTTGCTCCTTCTCCACACTGGATAGGCGAGCACCACACCTTTCACAATTTTTTACCGGCCTCTCCGACAAACTTCAATTGGAGAGATTTCGGCTCTCCTCCAGCACCGTCTAGGCGAAGGCGATCGCCAAGAGTAACAAGTCGGATGCGCTTTCACTTAAACTAACCACGTGCTAGAAGCTCAATGATGCAAATGAGATGCTCAACACTCTAGCACTAGCAATCTAATGGAGATGAAGTACACTAAACACTCACACAATCTCCCTCAAGCTCTCTCTCTCAAGTCTACTCAAGATTTGGGCTCAATTCTAACCTCTAAATGCAATAACACATATGCAACTCAATTGGCTAGGTTTTCAGCTGAAGAATGAAGTCTTTGAGCACCCAAAAATGAAGCCAAACACGAAGTATTTATAGCCTCAACGAAAAACTAGCCGTTTGCAAGAAACTGAGCCAGATTTGTACAGGCCGGACATTGTCTGGCTACTTCAGACAGTGTCTAATCAGTTCAACGAAAAACAACCGTTGCAACGTGTCAGTTACCGTTGGGCGAAATTTGTGAAGGCCGGACGGATACTATTTGTCCGAACAAATGGATATGTCTCTGTTAACTCTCGGCTCAAATAACTTGTACAGGCCGGACAATGTCCGGCCATTTCGGACAAAGTCCGCCCATGACGGACAAATGCCTTGGACGGATGCATTTGTCTCTGTTTCATTTCTCGGCTCAAAAAATTTGTACAGGCCGGACAATGTCCGGCCATTTCGGACAAAGTCCGGCCACTTCGGACAGATAGCCCCGGAAGGATGCATTTGTCAGGCCACTGCACATTGATAGTAAAACAAGCATAACTTTTGATCCAGAGATTTGATTGAGGTGATTTTTGACTTGTTAGAAAGATAACTCAGAGCTCTACAATTTTCTCAACAGGAGCAAGACCTAGAAAGGTCTAGAAACTTATAGAAAACTCAGAAACTTTCCTACTGTCAAAATATCCAATCCAAAAATCATCTCAAACGCAATTTTAGAGTATTTGCACATACGGATTTGCCGTTTTCTCGCGGATGTGATTTGTGTCACTTAGCAACGACCACGACCACACAAGTCTTGACATCCGATCGAAAATAGGTGGTCGATAGGGTTTGGTCAAGCGTACGCAAGCGAGTCGAAGACTGGTACGACCAGTCCAAACTCCTACGACCACGCCCAAACCCTAAACAGAAAGCCGGCAAACAAGCGACACGACCATGACCACGTATCAACACTGATACGATCAGAATATGCAAATACGACCACGACCAGCTCTAGATAAATAAACCAATTTAAACAGCTGGCGATCACGACTAAGTGCAGTTTTCAAAACATTTAATCTAATGCATATGAACTACACTTAGACTCACTAGCAATGCAAGACACTAGTGCAAGATGATATGAATGCATCTGAACTTCCGCACTTGATAGATTCAAGCTACTAGTTTCCAACCCCTCTTAATAGTACGGTCAAACTAATAAAAAGAAACCTATCAACCCAGTCTGTCTCTAAACACCGAGGCCGGTAAAACTCTAAGAAAACAATCCTTAATCTTGGATTTTACCTTAGGTGGAGTTTGACCTCGCGAAGCTCGATCGCTCGACGCTCATCATCGCAAAGCTCGATCTTGTTAAGCTTGACCACGCGAAGCTCGACATCTCGACGCCTGTCTTCGCAAAGCTCATCCTCGCTAAGCTTGACCTTGCTCGGGATGTCTCATATCGTCTTCATCCTCTTCACGCCCTTGCTTGTTTTCATCTTGCAACCATTCTGAGACTAGAACATATACACGCAATCCGCAAACGTTAGTCTCATTTGCAGTTCGTCATTAATCACCACCAGATAAATCACTCCACACAGGAGTTCACTCAACAATTTCTTTCTTCGGTGAAATGACAAAACCAATTTCAATGAACAACAAATGAGTAATGGATGAATCTTACAATCATATAGATCCATATATGATACAAGAAATGCGCACACAATCCATACTACTCAAGTTATGATATCAATCACTATGGATGGCTAATATCATGAGCTCTCTCTCAATCATACATAGAGATATCAAATCCAGAACACAGAGTCATCAACCTTTTGCACAAACATGGATAACTAATCATCCTGAGCTCTCCCTCAACATGTACATCGATATCAAATCCACAACTGAAGTCATCAACCTCAAGATTTAACATATAACATCTTGATCAATCAATTAGCACAAGCTTGATGCAACCACTGAGCTCATCCTCGACATATGCATCAATATCAAACCCGCAATCGAGAAAAACATCCAATTCAGGGTTTACCGATAATCAATTCAATTTACTTGTGCTAAATCAGGATTTATCTAAATTGTCATTTAATCATCAAATCTGATATCTTCAGATTAACTTTAATCATCATGGATTTATCCAAAACGTCATTAATCATCAAAATCTAGATACTAAGATCTACCTAGATCCAACAGTAGAAACTTTACGCATTCCTTGGTTTCCTCCGACATCTCGATATCAATCCACTGAACAAAATCACACTTGCACTCATAAATTTGAGGAACACATGTGAGGGCGACAATAGGTCAAATAGTGTGCAAGAGAATAATAAGAATAGTACAACACTCACATCAGTTCGCCAAGGGTACTTGGACATCGCGCAACAGTAGAACCTCATCCGAAGCGACCGTTCATCGGCGGACATGTGCACCATGCACATCTTGTTGCAGTGGCACCACGGTGGAAGCTCACATAGCTCCATACCCTCATCCTTGGTCACTCCGGAGGACGAACCTGAAGCAGTCATAAGATCAGACAAGGAGTAATTACCTGTGAGTGTTGTGAGGAAGTAGATAGGTTCAGTGCGAAAATGAGGGGGGGATGCACTTTGTATTTGTAGGCCGGAGGCAGGGACTTATGGAACGGTGGGGAGGCGTTTTTCTGTGGGCACGATGTTGTATCACGGAAAGGTGAAAGTATGGAAAAGTTGAGGTGACAACTCAGGCTGCTTTCCGTCTCGAGAAGTTATAAAGTCGCGAAAATGGAAAAGTTGACGTGAACTCTTTCTGCAGCTTTTTTTGACGGAACGCTTAAAAGATGGAAAAGTTGACGTGAAAACTCGAGCAGGCTGTTGTCACAGAAAGCTGCAAGGTCGACTGTTTTATAATTCATACCGAATTATGGGAATATTCCGACATTCATATCTTTTAAATTGTAAGTTAGATGGATGATTCGTTTTGACCATTCAAACTATGAAGTCTAAACAATAAGATCGCCCAAAACCTAATTAACTAGAGTTACACATCTCAAAACAACCGAGCACAATTTAATCCAGAAAATAATGCATTTACTTAAATAAATAATGTAACACGTTGAAAAATAAAAGTGTTAGTACATGTTCGCTATGGGTTCGGACGACCCCTCTTATGCCCATGCCTATCTCTCTGAAAAGGCGATGGTGAGTACGAATCAAGTGGCACATGTGATCGCCGCCCAGCCATGGTAGAAGGACCATGCCGCTCAGTACTTGCATGACCCTGAGATGGCTGTGTTGGTGGAGGGGGATCTTCGAGCTCGCTCGGCGCTAATTCATCCGATTGGTAGTACTGATGCGCATGAGGGTCTTGCATCCCTAGCATGCTCGAGACCCAGTCCTCGTTGTCTCACTGTTATGCTACCCAATCGGCCTCCCCGCACCCCCCCCCCCCCCCGTGGAGTGTAGTACTCAGGATCACCGTGGTGATACATCTGGTCATGGGCGAGCTCCCCCCAACTCAGTTGTGTAGACCCCCAAGGAACTGAGTGTCCCTATCCCTGGGTCGCCTGCTCAATATGAGCCTGGTCCCACTCTTCGTCAGCCACAAGCCGCTCTGCCAACGCCCTACTCGCATCCTCCTCGTCTTGACAGGTGTCATCCTCATCGTCGGAGTCATCCGAATCGCCCAATATGCAAATCTCTGCATCGAGCAGTGTGCATTGATGAGGAACGACGAAGCCGAGACGGGCCAGTAAATGTACTCGGTACGTCACCGCCCCAAGTCAACGATGTGCCACGATGACTGCACTGTGCCTATGAAGTATTCTATCAAGCACCACTCAAGCTAGGCCGAGCTAACATCGGGCTAGGTGGCTGGGCCCCTCTCTGGTGTGGAATCGATCCATCTGTCTTTCGGCCACAAGTTAGGTCGGAGGCGACTCGCCGTGCTCCTATGCGGATGGAACGTAGGGCACCACGCAGCTCCGTCTTGAACCGTCGTCCTCCCCGAGAAAGGCCGGACAGCAGGGAGTGCGCCGACCTCTCGATGGCCACCGCTATGTCAGCCTGCACATGCGAAAATCATATGGGAACTCTGGAAAAATAGATAAGATAAGAGACCAACATAAGTATCCAGCCAAGATGAACGTACCGAGCGATGGATCCGGCCTGGGAACTGAACATCAAGGCCTGATTGAAGACTATCTTGATGTGATAGTTCTGTCGGCGAAGGTAGGGCTGCACAAGCAAGTCACGTATGGGTGCGCGGCACGTACCACTGAAGATAGGCCTGGTACGTCGCTGGGTCATACAGTCGCTCCTCCACAATAACAGTCGTCGCTGCGTGGTCCTCCCACTCGTCGACCCATTTGGCATTCTTGCTTTGCCAGTTGTCGGAGTGTTTTCCTTTACGAGTTTTTCTGCAAAAGGTGACGCGATGCACATAAAGCAAGGAAACAAAAAAATGTTCAGTACGTAACCGACATATACAAAATGTTCAGGCATACACATGAATCTCCCGCGAGAGATGGCGTTGTCGATTTCTTTCCGGGGGCGGTATCTGCTGGTGTAGCCCGAACTGGCGCATCACCCCCTCCGAAAAATGCGGTTCCACTACATGTGAGAACACCATGTGCCCGCGGTGCAATGCGAGGAAATGTCGTGCGGTGCGACCTGGGAGATGTTCTCCGGTGTCCATGGTCTCCATATGACGCGTGCGTCCAGCAAGAGATCAAACTCTCCCAGGTACGCCACGTAGCAACGGTGAATCTGTGACGATGACCACCTCGGCCGACCTCGCAGCCAACGAGCTCCCATGGTCGGTCGATCAACCCAGTCCTCGTAGTCCGCTGGCGCACCGTACGGATGGATGGGTCGCTCCAAACACAGCCGACCAACGGGGAAGTGCTCCCATGACCACAACTGCAGTAGTACAGGGCATGCGGACAACAATGATCCAGTAAAGGTCCTGCAACATGCCTCGCAAAGCCCCCTGTACGTTGCACACAACACTGCCATCGCCCAGTTGTAACGTGGCATGGCCCCTGGGTCCGCATCGATGATACTCTCCACCGGGGGAATGAACCATGTGTACACAGTGTCACTGTGCGTTGAAGGGAACAAGATATACTACAGCGTCACCAGCAAGTAGGCGAAAAGATGCCACCGAACTACATCGCCGGGGCATCATCGGGGCATCATCGGGGCACTCACGGTAGCGTGTCAAAAATCGGTGGGGGACACCACGCTTGGATGCCGGGATCTCATCACCATGGTTACCGATGTCGAATTGGAGGTGCATCTGCACGCGCCAATCTACGCGTGCGAGCTGGGGGACAATGGGATGTCCACTGCCAGGTAAACCAAGCAACATGCTCACATTCTCCAGTGTGACCGTCATCTTACATATGCTGACCTATCTGTAGCATACGGGCGAACGGCAATAAACCTGCATCTCGAAGGATGGGGATGTACCCCTCATGGAGAGGCCAGTACTCCATGGAGCACGCACTACAAGCGGCTCCAAGTCCCGACCCTCGGACAACATGCGGCCGCGATGTCCATGATCATATATGCTGGTCAGCAGCTCTGGAAGATCTCTATCCCCTCTGGCCATGCCTGTCAAAACTTTGATCCATTAGTGACAAAAATAAAATAAATACACATGGATAGCACACAACATGAAAATAACATAACATACAACAGGAATCATTATTGAAATTAAGATGTCCACAGGACGAAATAAAATAACATACGGATTACAAACATCCAATGAAAATGAGAAGTGTATTACAAAATTTATTACAAAGTTTTGTCGAACACACACAACATAGCTAGGTCGATGGTCCGGGTGCATTCAAACAAACCTTCCTGTTATGTCCGGACTGCCTACAGATCAAGCATTTCCTAGCTCGTGAGCTACCCCCTGTGACTCATCCATGTCGTTGTGTATTCGGCGTGTCTTCCGTCGCCCAGGACCCATTCTCCTAAGATTTACATCTGGGATCCAAGTAGTCTCGCCAGCAGGGATAACTCTGTAGTCATCGAGCGTCATAAAAACTCTCCACACGCCACTCCACATCTTAGAAAGGTTATCAAGACTGAAGTACTCCGAAAGGTAAGGCGTAGGGCTCACACCGAGTGCCGCACATGAAGCAAGGACATGCGAGCAGGGCTTGTGTAGTAGATTTGGTTTGTTGCATGTGCACTCAGCGACATCCCCAAGAATGACCTCGTGCACCCGTCTAGGCCTTAGTTGGCCTCCCACGTTCTTCTGCCGAAGGTAGACTTGAATTATTCGATGAAGCTTGTTTATTACTGTCACCTCGTGCCGCTGGGCCTTGTCTACGCGAGCAGTCAAGTAGGACTGTACAACATCAGGCAAGGTTCTCATGGGATAATCGACTAGCGTTTTTGCTGCAATACTTCTGTTGTTAAAGTACTCAGCTGTGCGGTACCATGTCATCTCCACTATAGCAGTCACCGGCAAACACCTCACTCCCTTCAACACATAATTGCACACCTCTGAAAGGTTGGTAGTCATTACCCCAAACCTTGCGCCATCTTCGTCGTGTAGTAAGGACCATTTCTCGATGTCCTTGTCCTGAATCCATTGAGAGAATTTGCTGACGTTCCCATTGTCGACAGCATTGCTGGCCCTCCTCGTGGAGTACTTCGTTGTCAACGCCTCCAACTTGTCAAACACAGCTTGGAACTTCCTCGGTTGGTTTTGCATGCATAGCCGCTTGAACAGATCCATGATTTGTTTGCTACGTAAGTGTGTGAAAAGGTTTTCCGCAATGTGCCACATGCACCAACGGCTATGCACATCCTCCCATCTGGGGCCCCGTGCATTACCTCAATGGCGTGGAGCAACCCTCGGTGTCGGTCCGATATGATGCTGACCTTCTCTCGATCACCGACAACTGCCTGCTTCACATTGACCAGAAACCACAACCAGCTTTCCAAGTTCTCAGATTCAATGATCGCGTATGCCAATGGAAGCAATTGGTCATTAGCATCCGCAGCAACAACAATGAGAAGTGTGTCCTTGTACTTTCCAGTCAAGAATGTACCATTCACGTATATGACCGAACGACAATAAGCAAATACCTCGATGCACTGGCGGTATGACCAGAACAATCGACGGAGCATCTGAGTGTTCTGTATGGGGCTACCATCTTAACGTACAGCTGGCTGATCGAAGACATCCAGAAAAGTGCCTGGGTTGGTCTGAGCGATGTTGCGCAGCAACTGCATTACATTGTTGTAGACGTGGTCGAATGTGTCGAACATGCCCTCAATGGCCTTCTGTTTTGCTCTCCAGGCCTTTGCATACCTTATAGTGTACCCACACCTGTCAGCAATTTGCTTCATGATTTCTCTCAGCATTATCGAAATGTTCTCTCGCACGGCCGTCTGGATGATGTTACCAACGTACAACGACATCAGGTTCCTGTGTCTGTCCAGCGCCTCCATAAGTAGGCATGTGTACGCGGTAACTCTTGTCACCACAAAACCGATGTCATCCTTTTGCTGCATGGCACGAATCTTCCATGGGCAGCCTGGTGTTACGCAGGCTACGACAAATAGGTTGGGATTTGACTTGAAAACCCTGTATTGCTAGTTAATTGCAAGAGACCAGCTTGCCACGGCATTCTTTAGATCTTCTTTGCTCTGAAACTCCGACTCTACTTGTATTCCACCTCGCTAGAAAGACTATCTCAAACCTTGATCTGTTGGCAGCACAGCTTGACTATATGCTGAATGATCGAGCCACTCCTGCAGGGGACCAGGATTATTGTCATCAGAGCCATCGGATGCCTCCGAGTCTGCCGAATCATCTTCGTCAGACACTGATGGAAGCAATTCAATACCTCGCACATATCTATGCGAGTATGGCAGAATACATCCAACCACTCGCTAGCCCTGAATGTTGCAGGACCAGACACAATGCTTGGCTCACCATCCACCGCACGCTCAGCTGGTCCTACATTGCAGAATTGCACATACATCGCGAACTGGCCAAGAAGTCCGCCATGGGGGTCTTCCACTCTTCAAATATAAGAGCTCCAAGATTTGTCCCCTTTAATTTCCCACAACATCCAGTACGGCTCATTATCTACCTCCCGTACGATGAGCCCTTCAATTAGAGCCATTTCATCGCGAGGCCTCTTCCCGAACATATTCAGGATCCATAAATTCAAGTCCAGGAATGAGGTGTTATGTAAGCTCAGTTCGCCCGTCACATACTGGCAACAGCTCAAATCAACCCTGCTTTGCCCCTCGCAAACTAAGCCGTCGCAGTAAAATATGCAATTTTTTTCCAGAGTCTCCATTCCCTACACACATTCATCTCACATGTAAATAACATGACACCATTATGTCTGTCAACCCTATGGACCCATTTTCCTTTTAAGTTCAGCAATCATGCATCCATGTATTTTCACACTAACTCAGATCTGCGTTCAAGCTGCACAGATGTGCATTATTCTGTATGTTATACAAATTTGCCTTCTGAGAGCATGCATGCATGCACATAATTAAAAATAACCTAATTTCATTATTTCTAGTAAAATACACATATACATTTGAAAAACCTAATTCCTAAACATAGAGCATGCATGCATGCATGCACGTAATTAAAAATAACCTAGTTTCATAATTTCTAAATACATACACATATACATTTACAAACCTAATTGTTAAACATAGAGCATACATGTGCACAATTAAAAATAACCTAATTTCATATTTTCTAAAAAATACACACATGCACATAATTTCTAAAAATATACACATATATATTTAAAAAACCTAATTTATAAACATAGTTGCACATAATTAAAAATAACCTAATTTCATAATTTCTAAAAACATACACATATACATTTAAAAAACCTAATTCTGAAACATAGAACATGCATGCACATAATTAAAAATAACCTAATTTCATAATTTCTAAATAAATACACATATGCATTTACAAAACCTAATTTCTAAGCATAGAGCATGCATGCACATAATTATAAATAACCTAATTTCATAATTTCTAAAAATATACACATATACATTAAAAAAAACATAATTCCTAAACATAGGGCATGCATGCGCATAATTAAAAATAACCTAATTTCATCTTTTGTAAAACCATACACACATGCACATAATTTCTAAAAACATACACATATACATTTAAAAAACCTAATTTAAAAACATAGTTGCACTAAGTAAAAATAACCTAATTTCTAAAAATATACACATATACATTTAAAAAACCTAATTTAAAAATATAGTTGCACATAATTAAAAATAACCTAATTTCATAATTTCTAAAAACATACACATGTAAATTCAAAAAAGTCTAATTCCTAAACATACAACATGCATGCACAATAGAATCTATACACATAAACATAAACCCTAATTACATCATTAACAGAATCTAATACCTATATTTACACATGCATGCTTAACAGAATCTATATACATAAACACATTTACACATGCATGCTTAACAGAATCTATACACATAAACATAAACCCTAATTATATCATTACCAACATACTTAACAGAATCTTATATGCATTTGAAAAAAAATTACCTCCTTTCGAAGAGCTCGGAATCCTCTATAAATTTCTCTTCTACACCGAATCAATTTACTGGACGAATTTTACTAGATCTAAAATTGAAGATTGAGAGGAAAATGAGAGAGAGAAGTGTGTGTGTGCTGTTTCAGACAAGTGAGTGTGTGTGTGTGTGAGCAGAATAATTGAGGGAGGGGATCGGAGAGAGCTAAGTAGGGGACCAGCAACTTGTCGAGTGCTGAGCACTCGATAAGTAAATCTATATTAATTTGGCCAGGGCCTTCAAAGCAGCAAAAGGCTTTAGTCCAATTGGTTATGACTCCCCTACTCCCACCTTGTTGGCCCGGGTTCAAATCCTCATTCCCACGATTAAAACCATTTTTTGCCTTTTTTGTAGGGGTTTGTTGAGTGCAGGCCATTTTTGTGAAATTTTGCAACTATGGGTTAGTTTTTTAAATTTTTTTAAAGTGGGTTATTTATAAAAAAAAACTTTGTTTCCAACCATATCGGATAATTGGTTTGTTTGTCCGTAGAGTCATTCTGAAACTTTTTATACATGAACAACATCTAGTTTCCCTTAGAATGCAATTTTAGATCCTTAGGTTTGAAAATCGCATGGAACTTACACTTTTTTTTTAATTTTTTTGGTTCAAAATATTTGATTTTAGATAGCTTCATATAGGTATGTTAAATTAATTTGTATGTTTAAGTTTATATTCGAATCCGCAAAAATTCAAATAGTTGCAATGTGAGTTCCTCATTTTTCTGTGTTTATATTTTTTCTTTTTATTTTTCTACAATACCATTTGTTTTATCCATCCATTTGGGAAAAAATCCATATTACCCCCTCAATTTTCAAAAAATCTAAATAATCTCATATTTTAAAATCGAACAACTTATAACTTGTATTTTGAAAATTGGTGTAAATTTCTTCCTACATATAATCTAATAGGTGATTTTGTCGTGTTAGTATAATGACTTAGTAAACACTAATATGTATGACCCACATGACAAGACCATCCATTCAATTACACATAAGATAAAATTTACATTGAGTTTTTAAATATAGAGTTTAAGTTATCTAGTTTTAAAGTAAAGGGGTTATTTGTTTTATTTTTTTTTTGAGAAGTAGAAAGGGTAATAACGACATTGAAAAAAAGAATCATCTTGTTATTCTAAGGTTACCATAATATTGCATCTGGGAGGAAAAGTAACTTGTTTAGTTTTAACCTTTGAAAATGTATTTTGAATTTTGAATTTTGCTGGTACAGGTCGAAATGTACAGATCTTGTAGATGCATCTGTGTTATCTGCAATTAATTCATAAATTAGGAAAAGATTAATCGCGTGATTCGCTAAAAGCTTCAATGTGAAATGCGGCCACATCAGCATATTTGACCGTCTATTTAGAATTTTTGTCATTGAGAGTAATCTTATGCTTTTGTCTGAAAAAAAGAGTAATCTTATGCTTGTATCCTAACCATGAAAATGTTGCTATTAAAAGGGTTTAGGAAATTAGTGGAAATGGTCTTAGTAAGGCTAAGAAATTGAATTCTTGGCGATTTTTAACACTGTATTGCAGCTGATTTATACTAAATTAGTTTGATTTATATCAATTTTTGTTCAATTTAGATCAATTTGTGCCTATTCACAGAAACAAATCTAGAACCACCCGATTCCCTGCCGGTTTGGGGCAACCTGGAGGGATACAAGAAATACCTAAATCCGATATACTTATGGCCTTTCATTGATGGACAGATGGGTCTTGGCTGAGCTCAGTATGTTTAGTATTTACACGCATGAATGAACTAATTGTGCCCAACAAATAAAATGCCAATGCCAAAATCTTTAGAATAAACGTTTCCTCAAACAAAAATTTTTAGTATCAATTTAGTAGACTAGGGGTTTGTGCTCTCAAAGATAAAAGACTTGACTTGCTATTTAATGTAATTTGCCTTGCTATTTAATGTAATTTGTCTAGTACAATGAACTAACACTATTTGCAATTGACGGATACAGAGTGATTTGCAAAGATGATGAAAATTTAAGTCAATCTCAAAAGACAAAATGTAAACAGATAACTATTCTATAGAGCAATTAAAAAAAGGTAAATTCCATTCTGGATTCTTAAATTTATATAGTTGTGCTATTTAGATTTCTAAACTTCATATTTAACTTGATAATGTTGAATCGTGAGCTCTAATTAGGATTTTGGTGATAAATGACACCCGAAATACACGCAACTAACTTGTCTAATTGAGATTTAGGCAAAGGCGTGGATGAAACAGCACAAAAACGAAAAATGAAGACCGTCAAGACCTCTCGAAGCGTGGACGACGACGAAACTCGGAATAAGAGCAAAATATTGAGTAGTACGCACATTTTTTTTTTATAATTTCTAATTTTAGATGGTCATACTATTAAGAGGGGTGTTGATGCGAGGAATTTGATCAAACACATTGTTTTGAAACTAAAATTGCATTTGCATATAGCCCCAAATCGATTTTGAGAAAAATTTCTAAGTCATATTTTTATTTTGCACAGGTCAAACATTGTCTGTGATGAGCGGACATTGTCCGGCCCATACAAAACCTTTTAGATATATGCAAAATGAAACCAGAGGCATATGAATCCGTCCGAGTGCATCTGTTCAGAACAAGCCGGACATTATCTGTGATGGCCAGACAATGTTCGGCCAGTACAAAAATGTTTCAAGTGCTGAGCAAATCAAACCAAAGACAACTATAATTGTCCGGGTGAATCTGTTCGGACCTGAGCGGACTTTGTCCGGTGTGAGTGGAATTTGTCCGCCCTGTACAAACTCTGTCTTGAGCTAAAATTCCAAAAGTGAAACAAAGACGTTTACATCTGTCCGGGACTTTTGTCTGAATAAGAGATGATTTATCCGGCCTTTACAAAATTAGTTGAATGGTAACTGACAAGTTTGCAGTTGTCAGTAACGGTTACTATTGAAATGTACTGTCCGGATATTGTCCGGCATGGCTGGACAAAGTCCGGCCTGTACAAAATTTACTCAGTTTCTTGCAAACGGCTAGTTTCGTTATGAGGGCTATATATACCTCGACTTGGCCAGCATTTTGTAAGCTTAAGAACTCAAAAATTCTTTGCAAAAACTAGCCAAATCTCTCACATTCATTCTCTTGCATCTAGAGCAAATCTTTGAGCCGAATTCTTGAGAGGATTTGAGAAGAGAAGCATTTGAGCCATTTGCACTTGCATCCTTGTGTTTTCAAGCTTTGTGTTTGATTAAGTGAAATGCTAGACTTGTTGCTCTTGGTGATTGTAATCACCTAGACGACTCGGAAGGTCTAACGATCTCTCCATCGACGGTGTATGTCGGAGAGGCCCGGCGGTTGGGTGTAAAGGCTCGGAGCTCGCCTATCCGGAGAGGAGAAGGGCTAACCTTAGTGGAATCAAGGCTAAACTCTTGTGTAGAGTGCTTCAACGAAGACTAGTGGAAATCGGCAAATTTCTGACACCTTGGGATAAATTCGATCGCTCTCGGTTGTCTCTATTACTTGCTTTTCATTTCTAGAATTCTCATATTATGAATTGTCACCCTAGGTTTGCAAAATTTGAATTGTGTCATCATTTAGAAAAATTGTAAGTCAATATTGCAAATTAGTACTTGTGTTAGTCAAGTAAGATTAAAATTTTAAAGTCTCCTATTCACCCCCCTCTAGTCGGCATCCTCGATTCTACACGTGGTATCAGAGCGTGGTCTCTCATTTGAGTAGGCTTCACCGCCTAGAGAGAGGATGGCTTCCGATGAGGGTTTTCACCTCGGTCACACTAGATGTGCGTCCATCTTTGATGGGACTAACTATCCCTATTGGAAGGTGTGCATGTCAGTTTTTCTAGAGGCAATGAGGCTTAACGTTTGGGACATTGTTAAGATTGGGTTTACTCCTCTGGTTAATCCGGCAAGTCATTCCAATGAAGATAGGAGAAAACTTCACTTAAATGCCTGAGCTAAAAATGCGCTCTTTGTCTGCTTGTCTTTGAATGAGTTCAACCGTGTGAGCAACCTCACCACCACTCACGAGGTTTGGAACACTCTCGAAGAAATTTACGAAGGTACTACTAAAGTCAAGGAGGCACAGTTGCTTATGGTTAGGCAAAAATATGAGACATTCACCATGTTATCGACCGAGTCTGTAGATTCTATGTTCACTCGGTTGGATAATATTGTGAATGAGTTCAAAGGACTCGGAGTTATTTTTACTGACATTGAAATTGTGAGAAAAATGCTTAGGGCCCTTCCGGAGAGTTTTGACACTCTTGTGACGGTCCTCACCAACTCCGACTTATCATTTACCACACCCACCGATCTCTATGGGAACCTCATCACCCATGAGATGCATCGGAAGGAGAAGAAGGAGGCGGTTGAATTGTCGGAGACGAAAAGGAAAAATTGGCTTTCAAAGCCATCTCCAAGGATGATTCAAGTGATGGCTCATTCGATGAGGATCTAGCTCTTCTTGTGAAGAACACTCAAAAGCTTCTCCGAAAGTTGCACAAGAAGGGTGTTAACATCGACACGAGACCAAAGGGGTTGAAGCCATCAAACTTCAAAAACATCACATGCTATGAATGTCATGAAAATGGACATATAGCTTCAAAATGTCCAAACAAGAACAAATCTTGGGATAAGAAGAAGAAAGATCCCAAGAAGAAGAATGTTGGAAACAACGAAGTATGCTTTGGGGAGTGGATGTTCGGAGGAGAGAGCTCCGATTCCGACTCCGACGATGAGGAAGGTTATTCCAAGGAGCTAGCCACACTAGCTCTTGGCAACAACAACACGTCATCCACCTCATCTCTTTGCCTCATGGCTAAGCAAGATGAGAAGGTATATTTACTTGACCCTTCATATGATGACTTAGTTGAAATGGTTAGTGAATTAAATGATGCTTTTGGAAAAATAAAAATGAAGTATAAAGCACTTAAAGAAGAGCACTCCTCCTTGCTTGCTCTTTACTCCAATTTAAAAGATACACATGAAAGCTTAGTTCTCACCAACTCATCAACCAAAGTAGATGTAGCCACTTCTTGTAACTTAGTTGATGATTTGCAAAATGAAGTCTCTAAGTATGATATGTCAACTAGTTGCAATGATCTACTTGCTACATCATGTACTCTTAATAAAGCATGGCCATGCCATGCATCATTCTCAAATGCAAATGAAACAATTCTAAATGAAAAAAAATGAACTTAAGCCTCAAGTTAGAAAACTTAACAAAAGTTTAGAAAATTGTTACAAAGGAAAAGCATCCCTTTATCTTCTTTTTAGTGAGCAAAGGTGGTCATTTAGAAAAGAAGGACTCGGATACTTTCCTAAGAAAGGAAATAAACCTAACACAAAAACTGTTTTTGTAAAAGCATGCAACAAATTTTGTTGCAAGTGTCACGAAATAGGTCAATAACATGATGCTTGTCCTTTAATGACTTCAACTCACTTTGATGCTTGCTACATGCTTAAGAGGTCAAAGAAAGGATACGTGATAGCAAAGTTCGTTGGAGAACCCATGCTAAACAAAAAGAAGAAATCTATTTGGGTGTCCAAAGCTTTGATTGCTAACATTGAAGGACTCAAAAGGGTTTGAGTACCTAAATGGAATTGATTCTTTTATTTTGTAGGTGAACTACAAGATCGGTGGAAAACATTGCGTACTAGATAGTGGATGCACCAAACATATGACCAGTAACAAGAAATTGTTCACCTCATTGGAAGATAACTCAAGCGAAGACCAAAAGATCACCTTTGGTGATAATCGTCAAGGAAATGTGGTAGACTTGGGTAAAATTGCTATATCTCATGATTTTTCAATTTCAAATGTTTTACTAGTTGAATCATTGAATTTTAATTTGTTATCTGTTGCACAAATTTGTGATCTTGGTTTTCGTTGCACATTTTCACCTAAAGATGTTTTGGTTGAAAGTTTAAAAGACAACTTTTTGATCTTCAAAGGCTTTCATTTTGGAAATCTCTGTCTTATTGATTTCAACTCAAATGATGCATCTCTTTCAACATGTCTTGTCTCTCAAACTTCAAAAGGTTGGCTTTGGCATAAGAGACTTGCACATGTTGGAATGCATCAACTTTAAAAGTTTTTAAAACATGATTTAGTAGTTGACTTGAAGGATGCGAATTTTGAGAAGGACAAACCTTGTAGCGCTTATCAAGCGAGAAAGCAAGTAGCTACTTCAGATCCGACCAAGTGTATTCTTTCAACTTGCAAACCTTTGGAACTCTTGCATATGGATTTGTTTGGACCTTCCGAGTTCCAAAGTATCAGGGGAAACAACTATGGTTTTGTTATTGTTGATGACTTTACTCGCTATACTTGGATCTTCTTTATTTCTCAAAAATCTGAATACTTCAATGTTTCTAAAAGTTTTGCAAAACGTGTATCTACCGAATTTGAACTTTCCATCAAGAAAATCCGTAGCGATCATGGTGTAGAGTTTGTAAATTGACCTTGGTTGATTTTTGTGACTCTTTGGGCATTAAACACGAATTTTCAACCTCCTACACTCCATAACAAAATGGGGTTGTAGAAAGAAAAAATCGAACACTAATAGAAATGGCAATAACTATGCTAAGTGAGTATAACACTTCTACTCGCTTTTGGGCTGAAGTCGTGCATACCGCTTGCTATTCTATTAATCGGTTTTATTTGCATTATTTTCTAAATTTAACTCCCTATGAGCTTCTTATTGAGCGTAAGCCAAATATCTCTTATTTCTAAGTTTCTGGATATAAATGTTATATTCTTAGAAAAGGACATTAGGTAGAAAATTTCAAAGAAGAGTTGATGAAGATTTTCTAGGCGGATACTCCACCACTAGCAAAGCCTATCGAGTTTTCAACAAAAATACAAATTGCATTAAAGAATCTTGTGATTTAGAATTCGATGAATCTAATGGCTCTCAAAAGGAGTAAGTGTCTTGTGATGTTGTAGGTGAAGATCTCCAAGAAACGATGAAGAATATTACTATTGGAGACATCAAACCTAGAGATGATGATTAAGAGGATGATGATAAACAACTTACAACATCATCTCTCATTGTTGATTCACCGGAGTCAAATCAAGTGGAAGCATCACAAGTTGAAGCACCAAGACAACATCAAGCCATTATCAAAGATCACCCTCTAAACTAAGTATTGAGTGACATTAGTAAGGGTGTTCAAACTCACTCTCGTATTGCTTTTTTTTGTGAACATTATTCATTTGTTTCTTCTTTGGAACCTAAATTTGTAGATGAAGCACTTAGTGATCCGGATTGGGTAAATGCCATGCATGAAGAACTAAATAATTTCACTAGAAATAAAGTATGGATATTAGTAGAACGACCCAAGGATCATAATGTGATTGGAACAAAATGGGTTTTTAGAAATAAACAAAATGAAAATGGAATAGTAGTATGAAACAAAGCGCGTCTTGTTGCACAAGGATATTCGCAAGTCGAAGGCTTAGATTTTGGTGAAACTTTTGCACCTGTAGCAAGGTTAGAAGCAATTCGCATACTCCTAGCTTTTGCATCAAGTTTCAACATTAAACTATTTCAAATGGATGTGAAAAGTGCATTTTTAAATGAAGAAATATCCAAATTAGTTTTTGTAGAACAACCTCCAAGTTTTGAAGATTCAAATTTCCCAAATCATGTATACAAACTCTCTAAGGCTCTTTATGGACTTAAACAAACTCCTCGAGCTTGGTATGAATGACTTAGATATTTTCTTGTATCAAAAGGATTTAAAATTGGAAAAGTAGATACAACGCTATTTACAAAAGTAGTTGAAAAGAATCTCTTCATGTGTCAAATATATGTTGATGATATCATTTTTGGTTCCACTAATGAATTTTTTTGACATGAGTTCGAAGAAATGATGTCTAGGGAATTTGAGATGTCGATGATTGGAGAGCTAAGTTTCTTCCTTGGACTTCAAATCAAGCAACTCAAGAACGGAATGTTCATGAGTCAAACCAAGTATGTGAAGGACTTGCTCAAGCGCTTTGGGATGGGAGATGTTAAAGCCATCAAAACTCCCATGGCCACTAATGGATATCTCAATATGGACAACGATGGAAAAGCGATTGATTCTAAACTTTATCGATCTATGATTGGTAGCTTGCTTTGTCTTACCGCATCTAGGCCCGACATCATGTTCAGTATTTTCTTATGTGCTAGATTTCAATCATGTCCTAAGGAATGTCATTTGATTACTATTAAAAGAATTCTTAGGTACTTGAAATGCTGTCTAAATATAGAACTTTGGTACCCTAGAGATGCACATTTTGAATTAATTGGTTACTCGGATTTGGATTATGCGGGTTGCACAATTGATAGAAAAAACACATCCGGTAATTGCCAATTTTTGGGGAGATCACTAGTCTCTTGGTCATCTAAGAAACAAAATTCCGTAGCTCTCTCCACCGCCGAAGTGGAATATGTTTCGGTGGGTAGTTGTTGTGCTCAAATTTTATGGATGAAGCAAACCCTATTGGATTATGGAATTTTCATTGAAAAGGTGCCACTCTTGTGTGATAATAAAAGTGCCATAAAAATTGTAAATAATCCAGTTCAACATTCTAGAACAAAGCATATTGATGTTCGGCACCACTTTATAAGAGACCATGTGGCAAAAGAGGACATAAATGTGAATTATGTAAAAACTGACATGCAGCTAGCAAACATTTTCACAAAACCCTTAGATCAATCAAGATTTAGCAAGTTGAAAAATGAATTGAATGTAATTGATAATTCAAATGTCATTTGAATTCCTGCTTGCTTAGAATGGTCTTTTGTTGTGCTCATAACTAGTGTATATTCATACCCATAATTATATATATGTATATATGAGTAATGTAAGCATCTATGCCAATCACTTCCTATTTTCCAGAAAATATCCAAAAGATCACCTCTTCACCTCTTTTCAACAAAACTTGGATGACATTAAGGGGGAGCAACTTCAAACTCATTGAACAATTGTATATCTTAATTGTGTACATGAATCAAAATTATGCAAGTGTTTTGGTAAAAGAGTCATTTTCAAACCAAAAGGTAACAAAGATGTTTGAAATACTAAAAAATGTTTAAAAATGCCACAAAACTTTTGAAATAGGTTTCAAAAATGTTTTTGAAGGTTTTGAAAGTTAAACATGTGAATTTTGATAAAATTGGAAACTTCGAAATCTTGTTTTGGCCCAAAATGACTTATTTCCATAAAACAAGATGGGTTGAGTTTTGGCAAAAACTTTCTACACAAAACACTTAGAACTCAATCGTCCGAAGATAGTTCATGTTGAACATTTTCTCAAAAGACCTATGGTTTTCAAGTTTTCATACGTTTAAGTTCGCCTGAAAAAAACTCTCGAACAGAAATTACCCGAAACGTGCATTCTGTGAATCTCTCTATTTGAGTTGGATTTTCCTTCGTGTCTAGGCTTGAAATAGTATTTCAAATTCATACAAATCCAAATATTTCAGAATAATCAAAGTTTCTTTGGGAATTGAAGATTTGGTGAAAATATTTTTACTTTTACCCGTTTTACCCTAAAATCTCTTTGGGGGGGGGGGGGGGGGGGGCAAATCAAGATCTTTCTTTGAATCGCATCCATCTCAATTCTATCCATCTATGTTCCTGACATGATATACGAGCCTATTCTGGAACTTGAATCAAATTTTGAAGCAAACTTGCAAATCTCAAAATTTCAAAAGATTTAGTTGTTTTCTGAACCGTTCGGACTTTGTCCGTTCAAAGCCGGACTCTGTCTACCCAAACTGGACTTTGTCTGGTGCTAGTGGACTCTGTCCGGTCTATGTACAGTTGGACAGTTACTTAATTTCTTCGGCCTCTTTTTCTTCCCCAAATCTTTTAGATGCTGATCCTCATTCTTTTCCTCTTCTCACACCGAGCTCTCACCTTCTTCTCCGGACTCAACTATCCGTCCGACCAAATTCAGTCCGGCCTCAGATCTCGGGTCCTGTCCCTCCTCTCCTCCATTTTCTTTGGTTAGATCTCTTCTCCCCTCTCTCCATCTCTTGCATTTCATCCTAGTTCACATGTTAGGGTTTGGAAAGATTTTCTATTTGCATGTTAAAATTGATAAGTTTTTAATAAAATTGGTTCCAAACTCACTCTCATTTCATATGCTTTCACTTGTTTGGATCACTTTGTAGACATGCATGATCTGGGTGTGTAGATGTCAATATTGGGAATAAACCAGATGGTTTAAAATCGTGTTGTTTTGAATCTCTTTGAAAGATGATTTGAACATATGATTACTTTGATTATCCTAGATCCTTAACATACACAGTTTGGTAACTTAGAAATTTAAATAAATAAAATTGGAAAACTAGTGTTATGATTGAAATAACTAATAACAAGTATTGTAAGTAAAAAAACTGAAATTGAAAGATACTCTTGATGATATTTGACCTACATGTATAAATGTGATGCATTTGGAATCAAATCAAATGAAACTATTTGAGTATGAGACAATAGCTAAAATTTGCTATAGTGATATATTACAATTCCATAATTCTTAATCAGACTCCCTATTGAAATCACTTGCATATTTTGCCTTAGAGTAAGATTGATGACATCTCCTCTTAAGATTGATTAGGTTAACATGTGAGTCACAAATCTTCTGAAAATTCTTAAGGGGTAGATGTAACACCCTGGTTTTGGGGTGAAAACTCCTTTTTTCATGAAAAATCATGCATGCATATGTCTCTTTAGAAGTAGCAAGATCAATTCAAATTTACTCTATCCTGAAGCCCAAAAATCTCAAAATCAATGTCTTAGACCCAAATCAAGATCAGACTATCCATATATGGCCTACTAATTACCTTGAGTAGAAAAGCCTTCAGAAACTAGATCAGATTTGACCTCTAACTCCCAGATTTGTTGACCTCTCTCTGTTTTTGAAAACGGAATTATTTAATATCCTAATGACCCTAAGTACTCTGAAATTCAAAAAGCCGATCTGATCAAATCTTGACCTAGTCTATATCGAATTATTCCTGGATTATGATCTAGGGTATGCCAATACCTTAATCCAAAAAGTTGGCACTAGATTTCCATCACCAAGGTCATTTTCACAAATCAGTCCTCAAGTATTGCAGATTAGTCCTTTTCAGATCTTCCAAAAGCCTGGAAAGGCTAAAAGCCTCAAATCAATTCCGAATCTTAATCTGATTCTGGGAATATCTCCCATACGCTATTCAATACAAAATCTCCTTCTGTGAGGATCTCAAAATCTCATCCTAGATCTCAGATTTTCAACTTCAACAAAACCCAGATTCTAAATACCTTAAATACCCTATTTTCGCTCTAGCTCAAATCTGATCAAGAATTCCAGATTTTCTCGAATGCCTTTGCTAAACTATCTATTGAATTATTTGAGCCACATCAGTAAAATCAGATTAAGCTTAAACCAGATATTTTTTGAAATTACAAATCAGTCCAGAAATATTTCAGTATTTATGTTTCAGTCCAAATCTCAAATTCAGCAACCGGCACGCTTGAACTGAGTGCCGCCGTGTTTCTTCGCCGCCGGCCAAGCTCCGCCATCGCCTGTGCATGTGACCGTTTGATCTTGCATGTGCGCACGTGTTTGTGCCAGAGCCATCTCCATGACAGCACCAGCGACCAGCAGCAACCGCGAGCGCGCTCCAGCAACAGCTTTGTCAAATGCTTCGCACCACGTCGCCACACTGGGCTAGCTTTGTCGCCACCGTCTTGCACCACCAGAAACAAGTTCCAAAGTGCCGACCAGTTTGTCAGCTACAGAGCCGCTGTCGCCGCCCCGTCGCTGCCGCTGTTTGCTTCGCCCAGTTGTTTCGCCGGCACAAGTTCCACCATTGCAGCATCGCCAACTCCGTCCTGTGCCTATAAATAGCTGCCCACGACTAGCTTTACCTTCATCACTTCTCTCCGGAGCTTCCTTAGCCATTAAATCATCGCCTTCTTCGTCTTCATCTTCTTCTCCGGTGAGCTGCCGAGGAGGAGCACGACGCCAGATCAACCTACTGCACCCAGTCCCAATTGACTTAACCAGTAAGTGCCTCCTATTCACCTCATCGTTCTACAGCCTTTAATCGAACTCTGGTGGACCTCCACGTCGGTGATCGCCGGGATTCTAATTTGCCCTGTTTCGGCAATTGAACTCAATCCCGTCCAAATTAGCCTTCCCTGTAGTAGAACCAAATGATCACCAAAGCTTTTTGAGCAAACCTATCTAGCCAGAATTTAAATTGGAGCCCTAATTGAAGTTCTTCGTTTCTTCACGCGCCGTCAAGGACGGCTCATGTCGCCGGCCCGCTCCACCGAGTCTCCGACCAAATTGACTGCACCAACTCACTCCTTGTATCCCGTAGATGGTGTAGCCAAGCCCGATCGTCCTGCATTGCCCTAAACCAGCATCACCTCTTTTGCCTTCGGTCCCGAGTCCGGTGTCAACGCCGGTGAGCCCCAAACCTCAACCACAACCAGATTCTTCGCTCCGGCACGATCAGCACCACATCAAGAGCAAAAGCCCTCTTGTTCCGTCGATCCTTGTGCTTTGTCACCATAGCTCGTCTCGAGTTCTCAAAGCCGACGACTTCGACCTAGCCGTCCGCCATCGTCCAGCCACCATCTTCCAATTAACTTCGCCAGCAACATCCTTGTAACCTCGCCTACTTGATTGACAAAGTTGGCGAAGCAACGCACGCACGGATTGTCCAGGTGCGCTACACCTAGAAACCAGCAGTACACTGGCATTCAGTTCACTATGTCAAGAGTTTAACTGCAAAATCCTTGAACTCCTGGACTTTTTTGTAAAAACAATTTTGTCATTTAGCCCCTTTGTTCAATTGTGCACCCAATGCCTTAAGCCAAACTTGTTTTGTCAACTGGAAATCCTCTAAACCACTCCTATGCCATTCCTTGACATTGTCGGGCCACGAACCAAATGTCGATCTGCTGACATTCGTTGTATTTGAGCAAACCAGCTGTGAACCAAATGTCATTATTTATGCCTTGAAACCCTAAGAGCCTCTAATATCCAATCTTAGTTCAAACCCTATTGATTCCATTATTTCGACCTAGCTTCGACATATAGATGCATTCGATCCCTGTGTCACCAATCCTTTTCCTTCTTTAAAGAAAGCATGCATGTAAGTCATAAAGCATTTAATATAGCTAGTAATCATTGTGTGTTTGATTTGTTGCTGAGTAGATCTAGAGACGAAGTTCGAGGACTTCACCGCCAACCCGACACCGACTGCAGATACTTACGATGTGGAAGGAAAGTCATATTCTTGAACATCTTGAACCTATATTTTATGAATTGTTAAGATATTACCTTGACTATAAATAGTATTGTATGTGATGAAATGAGAAAAGTATGATATGGCAGTACCAGGCTATATGCCAATGAAATATGAGGAGATTCTTTACAAAATGATCAAATTGTGAGCCATAACTAATATATATGTATATATGTACATTTATGAAATAAAACCCTAGTTGTGACCAGAGTTTGGTATGGAATGGTGGTAGCACTGACGAGTGCAGGGTTGTGGAATGAACCAATCACAGGCACATAAGGACTAGAACCTTGTGTTGTACTTCTATGCGGCATGAAAAACATACTAACCACTTGCCTGGTATGGGACAGGCACAGCTTAGTAGCTTTCTTGGTATTAGTCGTTCCCTGCATGGTATGTCAGTCTGATTTCTTGCATGAAAATTGGTGGGCCACAGAGGGCCATGAGTGGTGTGAGATCAAAACATAATGAGAGGATAAGGTGTAAGAAGGAAGGCGCCCTATGCTTGGATTTGAGTTGTGCGCGGCTGCATCTATAGGCTATGTGTCTTGCGTGGACCATAGGCCAAGGCTAGGTAGTTTGGCAGTGGGGAGGACCCACAACAGTATTTTAAACTTAACTGTCTATTTACCGGCAGGGATATTTTTAATACTAGACTGCAAAGCTGTTGTGTGATCTCGGTCTTGTCACATGTGTAAAAGTCGCATGGAGAGGTACTGACTTGAAAGCTAAGTGAAGAAGTGAATTAAAAGTGGTACACCTTTGCAAAGTTTAAAAACGTATTCGAATACTCTAAGCTCCTAGGTTCTGGAGTCTGCTCGCGGTGGATTCACACAAGTATGTTTTCCAAATAAAATTTGTTAGACTTAGCTCATCTGTGCTTCCTAAGAGTTTATAAAAGATATTAATGATATGTTATGATCAGTACTGCCATAAGCATAAATTGTGAAGAGAGAAAATATTTTGCAACCTTCCCTTTTTCCCTACTAACATAGGTTCATATCATCACCATTATGTATATATTCTTGTATACTATGACTTGCTGAGTACGTAAGTACTCACCCTTCAATCCACTATTCAATAGATGGAGTGTTCCATGATCAAAGACAAATGCTTGGAGAACTTTTGGATCCATAAGGAGGAGAGTCAGTTCCGCCCGAGCCCTGAAGAGTGTTGCTCCACTTTCAACTTCTTGCTGTGGGGGTTCACTTAGCTTCTGACAAGTAGTAGATGTTTTGCTGCAACCAGACTTATTTATGCCGTAATGGCTTTGTAATTTATTATGTTGTATTAAGGCCAATAGGCCACACTACTCAAAGTGATGTAAGTTAAACTGATGCAATATGCTCCTGTACTTGACTCATCATGGGAAGTCAAATAGTATGGGATCAGCTGTAGCAAGCTGGGTCCCCACGGGAGTAATCGTGGCTCCCAAGGAGGGGGTCGCGACAGTAGATTCAAAATATTTTTGCGGATCATGCATCTCATAGCATTCACCTTCTCTTCTCATCTTATCGATTCATCATTTTATCTCACCCTTACTGTATCAATCCTTCTATCCACAGAGTCAGTATGTCTGGACGAGTCAAGCAGACTAGTCGTCGCCATGGCTCCGGGTCCTCTCAATCGGTTCAACCCATTGATTGGGATGCTTTGGTCGTGGACGAGGATGATGCGGCTCAGGATCCTCCCATGGACTCCCCTGTTGCTAACTCTGATTCAGATGACAGCAGTAGTGCCAACGATCAGGTGCCTAGGAGAGATCAGACTTATTCAGCTAGCACTAGTACAGAAATGCAGTCTACTAACCCCTATTTTCTATCGGTTATTAGCGATTTAGTTGAAAACCGATAGAAAATGTGCCTCGAGGTCATAAAAGGCCATCGGGTGTATTTTTCCTATCGGTTTTTAAGAAACTTCCCGATAGAAGAAGCAGTATGATTTACTCTAGCGGTGATGAACAAATTTGTCATTAGAAGAGATGCATAAGTACTGACGGAAGAATGTTGTGCGCCGATAGGACTGGTCGACTTCTACAACTAGACTTATTCTATCAGTACTGTATGAATATACCGACAGAGTATATTAAAAATTCCTATCGGCAATATCTAGTGCGCCGATAGAACCGTTGGCCTTCTACAAATATTTTTATTCTATCGGTAATGGATTCTTGTACCGTTAGAATATATAGAAAATTGCTTAGAACTGTTCGTCTCAAATAGTTTTATTCTATCGGTAATGAATGTTTATACCATTAGAATATAGCAAAAATATCTTAGAACTATTGGCCTTCTACAACTTGTAATATTCTATCGGTAATGAATGTTTATACCGTTAGAATATAGAAAAAATATCTTACAACTGTTGGCCTTCTACAACTTGTAATATTCTATCGGGAATGTACGTACACACCGATAGAGTATGTACAAAAATTCCTATCAGTAATATGTATTGTGCCGATAGAACCATTCGCCTTCTACAGATGTTTTTATTACTAACGGTATGCTGTTTTTGTACCGATAGAAAATATATAGTTGTATAAATATACGGGTATGTCTCTTTCATTCTCACAATTCATCTGGGGCTCGTAGTCCTAACCCGTAAGCTCCATGGACAGTCGGCGCACCTCTACAGGGGACCGCTGCACCTCCGCACCTCCATCGACGCCCTCTAGACTTTGGCATCCCAAGGAAGGTACGTAAAATTTCTGCAATATTGTTAGATTATTCTAATCCGATTATGACAATAATTCTGCTTTTTTTGTATCCTTCATTTTGATGTGTCTTCTTTTCAATATGATTATGATCTGTTCAGGTCCTTGGATGATGCTCATGAGGGGCAACGTATTTCACGGTTCTTCATCGTAGTACGCTGCCTACGTTGGCTTGTTGGCGAAAGAAACGGTGAAGATCACCGTCGAGAGCTGGAAGGACGTGAAGGGCGAGATCTTGGTTGGCTCGGTCGAGAAGATCCTTAAGCCCGGCGTGTTTCTCAAATCAGGACCTATAGAAAGCATCTTACATTTTTTTGCATGCACCAGCTTGTGGCCAGATGCTTACCTGCTTGGAGAAGAAGAATTGTTGTTATTTGCACAGCCATTCTACACCATCACTACACAGAACAACATCTTGGAAGGTAGGTTCTTTTTGTTAATGGAGTTGAGTTGAGTTGAGTTGAGTTGATCGAGTTTGAGTCCGAGGAATTCACCAATACGTACAAATGTATGTCGACGGCAGTTCCAGCTCCTCAGGCGTCTTCGAACTGAACTCCTATGGTTAAGTCCAATGTGGTTCAGACATTTGCTGTTTTGGATGAATGGATTTGTGATGTATCAGGTCTAACTTGTAGTCGGTAGTTGCATTGTGGCAACCTGCAAAGGTTCTCTTTTATGTAAAATGTATGGGCCACTGGGTCCTCGTCGTGATCTCTTGTTAATTTCAGACGTGGCTTTTGTAATATACATCGAATATGTGAATTGTTCTATTTGTATATTGTTGTATATTTGTGTATCATGTATTGCTAATTGGGACATGAACTTGAATGTGCAGGGAGTATTTGTGTATTTAATTGTATTGGTAGGTAGGTGTGTATTTGTACTACTGTTTCAGACATGCACTTGAATTTGTGAACTGGCATGTGTATGTTTGTACCTGAATTTGTGAACTGGCATGTGTAATTTTTTTGGCAAGATGAAGTCCCAAGTACCTAAGAAAAGTATTTTTGTGTCTCCTAGTTAATCCACAAATTAGCATTTCTTGAAATATATTGCTTTATCTTCTAGTTAAGATCCGTTTGATGTAAGATCTGTTTGATGTTACATTGATATGATTCCTTGAATGTGAGAAATGACATGTGCATGTTTGTCCCAGTTTGGTACCAGTACCTCCTCTAACGGTAAGTACACATATTTACCGATAGGAAAACACATATATTTGCTCAGTCATGCATATTCTAACGGTAAATACACATATTTACCGATAGAAAAACTCTTGCTCGTGTGTCATGCATCATCTAACAGTTTGTACACATATCTACCGATAGAAAAATACATGTACGTGCTGTGTCATGCATGATCTAACGGTCAATACACATATTTACCGAAAGAAGAAGTCATGTACTTGCTCGGTAATGTACATTCTCTAACGGTATGTGTGTGTTTTTACCGATAGAATATGTGAGCGAAAAATTACCTAAGTTAGTCTAACGGTTATTTCATGTATTTACCGTTAGAAAAATGTCCATTATAAGGAAAACCCCACTCGACCATTGCTTAGCTGCTCTTTAATTTGTTCTGTTGCACTCTGTGTCCCTCTGTTTGTGACGAAAGTTCCACGCCCACAGCTACACTGCTAGGGTGATCAGCGCAGGCTGGAGGGAAGTTGATTGCGCCCCTCTCTTTAAGGTACGCTTAATTGTCGACACTTATCTCTCTCTCCCTCTAGATCTCCTTTCCTCTCTACTTGCAAGCTAGCTGTATTGTGTAGTTCCAAGTTTGTAGCTCTAAGCTTGGGAGCTTGGTAGCTGGAAATGCGTCATGTTTTATGAGCTAACTAGCTTGTATTGTGTAGTTAGCTAGGTTAATTAGTGTTAATTTCGTCAGGCTAGGGTTCAACACATGTATCTGTTGTAAGAGGCTGTACATGTACATATACATAACTTAATCGGGCAGGTTTCATGCATGACTTATTCGTTAAATTTTGTTAATTGTAGATGGACAGGAAATATTGGATGTATGGAATAAAACGTACTACTCTTGAATATTTGGATGGTGTGAATGAGTTTATTAAATTTGCTGAGCAACAAAAGGAGAGGAAGGGAGAGAAAAATATGCTCTGTCCTTGTACAGATTGTATGAACTTGAAGAGGTTTAGCAACTCTGATCAAATTAAGAGTCATTTGATTCGTCGTGGTTTTAACGCGCGATACACCCGTTGGATATGGCATGGCGAAGATCTTGAGGAAACAAGCACCACTACTACCAATCAGCACGACTCGGATGTGGATTGCAATAATATCGATGATCATCCAAATTTTGGTAATGTTCATTCCGATGTGCACGTAGATGATGATGATGACAATCTAGATGAGATGTTACGTGATGTAGAGGAAGATTACAACGAAAATGACTTCTATGAATTTGGAAAACTGATTGCTGACTCTGAGAAGCCTCTGTTCCCTGGATGTGCAACATTTACAAAACTGTCTTCTGTGCTGAGATTATATAACTTGAAGGCAGGAAACGGTTGGAGTGATAAGAGTTTCACGGCACTATTAGATCTTCTAGCGGACATGCTTCGAGAGGGAAATGAGTTGCCAAGATCTACTTACCAAGCCAAAAAACTGTTGTGTCCGTTGGGAATGGAAATCGAAAGAATACACGCATGCCCAAATGATTGTGTGTTGTACCGTAACGAGTACTCCAGTTTGCATGTTTGTCCAAGATGCGGCGCATCGAGGTATACGCGTAGGGACCGGATTGACAGTGAACGTCACGAGGTAAAGAAAGGACCCCCGGCAAAAACTGTGTGGTACTTGCCTGTGATACCTAGATTGAAGCGGCTGTTTGCAAATCTGAAAATTGCGAAGCACTTGCGTTGGCATGCTGAAGCCCGGAAACAAGACGGAAAACTGAGACACCCAGCTGATTCTATTCAATGGAGAAACATCAACAGAACATTTGCTGAGTTCGGCGGCGAACTTAGGAATGTAAGGTTCGGGCTGAGTACAGATGGTATGAACCCACATGGTAATATGAGCAGCCGGCATAGCACTTGGCCGGTTCTTTTATGCATCTACAATCTTCCTCCTTGGTTATGCATGAAGCGCAAGTACATCATAATGGCGTTACTAATCTCAGGACCCAGACAACCCGGAAATGATATTGACGTGTTTCTAGCGCCTTTAATCGAGGGCTTACAGAAATTGTGGAGCGAGGGTGTGCAGGTGTGGGATGCATACAAGAAAGAGAATTTCATCTTGCGGGCCCTGATATTTTGCACCATAAATGATTTTCCGGCCTACGGCAATTTGTCGGGGTATAGTACGAAAGGAGCCAAGGCTTGCCCTATTTGCCTAGATGAAACTGAGAGCATGTGGCTGCGAAACTGCCGGAAAACAGTGTACATGGGTCACCGCAGGTTTCTTCCGGTGCATCACACGTACCGTAAGAAGAGGAAATCATTTAACGGGAAGCCTGAGAAGGGATCAGCTCCAGTGTTTCTGACCGGTAAGGAGATTTACTCGCGCGTGAACGACATCAAAGTTGAGTTCGGTAAGCATTCTAAACCTCGAGAAAAAAATGTTTGGAAGAAGAGATCGATTCTCTGGGATCTACCGTACTGGGAGCACTTACAAGTTCGACATTGCATTGACGTTATGCATGTAGAGAAAAATGCCTGTGACAGTTTGATTGGTTTGTTGTTGAACATTCCGGGAAAGACAAAGGATGGTGTGAAAGCTCGTCGTGACATGGTGGAAATGGGGATAAGGACTGAGCTTGCACCTTTAGAGAATGGAAAGCGTACATACCTCCCTCCGGCCTGCTATACGTTGTCCAAGAGCGAAAAAACAGATCTCTGTCGATGCCTGCACGGTGTTAAAGTTCCATGTGGGTACTCCGCGAACTTGAAAAAACTTGTGTCCATGAAGGACCTAAGACTGATTGGCATGAAGTCCCACGACTGTCATGTCCTGATGTCACAAATGCTTCCCATTGCTATCAGAGGCATTCTCCCAGTTAAAGTCAGAGAGACAATCACAAACCTATGTTATTTCTTCAACGCAATATCTTGCAAGGTAAGTACGTGCACTCGTACTATAAGTTCATTACCTCCATCTGTGGAGCTTAATTAGAAGATTTTTCTGATATGAATATTTGGCGCAACTGTGTCCTCGTAGGTAATTGATCCGGATGGATTGGACGCTTTGCAACGCGACGTGGTTACAACTCTTTGTTAGCTCGAGATGTATTTCCCTCCATCCTTTTTTGATGTTATGGTCCATCTGATTGTTCACCTTATTAGAGAAATTAAGTTTTGTGGACCCGTGTGCCTGCGCTACATGTATCCATTTGAGAGATTTATGGGTGTATTGAAGGGATACGTAAGGACTCGTCGTCGACCCGAGGGGAGTATCATGGAAGGTTATGCCTCCGAGGAGGTGATTGAATTTTGCACATATTATATGGCCGGGGTTGACCCAATTGGCGTTCCTAGGTCCCGACACGAGGGTAGGCTTCAGGGAATCGGAACGATTGGATTCAAAGCTATCGTCCCCGCTCGTGATGTGCATGCAAAATCACATTTTTGGGCCATACATACACGAGCACAAGGTAATGTTACGGTCACAGAATCCTTCGAAGTCAGACATTTGGGTCAGCAGAGAACATAATAGGAAATTTGCTGAGTGGATCCAAGAAAGAGTCATGCGAGCTGCCGAGGGCTCCGTAAGTGAAACTGTGACATGGTTGGCTAGAGGCCCAAGATTCACTGTAGGGACTTGGCAGGGGTACGACATCAATGGGTATTCATTTTACACAAGAGCTCAAGACGCCAAGAGTAGCACGCAATGTAGCGGAGTGACACTGTTTGCTATTTCCAAGGATGCCAGGTCAGTAAGGGCGCTGAACTCATATTACGGTGCTATTGACGAAATATGGGAGCTCGATTACGGATTACTTAAGATTCCCCTGTTTCGATGCCAATGGGTCGAAATCCCTCGAGGTGTTCAAGTTGACAGTTACGGGTTTACTCTCGTCGATCTTGGTAGAGTCGGACACCAAGACGATCCATTCATACTTGCAAAGCAAGCCACACAGGTATTCTACATCGTTGACCCGGCCAATCCAAACTTGCATGTTGTCCTCCACAGCAAGAGACGTATTGTTGGGGTCGAAGATGTTGTCGACGAAGAGGAGTATAACCAATTCGATGAAATACCTCCATTTTTAGAGGACATTCAATCTATCCATACTGAAGATATCGACGAAACAATGTATTTGCGAGATGACCACGAAGAAGGATTATGGGTTGAGAACCATTGATGATTAATTTCTATTTCAGGGATAAATGCCAAGCAAACATCCCACAAGTTCTGCAGCAAGGTGAGGAACTTATCATTAATACATCAGGCAGTACATTTTTCTTTAGAACTTAATGATAAGCTAGTTCACAGCATTAATATATCTCAATTTTACTCCACAGCATGAGTTCTAACATGTACAGTACATTTATCCTGTAAATACTTAATTTTTCCCTTCAAATAGCACTTGCAAAAATCTCATCGCAGCCTCTTGCTTCTTCAAATTAAGCTCTGCAAAAATCCCTTTTTTTCTGACGGTATTTTGTTATTTCTACCGATAGAAAAGGACATCCGCTACTTTCATGTGTCTCAGGCACTTCTCTCAGGCACTTCAAAAGTTTTCGAAAAGTTTACTTTTTCTATCGGTATTATTCTATTTTACCGTTAGAATAAATTCGTTAGTCTCACGGTAGTTGTTGTCTGACGGTTTTTTCCTGTTTTTACCGATAGAAGAATACTCTGGCGCTTTGAATTCTCAACCGTGTCGCCATGCGTCGCCTTGGAAACTCTATAAGTACCTCGCCATGCGTCGTGGTATTTTGTTGTTTTTCTAATTCTCGAACGGTTCAACTCCTCATCTTCTCTTTCACAATGGCAACCTCCATGGGATCGTCAGCCACGCCCTCCCCAGTAAGAACTCTAAATCTCCTCGGTTTACCCCTGTATTGTTAATCCATGTTCAGTTCATTCTTGACCTGTTGATTTGCACAGGGAATGGGGGCCGTGGAAGACACTGCCAAAGTGAAGGCCGACCTGAGGTCCCTCCGGGAGGAGCACAAGCTCCTTACAGACAAGCACACTCAGCTACGGCTTGACCTTGACGATCTCTTCCAGCGCATTAAGCGCATGAAGACGGATGGTGACAATGCTAGGGCGAGGACGAGGCGTCTTCGCGAGGAGAAGAAAGCCGCGGATATGACCATCGCTGGCTGCGGTTTGACTATGAAGGATACCATAGCGAAGCTGAGGGAGGTCGCAGGCTTTCTCAACGCGGTAGTAGTTGATCCTAGGGACAACTTGTCGCTAGAGGAGTCCTGCGTCCTCGCTGCAAGTCTAACTGACTCTATTCTACATGCAGCCAGGGCTAAGACCACCCCTTGACCTAGCATTTTGGATTTTATTTTTTTTGTAAGTGATAAAACAACAATGAATGAACAATTTCTTTTTATGTCAATTTTTCAATTTTTCGGCTATCTTCCCTCTTTCTTTATCATTCTGCAGCTTTCAACCACGGTCTGTTTGATGTTAAATTGTGTGTACCTTTTCATTACTCTGACGGTATTTTGTTGTTTTTACCGATAGAAAAAGGGCACCCAATACTATAATCTCAAGCACTTAATTAAAAAAATTTTCTGGGGAAAATTGGTCTCACGGGATTTTATTGTTTATACCGATAGAAAAAGGCATCCACTACTTCAAATATTTTTCCGGGAAATTCACTTGTTCTATCGATACTATTTTGTTGTACCAATAGAAAAGTACATAATTCTATTGGTATCATACTTTTGTACCGATAGAAAACTTCCTCCACTACTTTATTACTCGTACACGGCCCTAGAGTTTCTCTCCACTCGAAGAGTTCCACCTTAGAGCACTGCGTCTCTTCGAGAGTGAAGAAAACCACAACCTCCGCCGTGACCACTCACTTCCTCTCTCCCACACGATGATCGCCGGCTGGACACTGGTTCGCCACTGCCACCGGTTCTTATTTTCGTCCTTCGCCGGCCGCCGCTGCGTTCTACACCACCTCTCCATCACCAGAACTGATCGCCGCCGTAAATACCCTAATTCGTCGTTCTATTTCCAGCATCTTCCTTATTTGATCCTAGTGTTTTGCACGTACTAATTCTTCGAGTTTTGCAATTACACTAGGGTTCCCTATTGTGTTGGATTATGTACATTCTGCAGGCAATGTTGATTTAAATTAGGGTTTACATAATATGTTCCAGTGCTGTAATGAACCTGTTTTGAGATTTTAACTTATCTATACTGCTGTATGTGTGATCAATTGTATCCAACTGCCATGTAATGCACATTATATGTTGGAGGTGTTCTTACACATATTCTATCGGCAGCTCATGTGTTTACCGATAGAAAATATTTCTGCACAAGTAGTAAAACCTAATTTGGATCTGGAAGGACATGAGCCATGCAATGTACTAGTTTGGTTGGGAATTTTTACTCACTTGGTATGAATATATGGCAATGTGGATGGGTCTTCGATGTATATGTTTCAAATACCTATACATGACTTTTCCCAACCTAATAGATGTAAAGTCCTGATGACTCACATACAGGCTAAAGATTATGCACAGTGGCACTTAGATGCTTGTGTGCATATTTACGTGTGAAATAATAATGCTGGCCCATGAATATTAGTATAGAAAATCATCGAGAATGTTATGTGATGACAGTGAATGGTGGCTTGTCAACAAAATTCCATATGTAGAGAACATTGTTATGTTCTATCGGTATCTCACGGGTTTGCCGATAGAAAAATTGTCTTCTGTGGAGGTAATTGTTATGGTCTATCGGCAGCTCATGTGTTTACCGATAGAAAATATTTCTGAACAGTTCAGGAAGTAATTTATGCATGTCTTTCTTTTTGTATTATTTTCCCTTTTGCCGCCCTAGTTAGTCTCCAGTCCTGGGACTGGAGAGTTATGGAACTCCAAGGCGAATTAATTGCCATATGGTTTGTTGATGGTTTTGTAGGGGAAGACATGTCGTCGTCTTCATCGGATGGTACTAGTGGTTCAACTAGGGCCAACCCCATCGTAACTACTGAAGATGCAGCTGTTACATCCCAGCGCAAGAGGGTGGGGCGAGGCGTGACGACGTTGGGGCGTTTGGCCAAACGCACGGATCTTTCTTGTGAGTTCAACCAATTTGGGAGGCCGATTGGAAAGAATGTTGGGAGGTACGCGGCCTACGTTGGGCTGTTGGCGAAAGAAAGGGTGAAGATCACCGTCCAAAGCTGGAAGGACGTGACGGCGGACGAGAGGGATAGGTTGTGGGCGGAAGTGAAGGTTAAATTAACTGAAATCGCTGAACTCTTTCGTAATCACGTTCTCTTGGCTTATACTAAAGATTAACTAACTCGTGATTAATTGTATGCATTTTTCGGAAACAGGCTAAGTGGAACATCCCCGACGATACACCTAGGACTGCCTGCTTGAAGGACATGAACGGAACAAGGAAAACCTTTAAGAGCTGGCTCCTCAGTAACTTCCTCGCTGCGGGGAAATCTCCTTGCGAGAAGTACCCCTTCATATCGGAGGAGGTATGGGAGGAATTCACCAAGCAGAAGGGGACTGAGGAGTTCAAGGCCCTTAGCGAGAAGTATAGGGCAATCCAGAAGAGGAACGACCACCCGCATCGGCTCGGATCCTGGGGCTATGCGGGGAAGGAGGAGCAGTGGAAGAAGGAAGACGAGCAAAATCCTGTCATCGACACCCCTGAGTTGCCGCTCTCTGAGATCCGGGATGAGAGGTGCAAGCGATGGTGGAGGGGGAGGGGGTCCGTGTTGTCCACGGGGTCTGTGCAGTTCGCAACCCCTGGGGGCGCTGACGTTGTGAGGCGAATGGTAAGTTGGCTAACCTCGTAAACTGTGTGCGCACAAGTGTATATAAGGCAATTTGTCTCACAAGGTACCTTTAAATGTAACAGATCTCTTTTGAGAAGGAGGCAGCGGAGGGATTGTTTACCCCGCAGAGGGAGAACGACATCCTCACCCGGGCTCTAGGAAATAAGGAGCATCCCGGGCGGACACGGGCCGTGGGAGCCATTGTGTCGTGGAAGGCCGGTTTCGTAGATCCGGCTCCACTGAGGAAGAAGGCCCGCTCCTGGAAGGAAAAGGAAGCTGACCTCTTCGATAAGATACGGGCTGAGGTACGGGCGAAGATACGGGCGGAGATGCGGGCTGAGATACGGGCTGAGGTGCAGTCTGAGGTGCAGTCCGAGGTCGCACAACTGAGAGAAGAGTTTGCACGGTTGAGAGAAGCATTGCTGGCCAAGAGTGCAGATGCGGATCCCCAGGACGACGGTACCCCGCGGGGTCGAATAAGCAGTTGCGTTTCGAAGGTACTCACGGATCCAGTGGATCTACTTGAGGTACTGCAAGCCTTCATCTGTGCACTTAAGTTGATGCCACTCCCATTCTGTTAGAGTTGTTTCGCTAACCTGTTTTAATTGTTACAAATTTGCAGAAGCCGGAGGGCTACATCCTACAGAATCACGTAGGCGCCGGGCAGGAAGTGGTTGGACACGGCTTCGTATATCCGTCTGGGCCGGATGTCTGGGTCCACTGTGTACCTCTGCAGTTGGGGTTCGCAAAGGTACAGGTGGACATGGCCATGCCGGGCTACAACGATTCTCCGTTGCCAGTCCCAACAGAGGAACTGCAGACACTTGCTGAGGCAGTGGGCTCCTATGTACAGTGGCCCAAGAAGTGTCTTATAATACAACCGGTAAATCCTACACATTTTAGATTACATCCTACTCAGTACACTCAACTTGCATAATCTAACATACGTACTCATTAATTGAAGTGGCCTGCCGCTGGGCTACCAGGGGACTGCGCCCCCAGCTCGGGGCATGAGGCCCGATCTCGTGCGACCCAGGACACATCAAAGACGGCCTCGACCCCACCCAGCGCACCCACGCCTTCACCTCGGAAGGAAGCCGCCATCACCTCGCCCTTGCCTTCGAAGGTACGAGCTCAGTCCCCGGCAAAAGGCAAGGGCAAAGGCCGACAGGGACAGCCGGAGAGGTTCAGGAACGGGTTCCCACTCATGTCGGAGGCAGCTTTGTGCAAATTGGATCGATCAACCAGATACCTCCACGAGTAGTACCTACACCGAGCTCGGCGCAATCTGAACTTCTTAGTTCCCAACAGGCCTGGGCAGTTCCACCGTGAGCCCGGGAGTATATCCGTGGCACACGAGGATCTGTTCGACCTCTACAACTGGCGGGAGCTCGATATGTCCATCATACGGACTGGAGTCCCGTGAGTTTGCTGATGCTATGTATTGCTGTTTTCTAACTCTGTTTGCTAACTCTGCATTATTGTAGTTCATTTGAAATGTAGTAACTTTCTGTGCAATACTAATGTCGTCCTTTGCATGCAGGTGCATATACAGGCTAGCATCGGAGGCTGCGTGTGACAAGGTGGGTTTCCTCGACCCAGACAAAATAAGCCTCACGATGCTAGAGCACGACGCCGCGCACGCTGAGCAGTACATATCCAAGGCGCTGATGGCGCAGCAGGACAGGGAGTTCATTCTGGTGCCGTACCACCAAAGGTTAGTGCATTTCGTACTAATTTAACTCGATCTTGTATGTTACACCTGAGATATACTTTGAGCTAGCGGTCCTCTTTTACGTACAATGCAGGGGCCACTGGATCCTCATCGTGATCTGTCCGCCGAGAAACGAGGTGTACTACCTTGATTCGATGCGTGACAGATTATCGATCGAATATGTGGTCAAGGGGAATATGGAGGCGTAAGTAACTTATATGTTTGATTTAAATTTTCACCTCACTAGCTAATGATAATACATTAACCGGCAATACTAACTGAAATGCAGGGCTTTTGATAAATATGTGTCCGCTGGAGGGAGGCATGCCGCACCGCAGGGCTCCCTACTAGCTTGGAAAGAATATGAGGTACTCACGAGACTTTTTGTTTATGCTTAATTAGTTTATGGAAACAATAGCTAACATGTCTTCGCATATGTAATTATCTCAGTGCCATCAACAGCCGCAATCGTGGGAATGCGGGTTTTATGTGTTGCGCTACATGTACGACCTAGTGCAGACAAATTTTGCCCAATTCCCCCAGGTAAGCATCAATAGCTAACTCAAATTTGAAAATTGGGTGTCACCTTCTAAATTAGGAAGTTAGTTACTAAGTATTCACACATTCTTGCAGATCGCCATGTCGAAAGACTCATACGAAAATGCAAAGATTAGAGATCTTCGACAAATCTGGGCTCAATATGTCATGGAGGAAGTTGCGCCCAACCATCTGCCATGATAATTTTCTCTTTTTCGTGTACTCTGTGCATAGACTGTTTATATACATGTGAATAAATATATATGTCAATAAATGTCCACATTGGATTGCAATTTGTATTTGTCCATATATATGTGAATAAATGTGAATAACTGTCTAATGTGTCAATCTGTTCTGTGAATTTACCCTTCTTTGCATCTGTACTGTATTGTGTATCCAATCTATAATGTATTGCATCTGTACTGTATATGTGAATGTACTGTATTGTGAATGTAGATAACGTACTGTATATGTGAATGTTCTATCGGTAAATTCATTCACAGCCGACAGACTACTACAAATTTTCTATCGGTAAACTCATCCACAACCGAGAGACTACTACCCATTTTTCTATCGGTAAACTTAAAATTAACCGTCAGAATAGTGTGACTTTTCCTGCCGGTGAACTCATCCACAACCGAGAGACTACTGTAGTTTTTTCTATCGGTAAACTTATAATTAACCGTTAGAAGAGTGTGATTTTTCCTGCCAGTGAACTCATACACAACCGAGAGAGTACTAAGATTTTTTCTATCGGTAATCTCCTTTCCAACCGAGAGAGTGCTAAACTTTTTTCTGTCGGTAAACTTGTAATTAACCGTTAGAATATCGGTATTTTTCCCAACGCTAAACGTCAGACGACGACGGGTTTTCTATCGTACAATCATAAGGTGCCGATAGAATAGTAATATTTTCCTGTCGGTAATCATGTAATTAACAGTTAGAATAGTGGTACATTTCCCACCGTTAATCGTCAGACTACGACAGGTTTGCTATCGGTACACTCCTAATATGCCGATAGAATTGTTAATTTCTTCTGTCGGTTATTTACCGATAGAAAATGTTCTATCTTGTTCTATCGTGTCTATCTCTATCGGTACGAAAACCGATAGTAGAAGGTTTTTTTTACCGATAGAAGAAAGCTTTTCTGTACTAGTGTAGTGCGGTTCGATGGCTTCACCGAAAGAATCCATATGAGCACCCTCGTACCTACACATAGCGAAACTGCTGGAATGCCTTCCAGAAGTATCAGTTCAGCACTCATTTCTCATCCACCAAAGTTTTCGAACATCAGGCGGTAGATTGGGACTTGATCGAGAGTAAAGTCCACTATCCTTTGAAGGGAAAGTTCCTGGCGATCAACATGTGCTCCTTCACCGAGATGCAGGAGGAGTGGAAGTGGAATGAGGACGTTATTCATTCCTTCTACGCATCTCTTCACATTGTCTCCGACCGTTCTCATATCATTGTTATGCACAACAATTCCAAGAAGACTCTAACCAAGGCACAGTTCGAAGAGGCTCTTCAGATTGGGCATGTAAACAACAATCTCTTTGCCTTGGACGTGTAGGATCAAGGATGCCGACTAGAGGGGGGTGAATAGGGGCTTTAAAAACTTTAAATAAAAACAAATTTTGCAAAGAGAAGAACCAAATTGCAATTCAATATATTAAAAAGAAAAGATAGAGAGAATGAACACAAGATTTTTCCCGAGGTCTTGGAGACACGCCCGGTCTCCCCTAATCCTCGTTGAAGCACTCAAGTGAATTGAGTCTTGCTTCAATATCCACGAAGGATATTTTTCACTAGTAGTTGCTCCTTGTCCACTCCGAAAAAGCGAGCACCGATGCCTTTTACAAACACACCGAGCCTCTCTGACAAGCTCCGAACAGGAGAGGTCAACGGCCATGCCACCAAACCGTCTAGGTGAGAGCGTTCACCAAGAGTAATAAGCAGCAAGGTCTCTTCTAGACCTCCAACAATCACCGAGAAACTCTAAGTATGCAAGAACGATGCGAACAAAAAAGCTCGGTAGATCTCAGAAACACTCGATTTGATCAACAGATCAAGATTTTGTGGAAAGAACTAAAACTCAAGAGTGTATAAAAATGTGAGGCTGCTAGATTATATGAAACAATAGCTCAATGACTCTATTTATAGCCTCAAGAAACAAATTAGCCGTTGGAGCTCGCACACAAAAGCAACAATACAAACTGACAGTCAGTTTGGGTCACGACCAAAAAGAAGTAAAATCCGAAGAAAACTCAGCTAGCCGTTTGAGGTCGTTTATGGAAACAAAATAGCACAAAATGACAGTCAGTTCCTACCTCAACGGCTGACAAAAATCACGGATAAAACTTTGTTAGTCGTATATGGAAACTGATACTCTAAACTGACAGTCAGTATGACAAACTGACAGTCAGTTTTGACCACAAAAACGTCTAGTTCAAACAGAAAAACAAATCAAACAGCTCGAGGTCGAAATGCAAACTGACAGTCAGTTTAGTTCAAAAAATTTCAGCTCAAAAAATAACCTCTCTGGACAACTGTCAGTTAACAAAACTGACAGTTAGTTTAGCAAAATGACAGTTAGTATGTATAAAAACTGTTATAACTTTTGATCCAGATGTCCGATTGAAAAGTTTAGTAGCTCGTTTGAAAGATATTTTAAAGGGCTATCTTTATTTTAACATAAGAAAAAGCCAGATCTACCTATATCTTTCTATAAAATGCAAAAACTCTTCTATTGTCAAAAACTCAACTGAAAAACCAAATAACTAACAGTCAGTTTGAATAAAAACATCCATAACATTTGATCAGAAATCCAATTTAAGTGTTTGATAGCTTGTTTGAAAGATAATTTAAAGGATATATTTTTCTCAACATAAGCAAAAGCCAGATCTGCCTAGATCTTTCTAGAAAAAGCAAAAAACTCTTCTGCTATCAAAAACTCATATGAAAATCCAAATCAAATCCAACCGAAACAAATGCAATGCAATGACCTAGTAGTTTCTCGGTTTATGCTGGAAATGTAGAGAGAATTTGCAACCCCTCTTTATATTACGGTTAAAACTAAGGAACAAATTTTCTATAAACCGATCAACCTCCAAACACCGAGACCAGTACAAAATAAAAACTCATTTTACCTTAAGTCCTTTGCATCTTCAATCTTGGTGACCTTGGACTTGCAACCTCTGACGACACTGCGACCTTGTGCTTTCGTCCTCGGTTTGCGACCTTGTGCTTGCGACTTTGGCAATACTGCGACCTTAGGCGAAATAGCTATTAGGTTTCTGCATACATATAACTCAAAGACATGATTAGATCAAAAACACTTAATGTCATCAATAATCAAAATCCACAATAATAGGGGTCTAGATGCAACAGGACGAAGTTTGGGTCGAGGACGTAGCACACCTCTTTGACAACCCAGACCCCAATATTCGGCAAAGTTTCTCAGCTGATTCCCTCGGTAGCGATCCTTGAGAAGATCAACCGGATGACTATTCTGCCGAAGATTGGGGATCGAGGGGCCGTCACCACTACCATGCTACGCCTTCTGAAGGCTCAGGTAGACGAGACCACTTTGGACATCATTGAGTTTATGTTTCATGAGATGCAGTAGGTCCAGATGGATCCGAAGAGGCTTTTGCCCTTCTCACCTTTTCTCGCTCACACCCTTGCCTACTTTGGCCTGCACCGAGCATCTCGTCCCACTTCGATGGAGTTCTATCGGATGAAGAGTTTGGGCATTCTCATCCGTTATGAGACCAAGGTCAGGCTACAATGCGCCGATGGCCAATATTCCCACCGAGGCGGGCGCGCCTTCCCCTCTTCAATCCTACTCTCTATCACCCAGACCGGATTTTGCTGCCCCCTATCTTATGATCATGGAGCATCTCGACCAGATGTCCATGCGGTTCGAGGCCCATTTTAATGTCGTCGACTCCCGTCTCAACTCTATTGATCATCGGCTGAACACCATCGAGCCTCGACTTGATTCCATGAGCCAGGATGTCTCCGAGCTGCGTGGGCGCTTCGATGCCGGCCAGTATCAGCATCGCCATTGCGGTGATTCTTCTTCAGATCATCCTCCTCAGCCATAGCTCATCTCTTGATCGCACTTCTATTATTACTAGTTTTGTGGCTTGTATGGACTACTCTTAGCTTTATGGTTGTATGCGTGTATGGACATATTCTTATTATGGTAGTTGTGTGTGGACTGCTAGCTCTTCTCCCTTTGTGGATGTTTGATGCCAAAGGGGAAGAGATTCTATATTGTTATGATGTTGAACCCTATTGAACTCATATATATATATATATATATATATATATATATATATATATATATATATATATATATATATATATATATGTGTGTGTGTGTGTGTGTGTGTGTGTGTGTGTGTGTGTGTGTGTTGTTTGACTTATATGATTCATATGTTGTTATATGCTGATTACATATATGATTCACATGTTGTGATATGCTGTATGATTCAGGGGGAGCATTGTATCTATTCTTGATATTCTTGAAATGACTTATTCGCTTTTCAATTATCCTTGTATATTGTGTATATCAGTTGTCATCAATCACCAAAAGGGGGGAGATTGTTGAATCTTGAGCCCTAATTAGGGTTTTGGTGATAAATGACACCCAAAATACACGCGACTAATTTGTCTAATTGAAATTTAGGCAAAGGAGTGGATGAAACAGCACAAAAGTGAAAAATGAAGATCGTCAAGACCACTCGAAGCGTGGACAACAACGAAACTCAGCATGAGGGCAAAATACTGAGTAGTACACACGTTTTTTTGATAATTTCTAATTTTAAATTGTCGTACTATTAAGAGGGTCTTAGCGTGAGGAATTTGATCAAACACATTGCTTTGAAACCAAAATTGCATTTGCATATAGCCCCAACTCAATTTTGAGTAAAATTTCTAAGTCTTGTTTTTGTTTTGCACAAGCCAGACATTGTCTGTGATGAGCGGACATTTCCGGTCCGTACAAAACCTTTTAGGTATATGAAAAATGAAACCAGAGACGTATGAATCCATCTGGGTGCATCTGTCCGGAACAGGTCGAACATTGTCTGTGATGACCGGACAATTTTCGGCCAATACAAAAATGTTTCAAGTGCTGAGCAAATCGAACCATAGACAAATACAATTGTCCGGGTGAATCCGTCCGGACCTGAGCGGACTTTGTCCACCCTGTACAAACTCTGCCTTGGACTAAAATTCCAAAAGTGAAACAAAGACGTTTACATCTGTCTAGGACTTTTGTCCAGACAAGAGATGATTTGTCCGGCCTTTACAAAATTAGTTGAACGGTAACTGACAAGTTTTCAGTTGTGAGTAACGGTTAATATTGAAATGTACTATCCAGACATTGTCCAGCATGGCCGGACAAAGTCCGACTTGTACAAAATTTACTCAGTTTCTTGCAAACGGCTATTTTTGTTGTGAGGGCCATATATACCTCGACTTGGCCAGCATTTTGTAAGCTTAAGAACTCAGAAATTCTTTGCAAAAGCTAGCCAAGTTTCTCACATTCATTCTCTTGCATCTAGAGCAAATCTTTGAGCCAAATTATTGAGAGGATTTGAGAAGAGAAGCATTTGAGCCATTTGCACTCGCATCCTTGTGTTTTCAACTTTTGTGTTTGATCAAGTGAAGTGCTAGACTTGTTACTCTTGGTGATTGCCGTCAGCTAGATGACTCGGAAGGTCCAGCGATCTCTCCATCGATGGTGTGTGATGGAGAGGCCCAGTGGTTGGGTATAAAGGCTCAGAGCTCGCCTATCCAGAGAGAAGAAGGACTACCCTTAGTGGAATCGAGGTTAAACTCTTGTGTAGAGTGCTTCAACGAGGACTAGTGGAAATCAGCAAATTTCTGACACCTCGGGATAAATTTGATCGCTCTCGGTTATCTCTATTACATGCTTTTCATTTCTAGAATTCTCATATTATGAATTGTCACCCTAGATTTGCAAATTTGAATTGTGTCATCATTTAGAAAAATTGTGTGTCAATATTGCAAATTAGTAGTTGTGTTAGTCAAGTAAGATTAAAATTTTAAGGTCTCCTATTCACCCCCCTCTAGTCAGCATCCACGATCATACAGATAAGTCTCTAAACTTATCTATCTTAATTAATTTGGTCTCCAAACTTATCTACAATAATCAATTTTGTCACTCTATCGGTTAAGTGTTGGAATTTAATATAAATTTTGCATTTTCGCACTTCTCATTTTTATTCTTGAATTTTTACCATCTCTTTTATACTAATTTCTAAGTATTTAATTAAAATAATACCACATTTCCAATGTCTATTTCAGTGTATCATATCATCAAGAAGCTAGCGTGGCATGCCACGTAACACAACACTATACTAAAAATATTGATATGGCACACCATGTTAACTTAGAAATGTTATCTCATGAAACTACACAACTTTCTGTTAGTTTAACTGATGAATGGACTTAAATGAAATGATCAAGCAAATTTAGTGACCTATCAAAATAAATTTAGACTTAAATGACACAATCGTATAAGTTTAGAAATTCAGAATGCAATTTACTTTTAAAAAAACTACATAGGACTTACATAAAGAATGAGATTGTTGAAGGATCACATAGACACAGAGTGAAATTTCCATACCAACACATAATATTCACAAAAAGCTATTGATCCTGTAGGCCTGTGGGGGTTATAACTTAATAAATATTTTCAAAAATGTGTTTTTTAGCAACTTAGTTTTTATTTTTGATACCACCCACTAGATCTAAATCTAATAGTCATCACTTGATCCAATAGATTTTAGATTGTCGTTTTTTTGGGTTGTCGTATTTTTGAGTTTTTTGTACGGATAACGCATTAACAAAAAGAAAATCCAAAAATAACTCAGATCAAAAAGATTTTGCAGATGTGGTAATAGTCGCCAATTGGGCTAGCGACTTACCAAAAAAGGCAATAAGCCGCCAACTCACTTACTCAAAAAGGCAACAGTCGCTAACCCGTCTGACGACTGGTCGATTAGCACACACGGGTTGGTGTCTGGTCGAATACGACCACAATTCTGTTCGCAATTTATCAGCAAATTCGACCAGGTGGCAGTGAAATCGAAGCAAAGATGTGGCTTTTAGTCGCCAACTGGTCTAGCGACTGGTCGATTTTACTTAGAGTCGCTAGCTCGTCTGGCGACTATTGCCATATCTGCAAAACCTTTTTGATCTGTGTTATTTTTAGATTTTCTTTTTGTTAATGCGTTATCCGTACAAAAAACTCCGTATTTTCTTATTTTAGGTTGTCACATTTTTATGTTGTCGCATTTTTTTGTTTTATATTGTTATATTTTTTAAATTGTCGTATGTTTTTAGGTTATTGCATTTTCTTATTTTAAGTTGTCATATTTTTTTATTGTCACATTTTTTATTTTAGGTTATCATATTTTTTATTTTAAGTTGTTGAATTTTTTAGGTTGTTATATTTTTTTTATTTTATGTTGTTATATTTTATTTTAGATTGTCACATTTTCTTATTTTAAGTTGATGCATTTTTTTTAGATTGTCGTATTTTTTTATTTTAAGTTATCGCATTTTCTTATTTTAGGTGGTCTTTTTTTTAGGTTATCGCATTTTTTATATGTAAAAGTTGTAAATACTATAACCATGCCCATATTTTTTAAATACATTTGATCAATTTCTTTAAAAACTTCATAATTATACGAACTTTATACAAATATTAATAACAATTAAATTATTTTGTAAAAAATTGATGGCCTATAAAAGTCTACAAGTCTTAAGCTCCATCCGCGGCTGCCCCGACCTAAAATCTTGATGCATAGTTCTCTCTGAGAGACTGGGATAAACCCCATGAGACGGTTTTCTAGATCAGTTGCGGCTAAATCCTAACTCTTAAGATATCACTTTGCCTGGTGTGTTTTGGGTGCACTCTTAAATTTTGGATGCGTCTAGTGATTAGTGAACCTCTCTTTTTCGTTTATTGTCTGCCTGTCAAATCTAAGCAGAATCTACTAGTACTAATAACGGAATCACCAGCCTTCAACAGTTGACACGTGGACTTTTTGCCTACTATACCCCAAATACGTTTCAGGTTTGCACTTCACTAGATTAGTTGGTTGGTAAAGGTGTGTAATTGTGTTCTAATGACTTTCCTGAGATGTTAATTTTGGACATTGTATTACTTCTTTTAATCATCTCTTTACTTCTCATATATGATTATTAGCACCTCCCATATCCAAAACCCAATTTGTTTAAACTGGACAATAGATTTTTCCCTTGCTCATAGCTCTTGCATTTTTGCTTACTACCTTCTCAACTTCTAAACTTGAATACAATAGGATGTCGATGGACCAAATAAAACGATTACTTACTGGTAATTTTTGTGTTTCAACATCTAACAAGTATGCATAGATTGTAATGGAAGAATTAGACATGTAAAGAAAATGATATGCCTATTCAATAAGCTAGCAGTTGACACTAACTCTAGTTTTCTTGTCAAAAATTTAAATGTCGATTTGGAACACAAGAATTTTAAAGGAATTTTGGAGAAAAGAAATATTTATTAAGAATTAATGAAAACTTTTCCTCTACAATTTATGTGTTCCAAATAGACCATAAATCAGTTCACATAAGTTAAAAAAAATTAAGTGCAAGCTTAGACTATATTTTATGATTGGATGAAGATTTATATTAATATGTGTAATGCTCAGTAAGAAACTTATTAAGATTTCTAATAATATAATCTAAGGTGCAAAGAGGGCCAAAAACTAGTTTTATCCATTATGCTATTCTAATGAAATTTACACAATGTATACGACATGGGTATATTAGTTATTTTATACGTCTTTAGTCTTGATGTAAATGTTGACCGACGTTCATAGGTCTTTAAGTATCACACAACAAATTTTCAGTGTCACAAATATACAATTTGAGAACAAATTCCACACCACGTCCAGCCACGTCGATGCTGCCTTCCTTACAGTTTGATCAACGTTTTTGCTTCATTCGTGCTGTCCACGTGCACCGCACTGTTTTGCCGACGTCGTTGCCGCATTTGTGGCCATTGGATTGCTGACTTTGCTTCATCTGGGCCGGTCGTGTGGAATCCACTACTAACTTGTGGCCTACTGTTTGAAAGTTGGATCGACGTGTTTGCTTCATTTGGGCCGTCGAACATACTCCCAATTGTCCAACTGTTTCTCATTGGCTAGTTATTTCCCACGTTCGACTAAGACCAAGTCTTGTCATTCGATTAGAAAAACATTGACCAAACACACTGTTCCGTACAGTCGACTTGTTTGCCGCATTCAACCACAAATCATGACAGCTAATTCACCCAGAGAACAAAGAATGCGACCAAAAAAAACCTGTTGCTTCGACCAGGCACCACATTCGCCCACACCCAAGCCTGTTTATTTGACCCAAAAACAAAATACAACAAAAAAAAAACTCTTTCAGCCAAAATCAATCGACCAAGACCAATCGACCAGAGATTTCACAGGCGTGCCTGCTGTTTTGTATTGCCACCATTAAATTTATGTTTTGCTGAATCGATCAGTTCTTTTATTGGTGCGACCAAGATTTATGCTGACGGGCTCAACCAAATGCAACCAAATACAAAACCACCACTTCAACTAGGCATAGGCCCAGTGGACCTCGAGACTATTCCCCACAGCCAAGCGTGCTTATTCGACGAAAAAAATAAATGCGTCAAAAAATAATTAACTCTTCAGCCAAAATCAATCAACTAGAGATTTCATAGGCTCAATCACTGTTTTTTTACTGCCTCGACCAAATTTATCTTTTGCTGAATTGATCAGGTGTTTTTGCTAGTGCGACAAAGATTTATGATGACCAGTCCAACATTATGATCAATTTTTTCCCTACCACGGCGACATTGTTTGCCGTATTCGACCAGAATACATGGCAGCTGATTCGGCCAAAAAAATGCGACCAAAAACAATACTGCCGCTTCAACCAGGCATCACGACCACAATATTTCATACTATAGAGCTATTTTGCCATATTCGATTACAAGCCATGACAGCTGGTTCGACTAAAAAGCAAAACAAGACCATCATAAAAAAAATAACTTACTGTTTTATCTAGGATCAATCGACCAAATATTTTTATTAGTGCGACTACTGTTTTTTTACTGTCCCGACCAAATTTATCTTTTATTGAATCGATGAGATATTTTTACTGCTGCGACCTCATCTACAAATTTATTTCCTCAATATCCACAACAAAACGCAGGATTCCACCTAGTTCTAAAGTCAGTGAGGATCATACTATAAACTAAATTTCATTTGTATATAACCAAGTTTATAATAAAATAACTAGAGCTAGAAAAATTTAACATGATATGATGGATACAAGCTGAATTGGATAACTTATATCTTACAAAATAAACTAGAGCTAGCAGAAATTAATACAACAGAAGTATATAATATAATTTATATAAATTTGTATTTATTGTAAATGAGGTTACGCCAAATTGAATAACTTATATATTGTAAAATAAATTAGATACAAGACAACTATATAATACAATTTATATAAATTTGAATTTATTGTAAATGTGTTTACGCCATTCAGTCCGGCTAGCACCATAGATCAATAAATAGGTCAAGTTTGGTCAACTAATTTGATCATTTAACATAGCATGACTCAGTTTGAACCCCATAAGATACGATATGTTGACAGCTCTCTCTCTATCTTTGGGCACTTGCTATAGAGTGAGTGTGTGTTTGGAAACGTGGTATGTCTCAAAAAAAAAAGCAAGTTATTCAAGTTGTTTCGTTTAATTTATCTATCTGAAAGATTTTTTTATTTGAATTGTTACAAAACAATCACAAAACAACAATAATGTGAAAGCAGAATTTGATATATTTTTTCCTAAACACGATAGAAATAACACAAATTTTCTAACCTGAGTTATTTTTGCACACTAGATTACCACTAAAATAAATTGTAACTAACATTAACATATATTTTACAAAATGAGAGAATTTTATTTACAACAGCATTTGAAATGTACTTTTTAAAAACATACTTTTTATCCTATTTATTAGTATCTCACTATAATCCTAAATACAACCTATTTGACAGGACTTGTCCGACACCGAATACAACCCTTAAAATTCACTTGGTTTTGGCAGCTCCTATCCGTTTAGATCTATTTTACCTATAGTTTCATTTTCTGGCTTGGAGCCCAAAATAAAATAAAAATTATTATATTATTGAGCCTGTGTTTAGATCTTCTATTAGTGTATTTTTATAAAGTTTTAATCCACTGTTGAACCAATCTTGATTGGTGATCAAGGCCGTGAAGTCGCAGGATACCCAATCTGCAATCTCCACTAAAACGGGTATAACTTTTAAATTCGGAGTCGAAATAAAGATAAATATTGCAGGGCAGCGGAGAACACTCTACATGGGCCTGATGGGCCCAAAGAATCGGCCCATTTCTCATATCTCTAATGAGTTAGGGTTTTCCACCTCTCTGATGGCCCGCCGCCACACTATATAAAGCCAAACCCTAACACTCGCCTCCTACTCTCCCACCTCCGTCTTCGCTCCGCCGCCTCCACCAACCGCCGCATCTCGCTCCAATGGCGCCGACGTCGAAGCTGTCGCGGGGCATCAAGAGGGCGTCGCGGTCGCATGCCTACCATCGCCGTGGGCTGTGGGCCATCAAGGCCAAGCACGGCGGCGCCTTCCCCAAGGCCGAGAAGCCCACCGTCGCGCCCGCCGCGCCCAAGCTCTACCCAGCCGACGACGTCAAGCCCCGCAAGCCCAACCCCCGCAAGCACAACCCCACCAAGCTCAGGTCCCAACACCAAGATATTTCATGTTCCTGTTATTGTTCTTGATCTTGTTCTTGAGCTCGTGAAGAATTTTCAGGTCGTCCATTACGCCGGGGACTGTGCTGATCCTTCTCGCCGGGAGGTACATGGGGAAGCGCGTCGTGTTCCTCAAGCAGCTCAAATCTGGCCTGCTTTTGATCACTGGTAGTTAGACACTGGAATTATGTTTGCTTTTTTTTTTCGCCGGGATGATCTGTAGTTAATTTGAAATGTTTAGCATCCTGTGTTGGTTGTGCTGCTGCAAGTAGCTGATCATTTGATTTATCTATTGTGGAAATGGAATGTTGTAGATTCTGCATTTCGAACGGCGGGATCTTTGAATTAGATGTTCATAAAAATTACATGTCGTTATAGCTTCATACACTGTTCTTAAGGAGTTACCCAAGATTACAATTCTATCCTTAGTGCTTGTAATTAATGTGGGAGGTGTGTTGTTGGTATCCATGTAATTGATGGGCGAAGGAGTAATGGTTGAGGGTATTTTAGAAAAATAGGGTTTATATTTCACCTCAAAAACGAAGAATGGCATTCTTTTAGGTATAAAATCTTCTTTATAAAATGACATGTAAAAGAGAACGGGGTTAGTATTAGTTTGTGAAATGTAATCGGTTTATAAGAAGGAAGTTTTCACTTGTCACTGGAAACCAGCTAGTTAAGATTTTAGCTATTTACTCAGTGTTCATGTGTTACTCTTGTTACAATGAAGTGATGATTTCCTAATTGGGAGTGTATGTATTCTGTTTATGGCAATTGCAGTTGCATTTTCTGTTAGTTAAACGTTAACTATTTGGTCTAATTGAAAATGAATAACTGATGTGATATTTACTCTGGATTGCTGGGCTGAAATCTTAACTGATAGGCAGTGGGCATGATTGATAATAGACTGAAATTTAGTGTTTTCCCCTAGCACTTGAATTTTTATGAGATTTGACTATTTGTTGGCTGAGATTGTTGGTTTTGACATGTAGTGTCTTATCAGAACTTTTGCATATAGTTGATTTTTTTTTCATGTACTGGAAGCATGTTTCTGCTTCTCTGATGCCTAATTTTTTTTTGCGGGAGAACTTTTACCCATTATATATCATGAACTCCCCTAAATTAAAGTGATCCTTGGCAGTGGTTGTATTTTTATTTGATCTCAAAATGCCCTACAATCAATCAATACAAAATTATGCTATTGCATTTTACCCAATTTCTTGGAAGTGCCCTGACGCCGTCAAATGGCTTGTGCATGTAGCATTTCCAAAGCTGTGATAGTATCACCCTGTGTGATGGTTGGACAAAAAAGGAGTGAGTATGATGCATGCTTGTTTCATTGTGTGACTGTTGTACAGTATGAAATATAACAATGTCCGTACTATGCCTGGGCAATATTTTCCTGTTGATGTTGGTATTAGTGTACTAACAGATAGAAATACACAAATTGAACTTGTTGCAGATTAAGCCTGGTCATGCACTCATGGACCCTATGTTTTGCAGTTTTTTCACCAAGTTATTTCACTCACTCAGAAGAACTGTACATTGCATTAGCGTTCTTGTCATAATCATGTATTTTGTTTGAACTTATTCTATCATTCTGTTTCAGGACCTTTTAAGATCAATGGAGTCCCAATCCGCCGCGTGAACCAGGCCTATGTCATTGCGACATCCACAAAGGTTGATATCTCTGGTGTTAATGTTGAGAAGTTTGATGACAAGTACTTCGTTGGGGAGAAGAAGAAGAAGGCAAAGAAGACTGAGAGTGAACTTTTCGAGACAGAGAAGGAGGTATAGCATTATATGATCTAAACCTGGCTTTCTTGAAAGTTCTGATGATATACTCAAATGCTTAAAACTGTACTTCCTCTATCACTAGGCGTCCAAGGAGCTTCCGGAGATCAAGAAGGAGGACCAGAAGGCTGTGGACGCTGAGCTTATCCAAGCTATCGAGGCTGTCCCAGACCTGAAAACCTATCTTGGTGCCCGGTTCTCTCTAAGGGACGGTGATAAGCCTCATGAGATGGTTTTCTAGATTAGTTGTTGCTAAACCCTAGTGCTGAAATCATTTTGCCATGTTTTGGGTGCACACTTCAATTTTTGAATGTGACTAGTGAACCTCTCATTTCGAGTAATGTCTGTCTGTCAAATCTTCAGAGAAGTTTATCTATTCTATTGAAATCTGCGCAATATACACATTGAAGTAAACGTAAGCTATTTGTATCTGAATTCCGAGATGCAATTTGTGTGCGAACTGCTGATGGTACTGTGTTAGGTTGATTGCATTAGACGTCTCCAGACACGGTGCAGGTAGAAATCAGCTATGACATGGTATCAGCCCTGAACAGTACTCTTGAAGAAGTTGACGATATCGCGGATGGAGCAGGTACTGTCCGGTGACAAGCACGGAACGGTAGGTGCGACAGGACATACGCATTACGCCATGAACAGCGCCGTGGCCCTTGGGTCCACGTGAGCAGCGACCGCTGCCGCTCGGCCCGTGTTGCCACGTCCCTGACCACTGTTTGGGTCTCTGCGGCCAGGCACTTCACATCGTTCTGCCTTGACGTCGGGAATGTCTGGCGAGTGAGAGCCTAATGTCCACGTGCAATGCCGGTGCAACCGTGAACATGGACAGCCACGGCAACGGGAGTTCCAAATGCCAACGATGAACATGTACAAGAACACGGTAGGCTGGATGAGCTCCGGGAAGCACATGAGGACAACGAAGAGCAAATGAAGTTGTTTGCCTTGCTTTGCCGCATGTTCGAGCCCGCGTGCAGCATGTACTCGACGACCTCTCGACTTAACAGCGGCTCAGTCGTGCCGCCCATATCCTATTGCCGGAGGCCGTCAAGCTGCATGATGATGAACGGGTGCGTATAGTGCATTTGATAGGAGTGGCTAGCCGCAGAGGTGGACGACACTGGCGAGAGAGGGGCAGGCAAGGCCCACGGCGGGGCAGGGTTCGCCGTTGTTGCGCACGCCGGACGGGTGCGGCACAACAAGCGGCTGCTCGTTCGTGTATACCCCGTCCCTTGCACGTGTCGAGAGGCGTATCTGGACCTTGCCGATCCTCTGGTCTCCGATAGCATTGCCTCCATTGCCGGCGCCGGCGTTGCCAAGGTGGCAGTTCTCGAACATGGCGAGCGTGGTCACCGTGCACGGGTTGTAGACTTCCCATTTGTACCGCTCGTTCCAACGTGCCCCGGCCGTCGATGGTTCTTCATGGGAGTGAGACCGTGCGCGCCAAGATGCCGACCTCAAGCACGCCAATGGGCAGGCGCCACAGTTGCCACGCCATGGGGCGCGTGTCGCTGGCATTCATAATTGGCTCGTCCATGACGTGGTACGCGCCCTCGAGATGCACCCCGCCGGTGGTTAGAAAATTTGGTATTTTTTGAATTAATTTAATTGTAAATTTTATGACATTACATTATAATATTTGAAATGCAACATGAAACATAATCATAACTTATAGATCTATCCGAGTGTAAAGGAAGTAGATCTATTACCATGCAACAGTTTTTGGATCATCTTAAACTGTTATATTTTGAAAGTGCTTCTCAAAAATCTATTTTCTTGTCCTCTCTACAGGAAGTAGTCCAACAACAATTTCGAAGACACTGCGCACTAAGTGCAGGATCGATGTAGTAGAAAAACAACACAGCATCTAAATTGTAGTGGTTGAGAGAGAGGGAAGATAAGTCTTCTACTAAATCTACTCAATGGCATCTCGTTCCTAATTATTATATAGGCGGACTTGTGTTAGAGTTGTATAGATATCTACAGCCACCTAGATATGGTTGACGAGACGTACCCAAACCAAGGTCGTGTCCAACAGTAATAGGTTGAGCTGGTGCATGTCATAGAAAATCTTCTACGATCTTGCGAATCTCGGCCTCTCGTTGTTCGCGCTTGTGGTCCTCTTTCCGTTTGCACACTTGGTCTTCCCTAGCAGCACGTTGTTCTGGAGTTTACTCGGAAAGTACAGCGACCTCCCTAGGAATAGAGTTTGCAGACAGAGTAAGCATCTCTTCCTTATCCAAGTGACTTGAAATCAAAGAGAGACTTTAAATTATCTGGGGAGAAATTCTCCAGACGAAGCTCTAGGTCATCCTCTTCCGTGTCGTCTAGAACAACGGGCTGTGGCACGTACTCGTCCTCGACTGAGGGCAAATAAATTGCCTACTCTGATTCTTGCTCAACAGACGCAATCGGAATCGAGGATGGTGCTCCCTCAAGACAGGTCTCGAGGGTAGTGTCGTCGCCATTGATGGGGATGCTATCTTCATTTATAGCATCTACATAATCCTCGAGATCAAATTCGTTCTCGGAGTCGTGTAGGCAAGAGAAAGGATCCATAAATACAATGAATCTTGGTGAAAATGTCTTCAAGGCCCCACGGTGGGCGCTAGTTGTCGATAATTGGAACTCGGGGGGTCATTCTGTCGAACTTATGCAGAAAAGAAAGGGATAGTGAAGGGAGCCAATCAGACAAATCCCCAAGGTATTCAAGGTATTTACGAATCTAAGACACAGAAGAATTATCTAGGTTCGAGCCCTCATAGCTGAGTAATGACCCTACGTCCTATGTATTTGACTATATAAGAAAAATAATTACCGAGAGATTGTTACAATGTATGTGAGCTAGCTAATCCTATCTGACTAAGCCTAGTCTTCTCTGTAGTCGATCGTCCTCTCATAATCCTTCCCTTGAAGGCCTTCTTATACTTGTCGAAGAGTTCGTCGGTTATCCTCCTGAAGGCAAGTCCCACGATCGCTCTTAACAACCCTGAGGTGGTAGCTGTGAGGTCATGGATATGTGGTGGTTGCCGTAGATCATGGGTACGTGGCAATTAGGCAGCCTTGACTAGGTCGTCGTGGAACTGTCTTACCATCCTAACCTCCTCCGACGGTTACCTTGTCAGGGACTTATGATTATCTGAGGATTAATCATAAGGATCATTGTAAGGTTGTGATAAAGGATGATCGCGTACTTCTGCGACCACAGTAATGAGATCGGACTTTGTATCTACGAGAAAATCTGGTCGTAGGGAGGTATCTTTGCGACCATGCTGTTCTCGGATACAGCATGAGATATGAATCTTATTGGTAATAAGTGTTCTAAAATTTACACAAAATAAATATGATTCTTGGGTTATATCCAGAACACATTTGGACTACCCAGTGTCTCCTCCCCTGACCTTTGGCGACCATAGGAAGGTACTTGCAGTCACAATGCGCCATGTGCGACCATGGGACGCTATGCCCTACCATGGAGGTCTAAATACATCTAACAATCCTCGTTAGTTAGGCTCCACGATAATGATAAAAGAAAAGAGCAGGGTGGACAAACCAAACTACAAATTTGCTACAATTTTATTTCTGACTTGGAACCGGCAGACAATTCACTAAAAGCTCTCCATAAAGCTTTCTTTTTTTTTTCAGATCATGTCAATGCACTAATGCATGATGTTCTGCATCCAAGTCAATCTAACTGAACATTCTTAGACCTTCTCCAACAAGCATACCTAAAAATAGATCTCTATATCCTCATATACATATCTACTTAAAAAGATTCCCTCCCTATATTTTATCTCACTCCAACAGTTTAATCCCAAAACACTCCCAATCCCTAAAATCCAACCGTCGTCTCTTTTCGCGCGGGAACGTCCGAGCAGGGAGCGGCCGACGAGGGTGCGGCGGCAGCACCGGCGACGCTGCACATCCGGTGCACGAACGGCTCCAAGTTCGCGGTGCAGGTCGACCTCGGCGTCCCCATCGCAGCGTTGAAGGCGATCGCCGGAGTAAGGACCAAACCGTAGCCCTAATCCCCCGCCTCCCGAGGACCGCTCCATCTCCACCTCCTCGTAGGGTTGGATCCAAATCCGGCGGCCGCCACCTCCTCCCGCGGCGGTCGCCGGAAGCCTTCTTCACCACCTCCAGATTCGCCGTCTTCCACGCCTTCCGCTCCGCCAGCTCCAAGGTGTGCATCTCTGCTGTCCTTGCACACGCGTCGTCGCCGGCGGCCTCACGGTAACGCTCCAACCCCTCTAGCGCAAGATCCTTGCGGCCGGTCCACGCCACCGACGGGGACGACGCACCGGCGCCAGGCCTTCCACAGCAGACTTCGCCTCTGCAAGGTGCATACACCCGCGCGAACAAAAATCTGTTGGGGGCGGCGGCGAGTGGGGAGAGGATACCAACCGGAGAGAGAATGTGGACATTTGGGGAGCCGCTGTAGCATCTCTATCGACGGGGCCGGGGATGCGTCGGCTGTTGGAGCCGCCGCGGAAACCCAAACGGCATGTGTAGCGCATTTTCTCTCGGGTGAACAGTACTTTCGGTTATCTCTTGGAGAAGGTCTTATAGGTCTAGCAAATGGGAACTCTAAGGTTGTCCTCACTAAACAATAATTTGACATTTCGACTGAGTTAACTTCAAAAAACCACATCTTTTAGATAAAATGGCGCAAGACATTTCACGTTCAAATCTGTGTGTTTAGATATTCAAACTACACATATGCCATAATTTATGGATAAACTGTATTTCGCCATTCACACTGATAACATATTCCCAAAATCCATTATACAATACTTGGAAGATGGAAGCCTATATATGCTTCGCAGATCTGTACATACATTTGAAGGTTGCAACTTGGAACATATTCCAAACAAGCCAAGATTATGTGAAATACGTTGTAGTTAAAAAGAGACTGGATGCACCTTAAGTTTGACTTTCACCAAACCATAAAACAGAACACAAGACCTCGTCTTTTGCATATATGTCCCTTAATGATACTATCATTTGTATCTGAGTTAATCTTATTTCCTTTACTTTGTCCATGCTAATTTAGATACTAAAATTACAAACTGTGTCACTACTACAAAAATATTTTTCACTATCGGTTCAAAATCAAATCTACTATCGGTTCTCTTACCACTAGTGATAGGCACGATAGAAGAAACGTAACACACCCTTATCAGTTAAAAACCGATAGTAAAATACTTACACCTCCAACGTTTAGTAATCGTTATTGACAATTCTTCTATCGGCTCAATAATCTAAACCGATAGTAATGTTATATTTCTTGTAACGGTTATTCATTGGAAACCGATAGTAATGTATAGTTTTTTCTATCGGTTAGAAACTCGACACGGTTAGTACCACAACTTTCTTCTATCGGTTGTAGGATATGAACCGATAGTATTACAAATGATCATTAACAGATACAGTGATACAGTGATACACTAATACAACAGATTTAATTTATTCACAAATACACTAATACAAAGATATACACATGCATTGGACAGATTGAATTTATTCACATATTGAGTTTATTCACAAATACACCAATGAATTTATTCACATATTGAGTTTATTCACAAATACACCAATGAATTTACACACATACACCAATCAACACATTCAATATATATTACACAAGTCATTTATGATGGATCGTTGATAGCCACTTCTTCCATCACATATTGAGCCCAAATTGTTCGCAGCTCTTTCAATTGAGGCAACTCATATTACTCTTTCAACATGGCGCTCTGCATGCGTGTATGAAATTAGGAACGTATGAGACATCCAATGTTTAACTTTGAGTCAGGAAAAATGGTTACCTTAGGGAATTGGGCAAAGTTTCTCCTGATCAGGTCATACATAAATCTCATGACATAGAAGCCACATTCCCACGATTGTGGCTGCTGATGGCACTGGGATAATTGCATATGCAAAGACATAAACCCACATTAACTCGAAAGAACTAATTAAGCTTAAATTAAAAGACTCATCATGAGTAGTTCCATCCGTATTAATTACCTCATATTCTTTCCAAGAAATTGTTGTGCCCTTCGACGCGTCATGTCTCCCGCCAGCAGTAACATAATTTTTGAAAGCCCTGTATTTAATTTAGCATTGCCGGTTAATATGTTATTATTAATTAGCTAGTCAAAGAAAAATCTAAAACAACTGTGTTACTTACGCGTCTATGTGCCACGTAAGGGTGAAAACATGCGCCACCCTGTCGCTCATCGAATCAAGGTAATAGACCTCATTCATTCATGGGTAAATGACGGCGAGGACCCAGTGGCCCCTACATTGCATATATAAGCGAACCGTTTCATACATATGTTAGGCGTAACATACAAGAATGAGTTAAATTAGTAGGAAATGCACTAACCTTTGGTGGTACGGCGCAAGAATGAACTCTCGGTCCTGCTGCGCTAGTAGTGCCCTTGATATGTATTCCTCCGCATGTGCTTGGTCGTGCTCTAGCATCGTGAGGCTTATTTTGTCTGGGTCGAGGAAACCCACCTTGTCATATGCCCTCATCGAACGCCAGCCTATACATGCATCTGGATGCAAAATAGACATTAATAAGTAGTGCATACAAAGTGATTAGATTTATGAAATGAACTGTGATAACTTCACACAACAGCAAACTCACAGGACTCCAGTCTGTATGATAGACATATCAAGCTCCCACCAGTTGAGGAGGTCGAACAAATCCTCGTGGGCCACCGATATGCTCCCGGCCTCACGGTGAAAATGACCTGGCCTGAAGTGAACTAAGAAGTTGATGTGGTGCCTAGACCGGGTCAGGTACCACTCATGGAGACTTCTGGTTATTTGATCCATATTGCGCAGAAGGTACTCCGACACGAGTGGGAACCCGTTCTTGAACGTATCCGGCTGGCTTTGTTTCGCCTTGCCTTTGGCCTTGCCCTTGCCTTTGGGCAGGGAGCGAGTGTATACCTTCGAAGGTTGGGGCGCGGTGCCGTCGGCCTCATTTGATGGCGAAGGGTTTACGGCCGTCGGAGGAGGCATGGGGGCCGAAGGAGCTCGGTCATGCGTTGTGCTGGGGGTGGTGTCCTCAGGAAGTGAGCTGGCATCCATCGTCCACTTTAAGTTACGAACGCATAAGTTAGATTTTGCAAATTGAGTATACTAACTAGTTGTAAGCTAAAATGGCTAGGGTTTACCTCCTGTAGTCTAACACCCTTCTTGGGCCACTGTATGTACGAGCCCAATGCCTCGCCAATTGTCCGCATTTCATCCGTTGGGACGGGCAACGGAAAAGAGCTGTAGCCCGGGAAGGCCATGTCCACCTGTACCTTTGCGAATCCAGGTTCCAGAGGTACGCAGTGGATCCGGAAATCCTCCCAAGACTGATATACGATCCCGTTTGCAACCACTACAAGTTTGTCACCTATGTTGATCAATAGGCTACAGCTCTCCAGCTTCTGCAATTTGCAACAATTATAACAGGTTAACGAAACAGTTCTAACGTAACGGGAGTGGCATCAACCGAACTGCATATATAGCTCAAGAGTTGCAATACCTCAATCAGGTCCACCGGATCCACGTGAACCTTCAAGCCGCAACTACTCGGCCTGGCAACGTCGACCTCGGCAGCTGGATCTAAACCCTTGGACTGCACAACTCGTCTGAGGCGTTCATACTTCTCGTTCAGTTGAGCGAACATGTCTGCGAATTGTGTAGTCACATCTGACCGTATCTTCTGAGACAGCTCCGATTCCCTTTCCTTCCAGCTGTGAGCCTTCTTCGCCTTTTGCTCGGGCTCCGAGAAGTCTTCCTTCCATGGCACCACACCCTCCATGGTTCGCATCCGCCCTGGATGCTCCTTGTTCCCTAGAGCCCGGGTAAGGATGTCGTTCTCTTTATGGGGAGTAAACAATCCCTCGGTCGCATCCTTCGAACAAGAGATCTGTTACATTCAAAACTCTCCATTGTGAGGAAAAAATATATACAAACTTGTGCGCACAGTACTAACCATAGTTTTTTCTACCACACTCTATGATTCCAACCAAGAAGTTAGCCAACTTACGATTCGCTGCACGACCTCGACGTCCCTGGGGTCTGGGAACTCCACAGTCCCCGTGGACGACACGGTCCCTCTGGCCAGCCACCAGCGCTTGCATCGTGGATCGCGGATCTCGGAGAGCAGTAGGTCAGGGGAGTTGACGAAATTCGACGCCTCGTCTTCAGCCTTCTTCCACTGCTCCTCCTTCCCCGCATAGCTGCGAGAGCCGAGCCGGTGCGGGTGGTCATTCCACCTCTGGATTGCCTTGTTCTTCTCGCTAAGGGCCTTCGTACCAGAAACAAGAAAATTAATGCACCGCTGGTTACTGCATACAATGGTGTAACCAAGCAAAGAAACCATACATACCTTGAACTCAGGGGTCCCCTTATGTTGGGTGAATTGCTCCCATACCTCCTCCGTTATGAAGGGGTACTTCTCGCATGGAGATTTGCCTTTAGCGAGGAAGGTACTGACGAGGATGCTCTTGAAGGTTTTCCACGTGTTGTTCATGTCCTTCAAGCAAGCTATCTTGGGACCATCGTCGGGGATGTTCCACTTGGCCTGTTTCAAATTGTGCATATAAGCAGGACTTACCTAATCTCTGGGATAAACCAAGGGAATGTGATTACTCAAGAGTTCAGTGATTTTGATTAATTTTACCTTCACTTCCACCCACTGCCTATCCCTCTCGTCGGCCTTAACGTCCTTCCAGCTCTGGACGGTGATCTTCACCCTTTCCTTCGCCAACAAACCAACATAAGCAGCGTACTAGCTAGCGTTCTTCCCGATCGGTCTCCCGAACTGGTTGAACTCACATGAAAGATCCGCGCGTTTGGCCAAACGACACAACATCGTCGCGCCTCGCGCCTTCCTCTTGCGCTGAGATGAAGCAGCGTCATCTACGTTCGCCCTTGCCGAATCACTACCATCAGCAGAGAAAGATGCCGACATGGCTTTACCTAAAATTCCATGAACAGACCATCAATTGATATGAAGAAAGGTATATGACAAAATTCATAACTAAAATGGAATGGCAATGATGAACTACCTATTTTTGTTAAAATGTCAAATTTTCATTCAAAAGGCCAAAAATCATCAATTCCTATCAACATGGTCTTCAAAATAGATTTAAAATGGATTTGTAAACTCAATTTGCAAAAGGTTGTCGAACTTCAACCTTCTTGCTTAACATAAAGATCATTTGATAACTCTTGATTGTAAAATCCTATTTGGAAAATTTTTTCAGAAAAATATATTTCATGCAATGAAAATCATTTCTGTAAATTTTCATTTCAAATGTATTTGATTTGAGCAATAGTTGATTCTTTTCACAAATGAATATGAACTCTGCAAAATTCAGATTTTTCAATATACTATCTGTTGACAATAACAAACCGATATGACATACTCTATTTCCTATCGGTTTGACAATTAAAAACGATAGTACTCAAGTGTGTATTCAGGAAAATATATAAGATTAGCAGTGCAAACTATGCTAGTCTCTCTACAAGAACATAAAGAATCATGGCTTTGTGATAAAAATTTAAATGAACCAAAATTTCAGATGAAAATTAGAAAATGGGAAATAATTAACAGAAAATTAAAATTAGCAGTGCAAACTATGACATACTCTATTTACTATCGGTTTGACAATTAAAACCGATAGTATTCAAGTTTGTATTCAGGAAAATATATAAGATTAGCAGTGCAAACTATACCAATCTCTCTGCAGGAACATAAAGAATCATGGCTTTGTGATAAAACTTTAAATGAATCAAAATTTCAGATAAAAATTAGAAAATGGGAAATAATTAACAGAAAATTCAGATTATCGGTTCGAAATAAGAAACCGATAGTGGACGACACAGTACGAAAAATTCCTAGTGATTTTCATCAAGTCTGTAATTCTCATAGCTATCAAGTTTGTAATTCATGCACTTTTCATCTAGTTTTATATTTGTAATCCATTAAACCACATATGAACTATTGAATATAAATTTAAGAAATTGACGTGAGCGGTTTGGTCAAGAACACTTACAGTCGTTCGTGGAGTGGCCTACGATGGCGCGATACAGTGGCCGGAGGCGGTGGAGAACCCAATTGCAATCGGCAATGGTGGCGCAGAGGAGCGAAAAAGCGAACGTCGGGGTGGCTAGGGTTTTCCGCACGCGAGTATTTGGAATGTGATCAATTACACTGGAGGGAAAATCGTGCGAGGTTAACCGAATATATGAATCTTTACTATCGATTCATAATCATCAAACCGATAGTAAATACAATGGAAGTTAGGGTTTGGACTGTTGGCATTGTTCACTATCGGTTTTATGATTATTAACCGATAGTAAATTAAACAGGGTCTCATAACACAATATGAATTACTATCGGTTATGAACAATAAACTGATAGTAGAGTTTAATTTCATAATTGAAACCGATAGTAGAATACAATGTTATTGACCCTTAAAGGGTTTTCCTAAGAACAATTACAGATGGGTCTCAGTACATCATTTTGCACTTGTAAAGACACCTGAAATCCCATGCAAATGACTTCCAATAATTTTGAAATAAATTAACAGTAAAAACCAATCATGGAATGCAAATTTGCGGTTTTCATATTGATTTGTGAAAAGAATCAATTATTGCTCAAATCAACTCCAATTGAAATGAAAATTTGCAGAAATGATTCTCAATGCATCACGTATGTTTTCCGAAAGAATTTTTAAAAAATGATTTGAAGAATTCTTCGATTAAAAATCCAAATAATATACGTCACTTACATATTGCAAATTAGTTAAGAATGGTTGTCCACCCATAATCCTTCTTCGTGGTCGTCTTGCAGGTAACTTGTTTCATCAATATCTTCGGTAGGGACAGATTGAAGAATTCCATCTAAAAATGGAGGTAGTTCATCGAACTGATCATACTCTTCTTCATCCACAACGTCTTCTACTCCAACAATACGTCTCTTACTGTGAAGGACAACATGCAACTTTGGGTTGGTCGGGTCAACGATGTAGAACACCTGTGTGGCTTGCTCAGCAAGTATAAATGGATCATCTTGGTGTGCGACTCTACTGAGATCGACGAGAGTAAACCCATAATTGTCAACTTTAACACCTCGAGAGATTTCAACCCATTGGCATCGAAACAGAGGAATCTTAAGTAATACATAATCGAGCTCCCATATTTCCTCAATAACACCGTAATATGAGTTAAGTGCCCTTACTGCCCTGGTATCCTCTGAAATAGCAAGTAGTGTCACTCCACTACATTGCATAGTACTCTTCTCGTCCTGAGTTCTTGTGTAAAATGAATAGCCGTTGATGTCATACCCCTACCAAGTCCCTACAGTAAATCTAGGTCCTCTGGCCAACCATGTAACAACTTCATCTACGTTGCCCTCAGAAGCTTGCAAGACTCTATTTTCGATCCACCCAGCAAACTTCCTGTTATGTTCTCTAGTGACCCAAATCTCTGGCTTCGAAGGATTCTGTTTCCGTAACATTTCCTTGTGCTCGTATATATATGGCTCCACCCCCGTCATGTGCTGTAAGACCCAAAAAGGGCTTTTGCATACAGATCACTAGAGGGGACGACTGCTTTAAATCCAATCGTTCCAATGCTACCCTCATGCCGAGACGTAGGAACGCCAATTAGGCCATATAGTTGGTGCAAAATTCAATCACCTCCTCGGCGGCATAACCTTCAATGATACTGCCTTCAGGCCGATATCGATTCCTTACATATCCCTTCAAGATACCCATAAATCTCTCAAATGGATACATGTAGCGCAAGAACACGGGTCCACAAAATTTAATTTCTCTGACAAGGTGAACAATTAGATGGACCATAACATCAAAAAAAGATGGAGGGAAATACATCTCCAGCTGACAAAGAGTTGTAGTCACATCGCGTTGCAAATCGTCCAGTCCATCCAGATCAATTACCTGCAAGGACACAGTTGCAGTAAATATTCAGATCCAAAAAATCTGACAAGGTCCACGAATAGAGCTAATTAACTTGCTAGGAGTACACGCTTACCTTGCCAGTTATTGTGTTGAAGAAATAACATAGCTTTGTAATTGTCTCTCTGATTTTGACTGGGAGAATGCCTCTGATAGCAATTGGAAGCATTTATGACATCAGTACATGACAATCATGAGACTTCATACCAACCGGCTTCAAGTCTTTCATGGACAAAAGTTTTTTCAAGTTCGCAGAATACCCGCATGGAACTTTGACACCATATAGGTACTGGCAGAGTTCTGTTTTTTCTCTTTTTGACAAAGTATAGCAAGCCGGGGGAGGTATGTACACTTTCCCTTCTCCAACGGTGCAAGTTCAGTCCTTATGCCCATGTTGAGCATGTCACGGCGAACGTTGATGCCATATTTCGTCTTTCCTGGAATGTTCAACAAAAAACCAATCAAACTATCACAAACATTTTTCTCTACGTGCATGACATCAATGCAATGTTGAACTTGTAAGTGCTCCCAATATGGAAGATCCCAAAGAATCGATCTCTTCTTTCAAACATTTTTTCCTGGAGGTTTAGAACATTTACCAAACTCAACTTTGATGTCCTTCACGCGCAAGTAAAGCTCCTTACCAGTCACAAATACTGGTGCTGAACCTTTCTCTGGCTTCCCATTAAATGACTTCCTCTTCTTATGGTAGGCGTGATGCATCGGAAGGAATCTGCGGTGACCCATGTACACTGTTTTTCTGCAGTTCGATAACCACATACTTTCAGTTTCATCCAGGCAAATAGGACAAACCTTGTCACCTTTCGTACTATACCCCGACAAATTTTCATAGGCCAGGAAATCATTTATGGTGCCAAATATCATGGCCCGCAACATGAAATTCTCTCGCTTATGTGCATCCCACACCTGCACCCCTTCGCTCTACAATTTATGTAAGTCCTCGACTAACGGTGATAGAAACACGTCAATATCATTCCCGGGTTGTCTGGGTCCTGAAATTAGTAACGACATCATGATGTACTTTGCGCTTCATACATAACCAAGGAGGAAGATTGTAGATGCATAAAAGAACCGGCCAAATGCTATGTCCACTGCTCATATTTCGGTGTGGATTCATACCATCCGTACTCAACCCAAACCTTATATTCCTCACTTCGCCGCCAAACTCACCGAATGTTCTGTTAATGTTTCTCCATTGAATAGAATCAACTGGATGTCTTAGTTTTCCGTCTTGTTTCCGACCTTCAACATGCGAACGCAAGTATTTCGCATCTTTCGGATTTGCAAACAGCCGTTTCAATCTAGAAATCACAGGCAAATACCACACAGTTTTGGCCGGAGGCCCTTTCTTTAACTCATCACACCCATTGTGATAAATTATGTCCCCATATTTATACCGCGATGCACCGCATCTTGGACAAACATGCAAATCCTCGTACTCGTTACGGTACAGAACACAATCATTTGGGCATGCATGTATTCTTTCGATTTCCATTCCCAACGGATACAATAGTTTTTTGGCCTGGTAAACCGATCTTGGCAACTCATTTCCCTCTGGAAGCATGTCCGCTAATAGATCTAATAGCACCGTGGAACTCTTATCGCTCCAACCTTTGCTTGCCTTCAAGTTATATAATCTCAACACAGAAGAAAACTTTGTAAATTTTACACATCCAAGGAACAAAGGCTTCTCAGAATCAACAATTAATTTCTCAAATTTAGCTAAATCGTTTTCACTGTAATCTTCTTCTACATCACGTAACATTTCATCTAAATTGTCATCATCTACATGGACATCCGAATGAACATTACCAATGTTCTAATGATCATCATTATTGCAATCCACTTCCGGGTGTTGCTGAGTGGTAGCGGTGCTCGTTTCCTCAAGATCTTCATCATGCCATATCCAACGGATATAGCGTGCGTTACAACCACGACGAATTAAATGACTCCTAATCTGATCAGAGTTGCCGAACCTTTTTAAGTTCATACAATCTATACAAGGACAATGTATATCTTTCTCTTCCTTCTTCGCCTTTTCTTGCTCAGCAAATTTAATAAACCCATTCACACCCTCCAAATACTCAACAGTAGTACGTTTTATTCCATACATCCAATATTCTCGGTCCATCTACAATTATTTCACAAAATTGACAAATTAAAATAAATAATTAATGACTCATGGCATGCATGCATGAAACACCATCAATTAGCTAGGCCATATGTGTGTACGCTGCTTAATTACATTAAATGGATATGTATGAAACCCTAATTAACTTGATGCATTAATTGGAAGAGCCAGCTAACTAGCTGGTTAACTTCAGCCATAAGTCATTCCTAACTTAACTTCAGCAAGCTATAGCTAGCTAGCCAACCTAGCCTTCTAGCTAGTTTGGAGCTACATGTATCTAGTTTAATGATTGCAAGTAGAGAGAGAGGGAGAGTGTGAAAGAGTGATCGAGAGAGAGAGAGAGGTGATGAGAAGATGACAATACCGAGGGGGATCGAATTACCAACCTCTCAGCTAGCATCTCCAAATCACTCTAACTTGGAGCGTGGATGTACGTATGGTAGAAATGAATCGAGGATGCAGAGCGCAAAGCAGTGGTCGAGATAAATTGTATAATTTTACTATCGGTTCAAAAACACAACGATAGTAAACTAAGGTCACCACTGTCATAACCATTAGTTTATATGACATCATTTTACTATCGGTTTGTTTTATATAACCGATAGTAAAATTTACTCTATTATATCGGTTTGTACAGTAGTAACCAATAATAAAAATTCCGTAATTTCACTATCAGTTACCAAAGACAAACCGATAGTAAAATTTACTCTATTATATTGGTTGGTACAGTATGAACCAATAGTATAAAGTCCGTAATTTCACTATCAGTTACGAAAAACAAACCGATAGTACTATTTCATCTATTATATCAGTTGGTACAGTAATGACCGATAGTAAAAAATGTTTGTATTTCACTAACGGTGTACCAGAATATAACCGATAGTAAAAGCCTCTTCTCCACCGCTGTCGTCCTACTTTATCGGATTTTTCTCAGATTGCTTATAACCGTTAGAAAATATGAATTAGTGGATTGCATTTCTGTAGTAGTGTGTCAACAAATAGCATACAATGCTGAAAAAAATAACTACCACCTATTACATGAATAATTTGATGATCTAACCCAATTCAAATCATCAAACATACTCATTTATATATTGACATATCAATTACTTTCAGATATATTAAGTTGATGCCTGCTATATATACCTTATTCGATTCCTATTTTCTCTGTCTTCCACAACTTACTCTATCCATATTGTCTTCATCGCACTGGCTATCTGTTTTTTCTATCATCATAAAAACTGTGTGATAGTGCGGATCAATCTTCGTACTACACTATATTGTTTTGTGATTCACACCTAGTTATTCTGCAGCTCTACATTTGCTGTGCACGAATGTCATGCTACGGTCTCTTTGCTACTAATCAACTAGAACCTTTTTTTGGTAATGTTCGAAGAAAGTTTTTTTTTTTTTTTTTTGCGAGATTAGAATTCACGTTAATTTAGTTTTTTTGTGTATAAATTAGTTTCTATAGACTCTGTCAATGCTTTGGATTATGTTTCCTACCTTTTGTTACATATCTGCCTATGCACTTTGATTAGATATAGTTAGTTAGTTTACTCAACATATGATTGTTGTGGTTAAAAAAAAAAAACTCTTAACTATTTCTATTTTCCCTACAATTTCTGCGACTTATTGTTGGTGCTTTTGTTGATTTTAACATATTCTCATCATTCTATTTTTCCATCATGCAAACTAGAGCAGACACAAGTCTATTCAATGCATAGACTAATTTAAATTATTGCTTAATTAATCCTATAAACTGTCATCTCTTTTAATTTATATTTGCCTTCTTGCGTGCTTCGCACTTAGAATAATTTTTTATACTTATAGACTATCTTTGCACCAGTCATATGGTATACAGTTTTCTCTTTTGTTTTTCTTGAGCATTCTTGCATATTAATTTGTTTAAAAATTGATCAGACATGAAAATCTATTGTTCTATCTGTTTGAATCGTTTTCTTCCAAAATATTTGTTATTTAGACCTGATATACAAATGAATCAAATTATATGAATTCGGTGTCCTATTACTCTATATCAATCGTACAAATCCTGATAAATATTTCTGCATTACTAGATTTTTTTTTTTCCCATTATGCCGTTACGTTTCATTCATCGATTTTATCTCTATATAAACCATAATCCAAATATCTACAGATACAATGCTTTATCATACATAAATCTGTTTTGTTAATACCCGCGGTAACACATGGGATTCTACCTAGTTTAAGAATTCTTGTCAAAAAACACACACAAAAAATAGAAGGGATTAAGATTCAAATTTATGGCCTTCTTTTATATGGATACACGCTCAATACACTTGTAAGTCTTTTAGATGTACAATTGGTGTACTAGATTTGGGGACTATTATGTGTACAAACTATTTTTTTCAACAATTTTTCCAAATATTATTTTCATAAAATTGTTGTGAATATCGAATAGCGACATATTGATAAGTAGGTCATGTTTATGGACAGAATTCAAAGGTCCACATATGTCAATGAGTGTTTCTTATCGCGTTTATAAAAAAAATTTTTAACGTGAAGTCTTATTTACATGGCAATAACAAAGTGTAGTGTTAATGTAATGGGTTTGTGGTGAGATGTTAAAAGATTGCATCAAGCTAAATGATACACGACATTTTTTTTGAGTTGGCCTTTTTGGCTTCTTATCCAATGACAGTCTATGACTAATAATTTTATGCTTAAGCAACTCTCATCGAAAAGTTCTTCCGCGGAACCCTCTCATGTGAGAACCCGTTTAACATCTATCTGATGTAAATCTGTATCACAAATTCATGATTTGACAATTCTAACTAAAATCTCACGTGTGAGAGGTGTCTCCTGAAAGAGTCTTCCCTCTTATTTGAACAGTCTAGCATAGGATTTATTAGCCAAAGATATACAGATAAATATGAAGCAATTCTACTTCCCTCTACTATTAATTCTGAAAAAAGTCGCCAGATTGCACCCATCATCCTTAATTAGCCGCTAATATGTTTTCTAGCATCATCTGATTAGTGAACCACCCAATCCTTCACCTTTAGTGGAATCCTTCTGATCAATATTTTCTAAAGTTGAAAAGATAAATTATCCTATAAAACTAGCACAAAAAATGAGATGACAATAATACATAAGTTGTCAATTAGTTAAGGGCTTGTTTGGAATATAAGAAATGAAAAATGTAAGAATAGGAAAAATATAGTTGATTGTTATGTCCAATAAAATTCACATGAAAACTTAAACACATGTATTGTTCAAAATGATTATTTGGATGCATTACCGAAAAAATGCAAGAATTTTACTTTCAACAAGAGACAAGAAAATTTTCATAAGATTGAACTCATTTTTTTTGTTTCCTCCAAAATTTCTCAAAAAAAAAAAACCCATTCCAAAGAAATTTTATATACTTATTTTTTAGTTACAAACACCACATAAAGAAAAAATTCTTTAGGATTCAAATCTTCTAAAATTCCTCAATTCCAAACATCTCTTTACTGATAAAAGTGAGATAGAACTGAACCTTAATGGCTGTCAAATGCTCTAAATACAGGCATGAATAAATACCGGCAAAAAAAAAAAAAGAAAAAGAAAAATGGGCTGTTGTCAAAGAGCTGTCTGGTGCCCTACTTAGAAACCATTAAGCAAAATCATAGCATGAGATTGAGACATAAATTTGGCACACATTCACCAAGTCAAACCAAGAGATCAAGATAGGATCTTTGTTCATGCATGCATGTGCCAACTCGGAAAATTTTAACCAAAACTCTTCAGTTCTTTAAATTTGACAATACAAACTGAGTCAGACTTTTGCATGGATGGAAACAAAATTGTCTTTGGAAAGTACGCTTCGACAAAGATTCGATGAACTAGCCAAACATGCAAAACGAATGCATGCTGTGCCACACTGGCTCATATATGGACTGGAATTGATTGTATGTAACAATAATGTGAAAGTGGAAAACTTTAAATCTAGAATCTGATTAGTACTATTTGCCTGGATGTTATCTCCTCTATGTCTTTTCCCTTTCATGTCCTTTGATGATAAAAAGAACAAAAATATTTTATTTGTGTGTGTTTCTTTCATGTGTCCATCACTTTTGATGATATCAAATGTACCAAATAGTGTCCTATTTATACATCTCAAAGGCCAATTGCTTATCCCATGCATGAAGTGTACCATGCCATGTACCATAAATGTGCTTGTAATTATACTATTATAACAAATAAGTTTGCATGGTTCAACTAATATATTATCATGTAATTATTATAATTCCAGCTCTAAACCACTGATACATACACACACAATCATCTAATTCTTATTTCAAAGGAAGAGAAGAGTGAATTTAAACACATAATTCTAATTCTTTTAAGTCTATTAAGAAATCATATTAGATCATTCTATATTAGAATTAATCCAATAATTATATAGGCTATTTAAGTTTATTAAAATACTTATACAATGAGCAACATGTGGATTACTATGCAGTGGAATGTTGCAGTTGCAGATAATATTTACGATAATTGATGAGATAATACTGTTGTATAAGCTGTTAACAAATGACTATGTTGTTTAAAAATAGTATGTCAGACGAGGTAATTGAACATGCATATACTATGTGAATCAAAATTTCTTTTCTTTGTTTTCCTTTTGGAATTTACTGTCCATTTAACCTAGGTGAAACTTCTTTATAAGCCAAACTACTAGGGTTTTATCGAATAAACTCTAAAATAGATCACTCATTTGATCCTAATTTTTCATTGTAAACTCAAGAAAATAGTCTGAAACTAGGCCAGATAAACCATAGTCAAATACTCTAGCTGTTATATTTTATTGGGAAAAGAACGAAAAGTCGAAATAGATTTGTTGTAATTGAAGACAAATCGCAACTTGTGCAGCTAATTTAAACACGGCATGTTTTTCTCTCTCTTTTGATCACACCCAATCGATTGCTTAGTCAGACCATTAAAATATACACCATACACACTTTATGTGTAATTGCTTAAAAAAACATTCTGTGTAGTCTAAACTTGACGGCAACGAATCCATCTAAAAAAACATATATGAATTTACATAAATGTCAAAAAAAAAGAGAAATATTAGCAATTAGCAAGTTGTTAAGTGAGAACAAGCGGAGACGGACAGCAGCAGGGGTGGCACAAAACGACAATGCACACGCATAGGCCTTTTCCGCAAGTGTCGTGCCGACGTGGCAATGTAGCTTGCGATGGATACCAAACAAGATTCCTAAGGCCCCATTTTTTGGAACTAATAATGTCACTCATCGTTGACTTCACTTGCGAAAAAAAAGAAAAAAAAATGAAAATGAGTTTTGCTTATATATATGTATATGTTTTTTCTATCTTAGATATGCATTTTTCTATTTTTGAATTAAATTTCTCACTCTTAAATCTAACACATTTAAAATTCACAAAACTCTCTCTTTTGCATCACTAACGACGGTTGCCCCATGACATGAGATAGAGGTGGGCAGTGGTGGGCTGATGAAAAGACTAGTAGAGGTGGTGGTAAAAGACACAACAGTGTGGTGAGATGGTTATGTCATGTTGGCTATAGGCATTAGTGATTGACATGGGAGGAGGAGGAAACGGAGGAGAAGATATGGACAGCACTGATGCCATTCTCAACGTCGACAACAACGATGAGGTAGCAACATTGCACAGGCAATGATGCCATGGTCGCCGGTGGCTGCCTAGGGGGTGGTAGCCTGTGATGTGGGGGTGGGTGGCGACAATGGAGAGGAAGAAGAGGATGTGGAGGAGAAGAGAGGAGAGGGAAAAGTAGAAATAGTTTAGTTTTAAATCAATGGTGTAGGTGGTCAAGTTTTTTAAGAAAAATAGATAGTTGCATCTAAATTGTCTCAAAAAAAGTTTTATAAAAACTTTCAGAAGTCATCTCATTTTCAAATACCCTCTTATCTGAAATTTTACAATAATTTCGCCCCACACACCACCCACCCCACAAGTATTTTTTTCGATTTAAAAACTCATTTTCCATTAACTGACAACTAGATTTAACGGAAACCGATGATTGACAACATGACCTTTGATGTCATTATTGCGACCCTCCATCACTGCTTATACGGGAGAGAAAACAAATTTTTTAAATTTTTAGTCACTAATATGTAGGTTTCAGATGTCAGTGATTATAAATTTATTTTTTTAGTATTTTTTCATTAATCTAACTGTCAACTAATGGTAGGTGGATTTCTAAATGAAAAAAATACTTGTATTGGTAATGTAAAATTCCTGGTGAATGGATTTTCGAAAATGACAATAACTTGTGGCAGTATTTATAAAATTTCCCAAGAAAAATATACATTTGACGTCATAAATTATTTGGGAAAAGAAAAGAGAGATCATTTCCCAAATCTCACGTAACCGTTGGATGTTGGGATCAAGCACAACTGACAGTATGATACAGGTCATAGCTCTCTCTGGATTGTAGACAACCTGCTTATACAATTCAAAGCATGAAAAGTACAAGTTTTAGTTTGAGATAGCGCAAACACAATTTGATTTCGGACTGAAGGGTGGTAAATGTTTTTCCTTCTTTAGAAGATTGGGTATTATACATTTAGATTTCTTAGACAACACATAAATCTTCATCTAGAATTCTATACAAATATTTCTTATCTCTTCTATTTGCATGTATATTATTATGCCATTGTTTTATTATATATATGTGTTAGGGGAGTTGTGTTGTCCATCTATAGTGAGTTAAGATGTGTGTTGTTAATAGAACAGGTATTTTTATTTGTGGAATATATTGAGATGAAATAAATAGTCATCCAACGAAAAAATTAAAATAGGGGCTGATAAAGGGAAAAAAAAAAAAAGACAAGTTGAGCACGGCTTTAAAGTCCATAATATAAAACTTTTTTTCTCCCTATTTGTGAAGAGCCCCTTAAAGTTTATAGTCAAGAAAGTCCAAGAAGAAAGAGGAATTTGCAGACCACGCCCCCATGGAGTCCACCTTTCGCACGAAGCCAGCTTGTTTTCCCCTGATACCACCCCCTTTTTGTCGGTGGATTACCAAGCCTATTGACCAGGCCTCACTTAGTCCAATTGCCCATTTAGCCCACACAAAAACTAAAAAAATCACCTTAATTAAAAAAGAGAAATTTTACAAGATAACGAAATTTGATTTTTTTTAAAAAAAGTTGTTTCATAAATTTTTTATCATACCTACACAGATTTTTTTGAATTAAATATTTTCAAGATGTATATTATTTTTAAGAAAACTATTTTAAAAGTGATAATATCTTGTTATATTTAAAACAAATTCCCCTATTACCACCACCAAACACTCTAACCGAAAAATAGAGAGGATCATACTCAATCAAATCTATGGATCCATAACTTTTCTTACGTTTCTTACGTGAACACACATTTTAATTCTCGAAATATATTAGTATCTTAGTAGAAACAGGACAGTCCAATTTCGTCCCTTTTTTTTCAATAATTTTTACACCACTTTAATCTACGTCACACTTAATATCTTTACATGCATAGTAGATTCCTTATTTACATCACAAATAAAATTATACCACAAGGCTCTAAACTGACATTTATTTTAACCGGAGGGGATGGTACGCGCGGTTCTGGCCGTTCATTAATTTTTTTTTTGGAAAATTGATTAGTGGATACTGTAAAAGTGATTTATTTGAGAAATAATATCTCAAAACACTCTATGATTGACACTACAAAAATAAAAAAATTTCCATCGGGTACTACCATTATATTCTATTAACTTTCGTTGGGTATTTTTTTGCTGATTTTAGAAGGTAGTAGAGAGATTTTTTAAAAAAACAAAACTACTGCTCAAAAGTTTGGAAAAAGGCTCCGAGCTAGATGTCGATCAGACTTGAGAATGATCTTCGCCAACTGCTGTGGCCGCCGATGATAGTGACAGTTACACTATGATTCTCTTCCTTGTCAATCTTGTCTACCTCGTTGACATGCTCCTCAGTGTCAACTTCATACACACCAAGTTATACAGGGACGACACCATGTTAAGAAAGAAGTTGCGGGTCATGTACGAACAGCAACGACAAAGCACGTGACGTAATGAGTGGTCACAACCATGGTGAGCCTCGACTTTGGCATCAACTAGGTGTTTTAGATGAGGCAATGACAGTCGGAGTCGCTATCAACACGCAACTCTTTCTTGTTGACTTTATCCACCACATTGACATGTCCCTCGCTGTTAGTTCAAATTGCAGATTAAACTAGCACCCAAAATTTGTTTCTCAAATATACACCTTGAAATCAAAATCTCAAAATGCAAATAAGCTAGCACCCAAATTGTAAGTTCCATATATTAAATTCAAAGATAGATATCTAATTTATACATTAAGTTTTATAAAGGCAGTGGTGGGCAGTGAAGTGAGCAAGAACCTTGGTTCATGTGTGCTTGGAAGTCCAAAGTACCAGGCGTAAAAGTGTCAACCATCAAACTAATAATTTGGACTTGGCGACAATGTTTTGTGTTTAAAATTTTTATTTTTACAGTATTCTACAACTGTTGAATTTTTTGAGATACTATTTTTCAAATAGACTATTTTTGCATTGTCCAATAATCAATTTTCTCTAAATTGTTTGACCGCTAATGATAAATAATGTTTTTATCCTTCAACTAGTCAACTTTAGGCTTATCAAATTTAGACTTTTTAACTTTTCGTATGACAAAAAGACGTTCAATTTAGGATCGGATCCAAAATCAATCCTGCATGATACTGATGCACAGAACCAGACCCCCACACGACACGTGGAGCATTTTTTGGGTTGGCTAATCCCGGTTTTCGTTAGTCGGAGGAACTGAAGCCAAATCAAATACCTCATATCTTATAAAGCATATCAAGAGAACTTCAACTTGTATAGCATTTTAATGCGAAGTAGCTCCATCCAGCCTAAATAGCTCATTTTCCTCTCATCTTTCCTCGTCTTTTGAATTTTTGGGTTTACGATACTATTTGGCTGGTGTTCAACTTCTTTGCATTCTTGAGATTTATTTGAAATTTTGAGGGTTTTTCAAGTCAAGCATGCATGATCGTCTTTTGAGTTGGTGTCCACAATTTCTAAAGGGATAAAATGAAAATCATAAAATAGAAATACACTTTGATAATCATATAAAGTGTAAAATAGAAAATATGCTTTCATAAATGAACGCTAATTTCTCAAAATATTTTAATCTATCTCTCTCAATAATTTGCGGTCATGAAGAGTGTTGGTAGCTAACAATAGATAGTGGCTGTCAATAACAGAACAATTGCGATGAACAAGCGTGCTGTGATGATGAATCTAACGACAGTTTGACACGGACGAGTGTCTTCGCCACGAATTAGGCAATGAGTGGCAATGGTGGCGGCGGATCGGACGACTCGATCATATCGAGTGATGGCGCTGGGGTGATGACGGATCGGATCAAGCTTTATGAAGGGTGGTGGCGACCATGGATCCAAGGACGAATCAGCACGGACGGGTGACGATCATCGTTGGGAGTGGTGCGGTCGCATGGCCAGGGACACGCACCTGATCCAGGCGCTCGCATCTCCCGGCACATATCTGTCCAGCGCGGTCGATTGCCGCGTGGACGCCAACAAACAGGCTCTATAAGCCAAAATTGTAGCCTTTTTACGTAAATACCTTTGGTAAAAAAAGACGTCCTAAACTTTGTAACTTTTTACTCAAGGACCTCTTTTCGAACTGAAATCAATTTGACGATTTCTTATCTCATTCCACAAGTGAAGTCCAAAATTAATTTTTCCTAATAATTAAAAAACCAACACATACAATCCAAAGTAATCTTTAAGCACTAGTAATACCAATAATTACTGCAATTCAATGGTAAAATCTAGACCCAAATATCTTACACACCCTGTCAAAGATCCCCTAACAGGTGGGCTAGTTAAGCTCCACTGGCACTGACAAACACTAAAATATAAATAAAAAGAGAAAAAAAAGAAAATGCAAACAAAATGGCCAAATTAACTCCTAATTCGGTTGTTTACATCCAAGTTTTTTTAAATAAAAAGACGAAAAAATAATTTAAAATTTCGCAAGTTTTTCTACTCCTGTTCAAACTCCGGGAAGCGGGTCGATTTCGAACAGATCGGTGATATCCTCGAAGAAGTCGTCGACGCCGTCCAGTTGCGGCCTCCTCTCCGACGAAGCGACGCCGGGGCCGGCGGCAGGGAGCTCGTCGAGACGCGGCTCCGGCGGGGCCTCGACGGGGAGGGGACACGGCGGCGGGTCGGCCAGGAAGTCGAGCGGCGGCGAAGGTTCTTGGAAGTTGGCGAGGAGGTCGAAGTCGCCGTAGAATGGCGCGAGGTCGTCGGCGAAGTCGTTGCAGGGGAAGAAGACGTCGCTGAACTGGTTGGTTTCTTGGGGCACCTGAGGAAGCGGCGGGGAAGGGGTTTCGTTGGACGGGTCTGAGGCGGCAATGGCGGAGGAGAAGAAGACGTTGCTGAACTGATTGGTTTCTTGGTGGCGCGGAGGAGGGGGTTCCTTTGAGGGGTCGGAGGCGGCAATGACCGAAGGCGGGAAGGAGCGGAGGACGGAGGTAGGGGACGCGACGACGTGGGACGACTCCTCGCTGAAATCGTAGGAGTTGGCGATCGAGGAGGAGTTCTTGGACTGCGGCGGCGGGAGTGGTACGTCGTTGGCGTCGGGGGCCAGGAGGAAGTTGGTGGTGGCCTTTGGGCCGCGCAGCCTGATCGCCGCGGAGTCGTACTCCTTGGCCGCCTCCTCGGCGGTGTCGAATGTGCCCAGCCAAAGCCGCACGCGCCGCGACGGGTCCCGGATCTCCGCCGCGTACTTCCCCCATGGCCGCCGCCGCACGCCGCGGAACCGCGGCTCCCCAGTCTCGCCGGCCTTCCTCTTCCTCCCTCCGCCGGCGCCGCCGCCCGTCGTGGCCCTCGACCTCGCCGGCATTTCCCCAGCCCCCTTCACCCCCTCCAGCCGGATTTCTTGCACATACCGCCTGCTATGGCGGCGCTCACCCTCGCCATCCCCCTCATCTCCAGACGACTCAGTCGCATCACCGTCGTCGCAAAAGATCCGCAGCTTCCTCGGCGCCCCACCCACCTTCGCCTTCCCCCGCTCCGCCACCGCCGGCGCCACCGCCCTGGCAGTCACCTCCACGTGCTCCGTCCGCTTTACCACCATGGGCATGGACACACCAAGAAGCCGCTCTCCTTCCGTACCACCACCCATCTTTAACCTCGCATAACACAACAAAACTCAAGAAAGATCCAAGCTTTGGAGGCTAAGAAATGGAGATTACTACTTGGGAGAAGAAGAGGAGGTTTTGGTAGAAGAGGTGAAGTCTTTGAGAGGTTTTGGAGATTTTTTTGGGGGGTTTATAGGATGAAGCAGCAGCTGTAGGCTGTTCTATTTTATAGGATCCCAACATCAAATTTTATTTATTTATTTAAATTGACTTATTATTTTTTTTTCAAATTTCCTGCAACAAAGGGCTTATGTGCTTATGAAAGTTTTATTGAGTATATAGTTTCGAGGGTTGATGTACTTATGAATGAAACAGTGCAAAGAGAAAAGAATATATGTGAATTATAAAAGAATAAATTACATGTAGATTTTTAAATTTATATTAATATGTCATTTAAGTCCCTAAACTTGAGAACTCAACAAACTGATCTCTAAATTTGTGTTCGTTAATCAAAATGGGTCCAAATACTGATTTTAGGATAAAATTTGCTTATATAGGAAGATGTTATATAATAATTTGCTTGTTTAGAGTTCATGTATGATAATTGATTAAGAAAATTCTAATATTTTGATCACCACATAAGAATATCTGATCACAAAATCATCATTTGAACCTGTTTTGATTAACAGACACAAATTTAGAGACATATTGATGAGTTCTCAAGTTTAGATATCTAAGTGGCATATGGTACATGTTTAGCGATCATATTTACTTAATGATATGCAAAAAAAAGTTCTCAACTGGAGTTTGGAGGAGTCCGACAGTCAGTTACTTTTTATGTCTTTAGCAGAACCGTCTGTTGCTGGAAGTGTATTAAGTATGTTACTGGATGAGAGTGAATCCCACGTGGTCTTTGATAGAGTGGGTTGGATAAACATTATCAATACACGTTTCAAACAATTTTGCTTAACGCATTAAACTTTCTGTTTATCTTTTCATTTTATCCGTTTTGTCCTTCTATTACTAGCTTCCTTTTTTCCAAAAGAAAAATAAATTTACTACGGTTTTCACCAAATTTTAAACAATTTTCAGCCATTTTGGAGTGTGATGTTATTTTTGAAGGAGATGGATGGATGGATGTAAATAGATATATAAATAGACCCTGAACGAGTTGGGTTTTGGAAGAATCCATATATGTGCTATTACTTATGTCTTCAAAAGAACATTGGCTCACAGGTGTGTTATGTAATGAACAAATGGGAGCATGTCCCACGTGGAGTTTTGGAAGAGCGCATTTCGTACTGTTTGTCAGTACACATTTTGCATAGTTTCCTTTGGAGCTGCAATTATCTGCTTTTCTTTTCTTTCTACTAAATATTTGCAAATTAGCCTTATTATAAACATTTTTTTGGCCATTTAGAACGTGATTTTAGGCTTAAAGGGTGTGGATGGATGTAATAAATATATAAAATATTGCTGAAAAGCTGGTTTTGTCTCAACTTGATTTTGGAAGAATCCATTTGTCATCCATTATTTATCTTTTCAGAAGAAATGTGTGAATAAATGTACAGAGATAACTGTTCACAAGTGTTTTCTTGTGTCTTACTTGGAGTTTCAAAGAATCCGCCTTCGTTTATTTTTTATGTCTTTAGCAGAGTCGTCCGCTGCTAATAATAGGTTATGTATATAGACAGATCGGAGTGTGCTTTTTAGTTATTATCAGTGCATCTTTTGAGTGATTTTATCCGTTTTATTTTTCTTTCTTCTCATTGGCCCATCCATAATGCTCTCTTTGTTTAAAAAAAATTGCTGTGGTTGAAATATTCGTAAATTCAGTAAACTATAAACAATTTTCCAGCCATTTTGGAATGTGATATTATGTTTATAGGGCGCAGATGGGTGCAAATAAATATATAAAAAAATCACTAAAAGGCAGGTTTTCTTTCAGGTAGATTTTGGAAGAATCCATCTATCCGTAATTATTTATCTCTTCATAAAAACCGTGGCTGAGAAGTGTGATATATACGAATATATGGGAATACGCCCCACCTGGATTTTAGGAGAGTGCATTTAGTAGTTGTTATCAATACACATTTTGCATGGTTTCACAGGGTATATTGTTAGTACACAATTTGCACGGTTTGGTCTTGCGCACCAATTATCCGCTTTCTTTTCATTCTACTTGTTTGCCCTTCGGTTACTATTCTCTTTTTTAAAAAAAAAAAAATCAAAAATCAAATTGGCTATGGTCGATTTATTTGCAAATTAACCATAATATAAACATTTTTTTTGCCATTTTGGAATGTTTGATTATGATTAAAGTGTGCAGATGGATGTAAATAAATATATAACATGTTGCTGGAAAACGGGTTTTATTCCAACTAGATTTGAGAATAATCCATTTACCCGTTATTATTTATGTCTTTAGAAACTGCATTGTGTATACGAACAGAAGAAGGACGTCCCACTTGGACTTCAAAAGAGCGCGCTTGCACATTCCTCACTGCCCCTTTTTTCAAAAAATAAGAAAACAAACCGACTATGGTTGAAATTTTGTAAATTAATCAAACTATAAGCATTTTACCAGCAATTTGTTGTTTTGATATTATGTTTCAAGGGCGCGGATTGAAGAGAATGTAGATGTCCTGGACCTTTATTTAATTATCAAGACAAAATTGTCCTTGTATGAGTCTTTTTCTTTTCTTTTCCTTCCTAAAATAAATTTATGAATTTTGAATGTAAAAAAAAAAAGAGCTTGACTAATGTGCTGATTCCTGTTTTTTCTTATCTTTGCATACATCTTTCTATTCTTAGATCTAATCTTTTTTAATCTATTTTTTAGAGTTCACTTATACTTTTTTGTTTCTCTAGTGGTGGTGGTTCGACCGAAAAAGAGTGGTGAAGTGGTAGTGGTTGCTATGGCTGAAAGTAATGAGAGATGGTGACCGTAAGGGAGAAGGAGAAATAAGTACTGACGGGAGAGAAGGGGAGGAGATGGAGGAGACAGGGAGGAAGGAGGTAGTGGTATTAGAAGAAAGAGATGGAGGAAAATAAGGAGAGATAAAAAGTGAAGATTAGATTTATTTTTAGATATATAATTTAAATGGTTTAAATTTTTTAAGAAAAAAATATATGTTCCATCGACAGTCAAAAAAATATATAGAAATTCCTAAACCAGCAATATGTGATGCAACAGTATTTGAAATTTCTGGTGGGCCCTTATTTTCCGGTGGGCAGAAGAGCAAGTTTTCGACGGAAAAAAAAGCGGATTATTTGATCCTAAAGTAAGGGATTGTTGCACTCATTGCAACTGCAGGGTGGGGTCTCATATTTTTATGTGGGCCCCACAGTTCAGAGTGAGAGGTGGTGGGGTTGGCAGGACCGTTACAACTTACAAGTCGCCGCCACGTTTGAGCGCCGCGATACGCCGCATCTGGAGTGATCGTATTAAGGGGCCCACCTGTGGGGGTTGTTTGGGGTTTCTGAACCCTGCAGTCAGCAGACGTCATAAATTTGTCTGAAGTAAAAGAATATAAATTATGATTTCCTTTACAAAATTATAACCGAGAAATTTTTTTTTATGCCCATGCAAATTTTAAAAATATTAATTTTGAGACTCACATAATGAGATTATGTCCATGTTGGTGGGACATTAGTGAAATGCATAAAATTTTAAAACTTTTAGTGCTATAAAAAAAAGTAGCCTGATTATAATTTGGTTTACTATTGAACTCCACCTTTTAACACCCAATTTTTGGAGCGCTGCTGCCTGTATGAATGATGTAGTTTATAAGGTTCACTAACCGATGGACTGGCGTCATGAATAAATGACTAAATGGCATTGCATGAGATCTATTTACAGTGTCGTTTCAAAATATGTATTATTTATTCATATTTTGTTCCAAGATTATCAAGTCGGTCACTCGGTTCAAATCGTCATGAGATCGATTAGTCGACAAAATTACTTTATATGACAACAAATTAAAAAGACATTAAGACTTAATGATTAAGTATATGAAACAATAAGTTCCCAACAACAATAACGTTCTAAACAATAACTAAAATAGAACATCAAATTCTCAAGTCTTAAATAGCGAAAGACACAATATCACAAATTAATTATCAACAGTCCAACACAGTTCAACCCAAATCTCAAATCAAACGTCATCCAAGTCAAACTCATCCAAATGACTCTCGTTCCAACTCAGTTTACTACTCTCATGAGTGGGATTAGGTGGAGTCTCGCCATAATCATCCTCAATTTCTTCATCGTCAACCATAAAAGATTCATCATCATCTTTTTTGTCGGGTTCTAGATCATCAGCAACTACGCTTGCACGCCGAGACTAACTTATCAGGTCACCATGAGCTCTCATAGGAAGATTGCGACCCTGAACCGTGCGTGATATACCAGTAGCTTCATCAACATGAGTCCATGCAAGATCATCATTCCCATGATGAACTTCTTCAGCATTCATGTCAACCCATTCATTGTCCCATTGGAACACTTGTAGAATCAATGGATTGAAATTACTTCCTTCCACACGTCGCTTTTGAAACCTACTTGCAATCTTTCTGTTGTATTGAATGTAAACCAAGGTATTCGATCTCTTGTGCTCTAATCGGTTCCTTTTTTTTGGGTATGGATATACAAATAACAAATGAAATAAATAAACTATGTCATAGCTGACTCCAAGCTGAAGATTAGAAGAGTTGATTGTTTTGTTACTAACAAACTCAAAGGTATTCTAATTTTGTTCACACCCAGAGGCTGAACAACAAAGACCAACGATACGCCTTGTAAATGCTTGAAGCTCTAGAGCAAGGCCACCAAATACACCTCACCAAAGAACTAAAAAGTCAAACATCATAGCCTATGTTAGAGACTTAAAACTTAAAAAGAATAAAACCCTATGTTCCTTTGTTAGTGATATTTATGAAGACTCTTGTTCTTTTGTTGTTTGATTGTCAATGTATTGGAAAAGCAACCTAGCATGTTCTCATACTTGGTTATTTATCTTGCTTTGCCTATTATGATCATCATCAATGACCATTTTCTTAAGCACATCATTAAACGTGCTTCGTAGCTTAAAAGCATATGCAAGATCGGTCCTTCTTGTATTAAAAAATCTATTTGGATTCAAGAACAATACAACCCCGTGTAAATTTTATCCCATTTGGTCTTCCCACCGTCGCCCAACAATTGCTATCACTTTATTGAATAATGTTGGCATCTTTTTCAAAGAGTCACTGATCTTCTTTTTTGCAAGACCATGCTTGCAGTAACCTTTACCATTGCTGGCTTCTCATCACCGCCAACGATTCTCAACATAATGAGAAGCGGTTGCGATGGTCTTATGCAATCTTTCATGGCATTCTAAAATTTAGTAAAAAGCACAATTTCACACACCTTTTTCCCAGCCTGTACGCTTGCTAATTTGGATTTATTTCAATCATCACTAACAAAGAGACCTCTCAAAACTGCCTGATGCTTATACAAACTTTGCAAAGTGAGAAAAAATATAGCAAATTGAGTAGTTGCGGGTCTCACAACATCCCTACCACCTATCTTCTCCCTCATTGCATCAAGAAGCCTTTCATGCCTGTAAATAAATGTGGTCACACGTTTGGCATGTACAATGTACTTATTGAACTCTTTCATCTTCTCAATGTCCTCCAACATAAGGTCAAGTAATGGGTAGCACAAGGGGTCCAAAATAGAGTAGAAATTTTCTCCATTAGAATTCTGCCTGCCGCCTTAAAGTTACCTCCATTATCTATGACCACCTGAACAACACTGCCTCTGCCAATGTCATCAATTCTTTTCTTCAACAAATCTGCTAACATGTTTGGTTGACTAACTTGATGCATTAACAGACTTAAAGAAGAAAGTCCCCTCTGGGCTATTGACAAGGAAATTAATCAAATGACGTCCCCTTCTATCTATCCATCCATCTTGCATAAGTGTGCAACCGAACTGTCTCCAAGCCAACTCATGTTTCTCCCTAAACTTATCCATTTCCTTTTTTGCCATCTCAAGCAAAGACATCCTCAAGTAATGAAAATTAGGTGGCTTATACCCAGGACCATATTGCCTGATAGACTCAATCATAATCTTGAAACTCTTTGAGGTGGCAGCATTGAATGATATGCTATACTCATAAAAAAATTGACTACAAGCTACTTCACCCTCTCTTTTTCTTCCTTAATCTTCATATGTTGCGCAAGGATAGTTTGATGAGGTCCATTAGCATGCCTTTCCTCAACCACCTCTTCGGGTGTCTTCCGAAACATAGAAGCAACTGATTTAGTTAGTTTTAGCGCCGACTGTTTAAATTGAAGTGCCGATTGCTTCCTCTTGGAACTTGGATGAATAGAGGATTGAGAGGAGCCTCTAGATGATGTTGCTGGTTGCTAAATTTCTCAAACTTCATCACCTTTATCTCCACCTTTATTTTCATCATCTAGCTCGAGCGGTTTGTTTCTTGCATTCTTCTTCGAGTAGTCATACATCTCTTTCATAATAATTGAGGTTGTTTGGGACATTTCTCACATCTCCAAAACCCTCAGCAAGGTGTTGCTTCAATCTTCTGACTCCGGCATGCATTTGTTTGCCGCAAAGAGAACATTGGACAATATTCTTGTTCGACAAGTCTAGTAAAAACCTGTATTTCCACCCTAGGTCTTTGGATTTAGCCTTCTGTTGAGGATCCTTAGATGGATCATACTGCTCTCTACCCTCTGCTTCAATTGGATGTGAAGCGGCTTAACCTTGGTTTGCCATTGGATGTGGAGCAACAAACCAGCAAACAAAAGACTGGGTCAGCAGTGAACAACCAAACCAACATGCAACACCAAACCAAGTCCAAGACAACAGCACTACAGCTGTACAACAGTAACAGCAACAAAACCTCAGCCTCAAGCCCTTAGCAGTCCAGTGAACAAATCCTCAATCTGGGTCAGAGGCATCACCATGGTTGGCTCTAGGCGGCGATCAGACGACGGCTACAGAAAGTGCTAGCCAGGCTCGATATGGGTTAGAGGCGGCGAACGGCTTGATGGAAACATAGGTGGCGACGGCGGAAGGCTCGAGGGAAACAAAGGCGGCGACAATGGACGACTTGCAACTGCAGAAAATTGCTTGAGGGTTAAAGATAGCGACGGCGGAGGACTTGCGACGACGGTGGACGACTCGAGGGTCAGAGGTGGCGACGGCGAACTGCTTGCGATGGCGACGGATGGCTCGAGGGTGACGATTACGATGACTGCGACGGCGATGGGTACACTCTCTCTCCCTCTCTCTCGCGGTCTCTCTCTCTTGCGGTCTCGGGATCTAATCTCATATATGTTTCTCTTTCTCGCACTCCTCTCCCTCTCGTCTCTCTCAACTCTCTCACTGCTCGTGGGCCCTCGACGACTAAAAACCCTCGACGATGATTAGTCGTCGACCAGATAGCCAAGTCGCTTGACTTGCTTCCTCCAATCGAGTCTATGGTGCAAGTCGGCAGCAGTCGACTGACTGGACAAGTAGTCCGACTAGTTGATGACTTGGTAACAATGTTTCATATACAGTCTCTCTGAAACCTTTTATGTATAGCATAATTTTTTTTCCTTCAAATGCAACTTTGGATCCTTTCGTTTGAAAATTGCACCAAACTTGCACTGTTCAAAATATTTGCTTTGAGATAGCCTGATAAAGATATGTTAAATTAATTTGCAAATTAAATGTTTATATTTGAATGTGCAAAAATTCAAATAATTGCAACGTGAGTTCCTCTTATTTGTATTTAACTTTCTTTTTCCCATTTTTTGCTACAATACCTTTCGGGGAAAAAAAGGAATTATCCTGTTAGTCTTAGGTTACCATAAAAATGCCACCTTGGAGAAAAAGTCACTTTTATGGTTTTGCCTTTTGAAATTTGTACCTTGAATTTTGGAATTTTCTGGTACAGGTGCAAGTGCAGAGATCAGGGACATGCATCGGTTTTTTTTTTTTTTCTGTAATTAATTCATGCTTCATGAATCATGAGTTAATCGCGTGATCTGGCAAAAAACTTCAATGTGAAATGTGGTCACATCAGCATATTTAGTCTTTTACTTAGAAATTCTGTGTCGTTAAGAGTAATTTTATGCTTGTATGCTAACCATGAAAATGTTGTTATTTCCAGGATTGAGAAAAATAGCTGTAACCAACCGAGGCTAGAAAACCAAATTCCGACTAGTTTTTAACATTGTTTTATAATCAATGTACACCAAGTCGGTCTGATTTATGCTAATTTCTTACCAATGCAAGTTTATCCCACATTTCCACGATTCTTCAGAATATACCCAATAGCCGTCTAGTTCTGCACCAGGTTTTCGACAAATCAGAGGGACTCAGAACACCCCCAAATCCGGTATACTTATTTTCTTTCACTGATGGATTGATGGGTCGTGACAAAGCTCAATATGTTTACTATTTATACGCAGCGTGTGGATGAACTCATTGTGCCCACAAGTTTAACAAATAAAAATGGCAATGCCAAAATCTTTAGAATTAATGTTTCCTAAAAAAAAAAAAACAAAATCTCTAGTATCAACGTAGTAGACTATGGGTTCCTACTCCCAAAGAAAAAGAACTTATAACTTCTATTTACGTAAGTGAATAATTAGTTTTATATTATTATAAAAGTGTCAAATTAATACAATATCACTGATTGTGAGTATAACATGTGAAACTTGAGTCCAAATATCAATAACACATTCAGTAGTTGACACAGTCCAAAAGGGTGTGTATTATTATACCACAAGCGGGTAGTTTATCGCTGAACACTTGAGTGTCGATTCCACTGAGAACAAACGTGAAACTCTTTGGGTTTGAAATTATTAATCTAAATCTAAAGATTGGGGGGGGGGGGGGGGGGAGATGGGTTTTGGAGAGCTAAAACTAAACTACGAAAACTAGAATTGAGAAGTCAGATGAGAAAATCTATGGTTTTTAGGAATTCCGTCACTGTTAAGCATGATTTATGACTTAGATAGTAAATTAACAATTTAAACTCCTTAAATCCTAGATTAGTCATTAAGACGCAACGGTCGCGTGTTGCCTTAGTATACGAATACCAATCGTCTTATGGTGTCACTACTACAGAATACATTATCATAGTCGGTTCAAAACAGTCATCACAGACGGTTCTAAACCGTCAGTGATATTCGAGCACTATCACTAACAGTTCTAAACTGCTTGTGATTTTTTCTATCACAGACGACTATCACAGACGGTGTAGAGATTAAAACCGACTGTGATAGTATGAGTACCACAGACGATTTTTAACTGAAAATCGTCTGTGATAGTATGAATATCACAAACGGTTTTTAACTGAAAACTATCTGTGATAGTCTCCTTATCACATACATAGATCAATTTATCATAGACGGTTTTCAGTTCAAATTCGTCTATGCATATTAATTTTTTTTAAAGATTGGTGTTTTTTTTGTGGCTAGCCTCAGAAATCATGCTAGCTATGCCCTCTGTACAATAGCATTTCATATATACAACTCAACATTTCATTTCATACATACACAGAACTCAGCTTTTAAGACATACACAATATTCTCGGCATTTCGGACACATACACGGAAACAATAAATTGATCAAATTGTAAATTTCATTCAACATATATTAGTTATATGTATAATTGAGATTGAAAAAATAAAAGTAATCGACAATTAAAGTTAGCATGTTACATATGTATTACTGTACTAGTCTTAGTTAGTAAGGACCGCACTAATACAAACAGAGCTGGTCCCTAAACTGCCCCTTAGGTGATATGACATCCCCATGAAAAACTCAGTGAGCATCCCTCGGACTAAACCAATTTGTGCAAGGTCAAAACTTTTCGAAAGGAAGTCGATGCCCTGTAGGAAGAGTTGCTACAGAAAAAATTAGCTCAATGCAACTGTAAATTTTGCCAAATCGATATAAAGGGCGGTAGTTGTATACCTCGGGGAAATTTGGCCAGTGAGGGGTGATGAGGTCGCACATATGGTGCATCACGTAGAATCCACATGTATTATCGTCCGGCTACTGATGGCACTGCCAACGTACAGATTGAGAGTTAGCTGGGGAGGCGTTATAAAGTAAAATAGATGCCGGTTGAAATTTGTACCGGAAATTATATCCACTAAAACTTATTGGCTCACCGCTTGTGCTGGTGCCCTCCCTCGGCAAAGTAGTTCGTGAAAGCCTTGCAGATAGTTGAAATTGACACTTTAAGGACTGTAAACCTAGATGCAACACGGGTCCACATGAATATCATAAAACATGTTAATCTTTCAAATACATCTCGCACACTGCCATAATCGTACCCTTTCCTCTACAATGAATCAAGGTAGAACACTTTATTCCATTTCAGAATAAGCACCAACAGAATCCAGTGGTACCTACATGTTATGCGTAAAGAATTTATAATTTATTCTAAGTCTGAGGTGTGCATGTGGAGAGACCAATCTATGGGTAAAGTACTGATGAAAGCACTCACCTCTGGTTGTAGTGTACAAGTATGTACTCTTTGTTGACTTGAGCAAGCAACCCTCTTTTGATGTAGTCGACAACGAAGTCCGCGTCACTCTTAAACATCAACTCGGCGACCATCTGGGGGTCCAGGAAACCGACATGTTCCCATTTAGATTTGGCATATCTGGTCATGCAGCTGCACAGAACTAACCAATTAAAAATGACATATATTCGTATATGCATGAACAGGCGTAGGATAGTAGATACTTACAACACCTAAGACTGTAGGATGGACACGTCGAGCGCGTCTTTATTGAATAAATTGTACAGGTCTTCGAAGGTCACCGGGTAGGTCCCGACGTTGTGGTGGAACTCTGCCACGGTGTACTTGACCATGAAATGCATCCGATGCTGCGTCCTGGTCTCGTTTGTCTTCTGCATGTACCATCCATGCAAGCTCTGGCATGCGAGACCCATACTCTGAATTGTCACATCGGGGGCCATGGGCATCCTCAGAATGAACGGCATGGGAGACGATGTGATCTTCTCACTCTCCTTCGTTGTGCTCTTCTTTGCATCTCCCCTGGAAGCTAGCTTCTTGATGCCTTGCCTCCTAGTCGGAGGAGGGGTCGGCTGGCTAGTAGACTGAGTGTCGGCGTGCGTAAGGGTAAGAACCTACTTCTAGCAATGGTCACTAACTCTGAGCGCTATTATTACAGTACAAAATTATGAAACTGGTGGGGAAATTACCTCATCCAGGACGATTTCTTTCTTGGGCCATTGCACGAACGTGTGCACCACAGCCCCGAGAGTGGTAATCTCGTCGTTCAGCAGCTTGTCCAATGGAAATCCCTTGCAATGCTCGAAGACAATGTCCACCTGGACCCGTGCAAAACCCTCAGATAGAGGGACATTGTGAATCGTCGTCCCCACCATGCATGGTTGCGCCATCCCATGGCCAGCCTCGATAGGGAAGAGACCGGCCTGCACCATAAACTTGTAGGAAACGGGTTCCTACAAACAGTGCTCATTAAGATGACATCAGGGCACGTATTGAGTTTTACTCTCGAATGAATTAACAAAGAAAAGCGGTCATTACCTATAGAAAGTCCACCGGATATTGTCTAGGGGACTCCGGATGCGAAGCCCCCAGTGCGGACGTGCAGCTGCTACGGCGGCCAAGAACGGGGCTCTGTAAGTCCGCTGTTGCAGGGGGGATGACCTGGGACTGTCTTAGCTCCTTATACATTGCCCGCATCTCCGCCAACTATTTCCTGAGTTCTGCGTCCCGCTGGTAAAACTCTGATCGGATCTCCTCCTTGATCCATTAGTCGCGAGCTTTGTAGGATCTCTTTCTCCTCTTAGCCGCCTCCTCATTATCAGCAAAACCTGCCCTCCAAGGCACAGTGGCACCTAGGCCGCGCACGCGGCCTGAATGCTCCTTGTTTCCCAATACCGTCGTTAGGATATCCCTCTCCCTACTAGGGTTAAACTCCCCGGATGACGCTTGTGCACTCAGCGCCTCCTACAACAGGAGATCTTAGCAATACAACCCATTGCATTCCGGAGGAGGTCATCTTCGATCTTGCTTGGCACCAATTGCGGGCGCGCATGTTCGTTATCCCCGCATAAGGAGTAGAGGCCGAAGACTGGGAAGCCTCCTCGTCCTGCTTCCTCCACAGCGCATTCTTCCCCACATACCCACCAGTGCCTAGTCTATGTGGGTGGGTATTCTTGGCCTGGTTAGCCTTGCCCTTCTCACAAAGCGCCTGGAACTCGGGCGTGCCCTTCATCTCCACGAACTGCTGCCATGCCTCGAGAGTCACGAAAGGAAAGTCTTTGAAGGGGGTCTTCGACTCGTTCATATAGTGGTTGACAAGATGGCTCTTGAAGGTCCTTCACGCCTTATTTATTGCCATTAGTGCCATCCGGCGGATGGTGAGCTGACGATCCTCGGGAATGTGAAACGCCGCCAGCACTTCTTCCCACAGCTCGTCCTTGCACTTTCGGGGCACTTCACGCCACTCAGAGGTGGTGATGGCACCCGTTCCCTTGCCACTTTGCCGCATAGCGAGCAGTACTGACCGACTAGTTTCTCTGGAGCTTCCAGCACCCTATTGCTGTCGAACTGTATGTGCTGCTTTTCCCTCTTGTCGAGACGTGCGCATGTCGTCTAGCCTCGCCCCTTTATCTTCTGCGGCTGGGCCACGATGGACGAGGTGACCTCCGGCCGAGGCATCTCACTGGCAGAGAGGTCGCTCTGACTCCCCGACCGATTAATTTTGTCACCAGACATTCTAGATCTAATTGGCCAAAACAGATAAATAGGTATAAACCCTAACAGAAAAAAATCTGTACAAGGAAGGTTCTTTCCAGTGGAAAAACAGAACAAATATGTACTACTAGTTTGGAAAATTTACTATGTTCCTGTTTCAATCTACTTTGCTATAAAAACAGAATAAATATGTTCTAAGTGTTCAACTTACTTATGTTGTGGCCAGATATTCCTGCTAAACATAAATACTATCGCATCTTAGACACAAAATTCACATAGTAACAAACCCCGGCCCACAAATCATATTCCCATCCACATTAGCCGTGCTACACTATTACAAAAGCATCCAAATATAGCATGATGAAGGAGAGGGAGATGGAGGAGGGGCACCTGAGACATCGAAGGAGGAGATGGTCAGAGGTGGCCGGGAGGAGGCGCTGGGGAGAGGAAGCACCGAAGGACGAGATAAGAAGTCGGCGGTGGTCGCGTCGGGGGGTGGGAGGCTGGAGAGAGACAATGCGTGTAGCCGCCAAAGAGCTAAGGCAAGTGAAGTGAAAAGTCACAAAGTGTGGAAATGAGCGGGACAAAGCCCGCCTTAAACTTTGTAGAGAGATTATCACAGGCGGTTATGAGTGCAAAACCGTCTGTGATAGTGCTTTACAATCTGAAACTCTGCAACTCTTAATACTGAAATTTCAATATCCAAAAAGCCTCAAATCTTTGAAAATGATGTCCAAATGCTCCAGAACTTGGTGGAAACCTCAAGAGATATATTTGGAGCGTAGAGAAATCAAGTTTGAAAGATTTTGGTGAAGAAATTTGAAGTTGGAAGCAATTTTGTGCTGTAGGTTTCATAATATCGGGAGAGAGGCACTTGAACACTCAGATTTTGAAGGTTCACTCAAATTTACCTAAGGAGTGGTTTTTTATTGACATTGACAAGGTAAAAACTTTTGAAATATTGGGAATGTGGTAAAACTTTATGTCGGGGGAAATCTCCGCGAGACTAAGTCCAGGTAAGATGTGTCACGATTACCCGGGGACGTGGCCTCCGGTGCCCTCCCGGGCGCCACCATTCACCCGGGGACGTGGCCTCCGGGGCCTCCTCGGGCGCCGCCTTTTGGCTCCCGGGACGTGGCGTCCGGTGCCCTCCCGGGAGCCGCCATTTGCCCGGGGACGTGGCCTCCGGGGCCTCCCGGGGCGCCGCCTTTTGGCTCCCGGGACGTGGCCTCCGGTGCCCTCCCGGGCGCCGCCATTTACCCGGGGACGTGGCCTCCGGGCCCTCCCCGGGCGCCGCCTTTTTGCTCCCGGGACGTGGCCTCCAGTGCCCTCCTGGGCGCCGCCATTTGCCCGGGGACGTGGCCTCCGGGGCCTCCCCGGGCGCCGCCTTTTGGCTCCCGGGACGTGGCCTCCGGTGCCCTCCCGGGCGCCGCCATTTGTCCGGGGACGTGGCCTCCAGGGCCTCCCCGGGCGCCGCCTTTTGGCTCCCGGGACGTGGCCTCCGGTGCCCTCCCGAGCGCCGCCATTTGCCCGGGGACGTGGCCTCCGGGGCCTCCCCGGGCGCCGCCTTTTGGCTCCCGGGACGTGGCCTCCGGTGCCCTCCCGGGCGCCGCCATTTGTCCGGGGACGTGGCCTCCAGGGCCTCCCCGGGCGCCGCCTTTTGGCTCCCGGGACGTGGCCTCCGGTGCCCTCCCGAGCGCCGCCATTTGCCCGGGGACGTGGCCTCCGGGGCCTCCCCGGGCGCCGCCTTTTGGCTCCCGGGACGTGGCCTCCGGTGCCCTCCGGGCGCCGCCATTTGCCCGGGGACGTGGCCTCAGGGGCCTCCCCGGGCGCCGCCTTTTGGCTCCCGGGACGTGGCCTTCGGTGCCCTCCCGGGCGCCGCCAGTTGCCCAGGGACGTGGCCTCCGGGGCCTCCCCGGGCGCCGCCTTTTGGCTCCCGGGACATGGCCTCCGGCGCCGTCCCGGGCCTCATCACCCTCCTAAAGGTAAAGTATTGAACTGTTTATCACGTGCAGGTCACGCGAGGAGCACCTCGGGAACTAGCGACCACCTCAAGCATCCAAGGCGTTTGACCGGGAGAAGGACGGTCCTGCCCTTCAATCCGACGGTGGCTTCCGGGGTAGTTTAGGTTTTTTGCTGCTTTTTGGGGGCTATAAATAGCCCTTGTACCCCTCTGTTGTAAAGGATCGATTCATTTATTGGAATAGCTAAACTCACAGGCGTGCTCCGGAAGCCTCTCCCCCGGAGAGAGCCTCCCCAGCCGACTCCGGTCGGGAGCGCGTTGACAGGACTAGGGCCCCCACCGGGACCCGAACCTGTATAAACCCGTGTGTCATTCTTTGCGCTTGTCCGGCGGGGGAGGACCGGTCATCCGGTCAATCCGCGCCGCGTAATCTTCGCTAGGATCACTCTCAAAACCTGCCGAGGTATTCGCAATACCACGACAGTTGGCGCCGTCCGTGGGGACTCGTGACAAGACGCCATGGCTCCCCCAAGAACAAGGGCTCGCACCCTTCCCGGTGACCCGGGTCTCCGAGACCCGGCGCCGTCTGCCCGGGATACTGCTGTCCCGGCGGTCCCTTCCGGAGGAGACCTGGCCCAGGTACCGCCTCCCTCCTTTCCTCTTAACTTAGGTGCTTCCACCTCCAGGTCGTTCTCGGTGACCACGGGGACCTCGGCCGGGACGAGCGTCCCCCCGACGGCTCCCTCGGCTCCCCGGGACGCCCTGCTCGAAGTTCTCGTGGAAGGCCAGATCCACGCCCAGCGCTCTATGGACGAGCTCCTTAGCGTGTTGGCGCGGCCTCCGGCCCCCACGTTTGCGTCGCACCCATATCTGGGGAACATGCCCCCGTTTATGGGTTACCCGGCGGCCCCTCCGGCTTCGGGGGGGTTGTCCGCCCCGTATGATCCTGCCGGGGGGTTCCCTCCCCCTGCGGGATACACGCCCGGACCCTTCCCGGCACCCGGGCCCGTCCCGGTGCCGGGAGGTTATTTCATGCCAGGGCCCTTCGTGGCACCAGGGGGTACCCCGTCCCCGGCCTGATCCCGGGGCCGGGAGCCCACTTCTTGCCGGGGGTTTACCCTGCGCCGGGAGCCAGTCCCGCCCCCCGCGTTGCGTTTACCGCACCGGGGGCGGTCGACAGAGCAGCCCCCGTGCCGCAGCGGACTTCCCCTCGCATGGGCTCCCCGGTTCCGGACGCCGCCACCGGGGCTCCCCCCTCGCCGGTTCCAGGTGTTACAGGGCCTGCCCCCTTCCCGGTTCCGATCGTGGCCACTGGGGCCCCCTCCACTTCGATTCCAGGCGTCGCCGCGGGCGCCCCCTCCCCGGTTCCGGACGATACAGGGGCTTCCCCCTTTCCGGTCCCGGGGGTCGTCGAAGGGGGCTCGCCCCAACCGGCTCCGGAAGCTACAGCGCACGAGCTCCCTCCCTCGGCGGGACAGGTCCGTTTCGCCCCGGGGGAGGTTGAGCGAATGCGTTCACCAGAGCGCGGGAAAGAACTTCCCCCCGGCCGCGGGCGCGGGGAGCCTCGCTCTCGTACGGGCCGGGGGAAGAGACCCGCTGAAGAGCCAACCTCTCCGGCGGAGAGCCCAGACGTCCGGGAACTCAGTCCCGGTCCGGAGGAAAAGTGTCGCCACCGCCATTCTGGCGGACCTCTCGGACCGCTTCCAGACTCAGACAACGAAGGTCCCGTGAAAGAAGACAGCGACCGGGGCTCTCCCCGGGAAGTGCAGGGGGCTAACCAGCCTCTGTGCCGAAGGCTTCGCAGTATCCAGTGGCCGCGGCCCTATCGCCCGCCACGCATCGAACACTATAACGGTGAGGCAGACCCTTACGAGTTCGTGTAGGTCTACTCCACTGCCATCTCCGCGGCCGGGGGGGACGAGACAGTACAGTGCAACGTCTTCCCCCTCTAACTCTCCGGCATTGCCCGCTCCTGGTTTTACAACCTGAAGGCCAGCTCCATCAAGTCTTTCTCGCAGCTCAAGCGGGAGTTCTGTGCCAACTTCCAGGGGAACTACGTGCGTCCCCTGGACTCCTCGCAGCTGTATACTGTCCGGCAGAGGACTGGGGAGACCATCAGAAGCTTCTTCAAGCGCTTTGCCCAGGTGAAGAGCAAAGTGGCCCACGTCCCCGACTCTACGGTCATCAAAGCCTGCAAAAGCGGCATCCTCCCGGGGGAGCTCCACCGAAGGCTCTCCCGGAGCGGCCCCTCTTCCGCCGACGAGCTTTTCAACGTGCTCGAAAAGTACGCTCGGGCGGAGGAAGACGATATCTGGAAGAAGACCCAGGGGGCTCCCGCCCCCGTCGACCGGGGGGCCAGGGATCCCCCCAAACGCCCCAGACAGGGGGGGGCATAACGAGCCACGGCCTCGGGACACTTTTGTCCTCGAGGGCGGAGGCGGCTCGCGCGACCCCCCGAGGGGCAACCGCCCCTTCCCCAAGCCGAAAGGCCATGGGGGAGGACAGTCTTCGCACGGCCGGGAAGGCCCCGCGGGGAAAAGGCGGGAAGGACCATGGTGCAGCTTCCACGGGTCCAGTACCCACGCTACCCGAGACTGCGACCAACTACTGCAGCACTTCGCGGCATTCCTCGACCAGCGCGGGCAGGGGGGGAGACTCCGGCCTCCTTGCTCCCTCGGCCAGCTGTTCCGGCCCTTCCCGCTCCCGCGGGGGGTGAGCAGGCACAGGAGGGGGAGCCTTCAGAAGCTCTCCCCTTCCAGACCTCTCAGCGCCGCATCAACGTCATCGTGGGAGGGTCTGCCTCCGGGCGGGACTCCAAGCGCCAGCGTAAGGAGTACGCGCGTGAAGTTAAGGTTGTGGGGGTGCTACACACGTCCCCGCCACCAAAGTGGTCGGACGTCCCCCTCACCTTCACGGCAGAAGACGCGCGGGGGGTTCGCTTCTCCCACGACGACGCGCTCATTGTCTCCGCGACAATCTACAACTGTCACCTGGCACGCATCCTTGTGGACAGTGGGAGCTCCGCCGACGTCCTATTCCTGAAGGCTTTCAAAGAGATGCAGGTGGATGAGAAGCTCCTGCAGCCCGCAGCCGGGCCCCTACAAGGTTTTGTCCCGGGGAAGGCGATCCACCCCGTGGGCAAGGTAGATCTTCCTGTGACCTTCGGCGCCCCGGAGAACTACCGGACCGAGCTGGTCCGCTTCGACGTAGTGGACCTCCCCTCCTCCTACAACGCGATTATGGGGAGGACCACCATCAACCGGCTGGGGGCTGCCACCCATCAAAACTACCTCTGCATGAAGATCCCCGGGCCGCATGGCGTGATCAACGTCCGGGGAGACCAAGACATGGCCCGTGCTCTGTATGAGCGCGCAGCCGCCACGATCGGAAGCGTCAACATTATTGAGGCGCCCAGGGGGGAGGCCTCCCCCCTGGAACCAGACGTCGCGGCAATACCCCCCGGGAGGCCCCCCCCTCAAACCGCGTCCGGAAGGGGGCCTCCGGAAGGTCCTGCTGTCCCCGGGGCCAGCAGTGCCGCCAAGTACGAGGCTTTGCTCCTCAGGTTGCACCACGTGCGTTCCCCGGGGATCCGACGCCTCCAACTGAAGGGAGATTCTCAGCCCATACTTCACCAAAAGCACGGGCCTTACCTGTGCCGTAACGCAAATTCTAGTCTTTTATTTGCAGATGAAAAAGATGCAGAGGCACTTCGATGGCACCAAGGGGGTACCCCGTTCCTGGCCTATTCCCGGGGCCGGGAGCCCACTTCATGCCGGGGGTTTACCCTACGCCGGGAGCCAGTCCCGCCCCCCGTGTCGCGTGTACCGCACCGGGGGCGGTCGACAGAGCAGCCCCCGTGCCGCAATGGACTTCCCCCCGCATGGGCTCCCTGGTTCCGGACGTTGCCGCGGGGGCTCCCCCCTCGCCGGTCCCGGGTGTTACAGGACCTGCTCCCTTCCCGGTTCCGGTCGAGGCCACTGGGGCCCCCTCCACTTCGATTCCGGTCTTCGCCACAGGGGCTTCCCCCTTTCCGGTCCCGGTCGTCGCTGCTTGAGGGCCTTTCGCCTTAGGGACCCTGTCCTCAAGCGCATTAGGCCCCCCAAGCCCAGGGTAGGCTCTCCCCCAAGTGGGAGGGCCCCTGCAAGATCTCTGCAATCCTTGGCTCGGGGGCTTACAAGCTCTCCAACCTTTAAGAGCAGGAGCTGAAGCACACGTAGAACTTGCGTTTACTTCGCAAGTTCTATGTTTAGCCTTACGGGCATGTCCCCTCCCCTGGGGCGTTCACGCCGGAGGGGGAGGAGGGACGCTGTATTTTCCTCCCCTTTCGCGGCTTCGCAGGGGGAGGCCCTGTACTTCATTTCATTAGCAATACATAGGTCTTGCTTTGCAAACTGTCTCATTGCAGGTTTTTCTCATTACCGCCCCTAGCGGCTATGCCCTCCCCGCGAGGAAGCCCTCTCCGCGAGGATGCCCTCCCCGCGAGGAAGTGGGCCAGCCCCAACAAGTCCCTACAACGAAGCCTGCACTCCCGTAGGGCGGCTTACGATCAGCCCTCGTGGACTGAGGGTGTAAGCGGCAACCCGGTCACAGTGGCCATGGTAACGAGTCACTTTGGGAGACTAGTCCCCTGCCCAAACACTCAAGTCCCGTCTTCGGGCATTTCCTCCTCCGGGAGTCGACGTTATTCCCGGCTCCCCGTTCTCACGGCGACCGGAAGATCAGCCCCTTGCGGCTTGATTGGATCTATCTTCCTCCTCCGGGAGTCGACGTTATTCCCGGCTCCCCGTTTTCACGGCGACCGGAAGATCAGCCCCTTGCGGCTTGATTGGATCTATCTTCCTCCTCCGGGAGTCGACGTTATTCCCGGCTCCCCGTTTTCACGGCGACCGGAAGATCAGCCCCTTGCGGCTTGATTGGATCTATCTTCCTCCTCCGGGAGTCGACGTTATTCCCGGCTCCCCGTTTTCACGGCAACCGGAAGATCAGCCCCTTGCGGCTTATTTGGATCCATCTTCCTCCTCCGGGAGTCGACGTTATTCCCGGCTCCCCGTTCTTACGGCGACCGGAAGATCAGCCCCTTGCGGCTTGATTGGATCTATCTTCCTCCTCCGGGAGTCGACGTTATTCCCGGCTCCCCGTTTTCACGGCGACCGGAAGATCAGCCCCTTGCGGCTTGATTGGATCTATCTTCCTCCTCCGGGAGTCGACGTTATTCCCGGCTCCCCGTTTTCACGGCGACCGGAAGATCAGCCCCTTGCGGCTTATTTGGATCCATCTTCCTCCTCCGGGAGTCGACGTTATTCCCGGCTCCCCGTTTTCACGGCGACCGGATAAATGCCTCCCGGAGACCCTATTCCCGGCTCCCCGTTCTCACGGCGACCGGACGATTGTCTCTCGGAGAAGTCGGATTTCTCGGGCATTTTCTTCCCCGAAGACCCTATTCCTGGCTCCCCGTTCTTACGGCGACCGGACGAGTGTCTCCCAGGAAGCTCGCCTCTGGAAATCCCATCGGGTTCTCTTGGTCATTCCTTCCGCTTAAGGCCTTATTCCCGGCTCCCTGTTCTCACGGCGACCGGATGATTATCTCCCAGAAGGTCTTCTCCTTGAAAACCTCGCTTTAAGATTTTCTAACTTAGAAAATTTCCTATGCTACAGGTAACTTCTATCCCGGGGGCCTTGTTACCCCCACAGCGCGCGGAGTTATCCTCCGGCCCGCTGTGGGCGGGGGGGATAAGGAACCCCTGGGTGTCGACCGCACCGCCCACGAGGAAACTTAGCTCATCCTTGTTAAGATGAGTCGTCCAGACCATCCAAGAAGAAAAAATAAAAGAGGCGCAGTAAAAGGAAACAACAACACGGCGCTTTATTGATCAGCAAACCCGGAGGACATCTTCCCCCTCCGGTGGGCTTCGGAAACGATACAACCCGGGTTCTAGCCCGGAGGATTCTCTAAGCCCTAAAGCTCCTACGCCTAATACTCCCGGAGGCTCTCCGCTAGCTCCCGGGTCAAGTCCCGGTACAACGCCCGTACGCGGCGCCGAGCGTCCCGGAGCACATCTTCAGGCCAGAACTCGTAACCCGCCGGTGGAAGTATCCGGAGGGGAGGGATCATCCGGAGTCCCGGTCGCGGAGGGGACAATTCGGCACGATGATTATCAAAGTTGTCCAAGTGCCACTCCGCACGCCACCTCAACCGGATCGGCTCCCGGACACTATCCTCGCCGTGATTCCCGGAGAGAAAGCTTAGCAAAATTAAAGCCGCTTGGGCGTCCCCCGGGGAGCCCCTCCCGGACCTTCGCCCAGGAGCAACCTCCCGGGAACCCTGGTAATAGTAAGTTCAATTCAAAGACTTAGAAAAATTCTAACTTCATTGCATTAAAAATTTTTATGTACAAGTGCCCGGGGCTTCTTCTAAGAAGCTACCGGAGTCAAAAAATCCTAAACAAAAAAGGGCCCTAGATAAGACCCGGGGGGGGGCTCATACGTGTTCATTGGCGTCCTCCCCCCGGGAGGTTTCCTCCGAGGCCGGGGCCGGGGCGTCTCCCGCCGGAGGCGCCGGAGCCGGGAACCACGCCCGGATGATCCGGTCGTAGAACCCTCCGGCGAGCTGCTCGACCTCCCGGCGTGAAGGCTCGAAGGAGTCCGGGAAGCTTCGAGGGATGCGGCCCCCGATCGCCCGGGCGCCGACCCCCCGGAACTCGACGAGCCCCGCAGCGGCCGCGACGACGGGGATCGCCCGACCCCGCGCCCGAGCATCGGCAGCCTCCGCGAGGGTCGCCGGCGGCACCTCTCTGCTCCTGGAGCCGAGGCTTACGCCAAGGCCCTCGAGGGCCGTCCGGACGGAGCGGCCAGCATCCGCCACCGCCCGGACGCTTGAGCTCTCGAGCTCACGAAGCGCCTCCTCCCTCGCCTTGGCCTCCTCCCGGAGGCGGGCGTTGATGGCCTCGGAAAGGTGAACCTGGGCCCGGACCCGGGTCAATTCCGCGAGCGCCTCGTCGCGTTCCCGGAGGGCCTCTTCGCGCTGCCCTACGGAGGCTGCGGCCCGGCCCTCCGTCTCCTTAAGCAGTCGGGCGACCCGCTGCTCAAGGCCCCAGGTAACAGCTGCCACCTACAAAATACATAAGAGTTAGAAAAATTTCAAAGTGCAGGGGATAAGCGAAGGTGTTATCGACGGGTTACCTGGGCCCCGAGGGACTGAAGCCCCTCGAAACGCTCATGGAGCATCCCTCCCGCGACGAAGGCCTGCACCTTCCGAGTGTGCAGGCCCTCCAAGAAGCGGGCAACCTCCCCCGCGGGGAGCAAAGGGGTCTCCCGCCCAGAACCGCCGGTGCGGCCGGCGGGGGGTCCCCGGACCTCAAGGTCCGGTAACGCGGCCGGCGTCTTCGTTGACGAGGTTGTGCCCCCCGAAGACGTGGCCGAGGAGCTCTCGGTGGGAGCCTCCGCCCGGGGGGGAACCATCAAGCCTTTCCCTGCCCCGGGCCGGAAGGTCCTCGGGGCCCCCTCCTCCGGAGGAACCTCGTACACCGAGGGGCTCCCCCCCTCGTCCACCGGCCAGACCCGCGGGGGCGAGGCCCCCGCGAATCTCACCTCCAGCCTCTCCGGCTCCAAAGAGGCCGGAAGGGGCGGGAGGAGCTCCACCGCGAGCGGCGATGGGGCGTAGTTGGCCGAGTCGGACGCCGCCCCGCCCGCGGTCGCCTCTTTCCCCCGCGCCTCGACAGGGCCCTTCGGGGGAGGAGGCGTTGCCTCCTTCCGGGACGGTGCCCGGGCACGCTCGCCCCCGGGGGTCTCGTCCCGGGGCTTCGCCGGTGTCGCCGTCGGCGTCGTCAATGGGCCAGGAGTCTTTTGAACCCGGGCCTTCTTGGGCTCCGAGCCCCCGGCCGCCTCCTTCCCCCGTTTATGCGACCCGGGGGTGGGGAGAGGCTTCCTCTCCGGCAGCTTTAGCCCGAAGGCCGCCGCTACCAGGTTCTTGGGGGGGCCCTCGCCCACGGCGCGCACAACGCGCTCGTGCTCATCGGCGAAGTACCTCCCGAAGAGGTTCTCCGCCTTCTCCCGCGCCGCCGGGTACGGCCGGACTACAAGAGGTAAGGAGTTAGTCAATTTCCTAAAAATTTGTAAGAGCAATGCAGCGGGTTCCCGGGGCTTACGTCGCGTCATCGACTTCACCGGGGGCCGCTGCTCGGGGCCCATACCGATCCCCCTCTTCCCGCCGGTGAAGGGGGAGATCCGGAGGAGAGCCATCTCCTCGGCCGCGTCCCGCATCGAGCGGGTCTTCTTGGAGAGGATCACCTTGCCGAGGAGCTCGTACTCCTCGTCCGTCCACACCGGCGGCTTCGGTGCGGACGACCGGCTGTAGGTGGGGGCCTCCGGGGCGTACACCACTGCGTCGTCTCGGACCCGGAGGTAGAACCACCTCCGGACCCAATCCCCCCAGTGGTCCCGGGAGGCCGCCGCCGGGTAGTCGATTACCCGGGCCGGCAACATTTGGACCATCACCGAGCCAAAGGGGGACTTGGGGCCCCCCTTCACCAGGTGGGAGGTCCGCGCCGCCGGTTCGTAGAAATACCGGAAGGCGCGAAGGTCGGGCTCCCGCCCGGTCGCTGTCTCGAAGAGCCAGATGAAGAGGCCCATCCGGACGAGCGCGTTCGGGGTGAGGTGGTTGAGAGCCACCCCATACTCCTTGAGAAACTCCCGGAGCATGGGATGCACCGGGAGCCGGAGCCCCGCCTCGATGAAGGCCTCGAAGGCCACGATCATCCCAGGTCTGGGGCGGGGGGCTCCGTCCTTCTTCACCGGGACTCGGATGTCCCTGGCCGCAACAATGCCCCTTTCGGCCAAGGACTCGGCGTCCTCGGCCGTAAACTCGGACGCCCAGAGGAAATCCGAGGGGATTTCCTCCGGGGGCACCTCCGTGGTCTTCGCTCGACCCTTGGGTGCCATGAGGTTAGTTTTCTTTTTGGTGGCTAACTTTGCAGGAGGCTACCACTGGAGACTCCCGGACGCCTGCTACCGGAAAAAGCTACCGGCGAAAGCTACCGGGGAAAGCTACCGGAAGAGGGCTACCGGGAGAGCAAAAATCGTTGGGGCTGAGAATTTCGAATGAGCTTCCGAGCCCCCCCCAAGGCCCTATTTATAGGGGCGGGCCGTGGTCTAGATGCACGCCACGTGGCACCCGCGGATCAATCTGGACCATAGAAGTTCAAACCATGTGCGGGAAACGAAGGGACGGGCGCGTGAATCGAGGCGCCGGTTCGAACCGCGCGCGCATTTATGGCGAAACGGCGCGACTTTAAGTGTGGGGCACGGACACCGAAGCGTCGCGGCTCCGGTAGCTTGGCCCGGAGATCTTCCCGGTGACCTGAACCATACCCACCGGGGACTCGAGCATCGTCCCCGGCGGGCATGGGGGGCTGCTGTCGGGGGAAATCTCCGCGAGACTAAGTCCAGGTAAGATGTGTCACGATTACCCGGGGACGTGGCCTCCGGTGCCCTCCCGGGCGCCGCCATTCACCCGGGGACGTGGCCTCCGGGGCCTCCCCGGGCGCCGCCTTTTGGCTCCCGGGACGTGGCCTCCGGTGCCCTCCTGGGCGCCGCCATTTGCCCGGGGACGTGGCCTCCGGGGCCTCCCCTGGCGCCGCCTTTTGGCTCCCGGGACGTGTCCTCCGGTGCCCTCCTGGGCGCCGCCATTTGCCCGGAGACGTGGCCTCCGGGGCCTCCCCGGGCGCCGCCTTTTGGCTCCCGGGACGTGGCCTCCGGTGCCCTCCCGGGCGCCGCCATTTACCCGGGGACGTGGCCTCCGGGCCCTCCCCGGGCGCCGCCTTTTTGCTCCCGGGACGTGGCCTCCGGTGCCCTCCCGGGCGCCGCCATTTGCCCGGGGACGTGGCCTCCGGGGCCTCCCCGGGCGCCGCCTTTTGGCTCCCGGGACGTGGCCTCCGGTGCCCTCCCGGGCGCCGTCATTTGTCCGGGGACGTGGCCTCCGGGGCCTCCCCGGGCGCCGCCTTTTGGCTCCCGGGACGTGGCCTCCGGTGCCCTCCCGGGCGCCGCCATTTGCCCGGGGACGTGGCCTCCGGGGCCTCCCCGAGCGCCGCCTTTTGGCTCCCGGGACGTGGCCTCCGGTGCCCTCCCGGGCGCCGCCATTCACCCGGGGACGTGGCCTCCGGGGCCTCCCCGGGCGCCGCCTTTTGGCTCCCGGGACGTGGCCTCCGGTGCCCTCCCGGGCGCCGCCAGTTGCCCAGGGACGTGGCCTCCGGGGCCTCCCCGGGCGCCGCCTTTTGGCTCCCGAGACATGGCCTCCGGCGCCGTCCCGGGCCTCATCACCCTCCTAAAGGTAAAGTATTGAACTGTTTATCACGTGCAGGTCACGCGAGGAGCACCTCGGGAACTAGCGACCACCTGTCAAGCATCCAAGGCGTTTGACTGGGAGAAGGACGGTCCTGCCCTTCAATCCGACGGTGGCTTCCGGGGTAGTTTAGGTTTTTTGCTGCTTTTTGGGGGCTATAAATAGCCCTTGTACCCCTCTGTTGTAAAGGATCGATTCATTTATTGGAATAGCTAAACTCACAGGCGTGCTCCGGAAGCCTCTCCCCCGGAGAGAGCCTCCCCAGCCGACTCCGGTCGGGAGCGCGTCGACAGGACTAGGGCCCCCACCGGGACCCGAACCTGTATAAACCCGTGTGTCATTCTTTGCGCTTGTCCGGCGGGGGAGGACCGGTCATCCGGTCAACTCGCGCCGCGTAATCTTCGCTAGGATCACTCTCAAAACCTGCCGGGGTATTCGCAATACCACGACACTTTATTGCATAAACTTTACATACAAATGGGGACTTTGACCGACAATTTGCACCTACGTACGTACACACCCATATTATCCTCAACTTTCCACTTGTCGCAGCCCTACAAAGACGAGAATTAGAGGATAAGCTACACCGATGGAAACAGAGAGATAAGAACTGTTGATTATCTTTAAAGTATAACCTTTCCTGGTGATCCATACGCATGTAACTGGTTTCATCGGTTGCTTCGGTATCGACCTGTACACCATCTCCAAATGGAGGCATCTCATCAAATTGATTGCATTCTTCCTCGTCTATGACATTTTCAACTCCAACAATTCTTCTCTTGCCACGAAAGATGACGTGCCACTTCTTATTGGCTGGGTCAGTAACATAAATTACCTGAATGGCTTGCTTTGCAAGTATGAATGGCTCATCTTATAAGCAACTCGATCGAGATCCACAGAAGTGAAACCGTAATTGTGGACCCATCGGCATCAAAATAGGGGAATCTTGAACAGTACGTAATCGAGCTCCCAAATTTCTTCTATGAACCCATAGTACGAGTTCAATCCACGTACTACCCTTGTTGGGCCTGTCTTGCTGAACTCCTCATGAAAAGCTTCTATGCTCACTCCATTATTTCGCATAGTGCTCTTTTGGTCTTGAGTTTTCGTGTAAAATGTGCACCCATTGATGTCATATCCCTGCCATGTCTAAACAGTAAATGTCGGCCCTTTTGCCAACCATTTAAGATTCTCACTTGCGAACTCCCCAGTGAATCGCACTTTCATTCACGCGTTGAATTGGCTATTATGTTGTCTCGTGATCCAAACCTCGGATCGGCTAGGATTGTCTTGTCGTAGCTGTTGGATCGAGGATGCCGACTAGAGGGGGGTAAATAGGAGGTTTCAAACTTTTCGACTAAAAACAATTTTTTCAATAACAAGACAAAGAGCAAATAAACTGAAACAATTTAATAATATTTTGCACTAAGAAAGAGTAAGAAAATCAAACACGGTGATTTATCCCGAGGTCTCAGAGACTCACCCGGTCTCCCCTGCTCCTTGTTGAAACACTCAAATGAATGAGTCTTGCTTCAATATCCACAAAGGATATTTTTCACTAAGGTTGCTCCTTCTCCACTCTGGATAGGCGAGCACCGATGCCTTTCACAAAATATGCTGAGCCTCTCTGACAACCTCCGTTAATGGAGAGGTCAATGACCACGCCTCGAAACCGTCTAGGTGAGGACGTTCACCAAGAGTAACAAGTTGCAAGATCTTCTCTTGACCCCCAACAAATACCGAGAAACTTCGAAGGATGCAAATGAATGTTCTCAGAAGCTCTCTCTCAATCACAATGAATGATACTTGATCAAAAGATCAAGATTTTGGCACTTGGGCTCAAGTGTATATAAAAAATATATCTTTTGGTTCTTTACAAAAACTGCTCAAAAAAATGTTTATAAACACTGATCAAAGTCTGCCCAAAAGTGTTTATAAAACTGATCAAAAATGTGAACAGAAACTTCTCAACAATCTACTCAAAAAACTATTTACAAACTGCTCGAAAATGTGAACAGAAACTGCTCAAAAATTTGCTCAAAAACTGTTTATAAATCTGTTCGAAAAGGTTTGTAAAAACTGATCAAAAATCTGTTCAAAAACTGTTTAAAAACTACTCAAAAAATGAACAGAAACTGCTCAACAACTTCTTCTAAAACTACTCAAAAGTTCTTCTAAAAACTGCTCAAAATGTATAGAAAAGATGCTCAAAGGTGTATACAAAGACTGCTCAAAAATGTGTATGAGAATGTAACTTGAGATGGATGAGAATACTGCTCAAAACACCTATATTTATAGTCTAACCTCTCAGCTAGCCGTTGTGGTCGAAAAGGAAAGAAATCAGTACAACCGTTGGAATGTCTGGTCGAATGAATAGTGTTACTGGTCATATGAATATTGTCTAGTCAAATAAACAACACTCGGATGACTAGTTTCAGTTCCTCTTTGAGATTCTTGACCAAGATTGTGAATGAATGCGAATCAACATATGACCTAAGAGTTTATCTTTTTTTGCCGGAACTAAAAGATATTTTGCAACCCCTCTTAATAGTACGGTTTAAACTAAAAAATAATTTCTTATAAAACCGGTCAAACTCCAAACTCCAAGATCGTTACAATAAACAAGCACTTACCTTAGGTCTTTGCAGCTTCTTTCTTGGCTACATTGCACTTGCAACTTTGGCTCGTGTCCTCGGACTACGACCTCGGGTGACACTGCGTACAAATAGCTCAAAGACATGATTAGTCCAAGATACTTAATGTCATCAATAATAATCAAAATCAACCCAAAAATGCCTAAATGCAACAATCTCCCCCTTTTTAATGATTGATGACAATAAGTGTTGAAAACGAATAAAAATTAATGACTCTCCCTAAGTGTATATATGGGCATTAGATATACAAGAACTCCCCCTGAATGCATCCATATATAAATACACATATGAGTCATTTGAGAGTCCACAATGAATAAACGACGAGCACATAAATAATGTCATACAAAAATCTCTCCCCAATCTCTCCCCCTTTGACATCAAGCACAAAAAGGTAGGAAGACAACAAAGCAGACATTTAACTTGCATTTGATATATCAATAATATTCAATTCTCGGGCGACACTGTGTACAAATAGCTCAAAGACATGATTAGTCCAAGACACTTAATGTCATCAATAATCAAAATCAACCCAAAAAGGGCCTAGATGCAACAGTGTCATGAAACTCTTGTCGGTTCAGCTGTTACATGCTTTCAATTTTAATAGTTCAAGCACGGAGGCCAACTTTGTGTACTTCAGCCTGCAACCAGGGAACAACGGCTTTTCTGAGTCCTCAATCAAGCTCTTAAATTTACCAAACTCCCTTTCACTGTAAGTTCCTTCCACATCACGCAACATGTCATCTAAATTGTCATCTTCTGGCATATCCTCATCGAAATCGTTGTTGGGATCTGATATGTCATGTTCCTTAACCTGAGTGGCACTTGTTTCTGCAATTTGCTCTTCGCCATAGTGGATTTAACACGTGTACCTCTTTTTGAAAACACGTCGAATCAAGTGGGCGACAATTTGAGATAAGTTGGTGAACATCTTAAGATTATGGTAGTCTATGCAAGGACAGTACATATATCGTAAATCCTTCTTCGCCATGTCTTGCTCAGCAACTTTTTGAAAATCTAAAACACCTTTCATGTATTCTTCACTTACTTGGTTGTCATTATACATCGTCTCGATGAACCATCTGCAATTAAGTTCATACACATGCCTAAGTAATACTCTACGTACAGTCGACACGTAATAAATTATAAATCTAGCTAGTTAGTGTTTGTGGAGTTTGCGGGTATAACTACTACTTCAATTACAAGCAATTAGTTAGTAACTAATTGGGGTTATGGATAATACACATCATAAAAAAATAGTTAGAGGTGGGAAAAATGAGAGTTACAACTAGAATTTGCTACTCTAGTTTCCCCTCTCTCTCCCTCTAATTTTATCAATCAATGGAGATTGATATATGATGATGAAATTAAGTAATGTGCATGCCTTAAGAGCAAATACCAACCTTGGATCTTCAAATTGTTATCTCCTAATGCTCCCCTTTTGAGATATTGCTCTTCCTTGCCCCAGATTTCTTCCAACTAGACAGTATGTCGAGCAAGATTGTATGACTAGCTCGAAACAATTCCTAAAAGACCTTTTGTACCCTGCGGGCTCAATACAAACGATTCTAGCACCATAATCATCTGTAATTATAAATTATCACTAATGGTTGTCATGTCAAAACCGTCTGTAATAACGCTACCATGGAAACTACCAACACTAACTGTTGGAAGCTCAGAACTGTCTGTAATACAATACTATCACAGACGGTTTTGATATAAAAATCGTCTGTGGTAGTCCAGTACTATCACAGATAGTTTTGAGATAAGAACCGTTTATGATAACTAGAATATCACAGACAGTTGGTAGGTCAAAACCGTCTGCTTTACTATCACAGACGGTTTTGATATCAGAACCGACTGTGATAACTTAACACGCTCTCCCGCCAAAGATTGCCGCTCCCAAGATCGCACTTAATCACCCCGCCATAATCATTATATGATCGTGATTGTCGTTCCGTGATCGCACACAGTGCACATACCTTTCTATGGTCTCCAAAAGCTAAAGAAAGAGATAAGATAGCAGTTCAAGAATGTGTTGGACATAATCCATTAGCAAAAATTGGAAAATTGACATAACAACAAATTTTTCAATAATAGTTTTTCATCACTTACAAAAACAAAAAAGTAAAAATACAAAAGGCTAGGTCAAGGAGCGGTCTTAGCCCTGACTGCATCTAGAATAAAGTCAGTTTGACTTGTAGCCAGGACGTAGGACTCCTCCACCGACAAGTTATCCTTCTTAGGATCAACTACGTATGCGTCGAGAAGGCCTGCGATCTCCTTCAACTTTGTGATGGTATCCTTCATAGTGACACCGCAGCCAGTGATGGTTATATCTACGGCTTGCTTCTCCTCACGAAGACGCTGCTCCTTCTGTCGAAGCAACCTCGTCTTCTTCCTAGCCTTCACCATTCGTCCTCAAGCGCTAAATGCACTTGAAGAGATCCTCCAGGTCAAGCCCTAGCTAAGTGTACTTCTCCATAAGGAGCTTGTGCTTCTCCTGGAGGGCCTTTAGCTCGGCCTTCACCTTGCCCAACTCTTCCCCGGCTACTCTTCCCTATGCAAATCAACAACTTACTCCAAGTCAAGAATCTACTGAACAGGAATTAACAATACAGGGGTAAGTCCAAAAGATTGAGAGTTCTTACCGGAGAGGGCAAGGTTGAGGATGCCATTGGTGTAGAGAAGCTAAGGAGTCGAAGAGTTTGAGACTTAGAAAAATTTGTAAAGGAGTTAGTAATTCCACAGCCAAGCTATTTATAGAATTTCTAAGGCGACGCTTCGTGTTGCCAGGCTAGGGCGCCGCGCGAACATTGGAACCCGAAATGACGCAACATACCGTTAAGAATTCGAAGCGCCGACACTGTCAGACTATCACAGTCGGTTCTGACATCAAAACCATCTATAATACCATACTATCACAGGCAATTTTGATGTAAGAACCGTTTGTGATAATTAGAACATCACAGACGGTTCCGAGGTCAAAACCGTCTGCTTGACTATCACAGTTGGTTTTGACCTCAGAACCGACTGTGATAACTTAACATATTCTCCTGACAGGCCTTCGCAGATGGTGTTCCATTGAAAAGTTCATAACCGTCTGTGATGTGCCGTCCTAGATGTCTGTTTCTGTGGTAGTGTATGTTTTGCCTTGAAACAAGTAAGAATCACTTTTCGGCAGTATTTTCATTCAACTAACGAATGACACTAATAATGTACGATTTTGTCCAATTATGAGTTCGAAATAGACGTTAACTTTGGATTTTTGTGCTAAATTCGTAACTTTGACATTGATATAGAGCTAATTGTCCCCTTACTTAAATATTTCTAATACAATGAACACTATTTGCATTTGACAGATACGGAGTGATTAAAAAAGATGGTGAAAATTTAAGATAATCTCAAAAGAGAGTTTTAAACAGGTAACTATTTTATAGAGCAATTCAAAAAAAAAAAAAAAAAAGAACAGCTTTGTATAGCACCTACATTAGGCATAAGATGGTTGAAGCATCACAAAGTGGAATTTCCATACCTACACATGATATTCACAAAATATGCATGGAAAATTGAGAATCCCAGAGAAATAGAATGATATGCAGATGGAACCTAGAATTATGGGATTATTGAAGATGCATAAAATGATAAAATGGAGTATTCGCAATTAGTACAAAAAGTACACACTTCTACCATGTCAAATATTGTAAAGAAAATAATAATAAATACTATCACTTATAAAATTGAAAAATTGAAAGTACAACTCTCTCAAAAAAATATATTGTAAAAAATAAGTAAAAGTTCAACAAAGGCCCATGTACTATTGAACTTATGCCAAATTAACCCTCTATAATTGAAATTGGAACATACAATCTCTTAGGCCAATTGTGCATTAATTATATTATGGTATTAGTGACAGATATGTAGACCACCGCACGTCTCACATGTTAGTGAATCAGTAAATTATATAGGGTGATTATTTAGCTAGTTCGATCAGTTTTACAAAATTTTGAAATCAAATTGTTAAATTTATTTTTTGGGACATTAAAAACTAAATTAACCAAATTATAAACGGTTAATTTTGTTTTAACTTTTTTTTCTGAAGATATAATATTTTATAATATTAATAAAAAATATGTCATTTAATAATGCATATATCGAAGAATATACTCTAACTATGTTAGTAGGACACTGTTATTTAAACTTAAATCACAAAATTTAAATAGATGTAATTAATGATCTTTACTAATGCCAATGTGTTATATATTTTAAAATATACTAAATTTAGGTAAATAGTCCACTATCAATATATTAAGTTGCTTATTTTGACTACTTCACTTTTTCAAAGTAAAAAAAGAACCAAACTAAATTAGTTGAAATAAGAGTTTGTTAGTTTTTTCGGTTCATCTAGGTTCGGTTTTTCTGATTTGGTCGTTTTTTTCTCACCCTTATCTATGGAGTTAACAAAAAATAGAAGCTTAAGGGTTTGATTTCATTGAGCAGCAAAGAGTTTTATAAGCTTCAATTTCAAGCGAGGGGCCTGATTGTGAAATAGGTGATACTAGAGGGGGTCGGCTCCAATGTGATTTTTCCTACAAAAATTGTTAGTTATATATATCTTAAATTTGTGTGATTATTTCACTTAAGTTCATACAGTTGAAATTTATTTTGGTATGTCCCTAAACTTGTTTCTCTTAATCAATTTAGTTTTTAAATTTATCTATATTAGTTAATTTTATGATTCTGTTAGTTAAACATTGGAATTAAATACAAAATATGCATTTTAACACTACATATTCGAATTTTTATCATCTTTTATTATTTTAGAGGGGAAATATTATATAAAAACATCTAAACCATCATTAGATTCATAGGAGGTTTTGTCTTCCCTAAAAAGTCAAACGATATATCCACATACGTTTAAACTGCTCATGAGTATTTTGTAAAAAGTTGAAATCACCTGAAGATCCCACTAGATTTACTCTCTCTTTTCCACACTGTCTCTTTTTGCCGCCTGCGGTAATACCGCTAGTTACTGTGTACGGAGTTTTTTTTAAATTTTTTTACACGCTTTAATGTTTCACTTGACCCCTCTGCCTCTGCCTCCTGCCGCGCTGAGGGTGACGTGTACGATACACCCGGCTCTCTAGTTGCTTTGTCTTCTGTAATCTCAACTCTTGTTTGTTTCCCGGCCATCTCCAACAGAAGTGTCAAGCCGGTGACTCATGGGCTCGGGCTTACACTTGGTGCGAGAGATGCTGTAGCTGGGCCCTACATATATAAAAGTCGTGCTCGTGTTGGATGTGGTTTGCTTCCACACAACACATTTTATGTGTCTATGTGTGTTATATGTTATGTCTATTTCAATTTATATCATATTTATACTCATGAGTAGAACATGTGAGATTGAAGACTTATTAACAATAGTATGTAGATATGAGAGTAGTTAGGTGTGCGAAGTGATGTACAGACTGGTTAGCAGTATCGTTCTTGTTTTCTAAAAAATCATCCTAATTCTTTTCATATGTGGAAGTTTAGACATCATTGGGGATATGACACTTTGAGATATGATATTTATAGAAATAATTGTTGTATATAATAATATATTATTTTTATCTTAACAGTTATCAAATATACACATTTAAAAATAGAATATCAAATGAGATTTTAGGAGCACACCACGATACCAAATAGATTTTTAAAGCTATATAAAAAAATCAATTATAGTAAAGTTCTATTTGGGAGTGCAGTGTTGTGCTGTGCTGCATCATAGAATCAAAGAGTTTTGAATAATATTTGATGTATCTAGCAATATTTTGGTGTTATGATTCTAAAATGTATGTTGTGACGTGAATTAGTTAATACTAATAAGTGACAAATTTTGCTCAAAAATTGTCTGACAATAATATTCAATGTTGTTATCTTGGCATATGATATATGTCATATATCAAACTAATCTTCAAAATTATTTGTTGAACAAACACATAAAAATTGCCCCAATTTTTTAACAGTGACATAAAAAAAAACTCTCAAGCTCCATGGCGGTTGCGGGCAGGGACTAAGGGGGAGAGATTAGTTTATGATTTGAGATAATGCGAAAAAAAAGAGTAATGGGTTGAGAAATTAAGGAGAGATTAAGTAAATTTTAGAGAGTTAAATCTATAAAGTAGGGTTTGATCCAACAGTGAAAATTAATGTATGTAAAATAAAAAAAAAATAGATACTTGTCCATTAGTAGAATTCAAGAAATTTTAAAATATAAAACTTATGTATTATATGTTAGTGTGGATATAAACAACCAAACACTACTATAAACATACTTTCTTCTAACGGTTCAGTACATATCTCTACTAACGGTTCTTATACCGATAGTGATCGGTACAATAGAATAAAACTAACTCTTTTCTAACGGTTTCAAACCGTTAGAAAAGAATACTTTTTTCTATCGGTTCTTATTAGTGAACCGTTAAAAAAAGTATTCTTTTCTATCGGTTCTTAGTAGTGAACCGATAGAAAATATGACTATATTCTAACGGTTCACTACTAAGAACCGTTAGAATAGGTACTTTAGAATAGATGATTATATTTTAACGGTTCTTAGTAGTGAACCGTTAGAATAGGTACATATTCTAAGACGTACAGTAGTTTGAATCAAAAGTGATCAAGAAGGGTCAAATGTTAGAATATGTTTAAATAGCAAGTTAATTGTGGCAAATTGGCCATAAGACAATCATTTTCTGGATTCGTCAATTAAACACTTGTTTGGCATTTTATTTGAAGTAAATTTACACAATCATGCAGTAGTCATACGTTGCATACACTCCCTCTGTCTTGCTTTGGGTTTAAACTCTTTACAATAAGTTGTACTTCTCTTAATTGTGACCCTCGGGAATAATTATGATGATAATGAGTGCATACTTGCATCACACCTCTTCATGGATGTAAGTGTAATCTGTAAGTAATAAATCATGAATGAGGTTTGATTAAAGAATTGTGAATAGATTCTATGTGTGGAAAAGAAAGGATAACTAATTTAGGAGTTGCAGTAAATGCAAGGCTAAGAGACAAAATTTGAAATTTATTGAAAGAAAAGTAGTCCTAAATGAACTTGCAATTTGATAGTCCTACATGAACTTGCATTTTGAAGGTTGAGTATGAGATTTTACTACTATCAAATCCTTTGATTACGGAGTCCTGTTGTTAAAGAATTATGGTATTACCTTGAGATGGTGTCAACAGACTGAATGTCTTCTTCCATGTCTTCCTCTTCCATCTGTTCTTCCTCCTCCAAGTCTCCCCAATGTTTGCTCCGGTCAACAGCTATTCCTTAAAACAACATAGTACAACATTTAGTTAATCAATAGTTTCAGTTCATGTTACACATTCTAGAAACTTGGCTTGGAAAAAAGAAATTCATAACACAATGAAACCAATTAACTATACATCATAGTTTAGTTCATCCTGCTGTAGGAGTCCAAAAACATCTCTATAGAAGGGGCGCTTATGCTGTTGGCCAAACACAAGAGGAGCTCAGAAAGAGATGTACTAGTCAATTGAAGAAAAACATTTCACTCAAAGGGTGCAAAGGTCACATTTCACATTTAGCGTACCTCATCAACTGAAGGTTTCCCCCGCTTCCCGGGTCGATAACTAACACTTGCATCGAGACGTATACCTCTCTGGTGCTTGCAAAGCAGCCGCAGATGTAGCTATCATCCATCTAGTATTGCAGGTCATCCATCCACAACGTCCTCACCTCATCCGATGCCACCGGGGCATGCAGCCGGCGCCACGGCATAGTACGGCTGCGGTGGCGGCGCCTGTCTGAGATTGCGGAGGCGGCACCTGGCTCCACATGGCCGGCGGCTGCGGCGGCGGCGCGTACTACTGCGGCATCGGTGCAAGCTAAGCCGTCAATGGTCTAGATCTAGGGTTTGGAGGATTGGAGAAGAGAGCCGAGAGAGAGAGAGAGAGGAGGCGGCGTGGTAGAGCGGGGTGAATAGGGGACTTTATATAAGTTATCCAATTTTATTAACGGTTCAAAACCACAACCGTTAGTGAACTTACAGTTTTACTAACGGTTCACTAATAAGAACCGTTAGAAAAGAGTACTCTTTTTCTAACGGTTCACTACTAAGAACCATTAGAAAAGATGACTATATTCTAACGGTTCATTACTATGAATCGTTAGAAAAGGGTACTTTTTTCTAATGGTTCACTACTACAAACCGTTAGAGAAGAATAAGAGACTTTATATAAGCTGTCCAATTTTACTAACAGTTCAAAACCACAACTGTCAGTATATATGACGTCATTTTACTATCGGTTGAATAAAACAAACCATTAGTACAATGTCCTATATTCTATCGGTTCATACAGTACTAACCGATAGTAAAAATACAGTAATTTCACTATCTGTTACAAAAGACAAACCGTTAGTACAATTTCGTCTCTTCTGACGGTTCGTACAGTACTAACCGATAGTACAAATGACGTGCTATTCACTAACAGTTTTTCAGACCATAACCGTTAGTACAAAATCTCTTCTCCACTGTGGTCCTCGTACACTAACGGTTTTCTCCCAAATTGCATATAACCGTTAGAAGATAGGAGTTAGTGGACTGCATTTTTATAGTAGTAAAAATATTATACATATATAAAACTACCACACTGACCAACGGAGCATAAACACCAGTTCAAAAAAAGTTTTAAACAATTATTGCATGTTATTACAAGTACTTGGAAAATGGAGAGTGCTTCCATAAATTGCTAAAAAAAATGCAAAATTTTGAAGCAAATGGGCAGTTAAGAGAAAAATTTACACAAAATCATTAGTAACAATTAGGCTCCATGAGTTTATCAACCAGAGATTCAGAGGAGAATTGAAGCACTCCTAAGTACTTTAGGTTGTTATTAGGATCTAATTTGACTTCAAAGAACGAGGAAAGAGAAGTAAAATGAGTTGATTTGTTAGGGTTAGCCCAATTATGAAAAAAGTCTATAATAAGAAAAATTAGCCGAGAATCCTATAATTACATGACTAATCTCAGCATGATTTAAAATTTTGTTTTCATTTAAGAAGATATGTCTTCTTTATATCATGTCATGTCATAAGGTTGATTACTATGACTAACATGCAAATGTATCTAGATGGAAAATGAGAAATACAATTTTATCTATTAGATCATATTTCAATGACGCAGATCAAGATAAGCTAACCTAGCTACTAGAAGCAAACATGAAGGTATGAGATTAAAGAGAAAGTAGTGCTTCAGCATGTCTTTTGAAAAATGTTGTTGATGGCTTTTTAGTGGCTGGTTTGAGTTGCTCGAATCTGATTGTATAATTTTGCCAAAAACGCCCCTTAAACAAAGGACTACAACTCATATGTATTTGTGTCTATATGTGTTTCTTTTGTTATGATGTATACAGATCATCAGACATAAAATAGATCATGAGAGTCTATGAATAAAAAAAATACAAATAAACACATACAGAAAGTTATAAGACAGAGAACAAAGGCACAAGCCTACAAAATAGGGCAAAAGCCTCTATTTGTTCTGTTTTATGTATCTTTTATGTTCACTACTTTATGATTGGTATTCCTCCGTAACTTGTATGAATTGTTTTGTTTTTAACCACATATACTATAAAAAGAGAAATAGAGAATGATACCGAGAGAAAATAGGTAAATTGCACTCGCAAAATAAAGTGTTAAGAGATGTTTATTTTTCCCTCCTGACCAAATCTTCAAGTACTGGTCCTGGTCCACCTGTCCGGATGTCCTTTGGATTTTTGGGTGCTTATTGTTCTGTACCTTTTGGGATGTCGAAGTATTATGGTGTTATATGCTAAGATATGGTTTTAGTACTATATATACATGCTTTTATGTTCTTCAGTGCTCCATATTAATTTTGATAAGTACAGATATCTTTAGCAATTTAGTTCTGAATTCTGATGCAATAAATATGTTGGATGGGCGTTCATTCTGGTACTTGCTTCATCAGTCCAAGACTGATCAAGGTGTGTTATGTTGTTAGGTACATTCCCCCTGCCAGAATTGTAAAGATCACCATTTGCTAGATTTGGTAATAAAAAACTTCGGTTTAAATTTTTGGGATGCCGAAGATGACTGGACAAAGTCCATGTTGTTGAAAGGAGCATCTTGAAGACGCTACGGTAATGCTTTCTTTAAGGCTTATTTATCTCGATAAAGTACAATAAAGTCCATCACCTGTAAGTGTACTACGACTTTTAGATGCTCTTGCGATTTTGCAATATTGTTCAGGACTAGAGTGAAGTTCCTTACGATAAGTCTACAAACTAGTGATATAGAGGACAAGAGAGAACTAAGTTGCATTTATATTCCTTTCACTACTACAAAAATAACCTCTATTATCAGTTCAAAATGTAATTTAGTAACAGTTAATCGTACCACTAGAGATAAACATGATAGTAATGATGGATGACACTTGTAACGATTCATAACTGATAGAAGATACACACCTTTTTTATCGATTTTTACAAAAGAACTGATAGAAGATCAACACTTTTCTATTGGTTACTTACAAAGAACCAATAGAAGATAGTAATCTTTTCTATCGGTTGCTCACATAGAACCGATAGAATATAATAACGTCTTCTATCAGTTCCTCGCACAGAACCAATAGAAGATTACGAATTTTTCTATCGGTTCCAGAAAAACAACTGATAGTAGATATTTCAAATTTCTTTCGGTTCTTAGGTAGGACCCGATAGAACAAATTGAATATTTCTATCGGTTTCTTATATAGAACTGATAGAAGTTGTCAAAGATTTGTATCGGTTGTGTATGACTAATCCAAAAGAAGATCTTATGATTTTCTATTAGTTTGTACTTAGGAATCGATAGAAAAAATGTACATTTTCTATGGGATAATGATAACCGATATACGATTACGAACTTTTCTATCAATCCCTCGATAGTAACAGATACAGAAGGTGAATATCTATCGGTTCTTTATCGGCAACCAACAGAAGTAGTTAACATCTAATTGGTACTGTATAGAATAAAAACACATATATAGTTAAATGAAAATATACTACATTAATTTGCTCAGTACAAATATTTAGAATACAATTCATTCAAACTTTACATCATAATTCCAAATCACATTGAATAGAATATTGTACAAATTAATCTAAAAATTACAAAATTTCATTTCTGATTGATGGCCACCTCATCCATCATATAGTTTGCCCAAATTGACCTTATTTTCTTAATGACTTGTGCATCATATTTTTCAGTAGGCATAGTTTTCGACATCCATAGATATGAATATATCAAGAATTAATAAGCAGTTAGTTTGGAAGTTAAGATGAAATGCTCAAGTACGAGTTAGAAACAACGCATACTTGAGGAAATTGGGCGAAGTCTAAGTTGATAAGCTCGTACATGAAAGCCATCATGTAAAAGCCGCATTCCCAAGAGCCCGGCTATTGATGGCATTGAGACAACAATATTTTTCAAGACATTAATCCAAACCCTCAATCTTGTAAGAACTTACAAAAAACAAATATATTGACAAGCTAATTCCTAGGTATGGTGCGAAAGTGACCTTTTTTTTGAGAGACTGTAGGGTACCGCCGATTCGACCCTACAGGAATAAATGGTAGAGGTGGGGAGTCGAACTCAAGACCTCTAGGTGCGAAAGTGACCTTATCGCCCTTGTTGGCATCATATCTCCCACCTTTTCGCATGTACTATTTGAAAACCTTGAGTTACACGCAGCATTGTCGGTTATGATATACCGTTATAAATATAATGTTACAGCTATTAGTTATACTAACATGTCAAGATCCCATGAGAAAATAATCTTCCTTTCAGTTTTTGCCAATGAATTGAGATACAAGACCTCATTCGTTGCAGGACAGATGATTATAAGTAGCCAATGAGAGCTACATTATTTAGCGAAAACAACCATTAAGGTTCATTGAAACTAGGCACGAAATACATTAAGGAATTAAGTATGCAGGACTGCACATACTCCTGATGGTATAGCGTTAGTATGTATTCTCCATCCTGGAATTTTTTTGCCTAATAACCCATTACAAAAAACAAATTCAAAAACTAACCCAGACCTTTTAAAAATTACAAAACTGACCCTCTGTCGCGAACTGGGCCGCACCATTGATCTTCAGTCAATGTTTGAGTGAAGTGGGATTCGAACCCGGGCCAACAGGTGATGTTGGTGCGTCCAAACCAACTAGGCTATGTAGCATTTCTGAAATATTTTTCCATTGCATATATTAATACTTTCTTTACTAATTGATTGCTTAAACGCAAACAACACATATCGCATTACTATATATTCGGGTAGTATTTGTTATATTATTGTAAAAGGATATATTTTTAATAAAAAAATATACCTTGTAGACAACCTACTCCGTAGAATTATATTCCTTTTATATAAATTTTATGAATATATAATTGTAAAAAGATAAAAAGATGTGCTATATAATTATAAAATGTAAGGATTAGAATTGTTTCTTGATTACTAATGTGGTACAAAGTTTTGCAGAGATATTTATTATGAAATGTAAGGATTATAAAGTTTCGCAGAGATATGTATTAATTTTCATATCCATGCGAAGTGCTGACAAATTAATTAGCGAGGATCAGCTTGCAAAGTCTTGATGCGGTACAAAGGCTAGGGTTTTGATTTTCAGTACAAATTCTTGATGCGATAGATAAAATATAAAGTTACACGCGTATGTGACAGTTGCAAAAACAATTAGAACAAGGCCCACAGCAGCAAAAGGTGATTAAACTGCGGTGCGCCACCTGATCCGAGTAGAAAGTGTCAATCTCCCTTAGAAGATTATTTATAGTGTTCCTCTCTACCACATTCTAATCTGGGTCGAGCCACGACATGTAATTGCATCTATCCCTCTCCTCTTGGCGGCCACAGTCTAGGTAGTTTCTACCAGCAGTGTCGTAGGCCCAAGACATACTTATTCTAACATCACCTCGACATCTGCACATAAGGTCATTCGTGTCGGAGGCATCGTCGGGCCAGTTGAACTCCTCAGCAGGACGCGTTGTTGGGTACGTGTGTCCATGGCAAGAGCAATAATATGGACGTCTGCAGCAACACATGTGTTGAACGTCGTGCATGTTGATCAACAACTCCTCCATGAAGTCGAGCTGCTCGCGAAGTCTCTTCTTTCTATAGGGAAGATAGAGTATTGTACGTGCAGCCTTTGCGCTCCACTCGGGGTCGAGCCAAAGCAGGAAAGTGCACTTGCGAGCATCTTCCCTCGGACACTCGAAAAATCTCCTCTCGTAGTCACCCTGAAAGGAGGACGTGGTAGTCTTCGGTAATAAACTGCAGTTGCAACGACATGGCCTTGAACTTTGTCCGTCATCCTACGAACAAAAGGGAATAACCCAAAAAGTGACACATAAATTGGTGCTTCATTTATGCGAGCTGATTATGTACTTACCTTGGTGCGTCTTCTCCGGCCACAACTACTATCGCCCACCATGTTTAGATGGGCATGTGAGGGAAGTGTGAGTTGTGTCATGAGCTAAACGGCTTAATTTATAGAAGTGCTAGTCATGAAGAGTTCAATCGTTGGTTGGACGCATCTGTAGGGCAGTAGATGTCTTCGTTCAAAAGATGAAAGGTACAAAACTTGAAAAGTAGAAAAGACTAATCATATAAAAGCTGAAAAACAGAAATGCAGAGTTGTACAAAAGTAGAACAGTAAAAAAGTGCGAAAGATGCATTGTAGAATAGTTGGAACGCTGACAAAAACGTACAAAAAAACTGAACAGTAAGATGAAACCCTACATCAGACTACTGCCCCCTCCTCCCCCTCTGTGGCCGGCCCTGTACTTCGATGGTGTCTAGCGAGAGGGGGGCTGCCGATCCCTGACGCGTCGTCTCCTCGCCGGTGGTGTCTGCCCAGACTGCGGAGCCTAGGAAGGCTATGTCGACTCCGTAGGCGGTGGAGCATCAGCAAGAAAGTCTGCTGCGTAGGATGTTGCTGTATCTGGCCGAGAGGTTGGTGCCATGCAGGAGTATCAAGCTCTTCATCCGAAGAGCTGTCGGCAGGCACGAAACGCAGCTGTGGAGGTGGAGGGCGCGACGACGACTGGCTGTCCACTGGTGGCATATAAGACGAAGGACCCGGCATCGACGGTGATGGTGGGGGAATCTGGCAGCAACACTCTGAAATCGATCAGAATTTGATTGACTTACCGCTCGACCTCTGCACAATACGCGTACACATCATCGCTGGGCATGGTGGGTGCGATGCGGGACCTGAGCATCATGTCCCGTGCACCAGCAGAGACGGCACCGAGGATGTCTAACTGTGCACACGAATTAATGCAATTATAGAATGACAATCCATGTGAAAATAAGGATGCAGAGAGCTAAGGAACTTATAGAAGAGTGGATTCGCCTTGGAAGGCGTAGGTCGAAGCGCTCATCGATGGTGGTAGGAGGGACGGGCTCATCCGGCGCGGCTGGTGGACCGCCTACCAATCGGTAGATCGTGCGAGGTCGGTACCAGGACAAGTACAAAAAATGGATTTTGTGGCTGTATGGTCTGTGCTCCTCGAACGTGCGTGTGTGGGCCAAATCCATCCACTCCTCAACATAGGGCCACTACTGACGAACGAAGTCGTCCCTCACTCGACCCTTCCTCGATTGCCTGCGAAAAAAATAATTAGTTAGTGACAGAAATCATTTATAAAATCACGTGCGAATGGAATACATATTTGACGTACTCGTGGATATGGTGTGGGATCTGTCGAGGAGGTGGCACCGGGACATGCTGGCGTAGGCCGAACTAGCGCATAACTAGCTCAGGCAATTACCCTTCAACCATGTGCGAGAAGACGAGAAGAACCTGGGTGCGCCAGTAAACAGCATCCTGCATACAAAGAGAAGATAGGTCAACTGGTGCGACGGACTGCAAGTTTGAGGTGGTTCACGGATCCCAGATGACACTATCGTCAAGGAGCAGATCGAAGCTCATGGTGTACGAAGGATACCAGAGGTGCGCCTGATCTATGGACCACCTCAAACTCAGCCTAGCCCACCTCCATCCCATCACGGGGCCGTCCCTCGCATCACCGGCCAACGCGAACTGATCCCGCAGCACCAGCGGTAGGCCGATGGGGAAATGCTCGTATGACCACATCTGCAAGAGTATGGTGCACCCAGCGAAAAGAGAGCTCACCTGATCTCTACTCGTGGAGTCGCACAACCCCCTGTATGTGTGGCAGAGCACGGCGGATCCGAAACTGAATCACGGCACGTGCCCTAGCTTGGAGTCGGCAATACTCCTGGCGAGCTGAATGTACTGCCGCTCGCAGATGTCTCCGTGGGTGCCAGGGAAGAGCAACCACCAAAACAGGTACAACAAGTACGCCTCATGGTGGCGTCTGAAGACCTCCTCTAGAGTGGCCAAGGGGAGCACACCATCGCGGACTGCGCGCAGGTAACTCTGGGGAACTCCCGCATCCTGCATGAACACCCCCCTGCTAGCCCTACTCCCTCGAAGCGTTGTAGGAAATCTAGGCGCCATGCAACTCTGTCGGTGGCTGCGGGGACATATATCTCCCTGCGGATAGGCAGCCCAAGCAGCATGCTGACGTCCTACAGCATGATGGTGAGCTCGCCGAAACTGAAGTGGAACGTGTGCGTCTCGGGCCTCCATTGGTCTACAAGCGCGCTAACCAGGGTTCGATTGAAGGGGAATCGCCTCGTCCGATCTACCATGCGGGCGAATGGCAACAGTCCAGCTTCAAGCAAATAAGTCGCAAACCACTCATGGAGAGGCCACATCTCACGTGGTGTCCTTATGCGTAGAGCTGGCAGAACGGTGCCCTATAGAAGGCGTTGAGCACGGTGACGCTCCTGATGGTGCTGTGCAATCAGTTCGGGAAGTTGATGATCGTCTGTCATACCTGTAGTTGTCACATATTGGTCGACAAGTTGAAATATTACAATTAATTAACATACATTCAGTATTACTTACGAAAATTCACAACAAGGCATCACAACATTACAATTTTATTTAAGAAAATTCACTACAACTCATACAGAAAAATTGAATTGCTTCAGTTTCTCGAAGAAGTTGATGTGCCTGCCACTCGCGGGCATCGATTTCTTGTGTGACCAGGCTGCCTGCAAGCGCTGCATCTACGTAGGTCATCTTCACGCTCCGCTGCATCCACATCATTATGTATTCTCCTAGATCGATGTTGGCCGACATGGCTCACAAGGAGCCTCTTGTCTGGGATCCACGTGATGGCATCTTCCAGCGATAGCTCTCGATAGTTTCCCCTCGCTGCAAACCCATGGAAGACACCCTCCCAGGTTTTCCATAAGTACTGCAGAGTATAATAAGTTGAAATATATTATGCCGGATCAATCCCAGGAATGGAGCAGGCAGAGATAACATGCAAGCAAGGAATGTGCAGCAGTTGAGGCTTATTGCATGCAAATTGGGCATCTGCATTTGTAATTTGACATTCGTGGACCCGACCTGCTCGCAATGTGCCACGGACATGTTTGTGCCTTAGCCGAACCTCGTAGTTTCCGTTCAAACGAATCAGCACAGAGATATCATGTGTCAACGACTTTCTCGCCCGAAATTCGAGGTAATCATTAATCTTTTTGGGCCAGTGTAATAAAGGGTCATGCACAAGTGCTGATGCCGCCAAACTCCTGCTGTTGTAGTATGCTACTGTGCGATAGAATGTCATCTCTACTATTGCAGTCAGTGGTAAGCATTGCACACCTTTCAGGACGAAGTTGTACACCTCGGCCAGATTTGTTGTCATGATTCCGTACCGAACCCCACCTGCGTTGTGCAGCAATGACCACTTCTCATTTGGTTTAGGCTGAATCCATTGACCAAAACTGAGACGACTTCGGCAGTTTCCCTTGTCGGTAATGCCGCCATCTTCTGGTGCACCTGGCTCTTGCAATTCCTTCAATTTACCTGCTTCTAACGACTTTCATATATCTGAGAACTTCGACTCTTGGTTATGGTTGGCAAGCCATTTGAATACTTGCATCAGGCACCTGCTCTTGAAATGAGTGTGAAAATTCGTGCCAAGATGCCGAGAGCACCAACGACTCTACAGGTCATCCCAACTCAGCGATGGATCCACTCCCAATTGCATGTACTCGATCACACTCAGCATTCCTCTGTTTTGATCGTGAATCAAGCACACACACTCCCGATCTTTGACGACCTCATTCTTTAATTTTCCTAAGAACCACAGCCAACTACTGTAGTTCTCCCCCTTGACCACGGCATATGCTATGGGGAGAAGCTGGTCGTTGGCATCAGCAGCCATGGTAGTCAGTAGAGTATCCTATTATTTTCCAATAAAAATATTCCGTCAATCCAAAGCACGGGTCTCATGTACCTAAACGATGCAACGTATTGTTGGAATGTCCAAAAAAATCTCCGCAGTACCATGCACCCAGAAATCACAACACCCTCCGATCCAATTGCCGGTGTATCAACATTTCGGTGACTGTGCCTGGATTTGCTTCGCATATGCGCTGCAAGAGCCTCGGTATGAAGTTGTATGCCTTAACAGATGTCCCAAAAAACTCCTCTAGCGTCCTCTGTTTAGCCCTCCATGCCTTGCCGTACTTGATCTCGTAACCGTACTTCTCCACTCCCGATTGCCGTGTTTTCCTTTACTATTGACAGTATCAGGCTGTCAACGAAACTAGCAGTGATATTTCTATGCTGCTGCACCATGCCCTCAGCTAGACATCTGTGGTCTTTGACTATCACTTGAAAGAAAGCTCATCTTGTGGCCGTGTGACACGTATGTACCATGGACAGTTCTCGACCAAGCACCTCACAGTCCACAGGCTTGGATTTAATTTACCCACCCAGAATGGCCTATTCAGTGAAACAGCCCACGCAGTTTTGGCTTTCTTCGCATCTTTCTTAGTCCGAAACAACTGCCCAAGCTGGACGATTAATTCATTATAGGAACATCGCGAATTCAGCTCATCAGGAACCACAGCGGAAATCAAAGATGATGGATCAGTCCATTCATTTATACGATTTTGCTGTTCCGTGGGTTCATCGGGAGATTCATACATATATGATGGATCAGTGTACTCCTCCTCATTAAAATTCTCCACCAATTCGGACAGTTCATCAGCTGCATCTACTTGATGGCCACCAAACCGAGTTGTAGCTCTTGCTGTTTGCATAGGTACACTGGCAGTTGCACTGGCATTGGTACTGCCACTGGCATTAGTATCGGCACCGCCACCGGTATCGGCACTAGCACCGCGACCTCCGATACTGACATTAATACTACTCTTTGCTCTTCCTATGGAATGACTGCCCTCCGAACTATGTACGCTTAAGATTTCAATGTACAGTATGATGACCCTGCCACCATAGCCTGGATTTTGACACAAATCGTCCAAACGAACCCCATGATTTGTCACCTTTCAGTCTCTTAAGCACCCATTTGTTTCCCTCCGGAAGCATGCCTTCAACCCTGATAGTATCCATTGCAGGATTGAGTTGTAACAAGTCGACTAACCACATCTCCAAATCATTGAAAGACATTGACTGTGGTTGTGTCATTTGACCATAAACATGCATACAAGCACCAAGATCATCACCATTTGCTCCATTACGGATCATACCAGTTCCGTAATGAACGCAAACCGTACTGGGTTGTTCCATGGCCTAATCAATTTGTCATTCTGTGTTAGGTTAAAATAGGATAGTGCGATGATGCGCAATAACTGCAGCGGAATTGCTTCAATTTCTAATTATCTCAAAATTGATTCTTTTTAATTTACTACTAAAACATGCACCGGTATTTCTTATGTATTGTCGTTATTTCATTAATCACTAGTCAATGAAAACAAAATGATATTCAATTCTCCTGTCCTAGGGTGAAGCAGAAATTTAAATTTTTACTTGTCCTAAATCATAGAGTGAAGTGGAAAAGTATATTTTAAAACCTAAAACCCTGAAACCCTAAAACCCTAGAGATCGAAGCTCGCGAGCTATTCGGGATCGGATCGATGATCGGCTCGAGGTCTTAACGAGTCGAGCTCGAGCCTGAGGTGAAGCTCGAGTGAGAATTCGAGCCGAGCCCGAGCCCTCCCGAGCTCACTCGAGCTCAACTCGTTTCCAGCCTAGGCGGCACGGGCCGCGAGGGTGAGGGCAACGAGGGTGGAGAATAATCTAGGGTTTGTAGTGTGACTAGTTTATAATTTTATATGCACTTTGTGGGACAGAATTGTGTATTCTGGACTCAATTTTCAAGGCAACACTCTCAATGTTTGTTGCTACTACATCTTTCATTGCATGAATTGTATGCTTGCCGAAACCCTAACCCTAACCTCGTGTCATTGAAACCGTAACTCTAATCCTAAGTCACCAAAACCAAAAATCTAAGTCTAAGTGGCCCTGACCATAACCATAACACTGACTCGTCTGAACCCTAACCCTAACCATACTGTTATTCCAGGATTACGATTTCAGCGGGTGGAGGCGGGGCCGATGGATGTGGCTACTAGTGTTAAGGTTTCAGTGCCAATAGTATGGTTATAGTGTGATATTGAGACTATGAGATGTGTCAAAACTAATTTATATCTTGTATTGTAGTAGAGTATATAATTAGAGGAACAACATTGCTCAAAGTACTAGAAAAAATTGGTTTTTGAAACAAAAGAAATTTTCCAAAACTACATTTCAGTTGCTATTGGGTAACACGATTTTTGCCTAGGACTAAAGTGAAGCAAAAAATTAAATTTCTAAACCCTAAAACCCTAAAATAATAGCCGCCCTCGCTCTAAACCTGTGCGGGCAAGGCCAAGACAGCGAGGGCGACGGCGGTGACGACTAGGACAGCGAGGCCGCGAGGGCCCTAACATAATATAAAACAAACATTTAAATCTACATACTAACAATCATTTTAATCTACGTACTAGCAAACATTTATATCTACATACTAACAAACATTTTAATCTATGTACTAACAAACATTTTAATCTAAATACTATCTATGAGTTAACGAACTAACAAACATTTTAATCTAAATAATATTTACGAGTTAACAAAAATGTACCTCAATAAACAAATTTGAAGAACCTCCGAAAACCGAAACTTGAACAAACAGCCAGTAGCTTTTTCCTCCTCTTTCTTCTTTCTTCTCTTCCTTCTCTCTCTAAACAATATTTTGTTTTTTCGGAAAAAATGAAAATGCCTGTACTGTGAAAGTGACTGCCACAGTTTTTATAGGGCTCTCAGTTGCTAGCTAGGCTAGCGACTGAAAGCCGGTGTGGCACGGCACCTGGGCCACGGGTGCGTTGGCCATGCCACATCTTCAGTTGCTAGTTGGGCTAGCGACTGAAGATCAATCGCACAGCCCAGTTTATGATAGAGGGTCAGTTTTACAATTTTTAAAAGTTCTGGGTTAGTTTTCGAATTTGTTTTTTTAATGCGTTATTAGGCAAAACAATTCTCCATCCTTCTACGTCAACCACTACAAGAATTTGGTTCATTAACGATAGATAAAGTTATCGTTAAACATGGAAATGTGGTCATTAATAGTAAATAGTGACAAGCACAAATGTCGTCGCTAGCTGCCGCTATTGGCTTAGTCATTAAAAGTATTAATGAGCACAAAAATACCGTTGCTAGAATTTTTACAACGGACAATTTATCGTCGTTAATTAGATATCAATGATGGCCACATTTTGCATGAACAACAACCATATTTTTTATCGTTACAAATATGTAATGCCCTATGTAGAGCTCTTGATGAATAAAAATTTTCAACAATTATTAAAATAATTATAACCAATAAAAATTTAATTATAGCCACAACAATTTTAGAAGAGTAATTTGACAATAATATTGATAATGATTTAGAAAAAAATTAATCACCAGTTGCATATAAGATTGAAATGGCAACACACAAAGTACCAAGTACTAGACACCACATATATAAACAAAAATAATTTTGTTCTTTATTTAGTTGAAGAGTATGAAAATCAATCCATATACATTATAACTAACAAGGTCCAAAAACCAATTATTCCAACAGAATTATCTATGTAAAATTGAAGTGACTACAATACAAGAAAAGAAAACATAATTTGGTTTTTTTTGATTTGCTACCTCTACCACTTTCAGAAAGAGGTAATCTTGATGCCGAGAAGTGTGCTCATATGATTCCTAAAATACATGAGAAAACCAAAGAGAATATTGAGAAGATGCAAGTACAATATAAGAAGCATGCAAAAAAGGGTAGAAAGAAAGTTGTGTTCGAAGAACGAGATTTGGTTTGGTTTCATTTGCATAAAGATCGCTTTCCAGAACAGCGCAAGTCCAAACTAATGCCGCGAGGTGACGGACCATTCAAAGTACATGCAAAGATCAACGACAATGCTTACAAGTTGGAGCTGCCTGAGGAATATGGAGTGAGTAATACATTCAACATTGCTGATTTATCTCCATACTTGGGTGAGGACGATGAGCCAGAGTCGAGAATGACTCCTTCTCAAGAGGGGAAGTATGATGAGGACATCACTAACAAATACACACATACACCTGTAGACGAGTCTACTAAGGTGCACGATTCAACTAGTATATAAGGTCTAATGACACAAGCGCTTGCACGTTGCCTTGGAAAACAGATGAATTCGTTTCTTGGGAAAATTAATTATTTAATTACAGAACAAATGATATTGCCTAATGATTGTTGTTTTCTTGTTACTACATGTGAGGGAGTTCTTGGAGAAGTTGCTGATCAAGATTTGACCGAGGAGAGGATGAACACCAACTAGGTACTTTGTGTTAGGAGCCAAGGAAGTGGAGTTCCTATGCATGTGTTAAACACTCCAACAACCACTCAACAATTCGACGACCACGACCATTTCTCAATCCATGAACACTTCTCTGGCAACCATGACCACATCCAGGGTCACAGCGGTGTTGTCGACCACGACGGGGACCACTCCACCAGTTTTGGCCGTCATCGTGTTCTGACCTCAACCAACGACCACTTCGACCACCTGGACGGTCGACGACCACCCCACTTCGACCTTCAACCACAACCTCGGTTGTTTCACCCTCCAACAAGTTCCTGCAGCGAGAATTGGATTTGCATGGAATAAGGAGTACTTTCCTAACTTTGTGCTGCCGTGAGGAATTAAGGATTTGGAGGAGTCCTATTTTCCAGTAAAAATATTCTCCACATCAAAAAGGGAGCAAATGGAGGCCTACCTATGCATGCACATGCAAGGAAAGAAATAGAGAGTTACCTTATTTTTCTACCGCACCTAGGAAGGAGTCCTACTCCTCTACCTTTCCTATTTTTGTGACACTAACACATGCATGTAGGAAAACACTATGGTGTACAACATGCATCCCCAAAATCAAGGAACTAGATTGGTTTGTATTGCTATATATTCTAGCCTGCGTGCCCCTTTAGGGGATACTTCGCTTGCATATTGTATTATCGTGCCTTTTGCCGACCAGTACAATTCAGGGTCTCATAATTCAGATTATCGAGTGTTTTTGTTCTTCTGCTGTTGCTATAGCTTTTCTTATTGATTTGCTTGAGATGTTCTTTGTGAACAGGTCAATTGAGCTCTGCTTGGTTGATAACCAACTAGGAGTGGTTTAGCGCTTGCAAGGTTGTTGGTCGCGTTCTTGGATCGTGGTTAGCCTCCCCGTCGCCAAAGTCACGACTCGCCGCTTTTTAAGGATTTCCCCTACGACAGAAGATTAGGACCAACTTGCATGCACGCATCCTAAATCGAGGCGTGTGCATATCAGTGTCATTGGACCATGGAGGCCTCGCTAGATAGTTGAGGCCAGCACTTGATGGTGGAGGCAGCGATCTATGGTGCTGGAGGGTGGAGGGCGGTGTTGGATGATGGAGGGCAGCGATCGGTGGCGCTAGACGGTGAATGGTGGTGCCGGGTGGTGCTGGACTTTGGAGCAGAACATTGGGTGGTTTGAGATGGTGGATGGTGGCGTTGGGTAGCGCACGACGGTGTTGAGTTGAGGAGGCAATGGGTTTGTGGTTGCGAGGGATTAGTTTAATTAGATGGTGATGAAAATAAACAACATATCAAAGTTTATCTCTGTAATTTAAAAGAGTAGGAAACCTATAAGAAATCTGATTATGAGATCAATTTGGAGGGAGTTGGACTATTAAATAGAATAACTTGGCGGGAAAATTTTTGCCGCTTAGTGCTAATGATTTAACAACAAGCAGAGAAAGGAAAAATAACAACGACATTTGTTTTCCATCATTTTTAGAATCTCGACGCACTAGATTTGGTGGTGATACTAAACTCAGATATTTAGTGACCAAAAATATTTGCTTATCGCTAAAATTTTGTCGTTAATGACTCAAACTCTTGTAGTCAACAATGCCTTCAACATGTAGGTTACGACATGGTCCAACTGCTGTTGAGCATTGTGTGGGCTACTTTCTCCAGATCCATGAAGCCCACCACGTCGCACCGGTGAATGACACCATTTTGTATATTCAACTGCATGTAAATGATGAGCTATAGTAATGTTCAATAACCTATGATAAGCAAAGAGTAGGAAAACTCACAGGACTGATGTACGGATGATGGAGATATCCAACACCTTCAACTAGAATAGGTCAAAAAGATCCTCGTGGTCGACATGAATTATACTGACCTCATGATGGAAGTGGGTGGCCCTGTATGGCAATGTGAACCCCAAGTTTCACCTAGACCGGTGGAGGTACCACTCGTGCAGGCGTTGACACGTGTTGTCCATATTATGGAGGCTGCCCTGCGACATGAGTGGATACCCATTTTTGAAGTTCAGCACTTGATTCCCCTTGGCTTTGGCCCCCTTTTTTTTTGCTGGCGAGCGACGATATGTGTTCTGTGGGGGTGGGGTCACGGGGACTCTCTTCTTTGCTAGGGATTAGGGTAGAAGGCCCTCAGTGGCTATTGTGTCCTTGTCAGTGCTATGGTCAGATTCATCAACAATCGTATTTGAAGCCTTCTACAACATTCGAAGACGTTACTTATTTGTTGCAAATTAATAATGTGAGTTTTAGTTCATTGGATTTACCTCTTGGAGCACAATGTAGTCCTTCGGCCACTACACGAAAGAAGTTACGGCATCCTGCAACAGATAGATGCCTTCTATTAGGACAGGTACCGGGAACACACCATAGTTGGGTTCGACCATGTCGATCTGCACCTTCATGTAGCCCTTCTTCAGAGCAGCGCAGTGGACCCAGACATCCTCCCCCCACGAGTACACGAAGTCGTGCGCAACCATGATAGAGTTTTCTCCTACTTTAACAACAAGGCTGCACGACTCCAGACCCTTCGAATTTTGGAACAAATAACAAACGTTATCAATTACAACATTTTGATGATACGTAAGGCATTAATATGATTCAGTTTAAGTCACTAGTACAGAAATGCAGTCTACTAACCCCTATCTTCTATCAGTTATTAGCGATTTAGTAGAAAACCGATAGAAAATGTGCCTCACGGTCATAAAAGGCCAACGGGTGTATTTTTCCTATCGGTTTGTCAGAAACTTACCGATAGAAGAAGCAGCATGATTTACTCTAGCGGTGATGACCATATTTGCCGTTAGAAGAGATGCATAAGTACTGACGGGAGAATGTTGTGCGCTGATAGGACTGGTCGACTTCTACAACTAGACTTATTCTATCGATACTGTATGCATATACCGACAGAGTATATACAAAATTCCTATCGGCAATATGTAGTGCGCCGATAGAACCGTTCACCTTCTACAAATATTTTTATTCTATCAGTAATGGATTCTTGTACCGTTAGAATATATAGAAAATTGCTTAGAACTGTTCGTCTTCAAATAGTTTTATTCTATCGGTAATGAATGTTTATATCGTTAGAATATAACAAAAATATTTAGAACTGTTCGCCTTCTACAACTAGTATTATTCTATCGGCAATGTACGTATATACCGACAGAGTATGTACAAAAATTCCTATCGGTAATATGTATTGTGCCGATAGAACCATTCGCCTTCTACAGATGTTTTTATTCTATCGGTAATTTATTTGGATACCGTTAGAAGATATATAAAATTACTAACGGTATGCGTTTTTTGTACTGATAGAAATTATCTAGTATTATAAATACACGGGTATTTCTCTTTCATTCTCACAGTTCATCTGGCGCTCATAGTCCTAACCCGTAAGCTCCATGGACGGCCGGTGGACCTCTACAGGCGACCGCTGCACCTCCGCACCTCCATCGACGCCCTCTAGACTTCGGCATCCCAAGCAAGATACGTAAAATTTCAGCAACATTTTTAGATTATTCTAATCCGATTATGGCAATTATTCTGCAATTTTTGTATCCTTCATTTTGATGTGTCTTCTTTTCAATATGATTATGATCTGTGCAGGTCCTTGGATGATGCTCATGAGGGGCAATGTATTTCACAGTTCTTCATCGCAGTACGCTGCCTACATTGGCTTGTTGGCGAAAGAAACGGTGAAGATCACCGTCGAGAGCTGGAAGGACATGAGGGGCGAGATCTTGGTTGACTTGGTCGAGAAGATCCTTAAGCCCAATGTGTTTCTCAAATCAGGACATATAGAAAGCATCTTACATTTTTTCCATGCACCAGCTTGTGGCCAGATGCCTACCTGCTTGGAGAAGAAGAATTGTTGTCATTTGCACAGCCATTCTACACCATCACTACACAGAACAACATCTTGGAAGGTAGGTTCTTTTTGTTAATGGAGTTGAGTTGAGTTGAGTTGATCGAGTTTGAGTCCGAGGAAATCACCAATACAAATGAAACTCGACGGCAGTTCCAGCTCCTCGGGCGTCTCCGAACTGAACTCCTATGGTTAAGTCCAATGTGATTCAGACATTTGCTGTTTTGGATGAATGGATTTGTGATGTATCAGGTCTAACTTGTAGTCGGTAGTTGCATTGTCGCAACCTGCAAAGGTTCTCTTTTATGTAAAATGTATGGGCCACTGGGTCCTCGTAGTGATCTGTTGTTAATTTCAGACGTGGTTTTTCTAATATACATCGAATGTGTGAATTGTTGTATTTGTATATTGTTGTATATTTGTGTATCATGTATTGCTAATTGGGAGATGAACTTGAATGTGTGGGGAGTATTTGTGTATTTAATTGTATTGGTAGGTAGGTGTGTATTTGTACTGCTGTTTCAAACATGCACTTGAATTTGTGAACTGGTATGTGTATATTTGTACCTGAATTTGTATTGGTGAACTAGCATGTGTATGTTTGTACCTGAATTTGTGAACTGGCATGTGTAATTTCTTTGGCAAGATTGATCCGTTTGAGACCTAGCCTTGGTTTTCGCACTAGGCTCGCCCAGATTCTAATATGCGGAATAACGGGATCTTACTCGGAAATACCGAAACCCAAAGTAATTGCACAACTCTTTATTTCAAAGAGGGCTTTACACGTCGAACGTTAGGCACACTTGCCTACGTCGAAGGAACCATAAGTGTCTAAAACTCAAATAAGTTCTATGACTCTTCGATTGAGTTCGATGATCTAAACTAGACCTATTACAAGGTATTTATAGTCCAATCGTATGAGTACGTATCAGACTTAGAGACCTAAACGTATTAGACTCATATAACTAATCCTAAATAGATAAGCTTAGTTATACACATTCGGATCGGATTACAATTCCGAACAGGGAACGAATTCCTTTTCCTGGTCGCGGACCAATCCATGGTCGCGGAGCCGTATGCGATTAGGACTTGGTCGCGAAGCCGTATGCGATTAGGACTTGGTCGCGAAGCCGCATGCGATCAGGACTTGGAGATCCTCCCGGATCATGACTCCCTTGTTGAGATGGAGCCAACCCCTGTTGCGACCTCTCGATCAAACTGGAGATGTGGAAATTGGGCTTGTCCATCTTCTTTGGTGTACCACTTTGCCGCACGTGCTCGTTGATCTTTCCGACCGATTCGAAAAGTCTCCTTGGTGCCACTGTGGGTGGTAGTCACCTTCTTCTCCAGAATCACATCTTCACGTAGAGGTTCATCTCGTTGATAGACCAAATCTTCAACATATGGTACTATGGTATCTGGCTCATCATCCAGCATTGAAGGCTCAAACAGTTTGAGGTGCTCAACATTAACAACCGAGTAAATATCCATGTATGGAGGTAACTCGAGCTGACAAGCATTATTACCCACTTTCCAAAAAATCCGAAAAGGACCATAACGAATGGGTTTGAGCTTCTTACCTTCACCTTTAAGTCTCTCCTTACTCAGATGTAACCATACCATATCACCTTCTTGAAATTGCACATCAACTCGGTGCCGATCATGTCGCGCCTTGTACTTGAGTTGAGCTTTCAGCAAGTTCTGTTCAACCTCACGATGGAGTCGTTGAATACCTTCCAGGAACTTTTGTGCTCGATCCTGATCAGATGCTTCCTTGCTGTTCTGTGCTGAGGTAGGGATCACAAACTCCATATCGAATGGACTCTGTGGTAGAAATCCTAAACAGACGTCAAACGGTGACTTTCCAGTCGAACCATGCACTGCTCGATTAAAAGCAAATTGCAGGTACGGAGCCTTTCAATGTAACAGATCTCTTGCTCGAAGGAGGCGACCGAGGGATTGTTCAGTCCCCATAGGGAGAACGACATCCTTACCCGGGCTCTAGGGAACAAGGAGCATCCTAGGCGGACGCGAACCGTGGGGGCTGTGGTGCCATGGAAGGAAGGCTTCTCGGAGCCCGGGCAAAAGGCGAAGAAGGCTGGCAGCTGGAAAGAAAGGGAAGTGGAGCTATCTCAGAAGATACGGGCAGATGTGACTGCACAATTCGTGGACATGTTCGCTCAAATGAACGAGAAGTATGAACGCCTCAGCCGAGTTGTGCAGTCCAAGGGTTTAGATCCAGCTGCCGAGGTCGACGCTGCCAGGCCGAGTAGTGTTGGCTCGAAGGTTCACGTGGATCCGGTGGACCTGATCGAGGTATTGCAACTCTTGAGCTATATATGCAGTTTGGCTGATGCCACTCCCGTTATGTTAGAATTGTTTCGCTAACCTGTTATAATTGTTGCAAATTGTAGAAGCCGAAGAGCTGTAGCCTATTGATCAACATAGGCGACAAACTTGTTGCGGTTGCAAACGGGGTCGTATACCAGTCTTGGGAGGATGTCTGGATCCACTGCGTACCTCTGGAGCCTGGATTCGCAAAGGTACAGGTGGACATGGCCCTCCCGGGCTACAGCTCTTTTCCGTTGCCCGTCCCAACGGACGAAATGCGGACAATTGGCGAGGCATTGGGCTCGTACATACAGTGGCCCAAGAAGGGTGTTAGACTACAGGAGGTAAACCCTCGCCATTCTAGCTTACAACTCAGTTAATATATTCAATTTGCAAAATCTAATTTAAGCGTTTGTACTTAAAGTGGACGATGGATACCAGCTCACTTCCTGAGGACACCACCCCCGCCACAACGCATGAGCGAACTCCTTCGGCCCCCATGCCTCCTCCGACGGCCTCAAACCCTTCGCCATCAAATGAGGCCAACGGCACCATACCCCAACCTTCGAAGGTATACACTCGCTCCCTGCCCAAAGGCAAGGGCAAGGCCAAAGGCAAGGCCAAACAAAGCCAGCCGGGTACGTTCAAGAACGGGTCCCCACTCGTGTCGGAGTACCTTCTGCGCAATATGGATCAAATAACCAGAAGTCTCCACGAGTGGTACCTGACCCGGTCTAGGCGCCACATCAACTTCTTGGTTCACTTCAGGCCAGCCCATTTTAACCGTGAGCCTGGGAGCATATCGGTGGCCCACGAGGATTTGTTCGACCTCCTCAACTGGCGGGAGCTTGATATGTCCATCATACGGACTGGAGTCCTGTGAGTTTGCTGTTGTCTGAAGTTATCACGGTTTGTTTCATAAATCTAATCACTTTTTGTATGCACTACTTACTAATGTCTACTTTGCATCCAGGTGCATGTATAGGATGGCGTCGATGAGGGCATGTGACAAGGTGGGTTTCCTCGACCCAGAGAAAATAAGCCTCACGATGCTAGAGCATGACCAAGCACATGTGGAGGAATACATATCAAGGGCACTACTAGCGCAGCAGGACCGAGAGTTCATCCTTGCGCCGTACCACCAAAGGTTAGTGCATTTCCTACTAATTTAACTCATTCTTGTATGTTACACCTAACATATGTATGAAACGGTTCGCTTATATATGCAATGTAGGGGCCACTGGGTCCTCGCCGTCATTTTCCCATGGATGAATGAGGTCTATTACCTCGATTCGATGAGCGACAAGGTGGCGCATGTTTTCACCCTCACATGGCACATAGACGCGTAAGTAACATAGTTGTCTTAAATTTTTCTCTGACTAGCAAATTAATGATAACATATTAATCGCAATGCTAAATTAAATACAATTTTCTCTTTTTCGTGTACTCTGTGCATAGACTGTTTATATACATGTGAATAAATATATATGTCAATAAATGTCCACATTGGATTGCAATTTGTATTTGTCCATATATATGTCAATAAATGTGAATAACTGTCTAATGTGTCAATCTGTTCTGTGAATTTACCCTTCTTTGCATCTGTACTGTATTGTGTATCCAATCTATACTGTATTGCATCTGTACTGTATATGTGAATGTACTATATTGTGAATGTAAATAACGTACTGTATATGTGAATGTTCTATCGATAAATTCATTCACAACCGAGAGACTACTACCACGTTTCTATCGGTAAACTCATCCACAACCGAGAGACTACTACAACTTTTTGTATCGGTAAACTCATTTCCTACCGAGAGAGTACTAAGCTTTTTTCTATCGGTAAACTATAAATTAACCGTTAGAAGAGTGATTTTTCCTGCCGGTGAACTCATTTACACCCGAGAGAGTACAATAGTTTTTTCTATCGGTAAACTCATTTCCAACCGAGAGAGTACTAAGCTTTTTTCTGTCGGTAAACTTGTAATTAACCGTTAGAATAGTGGTACTTTCCCTGCTGCTAAACGTCAGACTACGACGGGTTTTTTATTGGTACACTCCTAATATGATGATAGAATAGTGAAGTTCTTCTATCGATTATTTATCGATAGAAAATGTTCTGGCTTGTTCTATCGTGTCTATCTCTATCGGTACAAAAATCGATAGTAAAAAGGTGTTTTTTACCGATAGAAGAAAGCTTTTCTGTACTAATGAGTACCCCATTGGTTACTTCCTTCTCTATCGAGATTTGTCATAAGAAACATTGTTAGACGAATACTAGAATTGCATGACTATGCATATAATTGATTATCTTTGGCATCATTGTTACTATTTTTTGAATGACCTTGACATCTTTGGGGTTCAGGAATTCTACTGAACCAGTCAACGATACGGTTCCTCTAGCCATCCACCACCACTTGCATCGCGGATCCCGTATTTCAGAGATCGACAACTCAGGGGAGGTAGTGACGGTCAATTCCCCAGGGACCTTTTCCCAAGACGCCTCCTTCCTAGAGTACCCCCAAGATCCAAACCAGTGTGGGTGGTCGTTCTTCTTTTGTATCTCTTTATTTTTCTCACTAACCACCTTCATACAAAAGGAAGTAATGTAAACTTCTGTTAAGTCATATACATAACTAAGAAAAAGAATTAAGCAATTTAAAACGTATACCTTGAACTCAGGGGTGTCCTTTTGCTTCTTGAACTCGTTCCACACCTCCTCCATGATGAAAGGGTAGTCCCTGACCAGAGATTTTCCTTACGCGATATAATTGGACATTAGGTAGCTCTTGAATAATTTCCATGAGTTATTCATGTCTTTAAGACAAGCATCCCTAGGACAGCCGTCGGTGATGTTCCACATTTCCTGTTATGGATTGATGCATCAATATTGGTTAGTTCAAAAATAGTGATGCACGTGTAGCAAACAAAAAAACAAAATGGAAATAAGCAGTGTTAGTACTAATCATACTTTCACTTCTACCCACAGCCTATCCCTCTCATCTTTCTCGAGCACCTTTTAACTCATCAAGGTGATCTTCACTCTCTTCCTTGCCAACAAGCCGGCGAACAAACTGTGTGGATTTGCATTCTCACCAACTAGTCTCCCAAACTGGTTAAATTGTACTTTGAGGTCGGTCCTTTTGGCCAACCGCCCTAAGGATGTACATCCTCGTTTCTTCCTGGTCCCCTTCGATGGGGATTTTTCTACCACCTTGGCCATCGGCTACAACTGAGAATCATCGCTGCTACTCTCTGGGTGGTATTCTAGGTCCTGATCTATCAACACCTTAACCTAAGAAAAAACATGTATATTAATTACAACAGATATTTTTTACTAGTACATGGAATTTGAAAGCATACTAATTATGAACACTACTTGCACAGGTTTGTATACCATGTATGGAAACTATTTCTACACCAAACTAGAATTGAAACCTAAATTGGAACCTAGCAAGAATGCAAAACTTAAAATGCTCTGTTTATCAATATACCCTTTTCTTTTGGTTCAAATGTCAGAATCGATACAAAAAACTATTTTCTAACTAAAAACTGATACAAAATGTTCTTGCTATACAACCAACAGACTATCTACCAATATGCCCTTTTCATTCGGTTCAAATGTCTTAACTAATACAAAATCTAATTTCTAACATTTGGATCTTTTCTATCAGTTGCAATCAAAATAACTGTTACAAAAAATTGCCTTTCATGTACTACAGAAACTCTGGCCTACAAAAATTCCCCAAGCAAATGTGGCATTTTCTTTTCGTATGGAAACATGAACATTACATGAAACATTCATTGTATGAACATTGTAGAAACGTGAATATTAAACAAGAGCCTAACTCTACAAAAATGTTAGCTTTACACCACATTTCTTATCAACACCCTAAATAAACATAAGAACCACACAGAGAGGAAAAGTAGTGTCACTACTACAGAAGTGCATTCCACTAACCCATATTTTCTAACGGTTATAAGCAATCTGGGAAAAATCCGATAGAATAGGACGACAGTGGCGGAAAAGAGGCATTTTACTATCGGTTACACACTAGTCCAACGTTAGTGAAATGCAAATATTTTTTACTATCGGTCATTACTGTACAAACCGATATAATATATTAAATAGTACTATTGGTTTTCTATTTTTAACTGATAGTAAAATTACGCACTTTATACTATCGGTTATGACTGTACAAACCGATATAATATATTAAATAGTACTATCGGTTTTTCATTTTTAACTGATAGTAAAATTACGCACTTTATACTATCGGTTATTACTGTACCAACCAATATAATATATTAAAATAGTACTATCGATTTTTCATTCGTAACAGATAGTAAAATTACTCACTTTATACTATCGGTTCGTATTGTACCAACTGATATAAAAGATAAATTTTTACTATCGGTTATTAGTGTACGAACCGATAGTAAAGATGAACTTTTACTATCGGTTTGTTTATTCAACCGATAGTAAAAGAAACAATGGGGACCTTTAGAAGAGAGGAAAATTCACTAACGGTTGTGTTTTTGAACCGATAGTAAAATTACATTTTTACTATCGGTTATTAGTGTACGAACCGATAGTAAAGATGAACTTTTACTATCGGTTTGTTTATTCAACCGATAGTAAAAGAAATGATGGGGACCTTTAGAAGAGAGGAAAGTTCACTAACGGTTGTGTTTTTGAACCGATAGTAAAATTACATTTTTACTATCGGTTATTAGTGTATGAACCGATAGTAAAGATAGTAAAAGAAACAATGGGGACCTTTAGAAGAGAGGAAAGTTCACTAACGGTTGTGTTTTTGAACCGATAGTAAAATTACATTTTTACTATCGGTTATTAGTGTACGAACCGATAGTAAAGATGAACTTTTACTATCAGTTTGTTTATTCAACCGATAGTAAAAGGCCGTCATATATAATAATGATTATGACAGTGGGAGCTTTAGAAGAGAGGAAAGTTCACTAACGGTTGTGTTTTTGAACTGATAGTAAAATAGTACAAGACCCTTATAATGGGTTAAACGCGCGGGAGTTTTCCCTCCAGTCCAACCAAACACATTTTCAAATAAGTCTCTACTCACACGCGGAAAACCCTAGCCTCCCCGACGTCCCCTTTTTCGCTCCTGCACCACCATTGCCGCTCGCATTTGGGTTCTCCACCGCCGCCGGTCACTGCATCGCGCCATCGTAGGCCACTCCACGAACTGTAAGTGTTCTTGACCAACCCGATTAAAATTGTTTTTGCCGCTCGTGTCAGTTTCTTAAATTGATACTGAACGCGATTAGAACCAGGTAGTCTTTAGGAAAGAGTAATTGAAATGAAATCAGTTTCCTAACTTCATACAAGCATGCAGAGCGCCATGTTGAAAGACCAATACGAGTTGCCTCAATTGGAGCAGATGCGACAAATTTGGGCTCAATATATGATGGATGAAGTGGCTATCAACGATCAATCGTAAATGACTTGTGTAATATACATTGAATGTGTTAATTGGTGTATGTGTGTACTTGTATTGGTGTATTTGTGAATAAACCTAATATGTGAATAATTAGATCCAATCTGTCCAATGCATGTGTATATCTTTGTATTAGTGTATTTGTGAATAAATTCAATCTCTGAATAATTAGATTCAATCTGTCCAATGTGTGTCTCTCTGTATTGTTGTATCTGTTAATAATCCTTTGTAATACTATCGGTTCATATCCTACAACCGATAGAAGAAAGTTTCCAGTACTAACCGTGTCGAGTAACTAACCAATAGGAAAACTAACAGTACTATCGGTTTCCAGTGTAGAACCGTTACAAGAAATCTAACATCACTATCGGTTGAGTTCACTGAGCCGATAGAAGAAATTATCATTCACGATTAGTGAATGTTGGAATATAGGTATTTTACTATCGGTTTGCAACCGATAGAGTTGTGCTACGTTTTTTCTATCGTGCCGATCACTAGCAGTAAGAGAACCGATAGTAGAGACGATTTTAAACCGATAGTGAAAAGCAATTCTGTAGTAGTGTGTGCACTGTGCAAGTTTGACACAGAGGAAGCAAAAATTTCACAAAGGCATGAACATTCTAGTAAGGAAAGGAAATTTGGCGGTACTTGGAAGGATTGAAGAGTCGGTAGTGAACGCAAATCGAAGGTGGAGCACCAACAGTGAGATGTAGACCGACGGCGGTGAAGATCGATCGAAGCCGAAGCACAAGCGGTGAGATGTAGACCGACAGCGGCGAAGATTGGGCGTAGGGATACTAAAGACGGCGGGGGCTAAGTTGTTTTAGAGTTGAGTTATGTTTGAATGGAGGTCTTACTTGAAGCAGCACGAAACTTTATGCACAAAATTTTCAAGATAATCGGTTCCCAACTAAACAACCATTAAAAACAAATATTTGTAATGGTTAAATCAATAAAACCGGTAGAGATTAGCAATGACTCAGTAAAAGGTGACGCACAGTTTTTGTAATAATTGCTCAAAGATAATTGATAGGATATGTACTTTTGTAATGGTTTCTTGCTGAGAACCGATAGAAAATAGTACTTTCTTTACAATTGATAGAGAGCACCTTTTGTAACAGTTTCTTAAAGATAACCGATATGTTATGTTCTTTTGTAACGGTTTCTAGTAGACAACCGATAGAAATTAATCATTTGGAATTAATTAAGTTATTAAAAACTAAAGTCTACCCTGGTCAAAAACATATTCGACCATGACCAGGTCTGGTCGAGTAGCATCCAAATCTCTTACACGGAATCGCAACCCCTTACAAAAACTAGTCATGTCGTCTATGGTTGCAATATTTGTAACCGTTGACACAATAAAATCAATAGAGATTAGCAATGGCTTAGTAAAATATAGGATACATGCATCCATGTTGCCAAGATCCACGTCTATGAAAAATTGTATATTTTTGTAGCTGTTAGCTCGAAGGGATTCTAAAACAAGACAAATATGTTGCCAAGCTACACTTTTTATACTCAAAGGGACATGTATCCAGGATGCCAAGCTTATGAATTTTTTTTAGAAATATCTCAAAAAAAAGAATTGCAAAAATAACCCACACTAATTGTATTTTGCAAAAATTACCTATGGTTTTCGTAGTAATTGCATGTGATTTTTATAGTAATTGCATGTGGTTTTGATGGTAATTGTCTATGATTTCGACGATAATTGCCTATGATTTCGATAGTAATTGCTTATAGTTTGGATATTAATTGTCCATGATTTCGATAGTAACTGCATGTGGTTTTTATAATAATTGCATGTGGTTTCGATGGGAATTGTCTATGGTTTCAACATTAACAGATAGGTTATGTTCTTATGTAATGGTTTCTAGCAGACAACTGATCGAAATTAATCATCTAGAACTAATTAAGTTATACAAAACTAAGGTCCCTGGTAAAAAACCTATTCGAGCATGACTAGCTCTAGTCGGGTAGCATCCAAAACCATTTACACGGAATCGCGACCATGGGGACAATGAGTCACAGTAAAGGGTGAAGCCTACTTTTTGTAATGGTTTCTCAAATATAACCGATAGGATATGTACTTTTGTAACGGTTTCTTGTTGAGAACTGATAGAAAATAGTAGTTCCTTTACTATTGATGGAGAGCACCTTTTGTAATGGTTTCTCAAATATAACCAACCGATAGGATATATGCATTTGTAACGGTTTCTGGCTAACAACCAATAGAAAATAGTATTCCCTTTACAATCTAAAGATAGCATCTTTTGTAACAGTTATTTTACAAGTAACCGATACAAAATTGATTTCTATAACTGATGTTTGTGTAATAACTGAAAGAAAAGAGTAATAACTGTGAATCTGCACTTAACTCGAGCTGGAGTGTCCAAATAGAAATGTATATTTTCTAACGGTTGGTAGTTAACAATCGTTACAAGAGTGCATACTGCAAACATGCCTTTAACTTCACCATTTCTCAGCCAATACAAAAGCAATCTTTTTATAGGTTTTGGTGTAATAACTATAAGAAAATACACAAAGAAACAGAAAAGCAAAGAGCACTACCCGAAGTAACTTGTGCTATCAAGAATGGTTCTCAACCTATAAGCCTTCGTCGTGATCAGCTCTCACGTGATTCATCTCATCGATATCTTTGACAAGAACTGATTGAATGCCAGCTAAAAAAAGAGGTATTTCGTCGAATTGATTGTACTCGTCTTCATCAATGACATTTTCAACCCCAACATACATCGTTTGTTGTGAAGGACGATGTGTAACTGGGCATTGGCTATGTCGACCATGTAGAAAATTTGGGTACCTTGGTCGGCAAGTATGAATGGATCATCCTTATGACCAGATTTGCTAAGATCGACGATAATGAAACCGCTGTTGTCCACTTTGACACCTTGAGGGATCTGGACTCATTGGCATCGGAACAAAGGAATCTTGAAGAGTACGTAGTCAAGCTCCCAAATTTCTTCAATTACACCGTAGTATGAATTCAATGCACATATCACCCTGGCATCCTCAAAGAAAGCGAAAGCTGTCATGCCACTGCATTACATAGTACTCTTTTGGTCCTATTTTTTTGTGTAGAACGTATAGCCGTTGATGTCGTAACCTTGCCAAGTGCCAATAGTACATCTTGGCCCTCTAGCCAACCATCTAACAGTCTCACTTGTGGAGTCATCAGTGGCTTAAGCAACTCTATTTTCGATCCATACAATGAAATTCTTGTTATGTTCTCTGGTGACCCAAATTTCTGGCTTGGATGGGTTCTATCTGTGTAAAAGTGCTTTGTGCTCTTGGATGTAGGGCTCCACTTCTGTCATGTGCTGTAGGACCCAGAAATGTACTTTTGCGTACATGACATGCACTATCAGGAACAAATGCTCTGAATCCAATCGTGCCAATACCCTGAAGCCTACCTTCATGTTTGGACTTATGGAGTCCAATTGGGTCAACACCCACCATGTAGTTGGTGCAAAATTCAATCTCCTCCTCAGCGGCATAACCTTCAATGATACTTCCCTTGGGCCAATAACGGTTCTGCACATAGCCCTTCAAGATACCCACGAATCTCTCTAACCGATACATGTAGTGTAGGAACACATGGCCATAAATCTTTATTTTTGAGATGAAGTGCACAATCTGATGGACCATAGCATCAAAAAAAATATGGAGGGAAATAAATCTCAAGCTCACAAAGAGTAAGAACCACATCTTGTTGCAGATCGTCCAATCCTTCCAGGTCAATCACCATTCAAAGATTGTATAACGAGGAAATAGTCTGGTAAGGATAATTTATGTGGCTAATGATATTAATATATGGGAGTATGTACGAGTGCACTAACCTTGGTAGATATTGCATTGAAGAAATAACAGAGCTTCGTGATTGTCTCCCTAACTTTAACTGGTAGAATGCCTCGGATAGCAACGGAAGCAATTGTGTCATAAGCACGTGACAATCATGGGACTTCATGCCCATCAATTTCAAGTCCTTCATGGACATAAGTTTTTTCACGTTCGAAGAATACTCGGATGGAACTTTCACACATGCAAGCATCGACATAGTTGTGTTTTTTCGCATTTGGACAAGTATAGCAGGCCAGTGGGAGATATGTATGACTTCCTTCCTCCAAGGCAGCAAGCTCCATCTGGATCCCCATTTCAACTATGTCACGAAGAACTTTAACACTATCTTTTGTCTTCTTGAAGTGTTTAATAATAAATTGATTAAACTGTCACATATGTTCTCTACATGCATGACATCGATGCAATGTCAAACTTGCAGGTGCTGCCAGTACGGTAAATCCCAGAAAATCAATCTCGTCTTCCAAACAATATTTCGAGGCTTAAAACATTTACCGAAGTGAGCGTTGATGTCCTTTAAGTGCAAGTAAACCTCCTTACCAGTCATCACTTGTGGGGTTCATCCGAATTCGGCCCTCCCATTAAATGATTTCCTCTTCTTGCGGTATGCGTGATGCATGGGAAGGAACCTATGGTGACCCATGTACACTGTTTTCTTGAAATTTGATAACCACATGCTCTCAGTTTCATCTTGAGAGTTAAGGCAAGTTTTGTGTCCTTTCCTATTATAGCCAAACAAATTGTCATAGGCCGGGAAATCATTTATCATGCAAAATATCATAGCTCGCAAGACAAATGTCTCTTGCTTATATACATCCCACATCTGAACACCTTCATTTCACAATTTCTGCAGGTCCTCAATCAAGGGGGCTAAAAACATATCCATATCATTCGCGAGTTGTTTTAGTCTTGAGATTAATAGCGACATCATTATATACTTGTACTTCATACATAACTAAGAAGGAAGGTTGTAGATGCACATAAGAACCGGCCAAGTGCTATGCCGACTACTCATGTTACTGTGTGGATTCATACCGTCCGTACTCAATCAAAATCTTGGTGCCAAAGTCAATGTAGAAGACCCTGTTAATGTTTCACCATTGAATAGAATCAACTGGATGTCTCAATTCTCATTCTTCTTTCCAGCATTCGGCATGCCAACACAAATGCTTTGCATCAATTGGATTTGCAAACCGCTTCAACCGTGGAATCACAAGAAGATACCACACCCTCTTGGCTGAAGGTCCATGCTTTACCCCTTCATTGTCATTGTCACTTCAGTCCTTCTGCTTATACTGTGTGGCACCGCATCTTGGACAGGCCTCCATATCCGCATACTCGTTACATTTTCATTAGATAATTCAAAGAATCAATACGGTCATAAAACCCTACCTATATAGCTACAATTCAAACCCTAACTTACATAAGTAGGTTAAATCCTAACTACAAGTGAACTCATCATCAACATCATCAAACAATGTGGAGTAGAAATATATCTAGAGGGTAATTAATCTCACAATACTTTACTATTGGTGCCATGAAACTTAGCTAACTATAAGAACTTTAATTATGCTAAATTCAAGTGTGAGCTGCATGTATTTGTAGAGAGTTAAGAGAGAGACAAACTAATTTCTTCAAGCTAGTTGTGACCTTCACCCTCACTTTGGTTTATTTGAGCTCAGAGCAGCCGTAGTAAAGAGACAGGAAACAGAGATCGAAGGTTGTGGGGTTTTAAAGTCAACTATTTACTATCGGTTGCTAATTTTTAACTGTTACGACTTTGCCACGTAATAGGTGTTGACTATTTCTATTGGTTCATCATAACAATCGTAAATACATATCCACATTTTCTATCAGTTAAGAACATCAAAACCGTTAGTAATTTGTCCAGTTACAAGTAGGATAGAGAATCATATTCTCTATCAGTTTACAATTTCGAACCGATAGTAAAATTATACCATTCCTATCAGTTTATTAAGCTATAATCGTGAAAAAATGTCCCATAATAAGTGGAATAGTAAGGCACTTTTTATATCATTTCTTGAGAAATAACCGATAGTAAAAGTTCAACTACTCATATCGGTTATGACAAAAGAACCATTAGTATAAGTTCCAGTTAGATAAATGTTGGTGTAGCTATTGTTCTAACGGTTGGTTTAGTGGTTACCAATAGGAAAGGTTTCAGATCTTGCAGTGTGGAATAGCACTAATGGTTATTCCACTATCGTACTTATAATCGTTACAAAATGTGCGTTAGTAAAGTGCATTTTTGTAGTAGTGTTTATTTTTGTTTTTGATATGTCCTCAAATGGGCCTAGCTATGTGTTAGAATTGTCTGCACAATTGTTTTAAGGATTATTTGAGTTGATTTAGATATTCTGATCGGTATAATTAGCATTAACACTAAAATAGTGGTTAGCACTAAATATCTTTATGTATTTATTAAATGAACGAATTACAATATGATTTGAGTACCATCGACAGGAAACTAGGAGTGACAAACAACCAAGTAGTACAAAAGTCATTAACTTTCGCTATATTTGCAATCACATATGCAACTTTATTCCAACTTCTGGCAATGTGGAGTAACTTGTGCTCCGTAAAAGAAGATAATAACTTGAGATCTATCTGGTATTTCTCCGATCATGGTGTACACAATGATACGACGTTTCTGACTTGAGCCTCTCGCATGATGTTCACTGCCTTGATTGCAAGAAAGTTGGACTAGTTCCTTGTAAGTACTTGTAGTTATACATGCAAATTGGGCCATGTCGAGCCGGCACGACACGAACCCATCTGGCCGGTGGCTTCGGTCGCGCCGGGCCAGGCCGTGCCATTGTTGTGACGGGCGACACTGGCCCAATGGCTCGACAGATATGTCCGACACGGCACGATAGCCCGCAGGCCGCATTTTGTGTTAGGCCGGCACAAGCACGACCGGTTTCGAATTTTAAATTTAGTTATAAATTTTAATGCATTAAAATTAGTGGTGGTCAACTGGTCGTCTGACTCATCTCTCGTCTGATCGAGGTCATCGACGAGGATCGTGATCATCACAGAGGTCATCGCGGTGGCAAGGTCGTGCTGTGTGGAATGGGAACGGCAATGGATCATCGGCGAGCACGTGAGATCTACGGTGTGTGATGCTGTTTGCCGACGGTGAGAGAAGGTGGGAAGAAGGAGGCAATGACGCTAGAAAAAAAGGTACAGTGGCAACTCTAATTTGGGGCTGTGTCCCCAAATTAGGGTTTGGACGCGGGGTGCTTGAGATCGGCACGGTGAGGAATCAAATGTGGCGATGAGAAACTAGAAGAGGCATCACCGTCCGAAGGCCCAGTGCCGACGACGGAGAGGACGAAGGAGGCGGCTCGGGTGGAGCAGATCCAGTAGATTTGGCGACGAGCGGCGCGGCGATGTGACGTGGTGCAGTGGCATATCACGTGGCTCAGATCTACGGTGGTATGACGCGAGCACGCGAGATCTACAGCGTGTAAGGCGCTTTGATGGAGGAAACAGAAGGAGGCTGAGGAAGACGAAGGCACGCAGAGGAGAGTGTGCTAATGCGCTACACCGTGTCGTGCCGCCCGTTGGGCCGAATTTTGCTGCCCGACACAGCCCAGTAATATGTGTCGAGCCAAAATTTCGTGTCTCGGGCCAGCCCGACAACAACCTGACCCAACATACATGTCTACTTATAGTTAGCAACGGATTTAAAAAGTTTACTTTGTGGGGGCGTGGAGTTGAAGTTAAATATGCTTTGAAAAATCTATATCTTTTTTCTTTTTACTTACAAGAGTATCCAATACTTATGGTACTGGTTGACCCCGAGAATTCAATATCGCACACGACTACTGTAGTGGATAACATTAAAGGGTTCGCCCACAGGCATTCATAAAAGAGCCATCAAAACAACAAACAATTTCTTTTGCACATCCCAGAGCATTCATGTGGTGCTTGATTCGGAATAAGTCAATGGTAGGTATTTAAAATTTCATATTCAGATGAAGTCAAATGCAAGGCTGAAAAATGACGTAGCTACGAACTCTGGTAGTTGTCAAAGTATAACTGCGTGTCACTTGCATGAAATATGTCGTGAAATTGGCTGCTAGCAAATGCAGCTTGGCGGCGCTAGGCACCACAAAAAATGCTGTATTTGCCCAATGCCAAGAACACTCGCACATGAAAGATCAAGAAATTTAGGACTTGTTAAGTGCCAAAAACACTCAAAAATCCCTAGGGTCTGTAAACATGGACAATATAACTTTATCGAAATTTTCGTACGGAAAACGTAAAGTAAAAAAATAATTTCGCAAAAAACACAAAAGAAAAAAAATTGCAAAAATGACCAGACTTAGCACTGAAAACCCTAAGTCGCCAGCCCGGCTGGCGACTGTGGGCTTCCGCTCCTCTGTCGCCAGCCGGGCTGGCGACTTAGGGGGCTATATAACCCCAGCCCGTGGCGACACAGGAGGGCAAAATTTCATTTGGCCTGCGGGGAAAAAAAAAAAGAGAGAAGAAAGGAGGAGGAAAGGGAAGGAAAGAGAGAAGAGAAGAGGGAGAGGAGGAGAAAGAGAAGGAGAAGAAGAAGAAGAAGAAGAGGAGGAGGTAAGTTTTTTAAAATACAGATATATTTTAGAAATTAATTTTAAATGCATATCTGTTTTAAAAATATAGTTTAGAGTATAGATCTGTTTTAGAAATTCATAGAAAATATATATCTGTTTCAGAAAATAAATTTGCAATACAGATATGTCTATAGATCTGATTTACAAATTTGTGGAAAATACATATCTGTTTTAGAAATTTAGTTTAGAGTATAGATCTGTTTTCGAAATGTAGTTTAGAGTATAGATTTGATTTAGAAATTTGTCGAAAATAAATATGTGCTTTAGAAATTTAGTTTAGAGCATAGATCTGATTTAGAAATTTGTGGAAAATACATATCTGCTTTAGAAATTTAGTTTACAGTATAGATCTGTTTTAGAAATTTGTGGAAAATACATAGAGTAAAGATTAATTTTAAATTTTTGTCGTAGACAATGTCAGAAAGAAGAATAGTGTATGTTTTTCACGGGGAACAAGTAATCAGAAACGGACCACATGGAGATGACCTATGTAGCTGTCATCGTGTAGACATGGAATTGAATGATCTTAGTGCAGTTAATTTTGAGGATCTTAAGACCCGAGTAATGGACATATTAAATATCGACTCGTCTAAACATGAAATTGTCGTAGAAGTGTTGGTGCCTGTTGATGAAACAGGTAGTTGGAAATTATGTAAACTTAAAGGCGATCGGTCTTGGGGTTCTCTAGTTAGGAGAGTGTTAAATCCCATTCAGGGCCCAGATGACTGCGTGTTGTATGTAACGGTACTAAACATCCCACTGGTGGAAGAGATACCCGAGCCAGTCATTGATCCAACAATAACACAGGAATTTGGCAGTGTCCCGAACACAGGGTTCGTGAGTGGGTATTTCTGGACTGGGGACGAGGCTTACGCCGATGAATGTGAAGACGAGGGTATGAAATACTCAGGCAACGAAGGTTCGGAGATGGATGCAGACTATGCGGATTCGTCTAGCGAAGAAGATTATCGTGGGATGGGACCTCCACAGCAATGGTTAGATCCAAGTGGTTTTGATAATGCACGAATCCGCGATGATCGCAGTTCGGAGTCGACATCGGATGAGCAAAGATTAATTTTAGGACAACATTTCCGAAGCAAGGAAGAGGCAAAGCAAGGCGTGGCGATGTGGTCCATTGCACTACGTCGCTCTTTCAAGGTGGATAGAACAAATCCGCGGTTGTACGCAGTGAAGTGCACGGTGGAGGGATGTAGATTTTATGTTCGTATTGCCCAGTACAAGGATAGTGAGCACTTTGTTGTTTCGAGAATCACCGAACATGATTGTTCGGTCACAGAAGCCTCACAGACCCACAGGAATATATCGTCGGCTTTTGTGGCAAATGTGATTTTGGCGAACCTTCATGCAAATTTGGACATGGCACCAAAAGAAATTGTCGCTCAAATCGCTGACACTTTCGGATACAGCATTAAATACGGCAAGGCATGGAGAGCGAAAAAACTTGGCCTTGAGATGCTATTTGGATCCTTTTACGATTCATATAACTACGTGCCCAGACTGATACAACAAATCGTCGATACCAACCCTGGCACTGTAATGGACATGGTCCATAGGCCAGTTGTGGGCACAAACGGTGACGTGGTGCATGGAACGGAGTACATGGAGCGTATATTCTGGTCATTCAGGCAGACTATCTCTGTATTCAAATACATGCTGCCAGTACTCTGCGTGGATGGCACATTTTTAACTGCGAAGTACAAGGGAACTTTAATGACAGCTGTTGGCGCAGATGCAAACAATCAGCTACTTCCGATGGCGTACGCCATCGTAGAAGGCGAGAGCACAGACAGTTGGGTGTGGTTCCTTACAAATCTGAAACAAGCTGTTGTGAAGGATAGACGGAATGTGTGCGTCATCCATGATAGACACAAGGGCCTGTTGAGTGCCATAGAGTTCATGTTGCACACAGAGGACCCGCAATACAGATGGAATGACTTGATAACTCGGTGGTGCAAACGACATCTTGCGGCCAACTTTTTCACACACTACAGAAACACAGGCCTGATGAAGAAGTTCAAGCGGTTGTGTGATCAGAACCAGGGCCATAAGTTCCAACGAATTTGGGACGAGCTAGATAAAGATACCTCGGACCTAGCTAAAGCTCAAAGATCTGAGGCAAGCAGTTCACAACAGACGGAGGATGAAGAAAATGTCGTGGGAACTTCAGATGGGCCGATACGTCGCAGCCGGAGATCAAGAACAAAGAAATTTAGTGAATGGATCGGTGACAAAGCTCCAGAGAAATGGTCACTACTACACGATAAGGCAGGAGCTAGATACGGAATAATGACAACCAATATGGCGGAGGTGTACAACTTTGTGTTGAGGGGGGTGCGAGGGCTTCCGCTCACCGGAATTGTGGAATTTACATGGCATCGCACTGCTAAATACTTCCATGAGAGGGGTACAGCTGCAAGAGCACTACTTGCGGTCACACCAGCAAAATATCCTCACGAAGTGCAGAGGTACTTAGAAATGAAAGCCGCGGCCGCTCACAAACACTCAGCCGAGTGCATTCCAAACAGCAGAAGGCAAAGTTGGATTGTTTATCTGAAGAGTAAGAACGTGGGGGGAGGATACATGCGGTCGATCAGAAAACAAGGTGTCATTTTTGAAACGGCGTGAAGTGCACTTGTAACAAGCCTGCTTTGTTGCATAAACCGTGCTCCCATGTGATGGCAGCGTGTGCGCATAACAACAAGTCAGTTGAGACGTACATATCACTTTACTATGGCACACGATTCCTCGCTAAAACATGGACAGCAGACTTCGAGGTCTGGGGAACTCAAGAGCACTACAGAGAGCTGTCACGCAGAGCAGGGCAGATCTTGTATGTTCCACCCCCACACTTGGAGCGGAGAGGCCCTGGACGACGACGAAAACTTCGAATCAGCAACGACATGGATAATGCAGAGCACGATGAGCTGCGAAAGTGTGCTGTTTGTCGACAGCCTGGCCACACAAGGAGGACATGTCCTAATGCATCCGGATCGCACTGAACGTGAATCAATCAGCACTGTTGTGCAATGCGTAATCATTCCTCTCGTGTATTTATGTTTGTTTCTCACTCATTTCGTATGGCGTACTAACTCAATGTTTTTGCTTGCAGACATGGCTCATGATCGCAGACAGCTTCCTGAGCTATTGGATCAGTACTATGATGATCGTCATCAAGCTCGAGCCCTTAGGACCGGAGAGGAGCTTCAGCCGTTTCGCCTACGATTGCTGGGCACGGCCTGGCCTCTTGACATGAGATACATCGCACGGCTGAGGGCAGTGGGACTTCTTCCTTTTGCCAGGACGATCACCAGAGCAGAGGCCTTCAGGCACGATCGATCACTGGTGTCTGCTCTGGCGAACAGATGGAGACCGGAGACACACACATTTCACTTCCGGTGGGGGGAGATGACCATCACCCTGGAGGATGTGGCGATGTTATTCGCCCTGCCGATTCGAGGACCGGCCTGGGTACCACCACCCACTCCTGCCGGGTGGGATGTGGCATTCACACAGAGGTTTCACCCCCTACCTCTAGGACACGAGCCCTTCCAGCATGACACGGGAGTTCCTGCAGCCTGGCTCGCTCACTTTCGGATATGCCCAGCAGATGCTGATGAGTGGACAGTCAGCCGACACTTCGAGGCGTACCTACTACACTTGTTTGGTAGCTTCATCTTCACTGGTACGCTTACTCATGGTACATACACATGTATGTTACTTACTGCATTTAAATCCTAACTTCCTGTTTGTTTTTGTTCGCAGGTACGCACGGCGACACGGTGGACCGTTGGCTTGTTCCACTGGCGCAGATGCTAGCAGACATGCCGATCGAGCAGATTCCACAGATCAGCTGGGGCTCGGCGGTTCTATGTGCGACATATCGAGCGTTGTGCGACGCCTGCGTTCGCCGTGCCCGGCAGGCAGTTATGGTGGGTGTCCTCTCCTTATTATCCTGTGGTCGTACGAGCACCTTCCCGTAGGACGACCGCTCGGCACTGATGTCCCCGTGCCGCTGCCGGAGGGGTTCCCGCCCAGGGATGCGGATGACGAGGCAGATCGCCCGACCATGGGGGATCGCTGGTTGCAGCGTGAGGTGCAATGGGCCACGGTCCAGGTGCACGCATGCTACGGGGCGTACAGTGATGAGCTAGAGCTGCTCCATCCCTCGCGTGTTGTCTGGAGGGTCTGGACGGCCACCTACATTCAGAGCACAGCTGCAGGCGGGATCTCATCGATATGCACAGGGGACCGGGACTTATGGCTCACCCGATGTGTTCTTGTCTTCAGTCATATGTTGGAGGTATACGCTCCATGGCGGGTGATGCGGCAGTTTGGCTTATATCAGCTTGTCCCTCCTGTCGACGCTCCACATCGGTTGTCGCACGCCCAGCATGAGTAAGCTCGCGATCATCTCTACGCATAGTGTTTCCGCTCCACAAAAAGACTTAACACTTTTGTTTTTCTTGCAGGCAAACCCGCAAGGGCAAGAAGGCTTTCACTTGGGAGGATCGGCAGGCTCCGTACACTCGCCGTTGGGAGGAGAGAGCAGGGATGGACGTAGTGCGCGAGGATAGGCCATACGATCCGAGGACATATGGCGACTACCTTCGATGGTATATCCGCCGCACCATTCCTCGCATTGCCCCACCAGCTCCAACGCCTGCCGAAATCCCTGCCCCGAGTGTGCAGCAGACGTACGATCCACACCACGCATCCCGTGTGCACCGCCAGGTACGAACAAATACTCGGTTTCTTGCTTGTCATTGTTATTTCTGCTTACCATTGTGTTCTGGTCTTGGTAGGTTGACGGCCTTCGTGCGATTACCTCTACCACGTAGCCGCTATTCCATCAGGGCGAGCCACATCTACCTATCACACCCGAGGAGTACAGGAAGGCCATCGCCTTCATTCATCGAGTTGCGACGCAGCTGTTGAGGGAGAGTTCCGCCACCTCGTCGACATCTGTTGCACCTCCTCCGCCGAGGGCCCCTCCCATTCAGACGCCGTCGCAGCCGGCTGCTCATCTGCAGGATGCACCCGGACCGTCAGGTACGGCCATCGACGCCCCTATTTATCTTGGTGCGCCCCTGGCCCGCTCTTACTGTTCAGGTGTTCCACCTCACGTGGACGTGGCATCGCGTGGTGGTGTACGGATCTCTGAGGGTACCCCTGCGCGCCCTTCCGGCTCCGATTCCAGCCTGGGGTTCGACATCACGTTCGACCTGGACGATGAGTACGTCGACATGTCGCAGCGTACGGTGCACGAGCCTGCCGGTACGTCCTCATCTGCTCCATCGGCACCGTCCAGTAGGCGCCCACCCTGCGTTCCGCCTCAGCCCGTCCATGCCGACCCGGACGTGGTCCTCGACCCTACCTACGCGGACTATGCTGACATGTTGCAGAGGGGAGACGACACCCACCAGAGCCCGCATCAGTTGGCGTCCGCACAGCTTGGTGATGCGCCTCCGCCGTCGCAGGACCCTCCTGATACAGGCCTCGATCGGGCGACCGCCCAACCACCACCGCATCGACAGCCGTCACAGAGGACGGTGCGGGGACGCACCACCTACTCACCCTCACCGTTTCAGTGGGACCGGCCTCGTTGTCCGAAGAGGGGCCGACATTAGTTTTTTTTCTAATTTCTTAGTCAATGAAACATGATTTGTGTTTACATGTATGCATGAAACATGGTTTTTGTATAATTTAGCCTTTCTACTTTTCAGTATTTTTTTAAGTTCAGTTCTCACTTTTGATAACCCTACAAATTCAATTTACCACGACACATACGAATAAATCAACCAAACCCCTCGCGACTCTTTTTCTCCCTGATTAGGCGGGTTGCGGTAGTTCAATATACCTTTCTACGTTTTACCACGACATATTCCGCCTCAGCCGTCACAGAGGGCAGAAAACACCACATGGGTTATTTTTAAAATAATCAAAACCATGTTGATTATTTTGGAAATAACATACACCACATGGGTTATTTTTGAAATAATCAAAATTATGTTGGTTATTGTGGAAATAACATACACCACATAGGTCATTTTTCAAATAATCAAAACTATGTTGGTTATTTTCGAAATAATATAAAACAATAACTATTAGTTTCTATTTTGAAATAATATAAAACAATATTTATTTCGGAAAAAACTGTTTTTTGCCCTAAGTCGCCAGCCCAGTTGGCGACTTAGGCTGGCGACAGTGGTGGGGGCCTAAGTCGCCAACTGGGCTGGCGACTTAGGGCAAAAAACACTAAGTCGCCAGCCGGGCTGGCGACTATGGTCATTTTTGTAATTTTTTTTCTTTTGTGTTTTTTGCGAAATTATTTTTTTTCTTTAGGTTATCCGTACGAAAAATTCTAACTTTATCATATATTCAGAAAAATCTTAGGGTTTGTAGACATGAACAATATCATTTTGGCCATTGTATCTATATTTATGGGAAAAATTTACAATTGTGTTGGGATCTTCCTTAGCTTGGCTTAATGACATATGACATTGGTGTATATATAATTTGGACAGATAAATACCACTGAAGTACTACATTACTACTACCTTGGAATTTGTATTGGAAACTACTTTGTACGGACTCACATTTCTAATTTGTGCCCTGATTCGTTTTGCAGTCTTCAGTTATTTAACGGATTGGGGATTCACACTACACATTGGGATGGCGAATTTTGGGAACCAGTGATGTTCTTCTTTACTTGTGCTGTGACGGATTCATGATTTATTTTCTATAGGGTCAGTAATAATTTAGCGATTTAATCTTTCAAAATTTCTCTTTAAAATTTCTAGAGTTTGAGTGATTTTCTTTTGTGCAGAAAAATGAGGTCAATTGACCTACACTTACATACTCATCCGCCACTGTTTTGCTGGTCTTTATATAAATCTCATCTATACTAAAAATAATTCAGTTAGACTTACCCACTAATCATCTAATCTGTATACTTATTCAAAATATTAAGCTTTGCATTTTGATACCTGTGCAAGCGCGCATCTTGTACACCCCCGGCCTTGAATATCTTCGTCAAATATCTTGTTTGGTTTGTTAATAATAAAACCCAGGATAACGAAACTGAGTTATCCATTAACTAAAAACAAGTTTTAGTACACAAAATCTAAATTATAAGAGAATACGAAAACTTATTTCTGCTAAATAAGGTGCTTCCTGGACCCATTAGCTAATTAAAATTTGTTTTTCCAAATATTCCACTCAAATCTGTTTTAGTACATGAATATGGTGTTTTTAGCAAAATCAAACAAAAAAATTCCACATATGCACTGAAGTCTAAATCTCACTAAATTTGTTCTTTTCCTTTTTCCAAAAATCCCAGTAATATCTGTTTTAGCAAAATCAAACTAAAAACTCCATTTTAAATTCATGTTCCATGTACGTACGTAGCAGTTTGCTCGTGAAAGGAGAATTTAATACATGCATGCATGGAAATCGATCGAGGGAGATGGTACATACTAACTAACACCCTACTGTTGATTCTATCCAACACAATATGGTGCAATGCATCGAAAGAAACAAAGGTCAGGAAAAAGGTTAGGATATGTACATGTACACGGCCAATAATGTCTCTACTGACCTGTTTAGAAAAATTTACCTTCGGAAGAAACCTCTTATGCAGGGAAATGGATTTAATTTCTCAATTGGAGGATTTAAACCTCACTGGAAAAGCCGTCTAGTCTTTGTTTGAGATTGAGATGGTTTTAATTTCTGACAGATTTAAATTTAAAATGGAAACATAAAATTCTGTATGAAAAAAGTCTGGTCTTGGATTGTGTTTGGGAGTGCGGTGGGTCTAAAAAATTAGGAGTCCCTTTCTCTTAATTGTATTTTTTTAATAATTAATTTAAATATTTATAAATATATTAATGGTGAAAATTAGAAAAAATTGACTGAAATTTTTTTTTATAGTAGAGGAAGTAGTAACTTTCTAATCTCAATAAATGTTCTCTTGAGTTTAACGACACGATGAGCAAAGCTAAGATGATTCTTGCATCTTTAAAAGAGGCTTCTCAATTAATCATCTGGACCAATGCCAAATGCTACCCAGAGACTTGAACAGTGTGATTAATTTTGTGTAGCAATGAGCAAGAAACATGTAATTTGTTTGAGATAAACCTGTCACCATTGTCTATGCATGTTTCTTGAGAAGCACCAAATCTTTTTGAGCCCTAGCATGGGAATTCATAATTAATTAAAAGAAGCACATGCAATGGTTTGAAGTTAACCTCCAATTCCCAAAGAGCCCTAGAGACATGCAAGATTTGACCTCATAGGAAGGAGGGCCTTCTAATGGATAACATAATTGGTGTAGTACATGTTGATTTTGGGAAAGTGACAAGGTACAAACAAGGGAAAGAGACATAGTGGCACCTAGAAAAGAAGTGATGGTGCAATAAGAAATGAAAAAAATGGATGCAAGTTGAATGGGTGGGATCATTTTTGTCATTGTTTTGGAGATCTACGTAGTTTGTACTAGATATCAATCTCTGTATGATAGCATATAATAGCATAGCACATGGCATTAACTAGTGAGTCTTAGCACATGAAGAGTTATTTTATTTTGTGTAGTAGAATATCTTCCACTATAATGTTTGCAAACTCATGATCTATACTAAAGATAATTTAGTTTTAATTTATATCATAGTAGATTTAAACTTGACATGATCTCTACCTCTATCATTTTAGCTGTGCAAAATTCCTAAGGTAAGAATACTATTGCTTTTTGTTTAGTAATACTAGTGAGGAGAAAGTCGGGTAGGAATGATCATGTAGGTCCACCTGCCATTCTATGGCAAGTCAGCTGGTCAACCTGGCTGTCTTGTACTATCTTGGAGTAGTATGGCCAGAGATTAGAGTGTATCATTAGAGTGTATATTATTACAACTGAAGTGGCTAGCAATAAGTCTAGTTGGAGTGAGCAAAGTTTAACTCAACTCAATATTGTAAGGGTCATGAGTTAGTATAGACGACTCGATTTGACTCAATTTATATGTGAAGTTGATTGTTGTGGTCGTTATAGAGAAAATTATGTATTAAGTAATATAATATTTTATACTCTTTGATAAAAAAGATCTGCCATTAGTTATACCTAAGAAATATCATTTTTTTTGTCTTAGACTTTGTTTTGTCAATTTAAGGATTTTAGAGGCGATTTGGTTCATGTTTTAATGCAATATACCCTAGCTTTGGGCCTGTTCGAGATGTATGTGGACCTTATTTTCTTGACGTCATCGTCATGTCTGGTTGTGCCTCACCCGTCGAGATCAGTTAGGTATGTCCTATTGTTTTTTGGCTCTCAAATCGACCTCCGGACACTCTAAAGCATGCATGCTCACAAACACATAATTATACTCTCGAGCATTCGAAAATTTAGTACACTAGCAAACATGGGTTCATCAAATTGCTTGGATGCACCCAACTTTAGTATGAAATCTCGATTTCCTAATGTCAAACCATACAAAACCACATAAAAATATCTCCCCTACCCTCATCTCTAAATTCGCAGTAGCTGATCATACATCCCACAACAACAATGACTGTATCTTATGATAATTAACTAACATATCTAATGATGACAGTTTTTTGTAAGTAGTTGAGTCAGTTGATTCAGAAATGATTAATTTTTTTGTGAGTTAAAAATTGGGAAATGAAACTATAATTTTTTTTTATTTAACGAGAAAATATTTTGTGAACAAGTGAGTTAGCTCATGTTTAGAGTTGACTCAGGCCCGACTTGAAGATAAAGAGGATCAAATTTGAACTAAATCTCTAACTTATTCCCACTCGTGAACTGAACTAAACCAATGATCTACTCAATAACCTAAACAAAACATATATAACAATGCGTGCAAGAGAGCATCTCGTCTCGAATCAAATGGCTCTTGAGAAAAATCGAAAGTGTGATAACCATGCAATTTTGTCATAAGCAACTTCGTGAGCATTTTTTAGCTCAATTTCCAACATACTCCACGTCCATATGAACAAGGCCCAAGCAATTTCCACGAGACATGCAAACAACTGCTCACATGATCTTTTATTAGACTATAGATAAATCTCCACCCACCTAAATATGATATTCTGTTTATTTCTAAATATATATCATTTGTCTTATAGTACTTATTAACAACCAGGTTCTCCTGAATTTCATCTATTGATAGGATCTAATTATCACTAAGTATTAGAGAGATTTTCTACAATTTGTAAAGAATGATTTTCAGATGTTATACAAAATGACATAGTTCTGTTCTGTTAGACTTTTTATCTTGAAATGGACAAAAATGCTGGACAAAATTTTTTGTTCTAGGGACCAAAAAAATAGAGAGGATAAAAGGATTGATCTAACTTAACTGTTTGATACTTTAATCTAAAACAAACAATGGAATAGATGACAACATATCAGGGTGCTTGTTTTGTGATGTGATAGCCGGGTGGATGATTAGTTGATTATATGTAGTATCATTTGGACGAGTTCAAGACAACTAAAAGTGTCTTTTCAGCTAGGAGCAGGCAAAAGGCAGTGAAAGAGAAAGACAAGACCAGCCACCCCATGCGCCCATGCACGTGTCTACGAGACACTGCCCACACAGCAGCCACTGGGATCCCCTACTCTTTGTCCTCGATACATGCTAAAACTATGCCAAACTGTAGTACTTTACTTTATATCTGTTTCATGTTCTTCTGCTAAAGTAATGTACTCTGTCATATATCCGTACTTAGTTGATGTGATATTTGTTATATAAAATTGATTTGATATTCTTATCTTTCTGTTGCACTACTTCGTAAGAAAAATGTTGCTGAAAAAAGTAAAGAAAAACGATGAATCTATTTCAAATTCACCCTCCAAAAATAAACATTTCAAAATAGTTATAACTCAATCTAGTTTAGCAAAACTTTGACTTCTTCCATGAAGAAACTGGAGCCATACATATTAGGTTTTAAATAAAAATTTAGAGAAAAAATTTGAGCGGTAGGAGTGTTTGATGGAGGCTCTGACTTCTTTACTTAAAATTCATGTTTTACATTTATATTCATAAAAAATTTGATTGTTGAATGAAAGAACTATTATAATTTTATGCAAGTTATGAGACTAAAAATTATTTACACTAGTCTCAAAGTCATTGGAGTTATGTTTTTGGGTTATGTACCAATGAGGTCTAGCTATAGGGTGGCTCCCAAGAATTAAAATTTAGGGTTGCCACTTTTGGCATGCCAACTCCAACTCTAGCTTAGAAGTTGAGACTAGAGTTGGAGCATCACTAAACAGTGGTAAGCATTTTCAGCATGTATTTTAGTAGTAAGAGTAATATTTAATGATGTAATTAACCATATAAATTAATCTCTTGGAAGATACCTAAACCATCCTCAAAAATTGTAAACATATAGGTTCTAGCATGACATTTCGATCTTTACACAACCTAGCATGATACGACATGTTTAAAAACACAAATGAATTATAGGACCTAATGCACAATAGAAAGCTTAATGTCATTGCCATGGGTTTATTGTATTGTGTAATGTTCCTCTTGCCGCTAAATGTTTAGCTAGTCTAGATATTTCCCAAAAGACTAGCTTACATTGGCTTACTTGCATTACTTAATGTTACCCTAGCTGCTAAATTTCATGTTTAAAATCCTTAATCTCATTGATTAGTTATGATAAGGGCAAGATTGGAGTGTTTGGCCACTTTGCAGAGGTATTTACAGTTTCTTTTGCTTTTGGAGAGTAAATGTGAAATAAGACTATTTTGGAAGGGTAAGTTGAAATTCCCCCGAAAGTTAATTATCAACATATGCCGGCTAAATTGCAAAAATTACATTTAATTCCATTATTTAGACTAATGGAATAACCAAACTGACTAAATTTTGAGTTTATAGAAACCCAAATGGTATAGTCATACAAATATGAAGGCCTAGAAGCATAATATACTAAAAAATTATCTTCTAAACTCTTGTTTTATTGGGTTTTCCCCTTCAAATTCTCTCTCTCCCCTCCCACATAGATCTCATTCTAATTACTTTGAAATTTAAATGTGTGTCTATTTTTCTAGTAGTGTTTTTTTTTCCCTCCTATTCGAGCCTTTTTCTTATTTTTTTATATAATTCTTGGCACACTTCCATATTTCTTTTATCGGCCTGTAGAGATTCAAAATAATTTTACGGCTATGCGAACCAATACAAAATTTCGTTGTTAATTTATTTGGAATAAACAAAACAAAGAAATACCCAACATGCTTACATAAGATATTGGGTATCTTTGGTTTTCCTTTTGAAAATTTCTATATAGTATCAAGCAATATGTGACCTTGAAGAGTTGAGAAGGTATTAATAAAAAGACTATTATGATCTTTTTTTAATTCTTTTCATATCCTGTTTCCACTATTAGGTACTAGAATGATATCTATTTAAAATTAGAAGAAGTGATGATTAGTGATAAACAATGAATTAAAGGGCTATGTCCTAGACACGTAGTGGTGAAGTGCTGCTTTTTGCACTCGGCACTACCGGCTGAGATTTGTATATTTTTGTATATGTTTTTTTGTATTCTATTTTATATGATTAATTGTGAGTCGTCATGATATGTATTAAGTATTTTAGTCCATGTCTTGTAAAAAAGACACAAATAAATATATATAGAAGAAATATGCAAATTACACTCCCGCTACTCAAGATAAAAGTCAGATATATAGGAAGGTTCCAAAGAGAAAAACAAATAGCTAAGATCTACTAAATCTACATCTATAATATGTCCCTAATATGTTTATAATCGATCTGATCGGTCATTCCAGATGAAATCATGATTAGACTAAACTTTCCAATCTTCCATGGAGGATGTATGGGAAGCAATTAATTAAATGGGCTACAATCCTAATGGTGAAGTGATGCCCTCCCACTACTCTTGCACCACTCTACAAACTACTAGTGGTTCTTTTGAGTGCACGTACTACTACCTAGCAGTTTACCTACCATTACATTTCCAATGCTAGTACGTACGTAGTAGTATATTGTATATTGAAATCACCAAACGATTTGATGTAATTCTCCTCCAAAGGTCGTATATTCTTTTTTATTGTTTCATTTGAAATATATCATTAGGTTATCTCCGACAATTCTTGACTTTAAAATATATCAGAATATATCACTTAACTATAGAGTCAAGTATTTCAATGTAATATCTATCGATAAAAAATAATGTACCACATCATAAAAAACAAATACTCTTTTTTATTTAAATTTTTTCATCACAAAACAAAAAAACAAGTCAAGACAAACAGTACCCCCAGACATGTGAAGCTAATAGATGAGTCAAAATAGTATTGATCCCACTTGTTAGTCTCTGGGTGTGGGTGCACGTGAGAGAGTGCGCAAAGTGAGGTGCACACCCACATCATCTGCGCATTTGGTGGGTCCCACACACGTTGCTTAATTTGCACACCCACCCACTAAAACCCCCTCTCACTGTCCAAGAGCTCTACCATTTATGGCCCCACCTGTCAGTTAGAGGTTCGTGCGGGTGCGAGTAGGAGCACAATGCAATGCATGTAAGACCCACAAAACATATCTCATTGCGCCATGCCTCCCTCCAACACCAGCACTCAATCAAGTTCCACCTAGTGCGTCTCTTGTGTCAGTGCCTGGATGTAGAGCCAAGCACGAGTCGAGCCCAGGCCAAGCAAAAGTAGCACATGTTGGTGTGTGCAGAGAAATTAGAGACAACCATAAACTTTGACTGCCATGCGATCTTGATTCATTAGTGGGACAGGCGTGGCATTCAATGACATGATATTTATTTGGTTTTATGAGATAATATATATTGATATGTATGAGGATATATCTAATGCAAACACTATATTGGGTGCTAACATACTAACCACGCCAATTAAACTATCTAATCATCACAAAAAAATCTCGAAAAACTTCTACAAATAGTGCTTGGTGTAATCTACAATCCTATAAATTTCAAGTCCAAAAGTTGAGAGTAGCAAGAGAGAAAAATGGTATGAATATGACTTTTTTTTCTTTCTTTTCTATACTATTTTATTAATTATTAAAAATTTCACTTTTTTGTTTCTCATAGCATCAATCGAATTTCAATTTAAAATTTTATATACTGGTAAATGAATTCTAAAACTATCTACACAAATTTTTTTGAAAATTTTTGTGATAATTTAGTGGTTTAACCGGTGTGATTCACATGTTAACTAAATTGAGGATTTATACTAGATATGTCACTCATATGTACTGTATCTTGCAAGTATAATTATCTATACATACAAATAATCAAATAACTTACAGAGGAACCGTGCATGCACTCCCATACAGTGTTATAGAACATGATTTCTTCTGAAGGAACAATCAATGACACGTCTCAGCTTCAATTATTGCTAACACAGCAATTATACCGATGACCACTCTTGGATCATTTTTTTTTTTTAAGTTCTATCATAGACAATATGGAGTACTAGGCTTGATTCTCTGCTTGAACTTTGCATCTTGATACTTGGTGTAGGCGACAGTATTGGACATGACATAGACTAGATAGCCGACATGGATGAGAGAAAACATGTTACTCTCTCCGGTCCATAGAAATCTTTTGTTATGATATCTCCCTAATCAAATTTGTTAATTTTAATCATTAATATATTTATAAATATCTAAATTTTTTATATGAAAATGATATAGATAGATTTTTTACAAAAAATAATTTCATAATATTATATGAAGATCACTGAAAGTTAAATACGATAGAATTTCTTGACGGTTAGAGTAATTAATCGGAGAAAAAAGGCTAATGCAAACATCAATTGAGACATCAAATATAACAAGAGTACTATTTATTAGCTTGTTTAGGTCAAACTCTAGATTAGCTTGGCTATGAGATTGTGCTTTGCTTGCAGCCATGCTAGCTTGTCTATTAGTATAGTACAAATGTCATACATAATAAACCCTTATGGTAATCAGAATTTGCACAGCAAAAGGGCAGACATACAGCGAATAACATCTACATTGCAGTGAGGCAGATCATAAAACTGACATGCCCAGCCCTCACCAGCACCTCCAGAGGGCATCAACCATTCTGCAATAAAAGCACCAGCTGCAATGTCTGAAATGCTGTGCACGAATTCGCACACAAGACTGCTTTAATTCCAGCACCTAATTGCAGAACGAGCAATACAAGCTAAAGAAAGAACAGGCCAAGACATCAAGTACCAATGCAACAACATTAAGTTCTTTAAACTCCTCACCATTTGAAACATACTACCAGTAAGGTTTTTCTTGGAGTTCAGTTGTTGCAGCCCATCCAAACCTCTGGCTTCCATTACAACACAAACATGTTCATTAATAGGAACTGAAGGATGGATGTTTATGTATTGATCACCACAGCTCAACATACAATTTAGTACATTAATATGGTTTCGAACTGGCTTCCTCTGGGTTATCACTTTAGGACTAACCCATGGCATACTTCTGGGTCCAGCTCCTCGCAGTGGTCTCATACTTGGTTCGGTCTGTCTTGTACATGTGAGCAATCTCCGGCACCAGAGGATCATCTGGATTGGGATCAGTCAAGAGAGAACAGATTGATAGGAGTACCTGAAAACGACAAGAATGACACAGATAGGGATAATGAATTTAATTCCTTGTGTATTACACAATGAACATTTCAAAAGATTTTTCTTGAGGCAGTCAGTGCTATCATCCAACTGTGGAATCTAGTTTTGGAATAATGCTTACACAGAAAAGAACCTTACTGTAAAGAAAGAAAAAGAAAACCATGAGCACACATTGGTGTCTTATCAAAACCCTAGTCAATATTAACCATAAACCTAATAAAAATTTATGTTTTGTTATTTCTTTTCAGGGAGAAATCTGTCTATATGTAATGTGCGCACATGTGTGGTGGGTACAGGAAACCAGGCAGGAACAAGCGGACTTATTGACAATAAATTGTAAAACTTATGAAACTAGTAGTCATGATCCAGTTTTGATACAGTGAATCATATGCAAGGACATGAACACTACGTACCACACCCATGCCTAGATTAAAACAAATGCATCAAAGAAATATGTTCTGGTGGCACAAATTGGCACCATCCTCAAGCATAACTGAAGAAAGGATTTGAACACAGTTTTGGCTATGAAACATATTAGTAAATTTTTTCAACTACAATGATAATTAAAGAGAGTCGTTCAAGTTGATCCATTTGAGTTAGCGAACAATATGAAAACAGTAAGTCTATAGCTAAACTTCAAATAACATTTAACCTGATAAGGCTCCAAGATCAAGTTTGGGGAACCAATGGTGATCAACCCTTACAGTTCCCAACGGTTTTGGCATATCATATTTAGTTGTAGACGGTTCTCCCCATTATGATCGGTGTCGATGTTATTTCTTCACATAGTAGTAGCATTTGCTCATACCATATTTTGAAAAACTAGGAGGAACTTGGTTACTCACTGATTCCCTCCATTTTCAATGAAAGCCTGTCGGTTCTTGATCAGCTCCCAGCTGAGTTAGGGTAAGCCCTACCAGTCCTAAACAGCAAGAAATCTGACCGAAACAAGCACTGCCAGCCTCCGAGGACCAGGTATATGGGATGCTTATTACAACATGTGTGGTTTAGAACCATGGTTATGTGCATAAGAGCATCAAAATCAACTAAGGTAATCAACCATGTTGTGTGCACAAGTGCATAACAATCAACTAAAGAAACAGACATGTTGTTATGTGCACAAGAGCATCAAAATCATCTAATAAGGAAACTGCATAGATGTACAGTTAATGACTATCGTCATTTGAGTATTTCCACAATGTGAGGAGATAAGCAGGTAAATAACCTTGGAAATTGTTAATGCTGGGCTCCATTGCTCTTTTAGGATATCAAGGCAAATGCTTCCGTTGCTGTTAATATTTGGATGAAAAACCTTTGTCTTGAAAGCAACCTGCACAATCAGAAACAGATGGACAAAATTCATTTATATATCTCAAAAGAACTGGAGATTAATTTGAAATGTACCCTATTATCCATCAATTAAATTATAAAGAAGTTAGATGTCCCTTCTTAATTATATCCACTATCTTGATGGTGAAAGAAGGAACTCAGTTTCCAGCTCCACCATTATATCACTAGCTATAAAGTGGCAGCTAGATTACAAGCATTCATTGTATACTTGCTGACCAGCCTTGGTCAAAGAAAGGTGGACCCACCAACCAACCAAGTGCAAAAACACTCAGTAGAAAACTGAATCTCAAGGATGGCACTTTAAGTCTCTTACTAGTTACTTCCATATTCAAATAAAAGAATAAGTAGCATTAACAAGTTATTTGATTGCTGCATTGCAGGCCTAAGTTTGTTATCCATGCAATTCCAGACTATGGCAAACCATAGCAAGGAAAAGCAAGATGAAAACACTTTGTATAACAAGTATGTTCCAACTCAGTAACCCTGTGTTCCAGAGGAGAAAGAAGAAATAGAAAGCAAAAAGGTTACATATAAGAGCAAATTAGACAATTTTGGTCGGAGTGAAGATCAAGGATCCATGGCACCATTTGCATCTTTAATAAATTTGTGCCTGTACAAACTTGCATTAATGTTGTGATACCTTAGGTGGCTTGAATGGATAATCCGGAGGGAAATGGATGGAAACTAGAAACACACCACCTGCATAGGGACTCTCAGTAGGACCCATAATAGTTGCTTGCCAATGGAACATATCTTCTGCTACTGGGCCTGTCAAATGAATATATTGTAGTATCTAAATTAAAGAGGTCGCATATATAATTCCACAATAAAAGCCTGAAAAGAAATAACTTATCCCTAATTTTTCCTAATGGCTAGGTAGAGCTTAGTTATTGCATAAAAAGGTAAGTTTGGCTCATTAGTAAATCAACAATGCAGTCCAAGTTCTAACCCGAAAACAATGCTTCAAAAAATTGGTGTTTCCTAATTTACCATTGTATCACAATATATTGTGACGCAAAGGCCACAGAAAGCTTCAAACTTTGTTCTCCCAGTGCTGTCAGGTAAAATGGACAGAAGAGAAATTTTCTACAACCCAAACAAAATCTAAAAATGGACCGAGAAGGGGAGGGGGGTATGGGTGGGTGGGTTAAGACATAGGGTTGGTATCAAGTGCAAAGTACCCTTATGGTGCAATCTTGTACAGTACTATCTAAAAGTTGAAAAAAAAAATGCTAGAGATGGTATTTAATGTGCTCTACAACTTGACCAAATTTTATGCTCTAAACCATCCCTTACAAGGAGAAACAAAGAAAAAACTAAAAATCCAGCAAAATCATAACATTTTGTGATTGCAACCCATTTTCTTCTAAATTTTTCTTTTTTATTTCCCGTTGTATATGATGATTTAGAGCATGAAATTTGTTCATCTTGTAAAATTGGGACTATTTTGGATCTCACATTTTGAGAAAACTCGATTTGTTTTACAAATCTGGAGCTTAACTACCTAAAAATCTGTTTGTTTCTCCACAACTAAAACAAGTATAACAAAAAAAAAACACTGAAAATGAGTTCTATGAAAAAACTACTCAGACCTGTTTTTCAGAAAACTCAAAACTAGAAAATATTAAACCCATTTTGTGCCAAACAATATATTTGATAAACTTGATTCTACCAGACCAACAAACTAAAATCCCTTTTGCTAAAATATCTATTAAAACTTGTTTTAGCAAAACCTCTCTAAAACCAACAATTCAAACAGTCCCATAGAGCACTATTTCCAACACTGTTTTCAATTTTTTTCCAAAATCTTTTATAATACTTTGTACAATTTTGCGGCCCAAAGACACTTTGTACTAAATATCAACCCTAAGACATAACCAAGACCACAAAATCTGTGAGAACAGATCATCTGCAAATGTGAAACGTCTGTGCTACCAACAACAACACACACACAAAGGGAGAGATGATGAGGACATCTCCAGCGTGGATACGACTGGTGCTATCTCCCCTGCTTCATCTTCGTCGCAAGGAGGACTTAATCCTCAAGCCCGGCCTTTCAAGCCTTCTCCAAAGATGCAACGCCACAAGTGCAAGTCCCGAGGAGCCTCGACGAACCAAGGACGACCCACATGGAGGCCCAAGACACCAACAACTCCACCCCGACCATCCAGCAGCAGGCCAACTTCAAACGGGCCTAACTTGGGCTCCCAAACTCCGTTTTCGATGTGTGATCACTCGTTGGAAAGCTTAAGAGATATGCTTTCCAATGGACCCAGTCCCACTGCCAGATTGGGCCAGGAGTGACGGGAAACTGCAGAAGAAGTGCACGGGCCAGAAACCTTGGGTGCTGCGTCACCTTATTTTTGGGCCTATGGCCCATGTATTTTTAGGGTTTGGTGGTGGCTGACCCTAGCTTGGGTGCCCCTCCCCTGGCCGCCACTATACTTATGGCCGCCGCCCTCATACTTTGTCTCTTAGGTTTTGTTGTGTGTGGTAGACCCCTTGTGCATCTCTCCTCGTGTTGCGTGTGTCGACTAGACCATCCAATACGAGAAACAGAACCTCACCCCTGGTTTGAGTGATTTCTTTGCTTCAATTTGCTATCTATCTTGTTCTTGATTGTTCTCGATTGCTTGCAAGGATAAGGATCGACCGTGTCTCGGCTTGGTTGATCGGATTTGGTGTGGTGGCTTTGCGATTGCCGGTTCCTCTCCTCGCTGGTTGGTAGCCGAAATTCACGGAATCATCATCCCACAAATCGACGCATCGTTCTCATCAGAAGATCGGGCACCCCCGTGTGCACATCAGAGGGAGAGAGTTCAGCCAAGACCAAGATGAATGCATAGATTATAGATGGTGGCAAGGGACAACCATCTTGGGAACTGGTACCATCCATCTGTTGTATCCAATAGGGGTGAAAAGATTGGGTAATGGTCATGCTAAATTAACATCATATTTTTAATGTGGGTTCAGAATTTCAGATCAAATTCAACTAGTACTCAGACTCAAATATAGATTGGATGATTAAGGATGCATATTGGATTTCATTCAATTCGGATCAGATTTCAATATCTATCAAATATTGCTAGTTGCTAACTTGTCCTAAATATGTATTTACTTAATTCAAAAATTAAAAGTTCAACATTTTAAATACATGAAACATTTCATACAAAGTTGCACAGGATTATCTCTTGTTCATGCAATAATTTGGTTACAATTTAAACATGTTGTAGATTTATACAAGTATTTCTATATCAAATCAAATCCAGAGATGTAGTTGTATCATACTATCAGACTAGGTACAGATATCAAGCCTCATATATGGATTTGGATAGACAAAAGAATGATATGAATGGAAAACGATACCCCAAATCTGCACACTATGGGATTCATAGTGTTTTTTTTTTTTTTTTAACTGATATAGGATTCATAGTGTCAATATGAGCAACAATGATAGGTGACATTTGAGTCAACAAATTAGTTAAACAAGAAGAATGACCCATATACATTGAAGAAAAAAAGAAAAAGAATCTTGACCAGATCTCAGGTGTTGTGTATTAGAATTCAAGAGAAATATTGATGTGCAGAAAGGGTGCAGCTCACTACCCAGTAGACAGAGAAATCAACTCTAATATGTAGGGTGAAGTAAGTTTTAGAGTTGGGATTGAAATAACACACGCCCAGTTAGATGAAGAGTTCAAATCAAGAGAACATGAGTTGTGGGATATGCACTTTGAGACCATTTTGACAAGTCAGATGGAGACAAGGAGTTGAGGTCTTGAGGATGTATGTCTAGATGGGTATGCCGGGTAGGTGCTATGTTCAAAAGTGCACATTACTGACATCGAAGATGGAAGAAGATAGAAAACATAGCTTGTTCCATATGCATTGCATACTTAGTAACATCAAAGATGAAAGGGAAAGATGGGAAGTATAACTTAGCATGTTCCGTATACATTGCATGGTGGACGGGAGGATCCTCAAGGTAATCATTGACAATGGTAGTTCAAAGTCTATGAAAAAATCAGGGCTAATGATGGACAAAAGCATCGGTGCTCTTACATATGCGTAAGCTAGTACTTGGTTCTTTTCCTCTCAGTATCAGGAGTTCAGGACTCTGATGAGGTACATTGTGACATAATTGCAACGGATCCTGGCCATGTCCTTTTGGTGGTCGTCCTTGATAATAAAACTGGAAGACTATGCATGATAGGCAAAAGCATAAGCATGCATATTATTTGAAACTATGGTTAGAAGCTTGACCTTAGTCCAATTAAGGAGCCTGATCTTTGCTGTACAAGATAAAGGATGGTGAAAATTTTAATGTCTACTAACTTTCTGTCCTATAAGTGGAGAATGTGTAAGGCAGTGTGGTCTTATGTGGTTTAAAGTTGATGGCTGAGAAAGGCGTTGGTTTCATATAAGTGTTTCAAAAGGTCTTCCTCCAAGCCTACCGCTAGAACAGGACATAAAACATGTTGATCTTATACGTAGAGTTAGTTTATCAAAATGTCCAGCATACACATGAATCGAAAGTAGTATGAAGAATTGTACCCATGAATGAAAGAGTTGGGAGGAATTGCATTGACAGATGTGGGAGTGTTAGACAATGGTAGTTTCTTTTTTAAGCCCATTTGTTGTTATACACATTTAACATTGAAAAAATGATAGTTTGTGGTACCCTTGTCTTTTATTGTCATGCAATCAACCAGATCAAGTATAGGAATCCAATACCTCAACTAGATAATATGTTAGGATTGTGATGTATATACATGTATATATCCTAGTGTATATAGTCAAATTGGCCCCATTTAGTCTCTGAGGTCCAATAATCTCTTTGTACCTATATATACTCGGGTCTAATCCCATATATCCTCATTGGTCCATATTCTAATATGGTATCAGAGCTAGAAACTTTCTAGATCTAGCCCTTTTCCACTGACCAATCCCGGAGCCAGTCATCTCCGGCCAACTCCGGTCGCCACCGTCGTCATCTTCTCCATCTTGTGCCGCTCTGCTCGCGCAACCGTTTTCCCGTGCGATCTCCTCGCACCATCAGCCGCCGCCGTCTCTCCCGTGAGATCTGGACCAGATCTGGCCAGATCGGGTTCGCCTTTGCCGCTTCAACGACCAAATCTGGCCGCACTAACAGTCGCCGCCGCCTCCCGTGCGCTCTAGTCCAGATCTGGCCCATCTCGACGCTCTCGCATCGCGCCTCGTTGACTGGAGCTGCTACCGTCGCCGCTACTGCTACTGTCAATGATGCTCTCGTCGCTGCTACTTGCGCCGCCACCGTCCACTCGCGCCCACCAGCCACTTGTACCCTGCTCGCGCTGCTGCTTGCTCTCTGTTGGCTGTTGCTTGTTGTGCCTCTAGAGGCTCATAGTGCACTATATATATTGCTGCCTCTGACTGCCTTACAGTACACTATATTGTGCTGTCACTTGTGTCTTGATGGCTTTCAGTAGTCTTCATGGCGGTGGTGCGCTCTTGACCTCTGATATCAAACTCAATGGTCAGAATTACCGTAAGTGGGCCTCCTCGGTTCGCATGCTTCTCCGGTCTATTGGTCTTCTTTCGCATCTTACCGTGGATCCTCCTACGGATGAGATGGAGAAGACAGCTACTGCAGCCTGGCGCACCAATGATGACTGTGTTATGGGCATTTTGTGCCACAGTGCTGAGATTTCTGTTCGGATTAGCTTCATTGATCTTCCATCCTCCAGACTGATGTGGGAGTATCTTCAGCGACGCTATCAGCAGAGCAGTGAGGCACTTCGTTTCTCTCTTCGACAGAGTCTTCAGGGTTTACATCAGCAGGATATGTCTATTGAGAAGTTCTACAGTACATTCACCTGTTTCTCACGTCAGTTGGACTCTATGGTGCCCTCTGTCCGTTCTGGTTGTCCTGGATGTGCCGTCAAGGAGTGATATGATGAGAACCTTATGTTTGACTTTGTCATGCGTCTTCTCTCAGACTTTGAGCCCATTCGGGCTCAACTCCTTGGGCGTCCTTTACTTCCTACTATGGCTGAGGCTCTTGCTATCCTGATTGCTGTGGAGGCTCGTCTTCGCTCCCTTACTGGATCTACCTCTGTGGTTCCCCCGCAGTCTGTTCTGGCAGTTTCCCCTCAGACAGCATCCTCCGATGTTATTGCTATCCCGCCGACTTCTTCCACTCAGGTTGTCTGCTCTCATTGCAAGCGACCTGGACATCGTGTTCAACGGTGCTTCAAGCTACATCTTGAGCTAAAGCCACCGTGTGGATCGTCTCATCATGGAGCCATTGCTGCCTCTTCTCCAGCATCTATTGCCCCTTCGGATCCACTTGCTATTCAGTTCAGTCAGCTTCAAACTCAGATGAATCATCTATAGGCCCTTTTTCAGGAGCGTTCGTTATCTACGCCCTCTTCTGGTGGATCTGCTAGTGTTGCTGCTTCCGCTCCCTCTGTGTTAGATACTGCACATCCTTGGGTTCTGGACTCAGGGGCCTCCTTCCATATGACGTCAGATGGCTCTCAATTAGCATCTTGTCAGCCTGTTACAGATGGTGCCTTTGTTTAGACAGCCGATGGGACCTCTTGTACAGTCACTCATCAGGGCACTCTGTCCACCCCTCACTTTCTTGTTCCGGATGTCTCTTGTGCCTCAGCTCTCTATGAGTCTGATGTCTGTTAGTCAGCTCACTGATATGCACTGCTTTATTGGGTTTGATGGCTCTTCGTGTTTTGTGTAGGAACGTCAGACAAGAACACTCGTTGATACTAGCCATCGCCATAGAGGTTCTCCGGGTCTCTACATTCTTGATAGCTTGAGTCTTCCGTCATCCTCCACCGCCGTCTCTACCACAAAGTCTTCAGTGTCTGCCTCTATCGCTGCATCCTCTGTCGCCTTCCCTCAGTGGCATCATCGCCTAAGGCATTTATGTGGTTCTCGTCTATCTACTTTAGCTCGTCAAGGTGTCTTAGGTCGTGTCTCTGTTGACACCCGTTTTGACTGTACCGGTTATAAGCTTGACAAACAGCTACAACTTCCTTATACTTCCAGTACTTCTAAGTCTAGTCACCCTCTTGATTTAGTTCACTCTAATGTTTGGGGTCCTGCTCCCTTTGTTTCACAAGGTAGACACAAGTATTATGTTATTTTTATAAATGATTATTCTCATTATATTGGGGTTTATTTTATGAAACATCGCTCTCAGTTGTTATCTATTTATCAGTCTTTTGCACATATGGTTCATACTCAGTTTTCCGCTACTATTCAGATATTTCGTTATAATTCTGGGGGTGAGTACTTGTCATCCGCTTTTCGTCAGTTCCTCTCTGCTGAGGGTACTCTTTCGCAACTCTCTTGTCCTAGTGCTCATCCTTAGAACGGTGTTGCTGAACACAAACATCGTCACATTATTGAGACTACTCGTACTCTTTTGATTGCATCTCATGCTCCGCCTCACTTCTGGGCTGAGTCTGTTACTACGGCTGTCTATCTCATCAACATACAGCCATCTTCTCGTCTGCATGGCAAGTGTCCTGGAGAACTCTTGTTTTTATCTCCACCAGGTTATGATCATCTTCGAGTTTTTGGTTGTACCTGCTACGTTCTTCTTGCCCCACGTGAGCGCACCAAGTTAACTGCTCAGTCCGTCAAGTGTGTTTTTCTTGGTTACAACCTAGAGCATAAGGACTATCGTTGTTATGACACTTCTACTCGGCGCTTGCGCATTTCTCGTGATGTCTCTTTTGTGGAGAATAGACCTTATTTTTACTCTTCTGCTTCTCAGGCTCCTCCCACAGAGTCTGTCTCTTTTCTATATCTACCCCCCTGTTCCTACGCCACACATGCCACCTGCTTCCACCACACATTCTCCAGCCATACAACCCCCATCTTCAGAGGTGTCCCCGTTTCCTTTCCACTCACTCGTCGCTCCCGGGTTCCTCCTAATCTTCAATCTCCACGTTCTACTCCTTCTGATGGCATGGCTAGTACTGAGTGTCCTTACTGATGATCCACCACCGACGTTGTCTCTCCCGACTTCACAGTATGCTCTCCGTGATCGCAGCACCATTGTGGCTCCAGATCGTTATGGCTTTACTGCTGTGCGTGCTATCCATGAGCCTCGTACCTATCAGGAGGCTGCCGTCCTTCCTGAGTGGCAGTTGGCCATGTCTGAGGAGCTTGCAGCGTTGGATGGTACTGGCACTTGGGATTTTGTCCTGCTACATACTCACGTTGTTCCCATCACCTGCAAGTGGGTTTTCAAAGTCAAGACGAAGTCTGATGGCTCGCTGGAGCGTTGTAAGGCTCATCTTGTTGCTCGCGGTTTTTAGCAGGCCTATGGTCGTGACTATGTTGAAACTTTTGCGCCTTTTGCTCACATGATTATAGTTCGCAAGTTGATTGATGTGGCTACTGTTCGTTCTTGGACTATCTCTCAGATGGATGTGAAGAACGCTTTTCTTCACAATGATTTACAGGCGAAGGTCTATATACAGCCACCTCCCGGTGTTGTTGCTCCTGCTGGTCATGTCTGTCGTCTTCGCCGAGCCCTTATTGGTCTCAAACAGGCTCCACGAGCCTGGTTTGAGCGTTTCAGTTTGGTTGTTCTTGCTGCTGGTTTCTCTCCTAGTGCTCACGATCCCGCCTTATTTATTATACATCTACACATGGTCGCACTTTGATCCTGCTATATGTAGATGATATGTTGATTACTGGTGACGCTGTGGAGTATGTTTCTTTCATCAAGCACCGCCTCAGTGAGTAGTTCTTGATGTCTAACTTGGGTCCTCTCAATTACTTTCTTGGGATACAGGTTATTTCTACGGATGATGGCTATTATCTTTCTCAGCAGCATTATGTTCAGGATCTGCTGGCTCGGTCTGGGCTTACTGATACACGGACGACTGTTACTCCTATGGAGTTTCATCTTCAGCTTTGCCCCACTGATGGTGTTCTACTCGAGGATCCCTCTCTCTATCATCACCTCGTTGAGTCTTGTCTATCTTACTATCGCTAGGCCTGACATTGCTCACGCTATTCATGTGCTTAGCCAGTTTGTCAGTGCTCCCACCTCCGTTCACTATGGTCACCTGCTTCGTGTGATTCGTTATCTGCTTGGGATTACTTCTCGTTGTCTTTTTTATGCTCGTTCGAGTCAGCTCTAGTTTCATGCTTACTTTGATTCGACCTGGGCGAGTGACCCTCTTGACCGACGATCCGTTACTGGTTATTGCATATTTCTTGGTACTTTTCTTCTTACATGGAAGTCCAAGAAACAGACTGCAGTATCCGCTCCAATGCTGAGGCTGAACTTCGTGCCTTGGCCACTACTACTTCAGAGATTGTCTAGTTTTGTTGGTTATTAGCTGATTTTGGTGTGTCATGTACCGTTCTCAAGCCTCTTTTTTGTGACAACACCAGTGCTATCCAGATTGCCACTGATCCTGTGAAACATGAGCTAACCAAGCATATTGGTGTGGATGTTTCATTCACACGTTCTCATTGTCAACAGATGACTATTGTTCTTCAGTATTTGCCTTCTGAGCTTTAGGTTGCCGACTCTTTCACGAAGGCTCAGACTCGAGAACAACATCAGTTTCATCTCTCCAAACTCCATGTTTTAGATTCTCCTGATCCATCTTGAGTTTGAAGGAGGTATTATGTATATACATGCATATAGAGATGTAAGTTGGGCCGTGCCGGGCCGGCACGGCACGGGCCCGTCGGGCCAGTGGCTTGTGTCGTGCCGTGCCCGGGCCGGCCCACGGGCTGTCGTGCCGGGTCGAGACGGCCCGTTTGCTCGGCGGAGAGGCCCGGCACGGCACGGTAGCCCGCAGGCCGCAGTGCGTGTCGGGCCGGCACGGGCACGGCCCGTTTCGTCCTCGACTCCTCGTCGTCCTCCTCTGCGGCTCTGCCCTTCCGCCAGTCACGCCGGCCCGTTGTCCTCCTAAGTCGGAAATGCTGCTGCCGTCGCTGGCGCTCGCCACGGGAGCCTGCGCGTCCGTGCCGTCCCCGCTGCAGCGATCGGCGAAGTGTTCCTCGGCGCCGACGTTGCTGAAGCTGCTGCGAGCGGCGCGGATGGGCCCTAGATCCTGATCGACGACGGCGCACTAGGGTTTGTAGGGTGGCGCGGCCATGAGCAGGAGGCGGCGCTGGATTTGGTGCGGAGAGGATGAGGGGGCGGGGTGGATCTGGTGGGATCCGGGCGCGAGGAGCTTCTAACGGGAGCTGGCCGCTCTGTGGCGCACGGCGGCGACAACGGCAGCTATGTGGAAGAATTAGGAGGGAGAGAGAGCAGCACCGGCGGCCCAAGGCGGTGCAGGCAGGAGAAAGGAGAAGAGAGAGGGAGTGGAAGAGGAGGACAAGAGGCGCGATGGCGGCTCAGGTTGAGGACGGTGCCGATGGCGGCGATCTGAGGCACGGAGTCGTGGTCTCGTGGAAGAGGCCAAAGTGTTGGGCCGGCCCGCGTGCGAACGGGCCGCTTCGTGCCGTGCCGGCCTGGGTACGGCCCGCAGTATCGTGCCGGGCCGTGCCGCCCGTGGGCTGAGTTTCGGGGCCCGGCACGGCCCGGTCCCCCGTGCCGGGCCAGCACGGCCCGTTTTCTTTCGTGCCGGGCCGGGCCACATGTCGGGCCAAAATAACGTGCTTCGGGCCGGCCCGATAAAAGCCTGTCCCGACTTACACCTCTACATGCATATATCCTAGTTTATATGGTCAAATTGACCTTATTTAGTCTCTGAGATCCAATAGCCTCTTTGTATATATATATATACTCGGTCTAACCCCATGTATCCTCATTGGTCCATATTCTAACAAGGATAATCATGCCAACATAGTTGTGTTATTGAAGATCGATATGAAGAGTAGGTACCATCGGTTATACATGCATCCACATGATGAGTGGAAATCTGGTATTCTACTTTCAGGACTCAGAATTGAATTTAGGAGCGCCTGGTATTTTCCTTCGGTTTTCCTAATGCGCCTAGCACTTTTATGAGATTGAGAAATCAGGTGTTGCAGCCATTTGCTGAAAGGTGTTATTCCAATGACATCCTGGTGCATACAATCAGAATAGAACAACAGTAGTATGACTTGAGGGGTATGTGCAAAGAGCAATTATTTATCAATCCAAAAAAATGCAAGTTAACGACTGGTTCTATGAATTTTGCGGGCTTTATTGTTTCAGTAAATGATTTGCCACTAAATCCAAACAAGGTGCTTTGTTAACGATTTCCCTAGTATCATGGGATCAACCTCGCAATATGCAGCACTGATTTGCTCATTTATTATCTCCAATTACAAATCATGAACAAACAACAACACAATACTATATAATCGAATAAACAATCCATGAACACATATTCAAATCAACAATCCGTGAACGGTATCACAACACGGACCAAATCATTCAAGAAATGTTTCAGCCAACTCAAATGATCGTTTCAAGAAAGGAAATCCTCTCTCACCTGCGCTGCAGGAGGTGGGGGGATCCTTCTGCAGATCCTTGAGCTCCTTCAGGATCCGCTTGGACGCCATGTCCTCCGATTCAAGAACTGCACCCACCGATTACCCCCAAAAATAATCCAAGAATCGATCAAAAATTCCAAGAAAAATAAGCAAGAAAAAAGATAAATTGGGATTGGTGATGAACTAATTGTCTAATCATGGTTGGCACCTGGAAGAGTGGAATCGGATGGATTGAATCGCTTGCCTGTGGATTCTTGCACGCGAAAGCGAGGTGTCTTCTTTATACCACACTGTATTATTGTTTTTTTTCTTTTTCTTTTTCTTTTCTCGGATGAGACTAGACCAAGGAAAGTGCTCTATCTAAATCCGATTATTTTGATCGAGCTTAAAGTCAACAGTGAGCCGCTTATAGTCAGGCCTAACCCGGTTTGGGGCATTAAGCTCGGCCGAAATTAGGCCGAGTTGGACCGATTTTGTTTAGATCTAGATGAGAGTATTCTATTGTTGATAAAGATTGTCTTGGGTGGGGTATTATTTAGCCAAGTTCTGACTTCTAATTTTTATATAAAAACTAAAGTTTTTAGTCCAAATACTCTAACTTCAAGTTTAAGTTTCTTTAAAATCTGATAGGAACTGGAGCTAGTTTCTATAGTGTCTATAAATTGTAAAACTATTTTTTTGATAGTTTCTTGGGCTCCAAAAACCAAATAATATATTTATCTATTATATCATAGCAAACTATATAATTTTGTGATTGATTATAGTAATCAATACTATATCTTATTATAAGAATAAAAATATCAAATACTATTTAAATCAGAGAAACTAGTGCTAAAATTCAAACACTAATCTTACTTTAGTTTCTAGGCTCTAAAGAACTAGAACTTTTTTATCCTAGCTTGTATGAGTTTTATAATATACATTTACTTACAATCCCAATGTAATTTTTTATACATCTTAACAATTAAACCTTCATTAATATTCTTTTCTCACTCTCCATCAATACTCCTTCATATTACATCCAAATTTAATTTAACAGGATACTAAACTTCACTAATAAGGATACTAATATCCAAGACTTGATCCAATTAAAAAATCCTTTAGGAATGGGCCAAAAAGGACCTCCCAGATAGGGTCTAAAAAAAGGCAGAGAATTTCTTCCTTGGATCTTAACAGTCACATCAAAATTTAAATAGTCCAGATCGATATGAAGAAAAATTAAGATAGTTAATTATCTCATCAAAAATTTTATACCTCTCACCTACCTTAATCTGAATTGTTAAATTTTAATCTAATTATCCAAATTGAGAGAAAGACACGTGTCATTTGTTCTCTAAGACAAATAATATGAATCCTAGATGGTGGAAGAGTAAAGATAATGTTAAGGGGGTCCTTCGAGAGATGACGCTTGCTTTAAGTGAATTATCATCGTTATTTAGGTCTAATCCATTAATCAAGATTGTTAACTATTTTCTATTTTAAGAATGGTTCATATTTGATATGTTCTTTGCCATTTAATTTATTTTAATTTTTGACTTAAAACTTATTGAAAGTATCCAATGCATCCTTAATAAAGATGTGTGAGGTATACTCCCGATTTAAGGGCATGTTTGATCTGATTTTTTTGAGTTTCAATTTCTCAAATAAACTAAAATTGGTCAGATGGTGGCTCAAGTGTCTCAATTTTTCTTAAAGAAGGTTACATTAAGATGTCTGTCTTTTGCAGGTGTGGTCTTTTGTAACCTCCGACTGAACATGCCCTAGCTAGATCTATCAGTAGGACATACGAATGAATACAAGTTAGCATCTAACTACCAGCATCCTCCAAAACGCAAAACTCGGAAAGATCATGTGTAGAAATTTAAAAAAAGAAATTTTTTACTAGTATTCACTTATACGGTGGTCGCATTCATTGATCAAGAATCTGTAGATGAATGCATGCAAATCCAAGAAAGACTTTCTTTTTTTTTTTAGAAAACGAAAGACTTTACTTTGAAAGGACCTATGTAACAATAGCGTTTCAAGAATGTTGGCATGAAAATCTTGAAATCCAAGTAATTGACATCTTAATTTAGAGATCAAGAGATACAACGCTACAGATTGATTTCTATGAAACTGTTAGAAAACGATAGGCACAAATAGTAAGAAGTAGATCAAACAAAGAACACGAGACAATCAATTTTAACGCAGAAAACCCTTGTGGGAAAAAAACCACGGGCGCCGGTCGGCAAAAAACTTCACTATTTTCGGGAGAATTACAAACGCAGGGGATTACAATGAGATCTATCTTTCCCGTGCGGTTTACAAAAGTATATATAAATGGTGGAGACCTAGGATCCAACTCAGAAACAGATGAGCGGAGCCTAGACTTGGCTTTTCTCTGAATTTGAATCATATACAACAAACTCCACCTTGAGACAAATTCCATCTTCTAATCTCTGAATTTGAATCATATAGCAACAAACTCCACCTTGAGACAAATTCCATCTTGAAGCAATAGCAAAGTAAACATCTATCGGCGGCACCAACAGCCACTAGGGCTCAAACGGTAACACCAACTAAGCTTGAGCAAAACTCAAACTTAGTAGCAGGAACTGGTTTTGTCATCATATCAGCAGGATTATCATGTGTACTGATCTTGCATACCTTGATGTGACCTCGAGCAATAACATCACGAACATAATGATATCTGACATCAATGTGCTAAGTTCGCTCATGAAACATCTGATCCTTGGTAAGGCATATAGCACTTTGACTGTCACAAAATATAGTAAGGCAAGACGTGACTCCACAAAGCTCAGCATACAAACCTCTCAGCCAAACAGCTTCTTTACATGCTTCAGAAATAGCCATGTACTCAGCTTCAGTGGTGGATAAAGCAACAGTAGCCTGCAGACTTGCTTTCCAACTAATAGCACAACCACCAATGGTGAAAACATAACCTGTGAGAGACCTTCTCTTGTCCAAGTCACCAGCATAATCAGAGTCAACATAACCAACAAGTCCATCTCCAGACCTCTCAAACTGCAAGCAAGCATTAGAAGTACCACGCATGTATCTGAAAATCCATTGAACGGCCTTTCAATGTTCCTTGCCAGGATTAACCATGTATCTACTAACAACACTCATTGCATCAGATAAATCAGGGTGAGGGCAAACCATGGCATACATAAGCGAACCAATTGCACTGGAATAGGGAATTCTAAACATATACTCAATATCGTCAGCAGACTAAGGACAGAGAGAAGAAGACAATCTGAAATGAGCTGCTAGAGGAGTACTCACTGGTTTTGCTTCATGCATATTAAAGCGACGAAGAACTTTCTCAATATAACATTGCTGGCTAAGATACAACAAACCAGACCTTCTGTCCCTGGTAATTTCCATACCAAGGATTTTCTTTGCTGCACCTAAATCCTTCATGTCAAATTCATTACTTAACTGTGCTTTTAAATTTCTATTTCTGACTTGTCTTTTGCAACAATCAACATGTCATCAACATAAAGAAGCAGAAATATAGTTGACCCATTAACAGATTTCATATAAACACAGCTATCAAAATCGGACCTCTTAAAACTATGTGAGAGCATAAATGAGTCAAACCTTTTGTACCATTGCCTTGGAAATTGCTTCAGGCCACAAAGGGACTTCTTTAATCTGCATACAAGGTTCTCTTTCCCAGGAACAATAAAACCCTCAGGTTGATCCATATAGATGTCTTCCTCCAATTCTCCATGTAAGAATGCAGTTTTAACATCTAATTGCTCAAGTTCATAATTATTCATAGAAACAATATTGAGGAGAATGCGAATGGAACTATGCTTCACAACAAGGGAAAACACATCATTATAATCAATACCTGGGATCTGACTGAAGCCTTTAGCAACTAGCCTTGCCTTAAACCTTGCCGGTTCAGTAGGAGACACTCCTTCCTTTCTTTTGAAGATCCATTTACAACGGACAGCGTTCTTATCTTTAGGCAATTTGACTAAATCCCAAGTACCATTCTTTTCGAATGACTCCATCTCATCTTGCATAGCAGTCATGCATCTAACTGTTGCGATCAATAGAAGTAATAGCCTCGACATAATTTGAAGGTTCTGCATGACCTTCAATTTCTTCTGAAACACTTAAAGCATATGAAACAATATTGCATTCTTCAATTAACCTTTTAGTTGGATGAATGGACCTTCGAGGCCTATCAACTGCAATAGAATGTTGTGGAGGCTACACAACTGGAGAAGAATGCTTAACAATAGGTGAATCTTTAGCTAGAGGTGCATATTGGATAGTATCAATATCATTATCTGGTGTATGTTCTATATCAATAAAATGCTCCACCTGCACACTTGATTTCTGTTGTCGCTCTATAGAAGTATTAGTAACCAGATTGTCATGTAACATAAAAGATTCATTAAAGATAACATTCCTACTTAACAGCACCCTTTTAGTTTGAGGATTACACAATTTATAACCTTTAACACCAGATTTATAGCCAAGAAAGATGCACTTAGTAGCTCTAGGTTCCCATTTACCATTATCAACGTGGGCATAAGCAGTGCAACCAAAAACTCTCAATTGTGAATAATCAGCTGGAGAACCAGACCATACCTCAATTGGAGTTTTCTTATCAATAGCAATGGAGGGTGTCTGATTAATAAGATAGCAAGCAGTGGAAGCGGCTTCAGCCCAAAAACTCCTAGGCAAACTAGCATTAGACAGCATGCAACGGGTCTTAGAGATGATAATTCTGTTCATACGCTCAGCCACACCGTTTTGTTGTGGAGTATAGTGTCTAACAATGCCTTCAGACTTACAATATGCGTTAAACTCATCAGAACAAAATTCCATCCCATTATCAGTGCGAAGCTTTTTTACCTTCTTTTCAGTTTGCCTTTCAACCATAACTTTCACTCTTTAAATGCGGAAAATGCTTCTGATTTATGCTTCAAGAAATAAGGTCAAACTTTTCTAGAATAATCATCAATAATTATCAATATATAACGAGCACCACCTAGTAAAGGCACGCGAGATGGTCCCCATAAATCAGAATGCACATAATCAAAAATACTTTTCGTAGTATGAACAGAAGTGTTGAATTTGACTCTCTTATGCTTCCCAAATACACAATGCTCACAAAAATTCAGCTTGCCAACGCAATGTCCATCAAGAAGTCCTCTCTTACTCAATTCTACCAAACCAAGTTCACTCGTATGCCCAAGACGCATATGCCAAAGATTAGTAATATCAGAATCAGATAATGAATGTGAAGTTACAGCAGCATCACCTGTAATTGTTGTGCCTCGAAGACGATATAAATTGGCAGATTTCAAATCGCCTTTCATTACAATAAGAAACCTTTTGACACCTTCAAAACTCCATCTCCACCGAAGTACTTATACCCTTTATTATCAAGAGTACTCAAAGAAATTAGGTTCCTTGTCATCCCTGGAACGTGCCTCACATCTGTTAAAGTTCTAACCATACCATCATGCATTTTTATCTGAATGGATCCAATTCTAACAATCGGACATGGTGAGTCATCACCCATCCTAACAGAACCAGCACCTTGAACAAATTCATAAGTGATGAACCAATCTCTATTAGTGCATATATGAAATGATGCGGCAGAGTCAAATAATCCATTCATCACCACTACTTGCACATCCAGCAAAAGCAACAAGAACCTCACTATCAAAAATACTATCAACAGCAGCAACTGAAACTTTATCTTCTTCATCTGATTTACCTTTCGGCTTGTATGTGCCATTTCTCTTTTCCTTGTTCTTCAACTTGTAACATTCAGATATGTCATGATTGTCTTTCTTGCAATATCTGTAGAATTTTTCTTTGTCTCTGGACTTAGAACGGCTCCTGTAACCGTTTGAACTTTTGCCTTTGTAACTATTATTGGATTTCTTCTCTTTTGTTCTGCCGCGAACAAGTAAACCTTCACCATGCGAAGTAGAACTTTCAGTGGACACCATCTGTTTCATCTTTTCTTTGGCATGCAAAGTTTCATAAACTTCATTCAGGGTAAGAGTATCACGACTGTATAATATAGTATCTCTGAAGTTTGCAAAAGAACTAGGCAGCGAACACAAAAAAAATAAGGCCTAAGTCCTCATCATCATATTTTACCTCCATAGACTGTAGGTCTGCAACAATCTCCTTAAAGACCGAAAGATGGTTAACCACGGAACTACCTTTTTGCAACTTGTGTGTGTATAACTTCATCTTCATATGCATCTTGCTGGTAAGATCTTTGGACATGCAAATTGATTCCAACTTTAACCATAAGGCAGCAGTAGTTTTATCCTGCAAAACCTCCTGCAAAATATTGTTGGATAGATGAAGATGAATTTGAGACAAGGCCTTACGATCTTTCCTCTTCTCGTCGTCTGACCAGTCCTTTGAATCTTTCTTCCCGAAACTGTCAAGCGCATCATCCAGATCAGTATGCGCCAGCACCGCCCGCATCTTGACTTGCCACAGAGAGAATCGCGAGTCCAGATCAGCAGCGGAAGATCATACTTCATTGATGCTATGTCGACAGAAACCCTAGATTGAATGGATGAAGAACATGGCTCTGATAGCACTTGTTAGAAAACGACAGGCACAAATAGTAAGAAGTACATCAAATAAGGAACACGAGACAATCAATTTTAACGTGGAAAATCCTTGCGGGAAAAAAACCACGGGCGCGGGCCGACAAAAAACTTCACTATTTTCGGGAGAGTTACAAAAGCAGGGGATTACAATGAAATATATCTTTCCCGTGTGATTTACAAGAGTATATATAGATGCTGGAGACCTAGGATCCAGATTACAGCTTTCGATAGAACCACATAACTCTGTATGTTCCTGCTTCTCTCAGGATCTACACTTGCTCGACCCCATCGAATCCTGTAATCTGGATGGCTTGATGCTAATTGGAGTGCTAATTAGCTTCCGGGCTACTGGGTCTCTGCTCTGTCATTCATCATCAGATTATTAGTGAGGTCATTTTCTCTCACCATGTTGCAAGTATAGCGGGATGAGATTCAGAAATAAATTACCGATTCCTTCAGTAGCAAGTTTCAGTAGTTCGGTAGGAAGTGTCCAACTCCAAAAAGATGGCCATAAAGCACAGGTACCTCTTTCAAGCTCTCGACCACGGTTTTGGCCCGGTTTCTGCTAGATGGTCAATACCTGTTTCCATTGCAGAAAAATCGGCCAGGGAGCACAATTCAAAAGACCAAGAAAAAATAGGTTGATAGTGGTCACTGGACTGGTTATTGGCCAGTAACCGGTAATTCCGAACTTCATTTCACTAAACATTTTAAAAATTGTCTCATTTGTAAATTCTAAACATCATTTAACTAACTGAGATTCTATGTTTTCAAACAAAATCAAAATCTAAATTCAAATTTCCACATTTGAAGTTGTTTTCAGATTGACTGGTTTTTGCTTTTCTGGTTTGGGCTGGTATGGTCGGTTGTTGGTGGATATTAGCTAGTTCCCACCGATTTTCTGAACTCCGCTCTCGACAACCACAGGTTTTGTTTCAAAATTGTCTCATTTGTAAATCCTAAACATCATTTAACTAATAGAGATTCCAAGTTTTCAAACAAAATCAAAATCTGAATTCAAATTACCACATTTGAATTTGTTTTCAAATTGGCCGGATTTGATTTCCTACTCCAGGCCGATATGGCCGGCCACCAGTGGTTACCGGTCAATTCCCACCGGTTATTTGAGCCCTGCTCTAGACAACCATAGGTGGCTTTCTCTCTGCTCTCATGTTGCTCATCCTCGGGAGCTGCTATCTGGATAGGTATGAACATATACCACTATGTAAAAGGCTCTTCAGATTCAAGCAAAGTCGCAAATTAAAATAAGTGGCTCTCTGTTTTGGTCAAATATTACTGATGTGAGCAATGTTTTGACTTAACAGTTAACAATCACATGGAACATTATAAATTAAACTTCAACCAAATTAATCTACACATGTCAAGAGATAAAAACATGTAAATGGAGAACCGAAACCCAATATACAGAAAGCTACCTTCTTCAGAACTTGGAACTTGAAGACCGAATGCCATGTTGCACCAAAGAAAAGAAATACCCAGCATGCACTGCAGTAATAACCATTATGATATCCACCGAAAGCAACAAAATGATGATCAAGTCCACACAACTAAATCTCCGTAAAAATTTGTGTGCCTTTTTTATCTTTATTCGTGATGCATCTTTTTGATTTTCTTACTTTGAATTTGATTTTTGGCTTCTATTTGTTTCATCTTTTTATTCATATTCTGGTCCGATTTTTTTTTCTTTTGATGAATCAGCACCTACATCTCCTATTGTGCATGAGAAAACTCCAAACTTATATGATGTTTTGCCTCAAGAACAAAATGATGTCAACTAGAAAATTTATGATGAACAGTAAGTAATTCAAAAGGTTTCTCATGAACCGAGTTACTCAACTTCTTCACAAGCTCCCATAGTTGAACCAAGTGGAACAACAAGAATTCATCACAAACGACATCCTCCAAGCCAAATAATCAGTAAACTAGATGAAAGAACAATAAGGTCTAAACATTCCTTGATAACAAATGCATTTGTTTCTCTAGTTGAACCAAAAAAGGTTTCTAAAACTTTAAATGATGCCAACTGGGTAAATGTCATGCATGAAGAATTAAATAACTTTGAAAGAAATCAAGTTTGGACACATGTTGAATCTCCACAGGACCAAAATATAATTGGTACTAAGTGGGTGTTTAAAAACAAGTAAATTGAATATGGACAAGTAACAAGTAACAAAGCTCGATTGGTTACTCAAGAATTTAGCCAAATCGGAGGCTTGATTTTGAAGAAACTTTTTTCTCTGTTGCTAGATTAGAATCGATTTTATTCTTTTATCATTTGCTTCTTCCAACAATTTCAAAAATTTTCAAATAGATATGAAGAGTGCTTTTCTTAATGGTTTTATCAATGAAAAAGTTTATATTAAGTAACCTCCTGACTTCGAAAATCCAACATTTCCAAGTCATGTTTTCAAACTAACAAAAGTTTTATATGGTTTGAAGCAAACTCTTAGGGCATAGTATGATTGGTTAAAAAAATTTCTCTTAGGAAAAAGTTTTTCAATGGGTAAAGTGGATAAAATCTTGTTCATACAGAAGCATGGCATGAACTTTATAATTGTGCAAATTTATGTTGATAACATCAATTTTTGAGATTCAAACAAACAACTTGTTGATACTTTTGCAAACTTAATGGCTAAGAAATTTGAAATGAGTCCGATGGGAGAATTGAATTATTTTCTTGGATTTCAAATTAAACAAAACAAGCAAGACATTTTTGTCCATCAGTCTAAGTATTGTGTGGATCTTTTGAAAAGGTTTGACATATTTGATTCTAAAACACTGACACTCTTATGGCTACTTTGATAAAGCTTGATCTCAATGTTGATGGTCAAGCAGTGGATTCCACAACATATCGAAGCATGATTGGCGCCCTCATGTACCTAACTGTTTCAAGACCAGACATCCAATTTGCAATATGCAAGTTTGCAAGGTTCCAGAGTGAACCAAAGGAGTCTCAACAAGCTGTAAAGCGGATTCTTCGTTATCTCAAAGGCACATGTAATTTTGGCATTTGGTATTCAAATTCTTCTATTTTACAACTTGTTGTGATTCTCTAATGTTGATTTTGATGGGGATAGGGTTAATAGAAATAGCACTTTGGGAACTTGCCAATTGCTTGAACTTTCTCTTGTTTCTTGGTCTTCCAAAATGTAAAATGTTGTTGCTCTTTCAACTACGAAGCCCGAATATGCTGAAGCGACAAGTTGTTGTGCTTAATTAATTTAGATCAAATCTACTGTACTTGATTTTGGTCTCACATTTTCAAATGTGCCTTTGTATTGTGATAATCAAAGTTCTTTGAATATTGCAAAGAATTATATTCAACATAGTAAAACTAAGCACATAGATATAAGACATCATTTTATGAGAAATCATATAGAGAAAGGAGACATTGACATGTTTTTTGTTAAAATAGAAAATCAATTGACTGCTCTATTCACAAAACCTTTGCCTTACACTGATTTTGCATGATTAAGAGGGGAATTGGGTATTATACACTCAAGCAATATTTTTCAGCTACTATATTGAAGGGGGAGCATGCTTGCACTCACTTACATTTAAGATGCAGATAAGTCACCACCACATTCCTCGTTGTCGTTCCACCGACTCCAGCCACCACAGGCCTGATCACCATCTTGTCCATAGTATTCGCCTCATCAACACCTACTAGATGATGTGGTCGCTGCATGCCGCTGTCCACTGGAACTCCATTGTTGCTGTCAAATGCCCTCAGTCGACATTGCTAGTCTACACTCCAGCAATGCCAAACAATGCCAAGACATTTTTGCACCATGTCCAAATAGTGCCAGCCATTGACATTCGCTTCATATAGCCGCATATGTGCACGAAATTGAAAACCAGCTTGTTCGCTGAGTTTTTAATCACTTTTTGCACATTTCACTCAACAGCCCTTTCACGAGAAACCTCATCGAAACCTTGCTTCGTCTATGTTGGTCAAGATGAGCATCGTCCATTGACATTTGTACGTCATCGCGTCCACATGCGATCTAAAAATTGACCTCGCCTTTGCCTCTCGACCATCCAGTAGCAATCCTTAGCAGCACTTCAACTCGCCCACAACTTCAGATTATGATCTAGCCATAAAGAGCACAATTTAACAATGTCAAGCCACATCTAGTGTCGCTCGCACTTGTTGGTCGAAGGATGTCGACTAGAGGGGGGGTGAATAGGAGATATTAAAATTTTTAACCCCAAAAGACAAATTCTAATTTGATCAGCACGATTCAACCACAGAATAGAATTAAGTTCAACAATTGAAACACAAGTTCTATTCAATCAACCAAAGTACAAAGATGTGATAAAAAAAAATTAAGCAGCAGAAATACAACTTGATGTAAAACAAAGGAAGAAAGAGACAACCGATGACACAAGAATTTTTTCTGAGGTATCGGAAGCTTGCCGACTTCCACTAATTCTCGTTGAAACACTCTACACAAGAGTATTGCCTCGATTTCACTATTAGTTGCTTTTCTCCTTCCCGGATAGGCTTAGCACCAAACCTTCACAACCGAATACTGTTGCTTCTAGGCTTTTAATCTTGATTTTGATGATAAATAACAACAAGTGTCTTGGACTAATCTATTTGCTTTGAGTATAATCAATAAGATTAGGTGAAAAGAAGAAACATCAAATGGGAGTCGCAAGCGCAAGATCGCAGTGTCCCCAAGATCTGCAGGTCGTGAGCCAAGGTCGCCCTAGGTCATGAGCCAAGATCGCAACCGCAAGGTCGCCAAAAAGGAAGCAGCAAAGACCTAAGGTAAGTGCTTGTTTATTGTACCGGTCTCGGAGTTTGGAGTTTGACCGGATTTTATAGAAATTCTTTTTTGTTTTTAACCGTACTATTAAGAGGGGTTGTGAAATTTCTTTAACTTTTAGCAAAAACTGATAAACTCTTAGGTCATTTGTTGCATTCTCATTCATTCATATTCTTGGTCAAAATCTGAGAAATATATAGATTTCAAAGAGGGACTGAAACTGGTCTTTTGAGTACTATTTATTTGACCAGATACTGTTCATACGACCAGGCACTGTTCAATCAATCAGAGATCACACGAGTATTGTTCATTTGATCAGACACTGGTCATGCACTGTTCATACGACCAGTAACACTGTTCATACGACCAGTAACACTATTCATTCGACCAGACTTTCCAACGGCTATTTACTACTAGCCATTAGAGGTCGTAGTTGGCTATTAGCTGTACTGTTTTTTTCCTTTTCGACCACAACGGCTAGCTGAGAGGTTAGACTATAAATATATGTGTTTTGAGCTGTATTCTCATCCATCTCAAGCCATATTCTCTAATAAACTTTCAAGCATCATCTCTCTACTCTTTTGAGCAGTTTTTAGAAGTTTAAAATATTTTTTAGCATATTTTCGCTACTGTTTTTGAGCAGTTTTTAAATACTTTTGAGCAGATTTTCTTTACTGTTTTTTAGCAGTTTTTAAAACCATTTTTGAGTAGTTTCTGTTCACATCTTTGAGCAGTTTTTAAACAGTTTTTTATCGGATTTTTGAGTAGTTTCTGTTCACATTTTCGAGTAGATTTCTCTACTGTTTTTGATCAGTTTTACAAACACTTTTGAGCAGATCTTTGAGCAGTGTTTGAGCAGATTTTTGAGAAGCTTCTGTTCACATTTTTAATCAGTTTTATAAACACTTTTGGGCAGATTTTGATTAGTGTTTATAAATATTTTTTGAGCAGTTTTTCTAAAGAACCAAGAGATATATTTTTGATATACACTTAAGCCCAAGTGTTAAAATCTTGATCTTTTGATCAAGTATCATTCATTATGATTGAGAGAGATCTTCTGAGAGCATACATTTGCATCATTTGTATCCTTAGAAGTTTTTGGGTATTTGTTGGGGGTTAAGAGAAGATTTTGCAACTTATTACTCTTGATAAACGCCCTTGATGAGACCATGTTCGGCATAAATATGACCAAGGCTATTTCTACAATGATGCTTTCATCTACATCGCTTCATCGGCCTCCACCTTGGCCAGGACGATCACACAGTTGGCCAATGGAATTGACGTCCTCACCTCCAGCAGTTAGGCCGCCACCTTGGCCGCCCCCATATGTGATGGTGTATTCAAGAAAGGTGTATCTCCACCTCTGCCATATCTACAACACATACAAGTCACGTCGGTCAAAGGGAGGCTCACAAGAAAACCAAACTACAAGCCAAACTCGAATTCTATTCCGGTTCGGCCATCAACATGCAGCATGCATTCAAACGGACACCCAGGTTGCATACGAACTCTGTTTTGGACGTTCTTGGTATCCACGGAGAAGCCCACGACGAGATCTTTCCAACGGATCCAGCCTCACCTCAAAATTCGTTCAGAATCAGCGGGAATCGTCAAAAGAAGTTGCTGCATCAACAGTTGGGCCAAACCTGGGCCTTGTAAGCATGTTGGGCCATGGCCTAGGTGGAGCACGCCCCGAGGGAACCCTAGAACGACCAAGGGTCCTTCTTGGCCGTCTCTCCCATGATAAATAGGGTAGCCGTCACTGTTTTTAGACTTGGGTTTTACTTAGATTATTCTGTCTTCGAACAGTTTCGCCGCTTGATCAGTTTGCGAGACCCCAACTTGTGAGATTAATCATTCGTATTTGCAATTCAGTTTGCTTTCTTCCGTGTTCTTGCTTGTGTTCTCGATTCGCAGCAGGGATAAGCCTTCTTGGCGAGGTCAACCACGCTCACACGAGATTGATAACCAACGGAGTAGTGGTGTTGCGATTGCCCACTTGATGTGACACTGGGTGCCCGATCAACCTGGTGCTCTGATACCAATTGATATAAACTGCGGTCCCGATCTTTCGATGAGGAGGATAATGCTCGATTTGGGGAAGTCAACGTTGGCGGCCCGACTACAACCATCCAGGACGTTGCGCCTTAGCGACCGATACACCAACTCCAGAAGGTTATTGATCTCGCCGGCGCGCAATCAACCTGACCACGAAGGTCTTTGTTCCTGCAAGCAATCGAAGAACGAGCAAGAACAAGATGAACAAGCAACTCAATTTGCGTATATGGATTAAGATCTGATTGAAAAGAACACAAGACGATGGGGTTCCGATGACGAGTAATTCAGGCGGTCTAACCGACACGCGCGATTACAAGAAGTAGCAAAGGCTAACTTAATCAAACAAAACCCAAATCTAAAAACAGTGACGGCTACCCTATTTATCATGGGAGAGACGGCCAAGAAGGACCCCTGGTCGATCTAGGGTTCCCTCGGGGCGTGCTCCACCTAGGCCATGGCCCAACACGCTTACAAGGCCCAGGTTTGGCCCAACTGTTGATGCAGCAACTTCTTTTGACGATTCCCGCTGATTCTGAACGAATTTTGAGGTGAGGCTGGATCCGTTGGAAAGATCTCGTCGTGGGCTTCTCTGTGGATACCAAGAACGTCCAAAACGGAGTTCGTATGCAACCTGGGTGTCCGTTTGAATGCATGCTGCATGTTGATGGCCGAACCGGAATAGAATTCGAGTTTGGCTTGTAGTTTGGTTTTCTTGTGAGCCTCCCTTTGACCGACGTGACTTGTATGTGTTGTAGATATGGCAGAGGTGGAGATACACCTTTCTTGAATACACCATCACATATGGGGGCTGCCAAGGTGGCGGCCTAACTGCTGGAGGTGAGGACGTCAATTCCATTGGCCAACTGTGTGATCGTCCTGGCCAAGGTGGAGGCCGATGAAGCGATGTAGATGAAAGCATCATTGTAGAAATAGCCTTGGTCATATTTATGCCGAACATGGTCTCATCATTCTCCCTTTCTTGAATTGGAGTCGTCCTCGACTCCATCATAGTCTCCTGCAAAATGTTAGTACCAATAGGGAGCAAAGCAATGTGCATAGATTTTGTTGTCAAATCAGTAGAACAAAAATCATTAACATTCATGTACTCCCTTTCTTGAAAACTACATATGCCTTGAAAATTGAACTAGAGTAACATGGCATGGCATGATTAGTGACATAGCAATTCTCTAATTGCACACAAGGTTGCATAGCCAATGATGGTTTCATATCAATACAAATATAAATTTGTTGCACCATATGCTCTCCTTTATGATATTTGCCAATAACATGAAAATTATGTTTATATAAACATGGCAAATCAGAATGTTGAGAAAATTTCTCCTTTAGAGTGTCTAGATCACATAGAATATCAAATGCAATATAACCTAAAGTATTTAATGAAGACATCAATTTGAACTCATCTATTTCTCTCACATTGTGAAGAACATGTCTTTTATTAACATAAGAATTGGTTTCTAAAACAGAAGTTACATGTTCTTTCAATAGTTGTGGAATCAATATAAGTGAAGCATTATCGCACAACTCTTCTTTATCACAAGTAATAGCAAACAAATCATTTTGTGACAAAGGAAATTTTACAATGGGTTGCACTAATGGTTGTTCTACAATAGCATGAGTAGTGGACAATTTTATATCATCACAAGTATTCTCACATTGAGCAAATGCATCACCTTTTTCATTACCTTCCAAGGCCTCATCAATTGATGTAGGTGTAACTGTGATGGTATGCTCTCTGCTCATAGCAATGATCCCTTCTTTCTTCATGTGCTCCTCTTTATCCTCCTTCTCTCGGCAATGATTGTCTTCCTGCATATTGTTAGCTCCAAGAGTAGATGCAACAACAGGCACATCTAAAGAGGCTAGAAATTCATTTAAGGATTCAATAAACTTAAGTTCAGCTCTACAAGCACATTTAAACAATTGGGAGAAAGAACTATATGTTTCATTGACAAGAATATCACGAATCTCCTCATTAAGTCCTTTCAAAAATTTATTTTCAATTGCCTCTTCACATTCGTTTAATCCACTTAGCCGTAACAAAGTTTTAAATTTCTTATAGTACTCTTTTACCTTCATTTTACCTTGTCTCAAATATTTCAAGTCGAGATAAGCATCTTCTGCATCATAGTCATCAAACATATCTCTCGGAGGAGGTGGAGCAAATATGTCATACTTCTTCATAGGACGATGGGAGCTATGACCTATCATTGTTAGTAGAAAATAAGAAAAATACACGAATAGTATATATTTCCTATGAACTACTAGGTGGTGGCTAAACAAGTCGCTCACACTCAACTCGTTCGATCAAGTTCTTACCAATTCTTACCAACGGAGCAGGAGGTGAAGGCAACCGAACAAGACAACAACTTCTGGAGATAGGTGTATCAATGCAAGTCACTTGTACCTGGGGGTATTGTATACATGGAGCTATAGGTGGCTGAAGGTAGATCAAATGAAAAGCTAGAACCACATAAGTCAAAGCAAGTTGAATAAACGTTCAACGACGGTACCGTGCTGGTCCTAGGCCTAACCGTACTAGAGACGCGAGCCAGGGACACAAATGTGGTCACGAGAATCCAACTAGCACACTTCACAACAAGCTCCTTTTTTTTCACTTATTTGGTGTGGCTTTTTTTTTTTTTGCACTTGCCTTTTCTTTTTTGAAGTGCGGCTTTTTCTTTGACTTGCCTCGTTTTTTTTTCAACTTTTCAAACGGGTCAGCAGGAGCAACAATCTTTTAGGCGCAATTACGGACCCCAAACATTCCGAATCTGAAAAACACTTCTATACCAAAGTTGTAGAGGATCTTCTAATCTTTCCAAAACATCCAAGATTATCAAAATCTGAGTTTGTATGAGTGAGATATGGGCAAAATACCGAACTAGACAGAGGTTGATCCGAAATCAGCCTGATAAAGATGGCAACTTTTCTCACTGTTAGAGGCCGAATTTGGAAATCTTTATTTTGGCTTAGACAAAGTTGGATCTGATAGAAAATTTCGTGATCTTTCCAACGAGCACAAGAATGTCCAAATCTGAGTTCAGATATGAAAGTTATGAACGGGTCAGCAGGAGCAACAATCTTTTAGGCGCAATTACGGACCCCAAACATTCCGAATCTGAGAAACACTTCTATACCAAAGTTGTAGAGGATCTTCTAATCTTTCCAAAACATCCAAGATTATCAAAATCCGAGTTTGTATGAGTGAGATATGGGCAAAATACCGAACTAGACAGAGGTTGATCCGAAATCAGCCTGACAAAGATGGCAACTTTTCTCACTGTTAGAGGCCGAATTTGGAAATCTTTATTTTGGCTTAGACAAAGTTGGATCTGATAGAAAATTTCGTGATCTTTCCAACGAGCACAAGAATGTCCAAATCTGAGTTCAGATATGAAAGTTATGACCGTTTTACTGAAGGGGTCACAATTTGCTCGCGAATTTGAATTGGACTCGATTTTGGAGTTTCCTTTTTGGGCTTGGCCGAGTTGGGGGAGAAGTGGAGCTCGGCCAGGGGTATGTGGAGGGTGTTATGGAAGGGGAAAAGGGTGGAAATTTGGCAAGGAAAACAATCACTATTTTTGGGAAGATCGATCAACAAATCAGCGACGGTTGATGGACAAGAAGGGAACAAAGGTGACGATAAACGTGACTCGAACTCAAAACTCTAAGGGAAAGACACTAAAACCAGCACACGACACGACGATGCAACCGAAAACTCAACAAGCAAAGACTAAGCGGTAAAAGCAATAGGCTCGATTTGTCTTGGATCAAAGGGAAATATTTTTTTTTGTGTGGCAATTTTTCTGGACTCTAGGTAGAATAAAACAAAGAACAAGAAATCTCTCACCGATCAACCTGGTGCTCTGATACCAATTGATATAAACTGCGGTCCCGATCTTTCGATGAGGAGGATAACACTCGATTTGGGGAAGTCGATGTTGGCGGGCCCGACTACAACCGTCCAGAACGTTGCGCCTTAGCGACCGATACACCAACTCCAGAAGGTTATTGATCTCGCCGGCGCGCAATCAATCTGACCACAAAGGTCTTTGTTCCTGCAAGCAATCGAAGAACGAGCAAGAACAAGATGAATAAGCAACTCAATTTGCGTATATGGATTAAGATCTGATTGAAAAGAACACAAGACGATGGGGTTCCGATGACGAGTAATTCAGGCGGTCTAACCGACACGCGCGATTACAAGAAGTAACAAAAGCTAACTTAATCAAACAAAACCCAAGTCTAAAAACAGTGACGGCTATCCTATTTATCATGGGAGAGATGGCCAAGAAGGACCCCTGGTCGTTCTAGGGTTCCCTCGGGGCGTGCTCCACCTAGGCCATGGCCCAACACGCTTACAAGGCCCAGGTTTGGCCCAACTGTTGATGCAGCAACTTCTTTTGACGATTCCCGCTGATTCTGAACGAATTTTGAGGTGAGGCTGGATCCGTTGGAAAGATCTCGTCGTGGGCTTCTCCGTGGATACCAAGAACGTCCAAAACGGAGTTCGTATGCAACCTGGGTGTCCGTTTGAATGCATGCTGCATGTTGATGGCCGAACCGGAATAGAATTCGAGTTTGGCTTGTAGTTTGGTTTTCTTGTGAGCCTCCCTTTGACCGACGTGACTTGTATGTGTTGTAGATATGGCAGAGGTGGAGATACACCTTTCTTGAATACACCACATATGGGGGCGGCCAAGGTGGCGGCCTAACTGCTGGAGGTGAGGACGTCAATTCCATTGGCCAACTGTGTGATCGTCCTGGCCAAGGTGGAGGCCGATGAAGCGATGTAGATGAAAGCATCATTGTAGAAATAGCCTTGGTCATATTTGTGCCAAACATGGTCTCATCAGCCCTCACCTAGACGGTTTGGAGGTGTGGCCATTGACCTCTCCAGTAATGGAGGTTGTCGGAGAGACTCGGTATATTTTGTGAAAGGCATCGGTGCTCGCCTATACGGAATGGAGAAGGAGCAACCTTAGTGAAAAATATCCTTCGTAGCTATTGAAGCAAGACTCATTCATTTGAGTACTTCAATGAAGAGTAGGGGAGACCGGGCGAGTCTTTGAGACCTCGGGATAAATCACCGTGTTTGATTTCTTACTCTTTCTTAGTGCAAAATATTATTAAATTATTTCAGTTTATTTTCTCTTTGTCTTTTCCTTGCAAAAATTGTGTTTAGTCGAAAAGTTTTAAAGCCTCCTATTCACCCCCCTCTAGTCGGCATCCTCGATCCTACAAATACCACGCCTCTTCGACAAGTCCATCTGTGAGAAGGTTGCCGGTCTCTACCGGTTGTCTAGGTGACGACAATCACCAAAAGTAACAAGTATAGCACAATCTCTTGATCTACTTCTACACAAGAAGCTCAAGATGCTATGCAAATGTACTCTCTCTCTCTCTCTCAATGCTCTTTATTACGCTCTTTGGATAGGCTCCTCAAGACAACACATGAATTGAGTACAGTTACGCCAACTCTAGATACCAGAGTAAATGAAAGAGACTTGAATGCTCTAGGCCTTTTGCATTCAGTTAGCAACAACTAGCAACAGAAGAATGGAATGAATGACCAGAGTGAATGCAACTCAGCGTTTGAATGCAACAATGATTTTCTTTTAATTCAATGGAATCAGCACTCTTGGTGAAAGCCACACAAAGTGCATTTATAACCCTCGACTGGAAACTAGCCGTTTGCCCCTCACAGGCACAACATCCACTAGCCGTTTTGTCCCACCTGACAAGACGTCCACCAGCCGCTAGCATTAAATGCACTTGTCAGTGACCGTTTGAACACAATCTTGCAGGAGAAGCTTGGTGCAAACTCTGACGAACTGTGGTCGGTACAAAGAATGTTCACTGATCATATACTTGCTTAACTGAATGCTGCCCAGAACCCATTTGGAGTAAAAACGGCACAGTTCAGTAAGACGAGATCAGGAACGAAACTGATCTTATTTGACCGCATGCAGTTCTTAGTACAAGCACGACCATAACCAGTATGAGCTGATACAACCTCGATCAAGTTCACAACTTTTATGACATGCTTAGTACACTACAAACATGATTGAGTCTTGATTCGACCATGGACATAGTGACCGAAGGTAATGAGACCACATCAGCCTCAAGACCGATACCAAGGCCACTCAAGCCGCACACAGTCACTGTGACCGCGACAATCAAAGACTCAGCCATGAGAACACGAAGGTCGCATACACAGTCACTCAACCACAAAGATCGTTCACATAGTCTGACCACTAAGGTCGCAACATAGTCTTTGACCACAAGGTTGCAACAGGTCACTGAGACCATGTCTATGACACACAGCTACTAAGACCACACAGGTCACCACATTGGTCGCTCACATCTCCTATTGTGTGATCATATACACAAAGACTGTGCGACTATGGATAGTGAAAAGCACAGACTATGTAGCAGATATTCAAAGCTATGCAGAATAAGTTAAACAAGCACCTTAGCTATATGACATGCATTTTGAGCGTCAAGGGTATAAGATATATAAATCAGGCACTACACCCCTCTTGATAGTACGACCGTAAAATCTAAAACTGAAAAGATTAAACAAGGTTGACTATACCATGAATAGCCTTCAAAAGATACTACGGAAGAATGATAGACACGCCTCAGTCTTTATCGCAGATGTCCGTTAGTAGAGCTTCATTCTTTATCGCTAGTCATCACTTATGAATACTCTGATTTGAGAGGCCGTCATCCTTGAGACCATAGATACTGCAACCAGGGATACTTCAATCATAGATGTCGCAGTCACGGACTTTGATTTCTTTCTTATCCCTTGAGGGTTCTTAGCATTTTGCTTCATCAAGCCTGATCTGAAGAACTGGCAATACTTATAATAAATAGGTTAGTTCTTTCAATTGTCGTTAATCATTGAAACTTTAAAGCTTTATTTAAACTCCCTCAAACTCTTGAGCATGCATATATTTAATAATCTCCTTGGAGAGTCTGTACTCGATCATCTCCTCAAACCTTGACAGGTTTGTGTTCAAATGATTTTCTCGAGGTTTGTCTTCATTTGTTCTGAAGGTTTCCAGTTCGTTGTATCTGTCATGAATTTCATCATGCTTTTATTTGCAACTTGACAATACTTAATGATAAACATGGTAGTTTAGATTATTGTCATTAACATTAATTCTGACCTCTTTCATTAATTCTATTGTTTGTCATTAATCACCAAAACAAATAAACCTTAATCAGGTTTATATTTAACAGTACTGACATAGCTATGTCATTCATAGCCTTAGGAACCTCAGATCTAAAATTCATTCGCGTCACTTTGTCCACCTTGCCATCTACCTTTCAGATATCTGGTTTGTTTTCCATACGAGCACCAAATCGAGAATTCCTTCATTGTCTAAATCAATCCTTACCCTGATCATATCGCTGATAGCACCACCGATAGTATCACTGATCATTCTAGCCACAATCCATTTGTCCGTCCTTCGCCATCATGTTTTCGTGTCCTTGTGTAGCATTTGATTCGTGTTCTCATGGACGAATTGAACCTAAAACCCTAGCCGCGCCAAAGAGTCACCTCGGCTATGTGCAACCTAAACTTATCTACATCTTGGCGTAACCTCAACCACAAGTGACCTAATGCCCTAAATTGCGTCGAAGCATCGTCTTAGCTACACACAAACCTAACCTAACAACGTGTACTTGTGCCTGACGCTCTGATGACCATCGGATATCAGTCACACCACATCATATGTTACCCATCAACCATCTGCCCTCTCTTGAGCCAACTTCCACGTTTGTTTCCTTCCCCAACCGTGCTCCCCAAACCCGACCCGATTTGACCTAACCCTAGTTTTAACCTAGTAATCAACAACCACTTGCATGTAGAATCCATCGAACGTATACCAAGTGTGCATGTCACTCGCAATAAAGTGCATGCATCATACATAATGCCCAAACCTAACACCGTCCATACATGTCCTGCAAACCCAGACATGGCAATGCAGACTCTTATCCAGATCAAGCCTATCCAAAACTCTACAAGCTTTAAAACCCAAACCCAACTAATAGTCATCTAAATCATCACATGCATGTCATGCATGTTGCCCTCAAGCAACCCTCGACCCTCACATGCCGCATAAGAACATTGCCATGCTCTTGCATGTTGACTTCGACCAAACTGTCAAGTTCTCATGTCAGCCTAAATTGACCCAAAACTCTTGCATGTCATGTCTATATTGTCCGAAACCCTAGAGTCAACTTTCTGAAGTCCATCCAGCATCTCCCGAATTGTCTCCCTATCCGATCAAACTCATGTCCCTGTATCCAACCTCATCTGCATCAGCAAGCATACACGCATATATATAATAGTTATTTTCTGGTTGATTGGCGTTCGACTAGATTCCAAGTGAGGCAAGCCCAAGGACGTCGCCACTTCGGCAACTCCAACTGAGCATCCATCAAAACAAGGCAAGTCACTGTTCCTTGATCATGTTGAACCTAAATATTGCAAAACTTACGTATGGTATTGAAAATTATAAATGTATGCATGTGAATGAACAATCACATGTAGGTAATGATAAATAATTAACTTGTTTAATGGCATCCAATCCCATAAATTAATTTAGCTAATCATTGTGTCACCCTAGGTTAGTCAAATATTGTTAGAGCTCTAGGCATTCAACTTGTTGTTTCTTAGAAAATAAAGTCTCGAGTGGATTGAGTAGTTAGCACTGTATTGTGCATGGGTATGTGGTGTGTTTTTTGTCTTGGACATATAAGGACTAGAACCTTGTGTTGTGCTTCTATGTGGCATGACTTTCGTACTAACCACAAGCCTAGTATGAGACGGGTTTGACCAAGAACCTGTGTCCAGTACTCATATTATTCCTGGAGGACAATGTTTTGATGTGGAAATCATTATATAAATATAACTTTGACGGCCATCAGCACTGACATGCTAACATTTGGATCGCACTGACCCAGCAATGGGGAGAGGTGTTAAGGTGGAGGTTGTTCCCCTCCACAACTGTACAAGGGTTGCGTATCCAGTGGTAATCTGACTACTGGGTAGGACTAAGATGTGTTGAGGCACATCAAAAAGTCTTGTTGCCTCAACTTTGTCGCATGCAAATGTAGCATGTTCAAGCCTGATCATCTTGAATTGTGGCCAATAGTATGACATTGAGGGATCTTGTAGGTAAATTGGTACACCTCTACCGAGTTAAAAACGTATTTGAATGCTCCGTGCTCCCGGGTGTTTAGGAGCTGACTTACGGTGGGTTAAACCCACATCGTTCGGATGCAAGTAGTGTTTCTAATTAAAAATTGGATGGTTCAGGTGTAACCATTGTAGACAACTAAAATTTTGGTAGTTAGGATTCATATATTTGTTTTGTTCATTGTTCCTTCACTTATGGATACATTTAAGTTTTCATACAAGACAAACTTACCTTCCATTTCTTAGATCTACGTTGTGATGTGTATGTGAAATATATGGTATACTAGTTACCAATGATTTGATGAGTACGATGTACTCACTCTTGCTTAAAAACAACGACCAATTAAGGAGAAGTCAGAAATTTGGTGAAGTATGACCACATGGTGATTAGAAGGGTTACGTACCGTACTCAAGCTCCGTCTATGAAATGGCCACATCATCCACTACAATCTTTTGACAAAATTATCTTTTATGACATCCAAATATTTGGTCGTGTCCACCCTATGTATAAAAATGTAAGGTCTGAAGGCCCTACGCTACTCTTCTGAATGACCTACTAAAAGGGATCTAAGATATCGACTAGAGGGGGGTGAATAGGCGATTTTAGCAAATTAACAATTAATCAAACAATTAATAGTAAATTAGAGCAAATAACTAACACAAGATGAACAATGAACAATTTGAACACAAGGATATATCTCGTGGTCTCGGTGATTTGCCGATCACCCCTAATCCACGTTGAGACAAACTCAAATCTCTAACCGCTCCTCTATCTAGTCAACCTTCTCTCGAGAAGTGACCTAGATCCTGAGCCGGATTAGTGTAATGAGTTATCCAAACCTCTATTTCACTAATGATGCACTTTACCGCTCCGGCAAGGCATGCTCAACCCTTTCACAAGACGTTTTAAGGCTTCTTCACAATCTTCCTTGAAGAGCTCTCCAAAACCTTCTCTCGAGCCGTCTAGGAGCCGGCAAACTCCAAGAGTAACAAGCCAGTGATGATCACTTAACCTTCTTCTAGTGCCACAAGATTGATTTAGTGATCTAAATGCAATGCACTAGAAGATCTCAAATGCACACTCTCACAAATTCGAGAATTAGAACCCTAGAGTGTATGAAACTTGCTTAAGTTCTCAAGGATGATGACAATGTTCACAAATATGCAAAAAGGGTATGAACAGGGCCGTGCATGTGAGTATATATATATACCCCCCACAATAAATATAGCCGTTACAGGCCGTTGGGAGAAAAAGATCACTTGGCGGTCAGACCGCAGGTATAAGCCCGGTCAGACCGCCGCAATTGCAACGGCATAAAACAGGCGCAATAAATGCTCAACTGCCCTTGTCAGGCACACACACGGTCAGACCGGAGCCAATTGCGGTCAGACCGTGAAACTGTCCAGAGACGACATAGTTTCTGGACACGTTATACGGTCAGGCCGAAAAATACGGACAGACCGACCATACGGTCAGACCGTAGTACAAAAACACGGTCAGACCGATTTCTCGGTCAGACCGGTCTAACAAACGGTCAGACCGTCATAGCACAATACATTAGAAAGATAGGACATGAAGTACCAGGAGACTGACCTAGGTTTTTACCTACGGACAGACCGACCTTTTAAAAGAATACACTAGACTTTGACATAATGTTGGTCAGTCCGAAACCCTATTCGGTCAGTCCGTCTATCCGGTCAGACTGGTCTAACAAATGGTCAGACCGACTGAGACAGAGTTTGGCAGAAATGAGTTGAAACACGCATTATCAAAGTATATGACCTTCTAGTATGCAATGCAAGTTGATTTTATGACTTGTGACACATAAATGAAGTATTTCGAGATACACCACATGCTCCTCTTAATAGTACTGCGACTATCATAAAATCCGGTCAAAATTCTTCTCTAATCACCTTAGACCAGTAAAATGGAAAAGACCCTATTTCGTACCTTTGCCTCTTTGATCAATGTCCTTTCTTCATCATGAGGCTCTTTCTTTGCCTTTCATTAACCTGTCTTATGAGTTTCTTCTTGACACAACTTAGCAAGTATCGTTAGTATAGCATTTGTAATTGTCATTAATTACTAAAACACTCTTTAAGGGCCTAGAAGCTACACCTACACTACTTGTGTAATATGAGCTGGCTGACTGTTAACTATTATGTGCATGATTGCATCCTAGGCGGTCAAGGTATGTGCACACCTAGGACCCACTACATTTATCCTCACCATTAACATTAATGTAACAGTGGAGTGACCAAAATGCCCTTGATTTACGCCTTGACACCTCATATTTGAATTACCACCTCATAAATTAATGCATAAGCAAGTATATAAGCTCAAACATAGTAAAATCAACACATTTTCTTGCAACCAGTAGAGCTAAAGTGCATAGATATCATCCACAAGCTCCTAGACATTCATTTGCACACATAAAACAAGTTTTCACATTGTTTTTCTAATTTTTCTAGTTGTTTGTTTGTCTGAGCCCAAAGCACATTCCAGCGCTACTTCAAGTGACACTCGTCGATATTTGCCATGCTCTAGCCACCATCTGCTTGTCCTACCTTGTCTAGCATGTTCCAGTGTCGTGCTGATATTCCTTGACAAATTAGATCGGCAAGACTGTTGCCAGGAAGTCATTCCTGTGCTCACCATAGTCCAGGCTACCAACAGCTTCGCTGTCGTTTTTGCATTCTAGCCATGCGTTCCTAGTTTCCTTCACGTCATTATATTTTCTCACTAGAATTGCATTCCTGTTAAGTTGCATGTGCCATGGACCATTTCTGGAGTTCACCATGTGCGTCATTTTATTCCCCAAACACGATCGTCATAGTAAATCTGTCGATTCTGGCCACCATTGTTTGATAATCTTTGATCTAAGGTAGTGGAGGGGTAGGGGTTATCAGTAGATACATCGAGGCAGCATCAACCACCCAAGAGCAGGGTAGCTCTGTTGTTCACTAGGAAGTTCCCTAGTGTTGTCCTTGGGATCTTCATGCTGCTGGACAATCTTCTTAGGCTTAGGTTTCCTGGCCTTCCATTGCACCTTCTCATCATCACAAGCGAGTTGGTTGATTAACTTGGTGCTTATCTGGATAGTCGCAATCACATTCTTTTAAAGTAGGAGGTTTGAGCAAGGTCTCCTGTTAAAACTCTAGTTAAACCTAATGAGCATTTGACATCCCTGTTGAATAATGCATTATCAATAGGATGGCAAGATGGAAAAATATACAATGCTTTTCAGTTACAAGGAAAGAGTACATTAACATGAATATGTTTGGTTTTGCATATTTTGGCCCGTACATGCTTTGATAAAGCAATAGTATTACTAGTTCCCCTCACCACAAGAAAGAATACTTTATAAGCGTTCCATGTACTCGAGAGCTCATGATTGTCTGACATTGCTAGTCAGATGGAGCCTGGTTGAGAGACCGATACCACTGTATAAGGGCCCTCCCATTTAGGAGAGAGTTTGTTGAGAGAAAAGTATCTTGAATCTGCCGAAGGACAAAATCTCCTATTTAAACTCACGCAATAATACCTTACGATTATAGTGGCGGTGAAGAGCTTGTTGATAAGCTGATGATCATACAAGAATGTTATTCCTTTGCTCTTCGATTAGGTTAAGATCATCTGCTCGTCATTCTTTTTTATCATTTTCGTTAAAACCCTCAATTCTTGGAGAACTAATATGGATTTCTGGTGGGAGCATAGCCTCAACACCGTAGACTAGAAAGAATGGTGTTGCACCAATTGCACTACTGGTCGTAGTTCAAACAGCCTAAAGAACAAAATTGAGTTCATCAACCCAAGCCCCGAAACGATTATGTAAATGATCAAATATCCGCTTCTTAATGCCTTGGATAATTTTTCCATTTGCACGTTTGACCACTCCATTGCTCTAAGGGTGTGCCACAAATGCAAAATGGATTTTGATTCCAAGATCTTCGTAATATTGTTAGAAGAGTTCGCTGGTAAACTGTGTACCATTGTCCGTCATAAGGCGAGCAAGGGCACCAAAGCGGGTGATGATAATTTTTGCAAGGAATTTTTTGGCTGCAAGAGCAAAGATTATCGATACTGGTTCAGCCTCTATCCACTTGGTGAACAGGTCGATGGCAACGAAGATATATCTATAATTTTCAAGTGCTCAAGGCATAGGTCCTAGAATGTCAAGCCCCCACATGGCAAAAGGCCATGACAAAGGAATTGTTTGTAGCATACTAGCTAGTCGATGTGTCTATTGAGCATGGAATTGACATTGTCTGCATCTTGCGTCTTGGAGGGCTATTGGCCAGTAATAACCTTGTCAAAAAGTTTTACCGACAAACGTATGGTATGATGCATCAGCACCACACTCCCCCTCATGAATTTAACATAACAGAAGAATACCTTCTTGTTGTGAAATACAGTGCATCAGTACGCCAAGTGCACCTTTACAATATAGTACTCAATTGACTAAGGCATACATACGCACTTTGCGAATCAATCTGTCAGATTCGGCTTCATTCTCAAGTAGTGTCAATTTGATACAATTTTTCCTAAGATTGTTGAATGTTTCTACCAAGTTAGCAATGTGGTCAGAATGTCCAATGCTCTTAACAACCAAGTCGTCTACATAAGCTTTCAAGTTCCCTCTGAGTTGGGTGATGAACGTCTTCAACATGAGCTACTGGTATGTGACGCTAGCATTTTTAAGTCTTGGCATTTTGATGAAGGCAGTTCTCTCTTCATCTTATCATGCCATGCTAATCTGATTCTACCTGGAGTATGCATCCAGACTCATCATCTCACAACCCCCAGTGGAGTCAACGATTAAGTATGGTGAAGTCGATACACATATGCCATTTTTCATTGGCTTTCTTCACCATAATTGAGTTAGTAAGCCACTTTGGGTGGTAGACCTCACGAATGAACCCAGCATTAAGAAGTTTATCAAGTTCAAACTTGATGGCAAGTTGATGATCAAAAGGAAAACACTTGAGTTTTTTCTTGATTGGTCGTTGGTCATGTTGTACAGCCAGCTTGTGCTCAATTACTTCGCTGGGGACACCAGGCATGTCGAATGGTTGCCACGCGAATACATCAGCATTGTCTCAAAGGAAAGTAATGAGCTCAGCTTCCTATTTACTGTTCAGGTCAGAACCTATACAAACAGTTTTAGTACTGTCATCCAGAAATAGTGAAACTTCTCGCTCTTAGTACTATCATCCAATGGCTTAGATTCAGGAGGAGACATCGCCGCCCTAGTCATCTCATAGGTCTTGAGAGAAGAATATAAATACTTGTTCGTCAAGACATCTAGGTCCTTAGCCTCCATAATGACAGTGGTTTTGACATGCCAAACAACTGGAGTCAAGGAACGTAAGATCTTGCGACATCTCTCAGACTCTGAAAGATCTTTGCCTATAGAACTCAGCTTGTTGACAAGAGTATCAAAACGAGTGAAAAATCCATCAATAGACTCACCCGACTGCATCATGAACTGCTCATACTCAGATGTCAAAAGCTCATGCTTCACGCTCTTAACTTGAGTGGTACCCTCATGGAAAGCTCCGAGGGCCACCCAAATATCATGAGCCGTGGAAAGCCGCGATATGCGGTTGTACTCAATCCGTCCTAAGGCTCTATAAAGATACTTCATCGCCCTCTGGTTGAGTAAGGCCTGTGCTTTGTTAGACTCATTAATTTCAGCAGGCTCCACATATGCATCTTCAATGATCTTCCATAGGTCGAAGCCTTGAGACTTGATGTATGTCTCCATGCGCTTCTTCCAATATGGAAAGTCATCTCCATCAAAGATGGGTGGCTTGCTTGTGTACTTTTAGGTCGCCATGGCTCAAGAGACGGTGAAGTCTACAAACGAGAGCAACACCGGGCTCTGATACCAATTGAAAGACCAGGATGGCGAACCGACAGGGGGGGTGAATCGGTTTTGCAAAATAAATCTTAAAAGGCAAGGACAAGAAACAAGAGAGGGTATAAAGATGCTAGGGGTGCTCGGATATCTCAAATATAGCTATCCCCAATCATAGCACCACCTCTCTTGATATTCAAAAATCTCCATAACAAAAAAAGAAAAAAAGGAGAAATAAAAAGAAAACAAGAACCAATCAATTGCAAGTATTTAAACAATCAATTGCGAGTATTTAAATTGCGAGCATTTAAACAACCAATTGCGAGTATTTAAACAAACAATTGCGAGTATTTAAACAAGAAAGAAAGAGAAGTTTCAACAACTTAAAAATATTCAAGAACCAAGAAAAGGATCAAGAATACAAAAGTTTCAAAGGCTAAACACAAAAGCCTAAAACTCTCTTTCAAAGGGGCAAATTCTCTCCTTAGCACTCCCCCTTCTTATATAGAGCTATTCACCACTTTGAGTAGTCTCCACAACCAATGTGGGACTAAACTAACAGCTGGTGGACGTTGGGCCCAAAACCCAATTCGGCCCAACTCTCAACAATCATTTTTACAATTTTCAGATTTACAATTTCAAAATTACAGTATTTTCTGAATAGCAGACACTAAAACAGTTATAACTCCATCATCTGAACTCCGATTTTGATGTTCTTGGATTCGTTAGAAAGCTAACTTCTAACTCTACAGCTTTGATGTTAACACCTTTTTGAGAACAAGTCTAGATCAGTGCAGAATTAGCTTGTAAATAGAACCTTTTGCCTAAACTTCGATGCGGAGTCAATAGACTATCTTGGTGATTCCTCAGGCATCATGAGCACCACTTATGCTCGCCATAATGCCATCACATGTCCACCTTGATGTTGAATAGCTCGCCACATGCGGAAGTCTCCCATTCCGGACCCCGACCGGCAACCTCCACACTTCGACCGGCTTGAGCTACTTCAACAATCTCGGTGCAACGCCATATCCGGGTGTTGGATTAGTCATGTAGAGCGTTCCCACAAGTCTCTAGTACCTCCGGCATCTCTCGGACCAGTCGAGTCTCCGGCTCCTCCCTAAGCATTACTCCGCTGGCCCATCCTTGCCGCAAGAGTACTATAACTCCGGTATACCTGCAACATGCACCAAAACCAAACAAACTCATCACATAGCACTGTTCACACATAATGACAACATAAATGAACACAAACAATTCAAAATATTATCAAAACATACATCACTCAAGATTAGATAATCACATGGGGTTTACAAAGTCCATCCGACTGTTGACCTGTGTCAGCAGTGGTTGCTATAACTGATCATCAACAACCTGCCGAATGGGATCCAAGGTCACCACTAGCTAGCGTCAAATCATTTGGCTCCTGCACGATTTCATCTTCGTCAAGGTAGAAATTGAAATCATCCTCAGGACCATCATAATCAAGTTCAAAATCAATGTCCTAGTCATAACAAGGTGACGAACCCATCATCGTGTCCTTTGTAAGAGTTCTTGGGTTAACTTGAAGTCAAAGATCCAGAAGAAGTTAACAACCAGATATTTTCTCTCACAGACATGTGAGCAATGGAGGTTGCTAGGGAAAGAGAATAGAAACAACTTTCATATCTCTAGCCCCACGGTGGGTACCAGCTGTCCAAGATCCGTTGTAGGCCGTTGATCTTATGGAAAAGATAGTTAAGGAGGAAAATGAGTGGAACGGTGTTAGAAGGATCAAGACAAGAGAAGAATTTTTATACAGGTTCAAACCCACGAAAAGTGAGTAATAGTCCTACTTCCTATGTGTGTAATCACTCAAGAGATCAAATGTTTAGAGTATGATCATATTACAATATTTGTCTCTCTTTTTTATGAAGTACCCCCTCTACATGGTCTTCTTCTTCTTTAATAATGGTGATGAGTGGTTACTTTGTGCCGGTTAGGAATAGGCTGCTGATAGTTGCTGAAGAACTACTGACGGTTGTTGGAGCAATTTATGTGTGCTGGTTTGGGAAACTGCTTCCGAAGATTTAGTAGGGACTTCATGGTTTTTACCTTTACTGAGTCTGGTTGTAGTCATGTATTCGAACAAGCCTGCGCTTGGTCCAATATATAGCTTAGAACTGGTCGAAACTATTGGTCGAATCAACAGGTCGGAATCATTGACTGAATCAACGGCTTAGAATTGGTCGAAGCCATTGATTGATACATAGTACAATGTTGAAAGCCCACATTGTTTAAATACGAGAATTAAATAAGTATCTTAATCTTCGTCATATACTACTAACTCATTTGCTCCAAGTCACCCTAATCCCAAGACTCATCTCCCACTAGTTGCTCCACCAAAGCCCTACTGGCAGCTTCCAGGGCTCTTTTGATGTCCTCCTCGTCATCTGAATTATTGGAATCATTGCCACCTAGCCTAGGTTCTGTTGATGATTCTTTTTTCTGTAGTGCTCCACCTCAATGAGTATACATCAATGATGAGCGTGGAAGACGAGTTAGGGCAGTATACATCCTCGATATATCACTCCCCCATATAGATGATGTGCTATGTCGAGCAGGCTATGCATCAGAGGTACTAGGACATATTGAGGATGTGCTCTATTGAGCATCAGTCATACTAGGGTCCCCCCTACCTGGTATGGGACAAATGTATTAGTTGTATAACCGTAGCTCATGTTTCTCATGAGACATCGAACACCAAAGTTCGTTGCACGAATGGCATCAATAACTTTGTATGACACCAATGACCTCTGTGTGCTATGCCAACCAATAAGGACTTAGTTTGTCTCTCGATGGCAGCAGCGATGTTGTACTGCACATGACAAGTTAGTGTGCGTTAGTAAAATGAGCAAAAGATATAACGAATGGAGAAATATCATCTAGCCATATCGAATGATAGATCTGCCCTAACTAATCTAGATCAAACCTTCATCGCACACTAGCTGCATGTTGTATATGCGCTAGCATAGCCTTAGGCACACGAGCAAGTCATGTGCAGATAAGTGGCAGTACCAGTGAAGATATGCTTGGTATATCGTGGGATCATATAGCCATTATCAAGCAACAACATTGACACATGCATGATCCTCCCACTCCTGCACCCATTTAGCATTCCTATCTCGCCAATTATTGGAATGCTTTCCTTTCCTCGTCTACCTATATAATAAAGTGTAGATTATATTAGAAAATGAAATTGCAATACATAATTGAAGATGATGGATGTATCAACATATTTGTGAACCTCCCAAGAAAGATGCCTCTGTCGATCTCTATTCAGGTGTGGGATCTCCTGATATAATCCAAATTGACACACATTCCTCTGCGAGTAGTATGGCTTCACCATATGAGATAAAATAAGATGGCAGCGTGTCATCCAACAACCGTGGTCCTCTTTGCACTCCATGGATATGCCATATGGTGCAATCTGTTGTATGAATTCTGGTGTCCATGGTCTCCATATAACTTATGACTCGAGAAGAAAATTGAACTCCCCCTATATGACATGTAGCACTGGTGAATCTGTGACGCAAATCACCTTGGTCAACTTTCTAGCCATTGTGTGCCCATGGTAGGTCAATCCACCTAATCATGAATGTCATGAGGAACATCATATGGATGGATCAGCTAGTCCAAGTATGGTCGACCAATGGGAAAGTGCTTTCAAGATCATAACTGTAGCAGTATGAGGCATGCAGACAATAAGGATTCTAATGTGCTCCTTACGCACGCATTGCACAATCCCCTGTACGTTGCACACATAGCATTGTCATAGCCCAATTGTAACATGGTACCCCCCTAGTCTGTTGGTAGCACTACCGAACTAAATCCAAACTGATCAAGCCATTCTTCAAGCAGGCCCAAATGATCTTTATCAGAATCATCTGATGCTTTCGAGTCTGTCGAATCATCTTCATCATACACACTTTCAAGACCCTCCAAGAACTCATAGTTCACACGTGTGATGGAAAGCATCTGACCATTTTCTAGCCCTGAATCTTGATAGCCTGAGTGCATTCCTTCTTCTGACCACGGGCCACTGCTGCCGTGTTCCATGTGATTGTCCGATGGTGGTATGTCATAGAACCGGACATGAAATACAAAATGGCCGCACAATCTGCCTCGAGCATCCTGGACTCTACTCATGAATGATCCCCATGAGCTATCCCCTCTAACGTTGTGCAACACCAAGTATGGGCCATCTGCAATCTGCTTGATTATGAGGCACTCAACTTGAACTTATTCATGTTGTGGACTCTTCCCAAGAATACTCATAATCCAAAACTTCAAATTCATGAACACTGTGTTCTATATGTTCAAATCGACCATAACATACTTGTAGCATCTCATATCTACATTGTATGGGGGCCATCACGAATTAAACTATTGTCATAAAATATGCAAAAAAAAATTTGTTACTCTATTCCCTAAAACATTTATGTAATTAAATATAATTTCAAAATATACAACCATTTTATTAAATTGAGTTATTCACATATCTATATAAATTTTACATAATTTTCAAATGAAAATATTTATATTATGTAATATCTTAGTTAATCCTACCGTCATTAAATATTACTAACAAATTTTCCTTACAATATCAAGTTATGACTGTTTTACAAATTATTTTCAAATCAAAAGATTCATATTCTACAACATCAATATTATATATCAAAATAACTATGGTAATTACATAAATAACTACGTCATTAATCCATGATACTTAAATATTTCTAACAATGAGTCCTAATATAACCTATTATCGTTAAAAATTCCTAACAAACTCGTTAAAAATTCTAACAATTAATCCTAGCAAATTACATTATTAAAGATCTAACATAACTTGAGTCCTAAAATATTAATAACAACTATTCCTAACCTATTGTACGGAAGAAATATTCCTAACATATTAACAACAAATAAAAAATATACACTGCAATGATTAACATTCTAAACTAATCTAATGTAATCATAACCACAACCATCTCGTGCCCTACAGTCATTAAGCAACTAAATACATCTTCATCCAAAAAAAATTAATTACTACATAATACCATGCCCTCTAACCTACCCTAAGGTGATATCTTTAACTAACAACTATTTCTACCTTATTGTTAATTATTAATTACGTTAGTAAGAAAATAATTAGCAAAAGCATGGTCAAATTTCTATGAAATTTACGTCATTTTGCAGTGTTTTGTTGGATCTTTAACTTTTGTTATTGCATCAACTTAAAATTACAGTTAAATTTGAAAATATTTGAATTGGAAAGAAATATTTGTTTGAGGGGAAGATAGAATGTTGTTGTTGCTGCTTTGAGGGAGACAGTACCAAAGAAAGAGAGACGAATGAGTCTAGCAGGTGTGGTGGCTAAAATACGTGTGCAGCAATTTGTCGTGGCAGCAAGCAGTGATAGACTCAAACTTGCTTGTCACGAATTGATCTATGATTAGTCGTCTATCGCACTTTAGATCTATGACATGCAGTCTTAAATCAATTACAGCATAACAAGTGGTTTATCATAATTTTGAATCACGATACATTAATATGTTGGATAAAAAACCGAAAAGCTCGCAATTGTGGGTTATTTTAACAATATTTTTTCTTTTGGCTTATTTAAAAAAATTTTGTTTCTTACAACCCTTCTTGGATACACGTGCTACTTGTGTATGTTTTCACTGCTTCTGACATACAATTTTCAAATACATACATGACTGCTGTTGCCAGTTTCCGGTTCGATTTCTGCTATGGTACAAAAATGCCTTTCCTTTTTGAGCTATGCCACCCAGCCAGAATTTCATCTGTTCCCACCAGTAATTAGCCGGAAATAAGCCTCCACGTGAGATCTAGTGAAAAAATGGATTTCCAAACTCTAGTACAGGATTTTAGGCTAAGTATAATGCAAAAACTCCTAAAAAAATCACTCGAAGGAATATTCTGGAATTTTTTGTACGGATATCCCAGAATAAAAATAAAATTTTAAAAATAACCTTTAATAAAAAAAAATTGCAAAAATGACTTCAGTCGCCATTCCAGATGGCGACTTACCCAAAAAAGGAAACGGAGGGGACATCAGTCGCCATCCCGAATGGCGACTGCGGGATTTACCATCAGTCGCCATCTGGGATGGCGACTGATGGCTGCTATATATCGCGGCCGTGGCGATTGGAGTTGTAAAGGCAAAAAATTTTTTTCATTTGGCAGAGAGGAAAGGGGAGAAGGAAAGGAGAAGGAGAGGGGAAAAGAGAAGAGGGGAAAAAGAAAAGGAGAAGGAGGAGAAGAAGGAGAAGAAGAAGAGAGGAGAAGAAGGAGAAGAAGAAGAAAGGTAAATTTTTGTGATAATTAGTTTAAAATGTAGATCTGTTTTAGGGTTTTATAGATTTATTTTAGGAATTTGTAGATCTGTTTTAGGAATTTGTAGATCTGTTTTAGAAATGTGTAGATCTGTTATGTAGATGTGTTGTATTTGTAGATATGTTTTAAAAATGTGTAGATCTGTTATGTAGATTTGTTATATTTGTAGATATGTTTTAAAAATGTGTAGATCTGTTATGTAGATGTGTTGTTTTTGTAGATCTGTTTTAGGGTTTTGAAGACGGTGACATTTGAATATAGCTTTGTCACATATATTTGATATGTGAGATGATAATATAGGAATTGTAGATTAGATGTGATGCAATGTCGTTAATGCAGTGTATTTCGATTAGTCGAGATGTTAAAAAATAAGTCGCACATGTCTTAAGGATGAGTATAGAGTAATGTGTAAAATATATTGAAGATATGATCGCTGATGTTTGTAATACTTATGTTGTAGACAATGTCAGAAACAAGAGTAGTCTATATTTTTCACGGGGAACAAATCATTAGAAATGGACCATCTGGAGATGACCTAAGTGGCTGTCGCCGTGTAGACATGGAATTGAATGATCTTAGTGTTCTTAATTTTGAAGACCTTAAGACCCGAGTCATGGACATTCTAAATATTGACCCATGTTTACACAAAATTGTCATGGAAGCGTTGGTGCCTATTGGTTTGACATCTTGTTGGAAATTGTGTAAACTTAGAGGCGATAGATCATGGGGCTCTCTTGTTAGGAGGGTGATAAATCCCAATCATGGGCCAGATGACTGCATACTGTATGTGACAAAGCTAGACAATGTACCAGAACCGGGAGCAGAACTTGTACCCGAACCATTAATTGGAGGACAACATACGAACATTGATCCAACCATGACTTATAATTCTGCGGATATGCCCAACGCAGAATTCATGGGCGGGTATTTGTGGCCTGGGGATGAGGCTTATGCCGACGAAGGTGAAGACGAGGGTCTGGAAGTTTCAGGCAGCGAAGGGTCGGAGGTGGACGCAGACTATGCAGATTCCTCTGGTGAAGAAGACTATCGTGGAATGGGACCTCCACAACAATGGCTAGATCCTAGTGGTTTTGAGCATGCGCGAATCCACGACGATCGCAATTCAGAGTCGGCAGGGAGTGAGCACAGATTAACACTGGGACAACATTTTCGAAGCAAGGAGGACGCTAAGCAAGCCGTGGCGATGTGGTCCGTGACACTGCGTCGGTCTTTCAAGGTTGACAGAACAACTCCGCGACTGTACGCAGTGAAGTGCAAGGTGGAAGGATGTCGATTTTATGTTCGTATTGCTCGGTACAAGGACAATGAGCACTTCATTGTTTCCAGGATCACCGAACACGACTGTTCGGTGACAGAAGTATCACAGAGTCATAGAAATATGTCCTCCGCATTTGTGGCACGTGTAATTTTGTCGAACCTTCATGCAAATCTTGATATGCCACCAAAACAAATTGTTAGCCAGATCAATGACACATTTGGGTACATCATTCAATATGGGAAGGCATGGAGAGCCAAGCAACTTGGTCTTGAGATGTTATTTGGATCTTTCTATGATTCATATAACTATGTGCCCAGATTGATCCAACAAATCGTTGACACCAACCCTGGCACTGTGATGGATATGGTCCATAGCCCAGTTGTCGGCAGAAATGGTGAGATAGTTCCTGGAGCTGAGTATATGGAGCGTATATTCTGGTCATTTGGTCAAGTAATCTCTGTGTTCAAGTACATGCGGCCAATACTTTGCGTGGATGGCACATTTCTAACTGGGAAGTACAAGGGAACTCTGATGACAGCAGTTGCTGCAGATGCAAACAACCAGCTACTTCCCATGGCGTACGCCTTAGTGGAAGGAGAGAGTACAGACAGCTGGGTATGGTTCCTTGCAAACCTAAAACAAACAGTCGTGAAAGACAGACGGAATGTATGTATAATCCATGATAGACACAAGGGTCTGTTAAGTGCCATTGAGTTCATGTTGTCCACTGAGAACCCGCAGTACAGCTGGAATGACTTGATCAGTCGGTGGTGTAAACGACACCTTGCGGCGAACTTCTTCACACACTACAAGAGTGCACGGCTTATGAAGAAGTTCAAGCGGTTGTGCGATCAAAACCAAAGCCATAAGTTCCAAAAACTTTGGGACGAGTTAGAACAAGAAACTTCAGATCTAGGTAAATCCCAAAGGTCAGAGGCAAGCAGTTCACAACATCCAGAAGATGAAGAAAATGTCGCGGAGATTACAGATGTGGCGAGACGACGCACCCGAAGATCAAGGCCAAAGAAATTTAGTGAATGGATCAGTGACAAAGCTCCTGAGAAGTGGTCTCTATTGCACGATGAGGGAGGTGCCAGATATGGCGTAATGACAACTAACATGGCGGAGGTATACAATTTTGTGTTGAGGGGGGTGCGAGGTCTGCCGCTCACTGGAATTGTGGAATTTACATGGCATCGCACGGCCAAATACTTCTACGAGAGAGGTACAGCTGCAAGAGCATTGCTTTGGGTGACACCACCAAAATTTCCTCATGAAGTACAAAGGTACTTAGAAATGAAAGCCGCGGCCGCTCAGAAACACTCAGTCGAGTGCATTCCTAACAGTAGAAGGCAAAGTTGGGTCGTTTATCTGCGCAGTAAGAACGTGGGGGGTGGATACATGATACAAATCAAGAGGCAAGGAGTCACATTTGAAGACGGTGTCAAGTGCACTTGTAACAAGCCAACTCTATTGCATAAACCGTGCTCTCATGTGATGGCCGCGTGTGCGCACGACAACAAGTCGAGCGAGATGTACCTCTCAGTTTACTATGGTTCACGGTACCTTGCCGAGACATGGACTGCAGACTTTGAGATTTGGGGGACTCAGCAACACTACAGAGATCGGTCGTGTAGGGCAGGCGAGATCCGATATGTTCCACCACCGCACTTGGAGCGGAAAGGCCCTGGACGACGGCGGAAAATGCGAATTGGCAATGACATGGATAACGCAGAACGCGATGAGCTACGAAAGTGTGCCATTTGCCGACAACCCGGCCACACGAGGAGGACATGTCCTGATGCATCCGGACCTAGTCGAACATGACTGAGTAATGTTGTGCAACACTTATTCGTTCCTGCTGTGTATTTGATGATGTACTAACCTAATGTTCTTGTTTGCAGGCATGGCTCACCCTCGTCCACAGTTTCCTGAGTTACTTGATCAGTACTACGACGGTCGTCATCGGTCTCGAGCGGTGCGATCCGGAGAGGAGCTTCAGCCATTCCGCCTGCGATCGTCCGGCACGTCTTGGCCTCTCGACGGGAGATACATCGCACGGCTGAGGGCGGCGGGGCTGCTTCCTTTTAGCAGGATGATCACCAGACTGGAGACTTTCAGGCACGACCGATCACTCGTCTCTGCTCTGGTGGACAGGTGGAGACCCGAGACGCACACATTTCACTTCCGGTGGGGGGAGATGACCATTACCCTGGAGGATGTGGCCATGTTGTTCGGACTCCCGATTCGCGGGCAGGCCTGGGTACCACCACCCACTCCCGCCGGATGGGACGGCATGCTCGCTGAGAGGTTTCATCCACTACCTCTGGGCCAGGAGCCCTTCCAGCACGACGTCGGAGTTCCTGCAACTTGGCTTGTTCACTTCAGGACGTGCCCAGCAGATGCAGATGAGTGGACTGTGAGCCGACACTTCGAGGCGTATTTGCTGCACTTGTTCGGGGGCTTCATGTTCACTGGTATGCTTAAACATGTTATAGGCACAGCTATTTCCATTCTCTTGTTGAATTTAATTCCTATTTTTTTGCTTTTCTACAGGCACTCACGGCGACACAGTGGATCGTTGGCTTGTTCCACTGGCGCAGATGCTCGCGGACACGCCGATCGATCAGATCCCACGCATCAGCTGGGGGTCAGCGGTTCTCTGTGCGACGTATCGAGGATTGTGTGACGCCTGCGTTCGGCGTGCCCGAGCGGCGAACATGGCCGGATCTCCTCTGCTTCTTTTGCTGTGGTCGTACGAGCACATACCTGTCGGACGACCGCTCATCACCGACACGCCCGTTGCACTTCCGGAGGGGCACCCGCCTAGGGATGCAGAGGATGAGATCGATCGCCCTACCATGGGGGATCGCTGGTTGCAACATGAGCTGCAGTGGGCCACAGTTCAGGTGCATGCATGCTACAGTGCGTACAGTGGCGAGTTGGAGTTGTTGCATCCGGCTCGTGTTATATGGAGGGTTTGGACGACGAGCTATATCGAGAGCACAGCCGGCGGCACGATCTCTGTGGTGTGTATCGAGGACCGGGATTTATGGCTCACCCGCTGTATTCTTGTCTTCAGTCATATGTTGGAGGTGTACGCTCCGTGGAGGGTGATGCGCCAGTTTGGCTTATTCCAGACGATCCCTCCTCCAGACGCCCCGCATCGTTTGTCGCATGACCAGCACGAGTAAGTTCTCCATTATCTCCGCGCATAGTGTTTTCGCTCTGTGAAATAACTGAACACTTTCGTTTTTTTTGCAGGCAGAGTCGCAAGGGCAAGAAGGTTGTCAGTTGGCAGGACCGACAGTCTCCTTACACTCGTCGCTGGGAGCAGACAGCAGCGATAGATGTCGTGCGTGAGGAGAGGGCGTACGATTCCACGACATACAGCAACTACCTCCGATGGTACCTCCCTCGCACCGCAGCTCGCATTGCCCCGCCACCTCCGGCGCCTGCAGACGTGCCTGCTCCGAGCGTGCATCAGACATACGACCGACATCACGCATCTCGGGTACACCGCCAGGTACATGCCGCCAGCCCATGACCTACTTGTTATTTTTATTTCTGCCTCTCATTGTCTTACCGTCTTGCAGGCTGACGGCATCCGTGCGATCAGTTCCGTGACACAGCCACTAGTCCAGCGGAGGCAAGCAGGTATGCCTATCACGCCCGACGAGTACGAGAGGGCCGTCGCCTACGTCGACCGAGTCGCCTCGCAGCTGACCCTTGAGAGTGCCTCCACTTCGTCGACTTTTGTTGCACCTCCACGTCCACGGGCCCGACCCAGTCATACGCCGTCGCACTCAGCCGCTCCTCATCCCGACACAGCCGGCCCTTCAGGTACGGCCGTTGCCGCACCCATTTATCTCGGTGGGCCCCCGGCTCGCTCGTACCGTACAGGTGTTGCACCTCACGTGGACTTCTCGTCGCGTGGTGGTGTACGGATCTCTGAGGGTCCCCGAGCGCCCCCTTCTGCACACACTTCCGATTCTGGATTGGGCTTCGACGTCACGTTCGACTCAGACGACGAGTACATTGCTATGTCTGAGCATACGGTGCCTATCCCGTCGGCTGGTCCGCTTCGGTCTCCTGCTAGGCACCCACCATACATTCCTCGTCAGTCGGTCCGTGCCGACCCCCAGGTGGTCCGCGACCCATCGTATGCTCAGTATGCCGATATGATGCAGATGAGAGACGACGCCGATCAGAGCCAACATCAGTTGGCATCTTCGCAGCTTGCTGAGGCACCTCCACCGTCGCAGGACCCGAGTGCTCAGCCTCCCGGTCGACAGCCCTCGCAGAGGACAGTGCATCCGCGCAGCACCTATTCGCCATCGCCGTTTCAGCGCGACCGGAGCCATCGTCCGAAGAGGGGCCGACAGTAGTTTTTTTTTATGTTCTCCTTTTATGGAACATTATATCGATTCTCATGGTTGTACTATTTTGGTTTATATTAGTATTCTCATGTTTTCACTATTTTTTTATGTTCATTTTCGTTTTTGGGAACATCATACTCGACAGATTGAACCAACCACGAAATTCGAATGCTAATTTTAAAAAAAACACTAATTTGAATGCTAATTTTTTAAAAAACACAAATTTGAAAGTTATTTTAAAAAAAACACAAATTTCAATGTTAATTTAAAAAAAAACTAATTTGAATGCTAATTTAAAAAAACCACAATTTTGAATGTTAATTTTAAAAAAAATACTAATTTGAATGCTAATTTTAAACATAAAACAAATTTGAATGTTAATTTTAAACAGAACACAAATTTGAATGCTAATTTACAAAAACCATAATTTTGAATGTTAATTTTAAAAAAAACACTAATTTGAATGCTAATTTAAAAAAACCACAATTTTGAATGTTAATTTTAAAAAAAACACTAATTTGAATGCTAATTTTAAACATAACACAGATTTCAATGTTAACTTTAAACAGAACACAAATTTGAATGTTATTTTAAGAAAAAATACAATTTTTATTGTTTTTTTTAAAAGAAACACAATTGTCAACAATTTTTTTGAAAAAACACATTTTCGGCCTTCAGTCGCCATCCTGGATGGCGACTGAAGCTACGTGGCATTCAGTCGCCATTCCAGATGGCGACTGAAGGCGAAACGCCATAAATCGTCATCTGGAATGGCGACTGAAGCCAGTTTTGCAATTTTTTTTTATTAAGCGTTATTTTTAAAATTATTTTTTTATTCTGTGATATCCGTACAAAAATTTCGAATATTCTGTGTCACATATACAAAACATCACTCAGAGAACCGATGACTCCAATGCACATAATACTTACGGTGGCTCTTCGGTGGGGCCACATGCAAAAAAAATATTTTTTTTATTTTTTAAAGGAGAGAAAAAATAATTAAAAAATAATTCAACATATAAATCGAGAAAAATTAGATAAAAAAATCCTGAGCATCACCACCTCCGGAAGCGCTCTCCCTCTCCTCCTTTTCAAAAAAAATGCCAAGCGTCAAGCGGGGCGCTCACATTGAACGTAGTCCTATGTTTGCACATGAAATATGTAATGCTAAGTGTTTATACTTGTTAATGAAAACTGGGTCTTCATTATTGCTCTCCAGGAGAAAGCAATTTTCAAGTTGGGCAGAGAACAGAGATGATGGAACCTTCATTTCGATATAGCACCACAAGTGTGAACAATTCGCCACGAGGGACGAGGGAACAGGGATGACAACAGCAATCGAGTGATTGAAGAGCATACCTGTGTAGAAAAACAAACTGTAAGATATAATCAGAATTAGCATCTGAATGTTCTACTTGCAGATGTTGTGCAAGTCTAAAGGTAGGAACCAGCTGAACTCAAAAGTAAAGGATTGACATAGATTCATCCACTGAGATGGTGCTTGATGCGGAACCATAATCGTCATTTTGATAGGTCGTGGAATCCATTGAAGTTTGCACTTCTGTTTGATGCTTCAATTCCGTCCAATAACTTGATGTTCCATATGTTATATGCAATAGTTTGAAAAGCCATAACTACTCTCTCCGAGTTGCATTCCCCGAAAGGAGTGTAGGATTTTATATTTGCTTTAATTTGATCACAAGAAAGAACAAGTAACAACAAAAATATGGCATGGAATGTTTTTCATGTGTAACATGGAACTTTTTTAATATCGTGCTTCGTACTTGTTAATAAACAGGTAAGGCATTGTTGAAATGATCAAATATGACATTATTTTGTTGCCATGAATCAAATGGGAATTTCTATGTAATTATCGAAATCAGTAGTTATCATCAACCATTATTCTACTATGGACAGAATCTTTTCTAAGGAATAATATGATTATTCCTAAAATAACCCCCAAGGAGAAATAGCAAGCAGCACAACTTCATAGAAACAGTCAAAACGCCTAATGTAGTGGATAAAAGGAATCCACTAAAAAGACAAACCTAGAAAATAGAAGGAAAGGCATGAGAAGCACAAAAACTCCCTCACATGAACTAGGCAGAAGCAGTCTGACCATAATTTACCTGTAATCTAGATAACAAGCCAATGATTATCAAATGAATCTCGTACATGTGATTTTGTACCAACACTAAAGCTGAAAGCAGGATTACTTTTTCTTTTTGTTCAGAGAAGACAACCACAAACTGAGGACATAAAATGAAATTATTCAGTAGCATGGTACAATTCAAGGAAAGATGGAGAATGCACCACCTATCTGTCCCACATACAGCTATGGAAAATAGTGCAAAAGCATGATGTACATTTGTTTTAGAAAACAGATCGCATACCGAACTACATATGTCACAAGCAAGAAGCACATTGATCAATGGTCACATGTACATATATGCCATGGTAGCTAGGTGGGGCAAGCAATAAGCCATAAAGAGTTCCTAAATTGAAATTACTACCACAGAAAACAATGTGCTAATCAGATTTTGCACGAACTGTATCATCAGAGATCCAAATAATCCATGCAAAACTCAACACAAAAAAATGTGACAGCAGGATCAATTGTAAGTATTCTCATTTCTTAAGTGGGTTCATCCTATCCCTCAAGTAATACAGCTTTGCTCTTCGAACCTTCTTCCTGTCCAAGATCTTTATTTCTTTAATGTTTGGCGAGTAACTGCACGAAAAAAACAAATCCATAAGGATAATACTTCATATAGAATGCATTATATGTTCATAAAGAAATAAAATGTTTTTTTTCAATATCTTGAAGCCAATATATGATAATAATGCATATAAACAACATCAGAGAAATCAAATTTACAGAGAAAATTATATCATGGAAAATTTACAGAGAAATATGGATCAATCTAGAACAAATGCTGCAGAACAGTCACCTTAAAGAGGGGAAAGAAGTATCCCCACTTATCTACTGCTATTTTTCAATGTATATACAGTCCCAAAGAATGGTAGACCACAGTTCAGGGTGCAGAAAGAACATGGCATAAAGTTTCAAAAATAATGTTTATTCTTAGGTTTGTCCTTAATCTGGTCACTTCTCCGTATTCTTCAATGCATATGCAAATTTATGAAACTATAGAGCTCAGCTTTGTAAAGAAATGTTAAAACACACAGACAATTATCAAGTCTAAAATACTATTAGATAAGGATGATGAAAAAGCCTGTAACTGTGTGAGTACTGATCATGGTTATCACAGAGTCGTCTAGGCGGCGACTAGGCATCAATTATCAAGTCTAAAAAACTATTAGATAAGGATGATGAAAAAGCCTGTAACTGTGAGTATTGATCATGGTTATCACGGCGTCATCTAGGCGGCGTGCGCCTAGGCGTCCAGGCAGCAGCCGCCGAATGCCAGGGGGATTCGCCTCGCATTGCGAAGGCAAGGCAGCCTGCTTGGTAAGTCCTGACGTTGCCCAGGGCAATGATTGGGCGGCGGCCTGGGGGAGCAATGGGGGGGTTTAGGTGTAAAAGCTTTAGAATTTGTGCCTCTTTGGTGTGAAATACGCAAGTTTGCAACCTTAATCGCTCGTCAAGAGAGAGAGAGAGAGAGAAAGGTTGAGAGCGAACCCGTTGTTCAGCATCGCCGCCACCTTCGGAAGCTCACCGCCTCATGATCGCTTTTCTCCCTCCATCCAACTCACCACTGAAGCTCACCATTGTCGTCTGAAGACCGAACTAAAGCTCATTGCCAAAGGCCAAAGCCCGAATCTCGCCATCACCTACCACCTCGCCACCATCTCCATCCGAAGCTCGCCACCGCCTCACTTCAACTCACTACCTTAGTCGTCACCTGAGGCCGCCGCCGCCGCCACCTCCCTCCAGTTTGCCTGAGACCACCGTCGCCTCCCTCTGTCTCCTACTCTCCTCTGTTCCCTCCGACCTCCACACTCCAGTTCTCTCCACTCCAATCTCTTGTCTCTGTTCTTCTCTACTTCTCTCTGTTCTTGTTTTGAGTGTTGAATGTGTTCCTTTTCAGGCAACAGTGATTTGAATAACTGAATATATTAATGGCGGAGCAAGGTATGAGTAGAAGTAAGGGTGGTCAGCAGTAAAATCTATCTAAGGATCCTAAACAAAAGGCAATGTTATCATGGTATTATATTAGTTTATTTTCTGCTAGTTATATAAAATTGCTCACCTAATTGACGTCTAGGCGCCTGCCCAGGCGCCTAGGCTTCTAGTCAGCAGGGAGGCGACTCACATCACCGGGGCACTGTGATAACCTTGGTACTGATTACAGCTAACTCATCATTTGATTTTCTTCAAGCATCTATAAACTAGCTATAAATCGCTCTAGTGACTAGAACTATTTATCATATACCCACAATTAAATGACCATGTTTCCATGAAACAAGGTTCATGGCCCAGAGAAAAGGTTGTGCCAACATTCTCATCAGCACGAGGAAAATGCTCATTTAGATATCAAACTGGCAGCAGTTAACAGGAAATCAGGGAAAGTAAAATGAACAATATCTATCTAAACTTACACAAGTTATCAACAGCTAACTAAGTTTTAATCTGTACAAGCACATATATGTACATCTCCATTTTCTGTGTAATCAGTGACAAGCACCTCTAAAAAAATAGTTTTCTACACAATTTAAGACGACTAACAACCTCCCTCAAACTAAGACTTGGAAGATGGGGACTTATTTCTAGTAGAATAAATTGGTTCTTGAAAGAACTCCCATTTTGAAAGTCGGAAAAACCATGCAGCTGAAAATAGTGTGGATGAATGCCAGAATTGATTTGATGGATAGAGTACAGAAACAAGAAGGAATTCAATTTTGACAAGAAAAATCACAAGAATATAGCATCCATTAAAAAGGAGGAGAAATATGTCATGTGTCACTTACAGGGGAAACACAGACTCAACTCCCACACCAGCTACTAATCTACGCAGTCTGAAAGTTGTATTTATCCCAGCATTGCGCCTTGCTATAACAATGCCTTTTAAGGTTGACTCACGCCGCTTGTTCTCAGGAACTTGCTGTTTATTTCCGAAATGAGAACTAAAAACAATGACCAAAAACCACTAAACAAGAAAGCTATCTCGTCTTACCACTCGCATTTGAACAATACATCCAGGTTGTACATCAGGAATCTCTCTTTCTGCACGGACTTTCTCAACTGCTTCTTTGTTTAAGATCTGAAAAGTTATTTAATGAAGGTGTATATGTATATGACATTTAATCTAGATAATTTTTAATAGCTCAGGTAGTATGGTATCTACGATCCTGCCTGTGGCATTTCAAGCTTACATTCATAATGTGCCTTGCTGTCTTGTCAAGTCTTTTGAACTTAATGCGCGGAGGATGCTCGATGGCAGGAGAGCTAGGAGTTTCCTGCTCAACAGACACATTGGCATTTTCCATTGTCGACAAGCACTTGGTCGCTAAAGTCTTTGCACCAAAGCCAGAGGAGAGGACACCATTACAAGAAATGGTTGAATTCTGCAAGTTAAGAACTTAGTATAATTAGAATGACAATAAAAGATTGCCACAAAAGACAAATTTGTTATACATCAGATACAAATAGTACCAACACAATACATATATCAGATAAGAAAGCAGCTTTTATTTAAGAATAATGGAAAGGACAGTATCTACATACCATGTTTGAAAAAGCCCAGCAGTAAGGCTTCATAAGTTTACTGGGAGATTGATTGTAGGAACATGTGCTCATATCTGTTTGCATTCCACTTAAACTAGAACCAAGCAACCTCTGTGGAAGTCCAAGATTTGCAGGTAATGCTGTCACTTCCAGACTAATACAATCCATAGGCTTTAAGGAAGTGCCTCGACTTCCAGCCCGACAGATATGCCTCAGCAAAGATTGCATCTTGTTAGTAGTTCTGTATAAAAAGCACACAGTGAGCTTAAACCATGGTCCTCAAGGGGGAAAATGCACATTGAACTTAGGCATGAAAAAAATCTCTCAACCAATTAGCATCAAAACATACATGTGAAACTCAAACAAAGTATATCCACATATAGGTCCTATAGCAGGGGCAGACCAACTTCAGGTCTTGCATGGCTGGTTGGGCAAAGGAGGGAATTTAAGGCCGGTTTGGTTAATGATCACAAGTTGCCACTCTAAGTTAGATATGTCAAATTCAGTTAAACTACAGTATAATCCACTACCATGGTTAGACATGTCAAAATTTGTTAGACAACTTTTGGTATTCTTGCCACACTTTTTTTTTGTCAAAAATATGCCATCAAATTAACCGTCACACTATTAAACATTCTTTTTCCACACTTTCTCTTAGGTTTGGTCACAAACCAAACAACTCTAACTTGTCACTGAGTGTGGTGGTGCCACATTGTGATACGTGTTTAAACTAATTCTTGGTATCCAACCAAATAGGCTCTTAACATGACCCTACTAGACCTTGATAGAAAAATCCTATACAAAAAATTGGTGGAAAAATCCAATACAAGAGCCCAAGAATCAACAAATTTTACGCAACTCGTACTTTATGAATATTTGATTAAATTTGTTGCAACAAGAAAGACTACATCACAATGCGAGCCTAATAGAATCATCAAGAACTTAAAAACACAGGAGCACCCAAAAATGAGATGGCAGGATGATCCACAAGAAAAACACAAAAATTTGATTTTTTTTTTTTTTTTTTTTTTTTTTTTTTTTTTTTTTTAAAGTTACATTTCCTGTAGCATCTCACGCATTCGCCATCACCTAGAATTCATATTACTTTTATGCAAACTAGTGACAAACAAGAGTTAAATTGATATATACATGGAACATAAAGATTGCAACTTAGCACAAATCAGAGCAAAGTTTCGATTTTGATTCAGCAGGATTAACAGCTAAAATCTACATTGGATCGAACAGCTAGTTAAGAGGGAAAAAAGAAGTGCTCTTAAAGATTTAGGAGGGTAGGCTGCCGGACCTTCTGCGGCAACCGCTAAAGATACCCATTGCCCGCTGCCGCTGCGATTCCCAATCTCTGCTACTAGAGTTGATGTTGTCCGTCGCCTCGTCTCGGGCAGGAGGGTTGGGCAGAGGAGGGTGCAGGCGTCGTCGGTGGGAAAACAAAAACCCTAGAACCCATTTGGGTGGAAAGGAGCCGAGTGAGCTGGTTTTTGCTCGGCCGGACACGATTATCTTATGAGCCGGCTCGGATTGGTAAGAGTCTTGGGAAGATGCTCAGCTCATCAAGACAGCCAAGCCGAGTCCAAGTTGCTTGTGAGCCAGCCCATTATTGCTTTCAAATAACAATTCAGCATATGCATATAGTCCAAGTCTCCAAGATGTCCCAGGGGCAGTGCTTAAATAAAAATTACTAAACAATCAAACGAAAAAACTAGTCATTAACTCATTATCTAGCTTTGTTTGAGAAAGTGGATGGCAATGAGGCAGACGATCGAGAGGGGATGACAACCAGGCAAATGCTTGCCAAGATGGAAAAGTTTGAGACTCTAGGCGGCATAGTCGATGTATGCGTCTGCAAGTGTTTGGGAGTGGCAGGATCAACTTTGGAGTATCGCTTAATTTTACATGGTTTAATAGTATCACCCCTGCCTTGCTCATGAACACGGGATTCACATGTCATGTACATGGCAAAAGTATGTATAATAGTGGGACGCTTAATTTGATGGCATATTTTTGATAAAACAATACTATGGTGGCCAACTGTCGGCAGAAATACATGTTTTTATGCAATACTATTGCTTAATTTGATGGCATATTTTTGATAAAACAATACCATGGTGGCTGGTTGTGGGCGGAAATGCTAAAAAGGAGAACTAGCATACATGTTTTGCACTGTTGAATATTGCTTTACCAAACCATGTACTGGAGATGGGAACAAGAGGAGGCTAATAAGGAGATCATGGCAAAACTATGGTGCAAGAATTGGGCAAAACGGCTCAGAAATTTAAGAGAAAGATGAAAGATTTGTGTTGTGGTTGACGGCTTGGTGGAAAATGGTGATGATGTGGCAGCTGATCAACGTTGAGATTCATGCTATAATAGGGCTGGATGAGGAGCGAATCTCAAATTTATAAAAGAAAAAAAAGGGGTGTCTGAAGTGCATGTACATGTTTTTTTAAAAAAAACTTATACTATCTATACCCTTCATTTCTTCATTTTTTCTTAGAGGGCTAACTCTAAGGAGAGAAAATTGATCTAATGATAGAAAAAAAAAGTGTATGTAAGATAAGAAAAAAATTAGTACATTCACCTTAGCAAAACTTGGAAAAAAATTGCTAGAAAACAGGATTTTTTTTTTAAATAACCCATTGAAAAACAAATTTCAGAAATATCTTTTTGAAGCAAAAGAATTTGCAAAAATAGTCTTCAATCACTTGACTTACATCTTTTGACTTAAGACGTGGCACGTACACGCGTATTGCGCTGGCCAGTAGGGGTGTGTCGAGTGCCATACAAACTTTCAATCGCTTTCAATTGCTAGCTCGAATTTGCCTTTGACCTTGTTTGTGACGACAATAGGATGATGAAGAACAAATACCAACTCATGTTTAACAAGCACTAATGGTATGTTTGGTTGCCTGTATATCATTGAACTTGATTCGTACGTGTGGGACAGATTGAGTGAGACAGGCTATGGAGATGAAATTGGATGGTGTTTGATTGGTGTATGAGATTATGCAGGCTAAGATGAGATGTTGTTTAATTGGTTGTATGATTAATGTAAGTAGAAAAATATATAAGATGAAAAAATACTACCAAAACTAGTTAATATTTTTTCACTTTAATAGTCTTTATTCTACTTTTATTATTCTTAATCAACATTAATCCATGCTAAGAATCATTAATATATACTAATCACTTTCTAATCACACAATCCTAAGAACCATTATTATCTCATATTCCACTTTAATAATCATTATTTTTGATTAATAGTCTTTAATCAACATTAATTCATACTAAAAATCATTAATACATGTTAAATCATTTTTTAATTACATAATTAGGCGGGCCAAGGAGAAAAGGTGGGCGAGAATGTATCCAACAGGCCAGACTCATAGCCACTTTTTATATCGGCTTGTCCAGGTCAAAATCGTGTACAAGTAACCAAACAAACAAGTGATTGCATTTTGCGTGCCAGACTAAACCTGATACAGGAAACAAAACCCATGATAATGGGCCGACATGAGCAAGTCACTGGCCACTTTTTGACCAAGCCAACATGCTCCTGGGCTGCTATTGAGCCAAATGGGCCGCTATGGGCTGACATCAGCATGATGCTAGGCCACTAATGGGCCACAATTGGGCCGGAGTCAAGATGGTAATGGGCCGTTATCAGGCTGGGAGGGCTACCGTGCAACACATGCTGCCAGCAACCAAATGTAGTCAAACCCACAATATTCATCCAGCATTGTTCTAAATGATATATTATGATAATAAGTGAAGCAATTCCTAACAGCCAGCATGATAAATAAATATTTCTTACCAAACAGCCAGAACTATTTTTTACCATTCCAAGAAGATCCAAACAGCCAGCATGCTTAATAAAATTCACTATTTTTTACCAATAAATATTTCTTGAAATGACTAAGAAAGTTTAAACATGCTCCCTCTTTCCATTACCTTTATGCAATTTTAGGCACCTACCAAGACTGGTTGTTAGGTCAAGAATCTTTTTGTCTTCCCAAATGAAAGCATTATGTCATCTCATTGACCACCTTTCTCAAAACAAGCAACTCCAATTCCAAATCCAAGAAAAAAAATGCAAAAAAAATTAACCAAATTCAGGACCATAAAAGCAAGAAATCTTAAACTACAGAGATACTTCTTCTATTAAATCACCTAGAAATAAAATAATACAACACACCAAAAATCAAACAGGAAAAGGAGGCATATATGACCAATACTCCCACAAGATTCATCAGAGAGATAAGATTATGACAGTGAATTAGCTTCCCCAACAGTCAATCATGTTATTGATGCGTATTTCCTATCAATCTAGAGTTATAGATCATTCAAATTCCCTTTTCTTAAGTAATGTAGAGGATCCCAATCCAAAGTTCCTGGTCGCAGATAGCATCTGCAACCTTACAAATTATCTAGAGAAGTTGCATGGTAGATGGTTACCATCTCGAAAGACCACATTAGTCTTCTGCTCAATTGTTATACCAAATTGAAAGATGTCAAAAAACTTTACATCTCTGTGCAATGTTATATAATAAACCATCACTGTAGACAGGCCTCCGGAAATTGTTATTGGTTATCATTTGTGAAACTTGCACTAGCACTGAAGCAAAAAAAAAAAAAAGTGAAGGCATCCTGAAACACTAGCACCGAACCACATATCTTCTGCTACCCACGGATCCGAATAGAACAAATTAACATGCAGATAGATCTAATGAAGCACAGGCATGGATCTAAGAACAAAATAGCTAGCTGCTTGTTGAAATTATCCAGGAGTGATCAAAAGAAAAGAAGAGATGGAGAGAAGAATTGGAGATTGCTATGTACCTGGATCAAAGATTTCCAAGCGGTTGTGTTCTTACTCTGACCTGCTCCGATTTGAGAGAGACTAGTGCCCCCCTGTCACCGGATCTGTGAATATCTGTGAGAAAAAGATGGCTTACGTGCTACTTTTCCCCCCTGTCACCGGCTCTTGACTGGTAGATCTTACCTTAGAGAAAGGAGCAGCACCGGCGAGAGTCAACTCTGAGGCGCTCCTCTTCCCCGGCGTCCGTGGGCACCTGCGACAAAAAACGATGAACCCAGCGAAACCCTAGATTTGGATGTTGAGTGGAACAGAAAAGGAAAGAGAAAGAGGGGGAGAGAGTGAACTCACCAGCGAGCGGGTGACGGCGTCGTGAGGGTAGGGGTAGGCGGCGGTGTCGAGGCGTCGCGAGAGGCGCGGCCCGACACCAAGAGGCCTTTTTTTTTTGCCGGTTTTTTTTTCCGGCTGATCCAGCGGGTTTTAGCCGGTTTTTAGCCCGACCCAAACCTGCTTTTAGCTGGGCCAAATATTTTGAATTTAATTGTCACTGAATGGGCCGGATCCCGCCCTTTCCAGGCCTTTCTAACATGACCTTAAATATAGCGCTTCTCTTCACTAAGACGCACCAACGTTTCGCGAGCCGTTTCAACCGAATATTCTTCAGTATATTATGTGCCACATATGCGAAACACCATCCGAAGCACTCCCTCTCCAATGCACCAGCGCTTCGCGAGGCGCCTTCTCAAGTGCCTCCCACTCCAATGCAAAGGCGCTTCGACAGACGCTTCGTACGGGACCCGCGTATATAATATGTATTAAAGATTATAAAATCACTAAAATGAAATTCGGATAATTCGAAAACAACGAAATAAAAGACAAAAATCATAAATAACATTAAAAAAATTTTAAAATTTTTGTTTTAATAAGTAGCACACATGGAAATAAACAAAATGTTGAATCTTGAGCCCTAATTAGGGTTTTGGTGATTAATGATATCTGTGAGATTTGCGACTAACCTCTGTATGTGAGACTCAGGTAAATCAAAGGAGAAAGCATCAAGGAAAGACAAAGCAAGGTTATCAAGACTCCATGAAGCGAAAACGACGAAAATCTCGACAAGAGTACAAATACCTAAACCTAGCGCCTTCTTGTTTTGAAATTTTCTAGGTTAGATGGTCGTACTATTAAGAAGGGTCTTAGCACAAGTATCTTGATCAACCTTGAAGTTTTTAGAAGCATATTTGCATTTGCATTTGCCCTAAATCAAAGTTGAGTAAAATATTCAGAGGTCTGTTTGCGTTTTGTACTGACCGGACAGTGTCTGAAGTGACCGGACAATGTCCGGCCAATACAAATAATTTCAGAACTTTGCAAACAAGTGCAACAGAGACAAATACATTTGTCTGGTACATCTGTCCGATGAAGACCGGACATTGTCCGAAGTGACCGGACAATGTCCGGTCAATACAAATGTTAACAGCATATTGAATTAAGACAAATGTATTTGTCCGGAGGATGTGTCTGAAGTGACCGGACATTGTCCGAAGTGACCGGACAATGTCCGGCCAATACAAATGTTGGGCTATTGTAAGGGCTGTGTTAACAGAGACAAATCTATTTGTCCGGACATTTTGTCCGGACAAATCCCATATGTCCGGCCCATACAAAAATATGGAGTGTTTTTTGTTAAGTGTCAATAGAGACAGATACATCTGTCCGGACATTTTGTCCGGACAAATGTATCTGTCCGGCGTGTACAAATCTTTTTGAACAGGGGTATCAACAGAGAAAAATGCATCTGTCCGGACATTTTGTCTGGACAAATACATTTGTCCGGCCTTCACATTTTAATCTAAACGGCTACTAACACTCGTATTTCACGTGAATAACGGTCAAAATTTTTGTACTGACCGGACATTGTCCGAAGTGACCGGACAATGTCCGGCCAGTACAACTTTCGCCCAATCTTCTTGAAATCGACCGTTTTTGCTGAGAGTATAAATAGATCACTGTTGTAGATGTCTTACACACATGAAATACATCTCAAAAACCCTGAGCAACAGTGTGCAAGCTCTCTCACATTCATTCTCTAGCAATTGAAGTCAAAACTTGAGAAATCTTGAGTGCTAGTTGAGTGCATTTGTTTCCAAGCCTTCTTGCATTTGCATTGTGTTCATCAAGCTTTGTGGTTAATCAAGCAAGGTGCTAGGCTTGTTACTCTTGGTGATTGCCGTCACCTAGACGACCCGGGAGATCCGGCGATCTCTCCATCTACGGTGTGTCGGAGAGGCTCGGCGATTGGTTGTAAAGGCTCGGAGCTCGCCTATCCGAAGTGGAGAAGGGCTACCCCTAGTGAAATCGAAGCATAAGCTCAAGCGAAGAACGCTTCAACGAGGATTAGTGGAAATCGGCAAATTTCCGAGACCTCGGGAAAAAACTCAATCTCTTCGGTTACCTCTACTACTTGCTTAATTTTCATAGTGATTGAATTGTTGCTATTAATCTTTTGGAAAGTACAAAATATGTATTGAATTGTCTTTCATATCATTAGAAGATTTGTTATTGCAATCTTAGGTTGTTAAACCCTAGTTTAGAAGAAAAATTTTAAAACCGCCTATTCACCCCCCTCTAGTCGGCATCCTTCGATCAACACAAAACACGTATTAATTAAAATTCGAATACATTTTAAAAAAGACTCCGCACAAACTACTACTTGTCGGTACTGTCACCCCCGAAACGATGCCAAATGTGGTCAACAAGATCCCGTTTCAGTTGTAGATGCGTTGGGCGAGCACAGATCGCATCGTTTTGAGCTAGCATCTATTCGAAAATTGGCGGAGCACTCCCGTGGAGAGTAGGCGGTGTTACGGTAGATGTCCCTTGGCTATCGTACGACCCATCGATCGGGTCATGAGAGTGTCGTTCATACTCGATTATCATGTTGTGAAGGATGACGCACGCTTTCATAATATTGGCAAGTGTTGACCGTCGCCAAAATCGACCAGGCCCGTGGACAATAGCAAATCGGCTCTGCAAGACCCCAAAGGCTCGCTCCACATCCTTTCTTGCCCCCTCTTGATGCTGTGTGAATAACCTGTGTTTCTCCGTTTGGGGCAAGGGTATGGTCTTCACGAACACAGCCCATTCGGGGTAACTACCGTCAGCCAAGTAGTACCCCATATTGTACTCTGTCCCATTAACAAAGTACTGAACAGCAGAAGCTCAACCGCGCAACACATCCGTGAAAAGGCGGGATTGGTTCAGCACGTTGACGTCGTTGTTGGATCCGGCGACACCAAAGAAAGCATGTCATATCCATAGGTCTTTGGACGCGACCGCTTCAAGTATTATTGTAAGGACTCCTTGATCACCACGGGTGAATTGGCCTCTCCATGCAACTAGGCAATTGCGTCATTCCCAGTGCATGCAATCGATGCTTCCCAGCATCCCTGGGAAACCTCGGTCCTCTCCTTGCTGGAGTAGACGCCGGAGGTCGTCGACAGTAGGTTGACGAAGATATTCCTCTGCGAAGCGATCAATGATTCCTTCGATGAAATGCTCCCGGCACTCAATAGCCGTTGACTTTCCAATGCGTACATACTCATCGACGGCATCGGCGGGGGAGCCGTAGCATAACATGCGCAATGCCGCTGTGCATTTCTACAAGGGAGATAGCCCCTTTCGATGGATGGCATCTCTCCTTTCACTGAAGTACGAGGACCACTCCACAAGAGCTTCAACGATTCGCAGAAAGAGGGGTCTCCCCATTCGGAATCATCTGCGGAACAAGTACCTAGGGTAGACCGGAACGTCGGCGAAGTAATCCGCGACAAGACGGTCATGACCACCTTCGCGATCTCTATCGATGTACCTTCTGCTACCTCCTTGGCGGTGGTGCGAGGTACTATCGTCCATGCTGGCTCGAAGGTCATCAAGAACGCGACGGTGGAGGGGTTGGACCGTCACGAACTCCGCCATGAACTCTTCGACTTGGTTGATGGCTTCGTCCTCGGCACTACTTGTGCTTGAGCTAGACAACATTTTTTGGGACAAGGCAAGATCTCTTGGTGCTCAAAGAAGAGAGGCCTCGGTTGTGGAGATGAGATTACTGAGTTGTGAAGATGAGGGCTTGAGGGGTTCCGATATATAGGGGGAGAAGTGAATCAATCATATGCGTCTCTTCCAATGGCTAAATGCAAGGGCATCCATCACATGCGTCAGTTCCAACGGCTACATTTCAAAAGCATCGAGCAGATGTGTCAGTTCCAACAGCTACATTCCAAAAGCATCGAGCAGATATGTCAGTTACAACAGCTACATTCCAAAAGTATCGAGCATATGCCACAGTTCAAATAGGTAAATCCAAAACGACTTCAATTAATTAATGGTGTAAGTACAATTTTAGAAAGGCAAAGTACATCGTGCGAGCTACTATTTATTCTTCATTTCCTTAATCATGTCGTTGATGTACTCTAAGGCGGCCGCATGCGCCGCATTACTGGCATCCGAGAAATGGGATGTATCCCCCATAATCAGTTTCGTCAACGACTTCATAAATGTAGCGTTTTCCTTGCTTTTGGCCATCTCTTGCAAATTTTCGGCTGCAAGAACGGCTTTGTCGGCCACCCTATCGAGGTCGGCATTAGCTTTGTTGATGCGCTGTAGGGTCTCCTCGTACGCCGAGGATGTTTCACTCATTTTGGTCTTACCCTTCCGCTTATGCTTTGCCGTGTCCCGTCCTTCCAGTCGTGGAAGCTCGACAGGGTCATCGTCATTGTTTGATGACGACGTGTGGGTACCTTCTTCGTTGAGGCGAGATCTTTTAGAAGAGTCAATGTAGCTTCGGCACCACTTCAGTTGACCACGTACGGCACTTCACCAGTGCTCCAAGATGAAGGGATGACCCACCTCCTACCTGTACATGTCCTGTGCTCGAGATATCAATTGGTCGTCCGAACGGCCACTAGCGTAGGCATCCCTCAACCTGCAATAGATGCCATTGAAGTGAACAATTTTCTTATTGCTCTTTTGCCAATGGTCTTTGCAGTGCCTGACGTCCCGTCTTCGATCGGGCGGACTGCTCGCATTGTACGCCTCAGCGACCTTCGACCAATACATGTCGAATTTTTTGTTGTTCCTCTCGACCGGGTCAACGGAGTTATTCAACCATGCACTGATCAAGAGGACGAAAAATTCAAAATTTGAAAAACTAAGTAAGATAAAAACCAGCGAGCAAAAATTTACGATATCAATATATAATATTTAAATGAACACTCACAAGTCGCATGTCATCCTGTTGTGACCAGTTCAATCGTGTACGTCACCGTGCAACGGTTCGTTCACCTTTGTTAGCATCTTCGTCGTCCTCGACCACGTCTGGGGCCGTGCTATGCGGACTACCGGTATCTGAGACGTGGAGCGGGAATTCTTTTCCGGTGCTTGCGGAGGTGACATTTCCGCGGGGATGGTCGGAGCTCCGACGAAATGAGAATTCTGGCCGTAAGGGCCGTAGGGGGGTTGTGCGTACGGATGTGCATATGGATATGGTTGGCCGTATGGAGGGGGTGGCGCGTATGGTGGATAGCACATCAGGTATGGTGGGGGA